>JAPWDM010000006.1:33345849-34570849 GCA_035578155.1 Brachynemurus nebulosus
AGCAGCTCTCATGGTAAGGTCTAAGCCCAGGACTATGACAGAAATTTGTTTTGAAGCCTCGAGAAATCGAGAAAATTGTGGTTATTTTTTGTCATTTTTGTTGGATTCTTGCAAAAATTGGCCAGAATTTAAAAATTTTTACACCGTCGAAAAGAACGTAAAAAATATATAAGATGAGCTTTTCAACCATTGTCCTAAGTGAACTAGGACAACAATTTCTTTACGATAAATGCTTCAACGTTTTGTCATAACAATTAATAATAACATTTATACCTGTTTCGTTTTTCAAGAGAAGTTACTAACTCTTCAAGAACACGTCATCAACGATTTTGAAAATTTGTTCATTGTTAGAGAACTAAACTATTTTAGATAGGTATAGGCAGGGCTGGGAACTATTTAAAATGATTTCATTCTAAATATGTATTTAAAATACAAAATAGCATTTTGCATTTTCTATTTTAAATAAATACGGTCAAACCATTTTTCATTTTGTATTTAAAATAAAAATTTGAATCCATTTGACATTTAAAATGAAAATGTATGTATACTCAAGTTGATTCAATTGACTCAAATTTTTTATAACTTGAGTTGCAATGTCACTTGAGTTAAATTTGTTGCTAGAGCTGCAGTTTTCTATAGTCAAACATTTTTTACTGAAGTTGTGTGCTGTTATCTGTAGAACACGTCGATAAGAAATGTTTTGGTATTTCGAATAGATGATTTTCATAATTTAGAAGTCGAAGTCGGAACATTGTCAACGTCTGAATATGTCAAAGCTGAATTAAATTTTACAATATTTTTGAGTAACAATATTTTAAGAGTAAAATTTCGTTTTCATATCTTTAACTTTATAAAATTTTCTCAAAAGGCTGCCCTTATTTAATTTCAGTAGGTACGTTTGAGATTTTAGTAACTTTTTTTTATTAATATAAATAATGATAAAAAATGTATAGATTAAATTTAAAGTAAATAAAAGCATCTTGCATTTTATAATCCGTTTTAAATAACTATCTTTCATTTTCTATTATAAATATGTTCAGCAAAACTATTTTGCATTTTGTATTTTAAATGCGTTTTTAGAAACCATTTTCCATTTTTTATTTTAAATGGTTTCTAAGAACCATTTTTCCCAGCCCTGGATATAGGTTATATTATTATATGAGGTCTGATAGAGTCCTAGGATCCCAAAATCGCGAAAAATAAATTACCCGCTGTACTAACGGAAACATGTATTAAGGGGAGAGGGTTACGGTGTTAAGTGTAAATTTAAATTTGAACCCGTGTAAAACATGACTACATAAATTATGCTAAACAAAAAGCATCTGAAATGTTATGGAATATTTTATATTCATTATTCAATATTTGATTTGATCCCAAGAATCAGAAGTACACAATAAACTGAAGATAAAATTTGCCCTTACAAATTATTTATAGTTTCACTGGTTTAGTTTCTTATTGATTTCCTCGAAATGTTAACGTTGAATATGTTGTGCTATCTAGATTGGGCGGCGTTGAAACCAAAACTTTTATCAGCTTAATTTAAGCTTCCGATCATTCTATACAGATAGTGATATGCCAAGTTAAAAATATAAAAAACGAAAATTCCCAAAACGAAACCTTTTTTGTCATCCACTAAAATCTTTTGTACGATAAAAGAAAACAAAGCTTTTACGCTCGCCACACACGTACAGTTTGAACTGACAGTTTGAACTGAACAGTTTAAACTGTCAGGTGAAACTGTACACTGTAGAAGCACACACACGTACAGTTCAATTCTTCAGTTTTTACAATGGATTGAAAACAGCAAGACAATTTCACCTAGCAACATCTTTGATTCCGCTGAAATTATATTTAAAAAAAAAAAGAAAACTCAAACGCACTTACTGCTGACCACAGACCAAAGAACATATATTCTGTATATTCTATAGGCTCACTCTATCAATTTATAAATGAAGCAGCCAGATACAGCCAGTATACGACTTAATAGTATTCTGTAATGTAGTAATCAGTGCGATAACCTGTGGGGTTATTCCACGGTCACTCACGTTACATTTTACTCCAAAATTGAGACAAAACCACTAATTTTATACAAGAAGAATTGCAAAATAACAGTATATCTCTCAATAAAACCTTTCTTCATTAACTAAGTAATTTTATTTAATAAAAAATAAAAGAGGCAGGCTTATGAATATATTTAAAAAAGTGTCTTATTGTTCTGGTAACTCATGTTACACATGGAGACATGGTGAACGCAGTCATTTAGGTTGGGGTTGAATCTCTGTTCTATTTAACTAATGTAAATGATTTAAAAAATATACAAAGATAAAATGAATGCTCTTTATTTAGTTCACATTAAAAGAATAAGCATCTATGTTAATAAAATAATTTTAAAAATTCTAAAAAAAGTCACTCATGTTACATCACTTTGGTCACTCACGTTACTTGTACAAAGGTCCACATCATCCACATATATTACTTAAGGTAAATGAAAAAATACTTAAAATTAACTGATTAATTAATATTTCACTGACAGTTATTACAACTGGGCACTCAAATTGGGTATTATTACGAAAATAAATCATTTTCAACGTACACGAAAATACCACGAAATTTCGGCGGAAAAACGGGGAAAGTGGGGGCAGGGAAATGTGAAATCCCTAAAAGACACATTCTGGATACTAACTCAATACATATATACAAAATTTCAGCGTTATAGGTTTATTTGGGGGCCCGTAAGCGTGACACAAACAACGAAAACGTTGAAAAAACATGAAATTGTGGCGTAAAAATGGTGAAGATGAGGGTTAAACATTGTAAGCACACTCTAGGTACCAAATCTATCAAAATACAAAATTTCAACTCCTTAGGTCAATTCTGGGAGGCTGTAAGTGTGTCAAACTCCCCCAACACCGTTTTTCCGTACTCTGTTACCTCCAAATCGTACTTGGGAGGGAAATTTTGGCACGAATGCACAATGGAACAATTACTTAATTCTACAGTATCCTAAAAATACATATTTTTATTGTAAAAACATTTAACATAAGTGACGCAACGTGTAACATGAGTGACCGGTCACTCACGTTACGCATTTCAATTTCTTGTATAATATTCAATTTGAAACATAATGTCGTATAGGAATGGGTTTAAAGCATCAGGCACTTATGAACAAAGAAAGTAATATTACAAATATCTAAATGAAGAAGTATATCAAGCCTTATACTAAAAAATGTTCTTTTTGGTCACTCATGTTACAAAATTTTGAGGCTATCTTTGTTGTCGATTTTTGTGGTGATATTGTTGAATGATTCGGGCGTGCTTCACGTGTAACAAAGGTGTACGCACTTAATATTAAATGATATCATTGTTTTCTATATATTTCGCGAGAATTCACAGTTATTAAAAAATTATTTGTAACACTTTTCGTGAAGCGGAACATCAAGTGCAGCAAGACAGTGAAAATTCCACTCTAATTGTCAAAAGTCACAACTGATGTCTATAATTTCGGTGTTGCCAGATAGTAAATTTTGTTTAGTCTGTGCTCTATTTGACTTACTTTAAATAAACAACATTTAATTTTTTGCATTTATGTCGCATTTTCATGGAATAACCATGGTACTTATAGTAACGTTTTCAAATAATTATTGTCAAAATATAATATTGATTGATAATAAAATTTTACTTTTTTGAGAAGAAACTGCAAAATTTGGAAGAAAAAGAGTGGATTCGTTTTAATTATAGTTCCATTTGCGGAAAAGTGGACAATATATTATATTCCTCAAATCTCACCCGTCTCACCCCGTTACCTGCCACAAGAAAAATGCCTACAGGCTGACTTTACGCTTTGTCTAGTTGTATAATAATAATAGTGTTCATTGGTCTGTGCTCCTGACACAAATTGAACTGAGAACTGTACAGTTGAACCCCCACACACGCAACAATCAGTTGAACATTTCAGTTTAAAAAATTGAAATTTCAATCTTTCAGTTTAACTGTACAGTTGCATTGAACTGAGACTGAAATATCCACACACGTAGAGTTTAAACTGTATAGTTGAACTGTTCAATTCAAACTG
Source organism: Brachynemurus nebulosus (assembly GCA_035578155.1). Classification (NCBI taxonomy): domain Eukaryota; kingdom Metazoa; phylum Arthropoda; class Insecta; order Neuroptera; family Myrmeleontidae; genus Brachynemurus; species Brachynemurus nebulosus. The sequence continues at coordinate 33,349,922 of JAPWDM010000006.1, forward strand.
TCAGTTGAAACTGTACGTGTGTGGCGGGCCTTACAAGGAAGTCAATATTGACCGGAGAACGTCGAAGGCCCACTTATCATTTGTACGACAAAACATTCGACAAATAATAAAAATAATCAACAATTACAATCAGAACTTGTTCAGACAACTGAATGAACACCCAGCAATAAAGTTAGAGAGTCAGTATGGTAGTAAACATAACATTATTGCTATTGTCGAAGAACAACATAAATCCTCTCGTTTTAAATAACTTACTTACTTATTTTTTTTTCGCTGTTTGGTTGTCGATGTTGTCGTTCGAATTGGAACACTGCATTTAATTGAAATCGATTGTAATAAATTCTCAATGGGGGAAAATCTTCGTTCAGTCATTTAAATTGATTTTTGTGTCCCAAAAGGAAAACTTTACATTCGCAACCTTTTTTCTTTTCACCGATAACAATGTTACTACTCGCTCGGATTTGAAAAGAAATTTTACGAAATTATAGAGAGTGGTTCGTTTTTACAGTTCACCAAGTTTGTGGATGGACAAAAAAAAATATGTGGAGGAGTTATCTTTGCCGGGAAACTTAACTTGATGGGTACGTAACGAGCGACCGAGCAAAGAGATAAAATGTTTTTTGTTTCTTGTTGTAAAACTAAACGATCTGTATTTGCTTATTGCACACGATTTGTCTCTTTAAACGACAAAATAAATTTTTACAAAAAAATTCACAACAAATGGGTGTTGTTTGTTTGTTGTGATAAGAATAATTCTGCCTTCGAAACCTTCAAGTTACGTAACTGAAGCAGAAGAAAACAGAAGCACTTTATGTACAGCGCAATATAATCAAACGTTTTCCTCAATATTTAAAGAACTTTTCCATTTACATTTGTCAGTTTTGTCTGATACTCAATACGCATCTAATTTTCAGAGGCACATTTATTCTTGTTCGTAAAGTCTACGTACTGGTAGATGTTGCAAATGAATCGGTGTTGTCGAAGCAATGTATACAGATAATTAGCAAGTGAAATTTATTAATTTATAAACAAAGATAAGTGTTAGTTGTCTCATTTCCCGTTTGTTTTCTGTGCACACATTTTATCTTCATTTACATTTGAAAATGAACACAAAATCCACGTTCATCTGAAGCGGTAAAAAGCATGTTTCAATGTATAATATATATATTTATCTTAATATGTTTTCTTAAATGGCATTAATTTTTCCGAATGTACTACGGCAGAGATTTTTCTTATTATCTCGACGATAACAAAAATGGAAATTATGGACTTGAGTGTTTACTTGAAGATATTGTGGCGGTAGTGTTGAAAAAAAGTTAAAATTTTCTTTTCAGGCGTTTTGATTAAGGACATTTTTAACAGGAAATTCGTTCAAAATTAGATCTATTTGAATTTATATAAAGACTAACCGTATACCCGATGGAATTTCCCATCGACAACATCTTTTATTAGATACTCACATTCTGCTCATTTTTAATGTTTTTCAAAAGCCTAAATCAATATCCACGTTTCTAACATCAAAAATGACGAACTTCCCACATGAACTTTCATTTCCTATTTTAACCACCTAGGGAATAAATTTCCAGAAATGTTTAAACAACTGACTTTTATTTATAGATAGAAGGCTAAACGCCAATTTTCATATCTCCTGTGCTAAATTTCGTCCTTCTAAACCCAACAGTTTAGGCTGGGTGTTGTCTGTTAGTCGCAGTGTTAAAGACTTATTCAAAAATATATTATTTATTTTAATAGCCATAGTAACATATTTTTATACAATATCTCTAACTTCAAAAATGACGAATTTACATACAAATTTTCATCCCCTATTAAACACACTTACGGGACGAATTTTCAAAAATGCTTTCTTAGTGTTCATCTACGTTACATAGGGAACTCCCATGCAAAATTTCATTCGTCTAAACCTAACGGTTTAGGCTGTGCGTTGTCTGTCAGTCAGTCTGTCAGTCAGTGTTAGAAATTTATTAAGTCGGTTTAATATCTCGGATTAAAGAAACTTTTGTTGATTTTCTGCCCAGCGTTGATCCACAAAAATCCTACCACCAGCCTGCTGATTAGAAATTCTGCAGGCGAACTAATTTAAGACACTTGCAGATGCAAATGCGGATTTTTGAAAGCAACATATGCAGATACGGTCGCGGATGCGGAGTTTTAAAAGGTAATAATCGTACATGAAATAAGTTTTTCTTCATTTTCGCCAGTATATCTTTTCATAAATATTGCATTGTGCAATTTTAAGACTTCACTTCTTAAAATACTTTTAAATTGTACGTAATGCAGCTATGTAGCTATCACTGATAGGGCAGTAAATGAAGTAGGAAGGAAAGGGGTTCAATGTCAGGAGGCGTCATAAGTAGGCGACAAATTTTTTTTAGAAATATATTCTCTGTCGTTTGCTTTATTTTCTTTTGTCTGGCATTTTTTTATTTAATGATATTTGAAAAATTATACAGTTTTTGCACCAATACCAAGAAAAAATAAGAGTTTCTGTGCATGCAATGACACCAAATAAATTAGCTTCAATTTTAACACCGATTGATTTAAAAAAAAAAAAATAGAAAACAGTGGAAGCCTTCGACTCAGCAGTTCCAAAGTCGGTACATGTTGCAACGTGTAAACAATCGCATCTGCATCAAAATAATTCCGATGTAAAAAAAATAATGCCGATTTTCCGCATATACGGATACGCACATCCGTAATAACCCTGTTGTTGACATGGTTAAATGTAAATCGAAACTAGTTTAATAACTAGGTAGCCTTAACTAGTTTTTATATACTAATAAAAAGAAATAAGGACGCTGCCCTCACGTAATCCATTAGTTCGTAATGTGCTATAAACAAAGCTTTCCGAGTGTTGCTATACTACTATATACAAGAAAAACATGTTATTTATAAAATTACATTGTTTAAATATTACTTCAAATGAACAAACATAAATACTGGACAAACCTAAACTCTCCGTAGTATCTACAAATCTATGTTAAAACAAATTAATTGCTATAACAATACTAAAATATACAGGAGAATAAAACACTTTTACATCAATTGTACCTATAATATGTATAGAGCAAGTAACAAAATTGAATTTTATCGACTATATATATAGATAGATGGAGTTTACAGTAGGTACTCTGCCATTGTAGCAATTAAGTGTATGGAAAAACAGACGCTTTGTGTTTATGCAAGTCGATAAATAGAATTACTAGTTTTCAAACTATTAATTTAATTTCGAAACTACTAAATAATCAAATAATATAATCGATTGTATATCAGTTTACTTTTGTATAAAATAAAATAAAAAAATAAATAAATAACAAACAAGTTTTCAAACTACATAGAGAGTAGAAATAAAACTCATTTAATTGGATTGTTGGAAAACGACACTATAAATAATACATCATCACAAAAAGTTATATAGTTTTAACTTGTCCAAGTTAAGAGCGATCACAAAATAAAGGAAAAATCACAATTTCATAAATAAAATGAACTTAAAGACATTTCACATTTCCTTTATTTAGGTATCTATTAATATTTGTGACCGCGATATTACTTGTTGTGTAACACAGATCAATATAAATTTACTTTATATTTATAAAAATCTGTTGTTCGTAAGGCGCAATGAGTTGCAATTTACACCGCTTCTAATTTAGTCTTATTGTTTTTTTAGTCAATTCGTGAAATTTAAACAGAAAAAAATGTGAAGTGTGTCGTATTTAATTGTAAAAATTCTACTGAACAAAAAAATTCTCAAAATAAAGGAATATCTTCCTTAAAATAAATAAATATATTTTTAATTGTTGGTTGTTAGTCACATAAGTTAGCCAAGAGAATATACACTGTATATTTGCAAGGTGCGGAGTTATACATCACCATAGTGCATAAACACATTCACATGTTTGTGTAGATACAAATGATGCGTTTCTTTTGTATGTACCTATCATAATCGTTTGGTAGGGGTAGTGGTGTAACGTCATTTACCGGCGACAGCGTGCACAGTATTTATGAAAAAGAAAATTGAGATCTTTTACATCTATGGGTGTATAACGTCCTATTTCCTGTAAAACTGCCTACAGCATCCTTTAAATTATCATTTATTTATTTATTTTTTTTCTATTGTTTAGATGCGCCACAACTAAGGTGATATGCATCATTTTTAGATACTACTATTGTTTTTGATGATGGGAGAATGATTACTGATAATTAAAGTGTGAGGTATGGTAATGTTGGAAATGAAGAATCTCCCCCGGTCGGTGTCGAACTCACGATCTACTAGACAAGACCGGAGACGCTAATCACATAACCAACACGGGGTCGCTCATTTACTTACGTGGGACCTATACCGTTTAGTTTCTACGACGAAAGAAAAAAAAAATACGCCTTTTGGCACAGGTTTGTAAAGAATGATGAGAGCTCGATTGAAATTGTTCTAAAAACGAGTCTTCAATTGCACAATTACACAGAAAATATACACTTCATAAAAGCTGAAAATTATAAATCTGTGGAAATCGTTGAAAGCTCCAAACCTTTGGATGAGTTTTCCAGATAGACACCTCAACTAGATGAATTATTTGCCAAAAATTTCAGCAGTTCAAAAAATGTTTTTTTAAACCACCGGAAAGAGCAGAGAAAATTACATAAAAGCGGTTTTTAAACAATTATTCTACATATATAAATTCGTACTCGCGAGAAAAAACGAATTTCCAAGTGTGAAGCTTTTCGAAAATTTTATTAAACTATCATAAACAGCGGAAAAAATCATACAGGAGAGATATTGAACCAAAATAGGTACTATACAAACCAGTTCTTGAGAATAGTCCACAAATGGTCGGAAAACGACATTTCATTTTACACGACTAAATGTTATTCCAATTATAGGCCGAAATGATTCTAAGATACAATAATTCTATGCAAAATTAAAGAATACTTTCAGACATTTCTCTAATGCTTAAGAAAATGTTGATCTTTATCTGCAATGCGCGGTGAACTAAATGGAAAGCGTCACTATTGATTTAAACATTTCTCTAATGCTTAGGAAAGTGTCAGTATTTATCTGAATTACATGGTTGACTAGATAAGTGGTCGAAAAAGGACATTTCTTACTGGAGGTTTTAATGTTATTTCAAACTTATGACGAAAATTATTCCAAGCTACTGAAATTCTATTTAAAATTAAAGAATGGTTTATAAACATTTCTGAAATGCTTAAGAGAGTATCGATATTTATTTGAATTAGATAATCGGTCAACTGGTCGAAAAACCACTTTTCATATTAAATATAAATACAATTTAGAAAACTGATAATCATCATATCGCGACTTCTTTCGAATATCAAAATTTACATGTTTTAGGACACACAAAAAACGTATTAAATACTGTATTTATATATATATATATATATATATATATATATATATATATATATATATATATATATATATATATATATATATATATATATATATATATATATATATATATAGGTAGCCAGCATCAAAGGGTGTAATTGGCATAAATCTTAAGTTCATAGTGATGAAATCACAGATTTAAATACGTGTTTTTGTGTGTTAAAAAATTGGGAGTTTTCAGATACGAGGTGGGGACAGAGAAGTTGCGATATGCCATCCTATATGTAACCGGTCTGCACAAAATCATTCGAGATTTTATCGGGCCATGACTGAAAAAACGTTGCGAAACGCTGACGTAAACTAAATTTTAATTCTTTTGCAATGATGTAATTTTTGAAATGACATCCAATTAAAATAATTGATTAAATGTCAATCATATGTATTTTCTAAAAAAAATTGTACCCCTAACTGTTTTATTCTCTCTATAGATCTCTATTCTTTTCTGTGATAATGGATCAGCAGGGAAACTGAACAAATTTTAATTTCATCAAGTTTATTCATATTTTATAAACTATGATTGTAAAAAATAATTTGGATACGTACGAATAGATTGGAGTGCTATTGTTACTGTAACGTGACCAGGAGACTTTTGTTATTTGGTCCATGTCATTCGGCTCTTTTAAATTGCATTCCATTTTTGTTGATGAACCAGCCACAGCGTGTATATTCATTGTTGTAACTGCAACAAAAAAAGAGAAAGATTTATTAAAATAATAGCAAAATGTCAAATCAATCCGAAAATTATTTGCACTTTAACAAGAGTAATTTTATCTATAAATTGCACAAACTAATAGGCCAGAAAGTTTGCACCACTTTTGGAATAGGATGTAGGGTGCGTACGATCAACTGTCCGGACAGGACAAGTTGTTGATTTAGTACATCCTCGTGGGTACTAATGTCCATTACTGTACACAAAATTTTTGTAGTCAGTTGTTTCCAAATTGAAAATTTTAATTCAAAATCTAATCTTTGAAAAATTAGAAATAAAATATAACATCAATTAACCAGTACAAGGATTTTTATAAAGTTTATTAAAAAAATTAGGAATGTCCTCGTACGAGTACATTAGTACTGTATATAAAATACCCCTGTCGCAGCATCTGCATAACATAGCGAATTTCCAAATTTTGGGGACTGGCGGATCTCATCTAAGAACTGTACCTATTTAAAATAGTTTAGCTTTCTAAGAGTAAAAGATTTTTTAAAATCGGCTGGGTAATTAGTTTTGATATTTTTGGAACTCAAGAACCCGAACGGACTTTGTGCAGCATAGTTGTATCCATCTGTTATATATGATAGATAGTTTCAATTGTTCATATATAGGTAGCACTGATATTTTATTATTCAATTCAACTATTTTTGTAGATAGTTACATAGAACATTTAAAAACATTTCTGTAATGCAAATTTAATAATAAATAAAAATAAATTATAAAAGAATAATATATAACATTTGGCGACGAGGATAAAAAGAAACGGAAATCAAGAAAGGAAGAATGAATATGGAAATTAAAGAAGAAGGTACTCACATGTGGGGAAGGCTAGAATCTTTTGATTTAAAAACATCATGGGTTGGATATAAGGAAAGGATGCAGTTCTTTTTCGAAGCCAATAATGTTTTGAATGATTCAAAGAAAAAGGCTATTTTTATAGCATCATCGGGGGATGACGTTTATGAAATTATGCGATCACTCTCGAGCCCACTATCACTAAGGGATATAACTTTCACAGAAGTAATTCAAAAGTTGGATGCACATTTTACGCCAGCGCCCAACGAAATCGTACAAAGATTTAATTTTCATAGAAGACATCAGCTGCCAGGCGAATCTATAGCTAGTTTTGTAAAAGATCTCAGGAAATTGAGTGAATTTTGTAACTTCACAGAATTGGAAAACATGCTACGGGATAGAATAGTATGTGGTGTAGAAAGGATAGAATTTCTTGGATTCATTATAGATGGCGATGGTATACGTCCAGATAAAAGAAAGGTCGAGGCAATACAGAATGCACCCGAACCAGAAAATAAAGAGATGCTACAGTCATTCTTGGGTATGTTAAATTTTTATAATCGTTTTTTACGTGGAAAAGCGATGAAAGCTGAAAAACTGCATAGATTATTGGACAAGAATTCCAAATGGCAATGGTCTTCAGAACATTCAGCAGTATTTAAACATTTAAAATCCTTATTACATTCTGATTTGGTTCTGACTCATTATGATGAGAAAAAAGAATTAATACTAGCTTGTGACGCATCACCATATGGAATTGGTGCTGTGTTAGCTCATCGTGAAAAAGATGGAAGCGAAAGGCCTATAGCATTCGCGTCTAAAACATTAGGTAAAAGTGAGAGAAATTACGCTCACATTGATAAAGAGGCATTGGCAATCATATTCGGTGTGAAGCATTTTCATCAATACATAGCAGGAAGAAAAGTGATCATCATTACAGATCATCGACCATTGTTGGGTATCTTCAACAAAAACAAACAGATACCAACAATGATTTCTCCTAGAATGTTACGATGGTGTCTTCAATTAGCAGCTTACGACTATACGATGGAACATCGATCAGGTAAATATAATAACAACGCTGATTGTCTAAGCCGTTTACCTCTTGCAGATACAATACAAGAACCACAATCACCAGGTGATATATTACTATTGGAGGCAATAAAAGAACCACCAATATCGGCAGAGAAGATTAGGATTGAAACAAGCAAAGATCCTGTGTTATCTAGAATTCGGAGATGGATTTTACATGGTTGGCCGTCACACATTGAAGATCCAGATAACATATACACTGCATATTCAAGAAGAAGAAATGAATTATCTCTTCATAAAGACTGCATACTATGGGGAAACAGAGTCGTGTTACCTCCTACAGTCAGACATCAAGCTATGCAATTATTACATGCTAGTCATAATGGTATGTGTGCAATGAAGTCTTGTGCTAGAAGTTACTTTTGGTGGCCAAGCCTTGACGAAGAAATTGAAAATTGCGTAAGAAGATGTCAACAATGTCAGATACATAGAGCAGATCCAAAGAAAGCTCCACGTCAGTTTATTCCAATAAATGAAAATCCCTGGGAAAAATTACATTTAGATTTCGCTGGTCCATTTCAAGGGAAGTTATTTCTAATAGTCGTCGATGCGATGTCAAAATGGTTGGAAGTTAAAATAGTATCTAAACAATCATCAGCTGAAGTTATCAGATGTCTAAGAGCATTATTTGCTACACACGGCATTCCAAAGATTATAATTACTGACAATGGTACAGCGTTCGTTTCAGAAGAAATTAAGCAATTTTACAAAATGAACGGAATTCGAAGTTATACCACAGCTCCATATCATCCGTCTAGCAACGGGCAAGCGGAACGAATGGTACAACATACGAAAAGATCATTAACCACCTTAGGTGAAGGTGATTTAAATTTAAAATTGGCAAGATTTCTTTTTAAACAACATACTACAGTACACGCTGTAACTGGGAAAACACCAGCTGAACTTTTAATGGGTCGTAGATTACGTACCGTACTTGATTGCATGCACCCAGACAATATAATTAAAGAAGAATTAACATCACCTAGAAAAACAGTTAGTTTTTCAGAAGGAGATAAAGTCTTTGTCAGAAATTTTTCGTCAAATGGTCCTAAATGGATAGAAGCAACAATAATCCAGGTCACGGGTCCAGTGTCATATGTATGTGAAGATCGTCATAATGACAAAATCTTCAGAAGGCACGTAGATCAGATACGAAAAAGGGAGGAGATGGAGACAACTGAAGAAATTGTTCCGTTTGTTGAGCAACAAAAGTGTCAACAGCCATTAAGCTCTATACGGGAACAACCATTTCATTTATCGAGTGCTACACCGAATACAGATGAGCAAAAAGAAATCATCAGTTCGGAAGACGAGTTAACGCCAAATCCAGAAATGGAAGTCCCCACAACTCCTACAACTAACGAAGAAAATAACGAAACTTCTGAAAACACTACTAATGCTGAAAACAGCCGTCCGTTTAGAAATCGGAAGAGGCCAGTCAAATTTCAAGATTATGTCGTTTCAATCTAAAAGGGGAGGAATGTTATATATGATAGATAGTTTCAATTGTTCATATATAGGTAGCACTGATATTTTATTATTCAATTCAACTATTTTTGTAGATAGTTACATAGAACATTTAAAAACATTTCTGTAATGCAAATTTAATAATAAATAAAAATAAATTACAAAAGAATAATATATAACACCATCTAAAATAATTTAGTTCTCTAACAGTGAAAAAATTTTCAAAATCGGTCGGTTAGTTTATTTTTTACAATAATGGGAACAGTAAACCCTGGCGGAAATCATACAACATAACCTTTATTCATCTAAAATAATTTTAGTAAAAAGTTTATCCTAACAGTAAAAAACGGGTCCTAGGGATCTCATATAACTTATGGTAGTTCGTAAGGTTCTTGTGGACATCATTTAATTACTTAATGAATTCAAATACTTTAACTTACTAACGGTGAAAAAATTTTCAAAATTTTCGACATTCGCTAAAAAAATCATTGAAAAATATTTGATATGTTTCGATCAATTAATGGTCAACATCAGCAAATAAAAGTTACTAAAATCGAAGAAAAGAATGAGTTATTTGTCCGTAGAAATTAAAATACAAATTCTGAAAACGAGCAAAGAAATATTGAAAAAACTAGATCGGCAAAACATTCTGACAAATAACACTACCCAACTAATACTTGCCAATTTGAATGAAACTTAACATACTTATTAAACAGCGAAAAATATTAAATACGTGTTTTTTTATTTCGGCTAAATATGCTTTTTAGGGGTAGAAAACACCATTCAACCTCTGTAGATGAAAACAGTTATAGCTAAATATTTTTGAAACGGCATATTTTTTGAAAAAAGGGCTGAGTACCAAATTTGTAGAATTTAAAGCGATGCACTTGATAGTGACCCTGAAATCGATTTTCAAGGTCAGTTGAAAATGATTAGCCATTGCCGAACTTTGACCATATCCTGTACCTATAAGCAGTAATTTCATGTATTGACTCAATCTATCTTCAAAATTGATTTGTTGCGTTATTTTTCTAAAATAAAAAAAATAAAAACCTGACGAAATGAAAAAATAGGCGCAAATTTATAGAAAAAATTAGAAGAAAACATTTTTGTAAGTAATTTTAGAAGTTAAGAAAAGATTTAATATCACTCCAATTGTAAGTTAAACATTAACTTTATGTTATATTAGAAATTTTCAAAATTTTTTAAAATTTTTATTGCTACTCTATAGTTATCATATTAGGAATTCAATTCAACATATGATTAACTATTATTTTTCCGATTGCGATTGAGCAAGTATTTTTCAAAATTACTTCTTGATCACTTATTTTCTATCTTGCATGTGAAATTCGTTCGAATATACTTTGAACCATTTAGGGATGAAAAGTAAACTACTCCTTTTGAAAAATATTAAATGATTTTCAAATGACTTTGGAAATTGACCTCAAGGTCAACTTCAAAGTCAAGTGCATCACGAGAGTCAAGTGCTTCAAGATCATCAAGTGCATCACTTTGAACTCTATAACTTTGGTCCTAAGCACTTTTTTCAGAAAATATATCGTACCATAATCCACTTCTATGTTGATTCCTGGTCTCTTTTCCTGCGTTTCTAATATTTATGTCAATAAAAAATGTGCTACCGTAGACAAGGATGAATAGGTACGCATTCCGACTTCACACCGTATTTTTTTGTATTTATTTTATGAGTACCTAATCTTTAATATATTAAAAATTTACGCGAAGATGGTCACTTTATCAGCAGTATCCAAAAAAATTTAAAAATATCGGTGGTTTTTGAAAAATTAACAAAAATCGTATAATTTCTTCTCTATGAAAAATTGGGGTCAAAAGAGACGAGAAAAGAGTAAATGGGGACAACCCGTAGGGTCGACCAAAATTGAAATTCTAATATAAAATAATTTCGAACTTTTTGTATTTATACATTCAAAAAAGAAATAATAGGTACTTGATGATTTTCTGTAAAAATAAACGTAGAATCTAAAATAAAGTTTATATACTCCTGTCGTTTACCCCTAAGTTTATATTCCTCCTATTCTTATTTTAGTTCAAAAAATAATTTTTCAAAAGACTAAGACATAATAATTAATAACAGTGAGATTCTACGTCCATTTTCAGACTTTTGTTTATTAAATTGCGTAAAAGCTAGTAAATGCAATAACAGATATGATGAATTTATAAGGATTTTCTTGTACTACAAAATCTTAAAAATATGGAAACGCGTACTTTTTTTTCGTTAATTGTGTTTTATTCTTTTGCACAAAATTTTAAAAATACTTTATTTTCTTAAGAAAGGGAGGCAACTTTAGTCACAGATATGCCTATGAACAGTTTTTGGTAATCCGGGAAAAACGAAAACACTTTTTAAAATTTTTTTATTGTTAAAATCGAAATGTTCTTTTAAAGAGGGTTAAAATTACCATATTTTATATTAAAATTTTAACACAATCACTCCCTAATTAACGAGCCTTACTTAATATTAGCAAATTGAGAAAAAACACGTCAATTAGATTTTTTTACACAGATTTTATTTGTTATATAATTCAAAAGGATATTTTAAAAATGTGTATGAATGGCTTTCATTAAATAAATTTCAATATATTTTCCATTTATTTTAACAGTGGAATGTCCTTATTAGTGGCTATACTTTCGGCTTGGAGCGAATTAGACGAAGATTTTCTTCTAAAACCAAATTTAATAATTAATTAAAGAAATAAAAAAAAATTTGTGGATTTCCTACCGTTCAAATATAATCTTTATTGTATGTAAAAATGTTATTACATTTTTTCAAAAAACTGTAAGTAAACTGTAAAATTTTCTTTACAAATATGTTAAAATAGAGAAATGTTTCCTTTTTAATTTATTTTTAACTCTTTTTAAATGATTCACTTTAAAATTTTTTAATATTTCTTAATCGAAATTTCATAAAAGAATGTGTCAAAATTTAAAAAAATTTTTCTTTGTTAAAAAAAAAAATTGAATGTGCAAAATTATTTAATATTAGAATGCTCTGATTATACAATTCTAATCATAACTGTATTGTCAATTGGATAAAAAATTACGTAAAAATATTATTGTTTGAATATGATTTAACGTAATTTTTATACGATTGAAGCAAACTCTTATTAATTTTAGGAAGGTGTAAATATAATCTAAATTCTGATCATATCACATAACAGATATCGTCGGGATTTTTTTTGTAAAAAAAAATGGAACAGAGATACATTATAAAAACATTTAACTGACAGAGAAATAGAATATAGCCGAATCGTTAAATTGGATTAAAAAAATCATGACACGCTACTTATAAAGCGGCTTTTTTCGAATTTAGCTCGCAAAAAATGAGACAGAAAAAAAAAGAATGCGAGTGCGAGTGAAATGGAGAACGACATATTTCCTAGTTTTTCTCGAAAAGTAAGTAATTTAGAGCAACGGTATAAAAACATTTTTTATGCGTTTTACCTTTTACAATGGCTTAGTGTAAAAAAAAATTTGAAAAATTGCTTAATTCTGGCAAAAAACTCATTTTGTTGACAAAAAACGCCCGGAAAACCTACTTCTGGGCATCCGACGTGTCTGGCTAACGAACTCATCCAACGATTTGGAAAATCGAATTCGCACACAAAATTTCATAAGCATTAAACGTTTCGTTCGAGAGTTATCGCGCGGATACATATATATATATATATATATATATATATATATATATATATATATATATAAATTTTAGTGAATATCATTTTCGTATTCTAGGGACCTCAAAACATATTTCTGATATGGTCTCGGGCTTAGGTCGCACCATGACACCTGGCGTAAAAGCTGAATTTCCAGTTTTGGAAATTCGCTAAAAGTATAATTATTACTAATGTTGCTATATTAACATAAGTATAGTTAAGGCCACGGATCTTGACAGATATACATATTTGAAAGTTTATTATGAGTATGGGACAAATACAGTTGAGAAGTATCCGCATTCAATCACACTTAAGGAAACACATAAATTCCACGCATATTATTATTTTTTCATTCCCACTTTTTAGCGAATTTCCAGAATGGAATTCAGCTATTATAGTCACTGTCATGACACGACTTGAGCCTGGGACTATGGCAGAAATTTGTTTTGAGGTCCCTAGAAACCGAAAATAATATTGACTAAAATTTATATATATATATATATATATATATATATATATATATATATATATATATATATATATATATATACACGGTTAAAAATATAGGATTAATAAGTAATCTACAGAGGTTACATATATGGCAACACCAAAATTTTATTAAAATCTAATCGGTTGTTTATATTAAAAAATTCATTGTAATATAACTGATATTAAAAATTAATTGAACTTGGGTTAGAGTCACCAAACCAAATTTTATTCCAGTTGTATTGCAAACTAATACTATGAATATTACGATTCTAAATTCAACAGGTATTAAAAATAAGTAACGGTGGATTATATTTTAAACCAAATATGTATTAAAAGATAGGTTTCTTTGGTCTGGAATTTTAATATTTTCTGTATTAAAATCTAATATTTTAATTACTAAATATTGTAATGAAGGTTATATTGAAACGCAGTAGCATTTTTTGTATTAGTAACATTTTATTGATTGTTTTCACAATAAACAAAATAAACGTGAATTTCCAAAAAAAAAAAATTAGATCTTCCGGGCTTAGTTCATGATCTTATTTCTTCTTGAACGTTTTCAGTAGATTCTTCTGATTTTTTACTTTTTCTTAAACTATAATTTTTCATAATAATAGAATAAATCCTGTAAATAAAGAGAAAAATAATTGGAATTATTGTCAGTTAAATGTCAGTTGCAAAGACTTACCACATGATTGAAAATTAAGTGCTTAAATTCTACGCTGACTGCTACATTATATCGGCGAAGTTGTCCGGGTAAATATTTGAATTTTGATATAAATAAAAATCAGAACATTTCGATCTTGTCTGGTAGATCTTGAGTTCGACACCAAACGGGGAAGATACGTCATCTACATTACCATACCGCTCATCTATCAATAATCATTCCAATATCAAAATCAATTATGTATTACCCCAAACGATGCATACAACCATAGTAGTTGCGTAGGTACCTAAACAATAGATAAAAAAAATGAGAATATTTTTTCATATCGTTCAATATTTAAGATCGATATTACGTACCTCGTATAAAAACCTAAGTTAAAAAATAATTTGAATTTTTATAATGTTTTAAGCCCGACCGACGAAACAAACAAAATAGTTGAAGGAAGAAGCAACGAATTGTGTGTGTACTTGTTTATTGCTAACAATAAGTGGTGACGCATTTATATATCTATATTTTGATATGTGAGAAACGTTCCTTGATGTTAACTAACTCAACTAACCAACCAAAAAGTACAGAGAAAACAATATATAAATTAAATAGGTTGGAGTGAGGACATAGTAACCAAACCAAGATACCTTGAGAACACCGAGTCGTCGAGACCGGACAGCACCACAGCGAGCCACTATAACAACAACATGTGACTGTTTTGAGATTTGACTGATTCAATCTAAATGGTTTAAAATTAAGTCCAAAAAAAAGACCAAAATCAAAAAATGTAGATACCGTGTATTGCTTTTTAGTAATTTTTTGGTTTCGTTCTTCTGATTTAAATAATTTTGTATTATATTTTAATAAAAAATGGTTTAAGTTATGGGAAATAATATAAATAGATTAAATTTGAATACCAAAAAATATTGGAAATATTTTAATATAAGGGCAGGATTTAATTTTAGTATTTTAATATTTATTTTTTCCAGTAAGTTAAGGTTGGGATTAAAAAATTAGTCCAAGATTTTTAACCGTGTATATATATATATATATATATATATATATATATATATATATATATATATATATATATATATATATATATATAAATTTTAGTGAATATGAGCAGAAAGTAGACTCTAGGTAGGAACCCTATCAACACAGAAAATTTCATTCCCCTACGTTAATTCTGGAGGGCTGTGGGCGTGTCATATCCAGCCAAAATATTTTTTCCCCCTCTACTCCCTCCAAATCATCCTAAGAAGCTGAATGTTCGGTATGTTGTAGAAAATTGACCGAAACATTATTTCCAACCGGTTTGGAAAAGTTTTATTGGTTTGTTGCCCCCCACCATTCCCTTAAAAGTTTGGTTGGATAGAACATTCTAGAACCTTTGTCAAAAACCGATATTTTAATGTATTTTCTGTGACCAATTCGATAATAAAATTAGACTTTCGGTGTCTCTCTGATTTCTAAAAATAATATTCTGAAATTTTCTTCAAATTTCATTAGTCTATATTTTACATTTTCATCTAATACAAACAGTCAGTCATTACTATTCGCAAAAACAAAGAGATAATATTCGATATTGGTAATGATAATGAATTGTAATTAGTAAAAAATAATTATTCATGAAATTCCCGCTCCCTTTCACCTTTCCAACTTCAAATCAATCAACAATGTGCCTAACTCAATATGAAAATTAAAATCATTTCGAATACATAATTTCACGTCAAATTAACGTTATACCTACCAATAGCTTTACATGACTATGTTGACCCAGAAATGTATGCAAATGCAAGAAAAACAGAAATGAAACGAATTTAAATTTAAAACGAAGATATAAAATTCGAAAACGACCGTACCCACAGCTTACTCAATCTATATTCAAATGTTTTCATTTCTTTTCGAAAAATATGTTATTGTAACGAAAAAAATTGCTTTTTCAATACCTAAAATGTTGAATTAAACCCGTTATAGTTGAGTAAACAAGTAAACCGTCCTTTGTGCAGTCGAATAATTTAGGTAAGTTCATAGGCAAGTTAGGTGGACAAGGGGGGGGGACTCCCCCCCACAATATTCGTGCGAATAAAAAATTAAAAACTTGAACGAGGTTTATTAAAATGAAGAAAAGGAGTGAGAATGCAGAAATTAAGTCAAACATTGTCGGTCTGAACTGGTTTGCTATTCTACGAATCTCCAAAGGTTGTTTTTTATATTAAATATATCCTTCCCCCCAATATATTTCGTGAAATCCCACCTATGGGTAAGTTGTTGTACTACCGAATGAAGTACATAGAAAATCTGTCTTTATTGTTTCAGTTTATTAAACTTCTTATTGATACTTCTTATGGTATGCAAATATGTATCCACAAACCACAATGTATTGTTGTAGTTAGGAGCAATTTTAGTTTAATTTTAGTCGATAATTAAAGTAATTGTTTTATTGTTATAATAACATATTAATTTTCGATTATTTATATCTGTATCAATATTATTTATATTAATATTTATATACACATATAAAGGTATATTTACCTTTATACATTCACTTTTACTTACACTTTGTTTCAAAAGAGCGTGTCTCCAGCCAGTATTAGGCCAGGCGCATATTGAACTGCGTCACGCAGTAAACGCAGGGCAGGGCAGAGCAGGAAAGCACGTGTGGTCGGACGCACATTGAGATGCAGTTAACGCAGACAGGGCAACGCAGTTTCTGTGACTCTTGTTTTAGAACGAAATAGCACGAATTTAAAAACAGAGTAGAGCAGAGAAGCATTATTTTTCTTCAATTTCTTCAGTTGTTTTCATTTTGACGAAATAAAACCAACCAACTAAAACTCGAGAACGAGTTACAATGTCGCGCAGCATTGTGCAGTTTCTGTGTCACATTCACGAGTGCCACATCGGTCTCGTGCGACGCAATGCTGCTCTGCTCTGCTTTGCGTTTCAATTCGCGCTGTCCCGTTCTACAACACAAGCCACAGAAACTGCGCTGCCCTGCCTGCGTTAACTGCGTCTCAATGTGCGCCCGGCCTCAATGTTGGATTAACCCAACACAGAACCTATAACAAATATTCAGATCGAAAATCCAGAGTGAATAAAATAAATAGGTTCGTGATCCAATTTCGTGATTAGAACAAGATCGCTTCACATAGTCACGATATACGTTAAAGGTGTAAACTGAATTTCTTTAACAGTGACTTCCATAACTTTTAATCTGGCACTATATTGTGTTTCTTAGTTGCGTTTCACCATTTTTTAACAAATGAATTTTTCATAACTTTTTTTAGCTACTACACGCCTTATGAATGAATAATAGTAATAGACTTTGAGCGAATTACCAAAAGAAAAATTCAGTTATTACAGCCGCTATCATAGGCTCGAAAGTGTGACAGAAATGTTTCCATGTGTAAATTGTCCTTTATCTTGTTCAGAACAGCATTTTCAAGAGAAATCATGAAGTTTTATGTATTTTCTAGGAAAATTTTTCGATGCGGTGTCGATCCACTGCACCGCATGAAAAAAGGTTTCGTTATACATATGTATATATTATATTTCAGCGCGATAACTCTCGAATAAAACATCCTACTTTTACGAAATTTGGTAAAAACGTTGAAATCCTGCAACTTTTGGATGAGTTCGGTTAACTAAATATGTCCGATTCCCCAAGGAGAGTATTTGAGGACTTTTTTGTTATTTGATTACACTATCGAGAGCGATTATTTTATGTAAACTGTTTTCCAAGAAGGACTGGTAAATTCATTTGGTACGCAGTTTCGTAACAGGTTTTTTTTTATTTTCGAAACGTTTCTTGGGTGATTATGTATGTTAAACACGTTCTTTTGAGCCAAGGTGTAAGTATGTGTTTTGTATACGTATTTGAATATACACAAATCCAATTGTTTATAATACATTAAGGATTAAACCTATATAATGTGTGTACTATTGGAGAACATTTTAATTAAAATATATATTACATATCCATCAACTCGTACAATCAATTTTCAATTTATTTAAATTGAAACTGATTAAGCTAAATACCGAGCAAGAGTTTATTAGGTCACATTTTTAGGGTTCCGAAGAAAAAATCTTAGAACTCCGTAGAAAATTTTAAATCTTTAGATTTATAAACATGGACATATGGATATTTATGAGGTTCCTGTATTAGAGCTAATTTCGGATATCGTTTGAAAGGACTTGTATCAAAATCACATTCGTTTTTAAAGTCAAGGTCCATGCAACGTCCATTCTGGTGTCGCATCGGACCAGCACGTGGTGTATTGGTTCGTATCTGTTATGTATGCTGTTCTCTATATGCTGGCTGATCCTTCGAATGTGGGCTGTTGTGGTATGCTGCTCTTGTAATACTGTATAAGACTCTCGACTAATATCCAACACCGAAAAAGAGATAAAGTTTTTAAATAATAAATAAAAAAATTCGGTCCACAATAACAATTTTTATTTATTTATTTATTTATTTATTTATTTATTTATTTATTTATTTATTTATTTATTTATTTATTTATTTATTTATTTATTTATTTATTTATTTTAAATCTTAACTTCCTAACCAGCCCCGGATCTACGATTTTTTAGATCCGGGGCAGAAACCTGAAAATGGCGCCCTTCCGCTCCAACGTTTGACATAAACTGTCAAAAAACTCATAAGCATATAAGTCCTTTATAAGACTCCAATTTTCCCGTTGCGGCAATGATAAAAATTGAGGGTTTTGTAAAGGATCAATATAGGTACAAGTTGATTTTTTATTTTAATAAATCTACTCCGAAAGCACTACAACTTGTGCAAATTTCAAATTTTTATCACCAGCCCCATCAAAGATACAGGGGTGCAAAATTCCAAAATTTGGAAAAAATTCAGTTTTCGGAAGTTTGTAAAAATTAAAGGATACAAGTTTCACAATTGAAATAGTGTGTATTTGTTTCATAATGGGTAGTTGTACCCGTATAGCTATTCTCATAAAGAATATTAAGCGAGGTTTAAAACATTTCTTCTATAAGAAAAAAAAATGTTTTCTTACGGAAGGGACGAAAATGGGTTAAATATGGCCATCACTTAAAATAAAGAGACATTTATTGCCTTTAAAATGGTTTTAATTTCAACCTTTTAGGATGAACTGTTTATAAAATATGTGCATTGGCATAAATGGCTGTAAACACAAAAATCTACGCAAATTGGAAAACAACAATGGCTACTACGCTTAAACGGTTCAAGATAATTTTTTTCAAGAATTGTTCTCGATACTTCAAATATAATAGAAACAACTAGAAGAATATTAATTTTTTCTAAAATGGTCAAAGAACCAACTTTTTTTAGACCATTTGATATAGACCGACCTAGTATGATTTTGGCGCCCGCTGAAAATGACGCCCGGGGCAGGGGCCCCGGTTTGCCCCCCCCCCTTAGATCCGGGCCTGTTTCTAACACAGTCTTTTGTTTAAGGAAATATCAAAATGTCCTCTTTGTAGCGTCTTGGTGTCCGGATGTTCCAGACCTAGTGCTCCATTACAGATGGCGTTCAATTGTCGTAAACACTTTCCACTCCGCTGACAATTTCTAATGACTTGATGATTATGTCGCTTCGATATGCACTGTACAATTCCAATTGATTAACTGCTCTTCTCCGTTGCTCGTAGTCGCTTTATATACTCTGCATTTGAGTGTTATGTTTCTTTTAATCCCTTCTAAAGAGTTCTCGGCGTTGTTTTCTTTAATTACTTCTACACATTTCGAAAACGAACAACAATATAGTTTAAGATTAGAAAAAAAAACTACTTATCGAAGCAGGAATCGAATCAGTGCTCCCCCAGTCATGGTCATAGTACCTAGCCACTGAACCACGCTTTCCGTTGACGTCCCTCAACGGCACCTTGTCGCACGACGCATGCCGTGTCTGCATAATTTACATTGGTACCAACAACGGCCCGTTTGTGATGGTAAGATCTGAAATACCGGATCTGTGTATGTTGCGCTCGTAACAGGGCTCTGTTTACGAAATATTAAGCTTCAACCAACGAGTTGCTATATTTGACATTTTTTGTGATTTGACTGTTTTGCATCCAAACTAAAAGGTTTATTTCATTTTATTTTCGTTTATTGTTTTTTGTAAAATGTTTTTATTTTTATTGATTTGATATTCTTGTCTTGAGACACCGAAACCGGTCGACATGTTGAAGATTGGTTAAAAAATTCTGTTGGGTTTTTTGCTGGTCTTAATATTGAGATTTATCGCCAAATAAAGTCAAATAATGAAATTACAAGTCTAAAAATTTTTTGTCGAAAATAGAGGTAGCAATTTATTTATTTATTAAGCTTTAAATTCAGGGTTTTTCTTGCATCCCCTTCCGTCCCCACTGCAATTTTTCAACGGTTTTGAATTATCACTTGAGTACCTTCCCTTACTAGTTTTTTCTATCAAGTATATTTGGTAGTATCGTCTATTAATTTTCAAAATTCTATTTCCGAAAGAACATCGACTTTATAAAACTTTATTAAGAAGTGAACAAAAACTTTATGATACTGTACCAGGTGGGATACAAAATGTAAATTTCAAATATTCCGTCAAAATCCATTCCTATCAAAACTTTAAAATTAAGTCGCTTTTTATGAACGAAGTTACTTTAAAATGTGTATTTGTTACATGAAGAACGATTTCAATATTGATAAAAAAAATTTAAGTTTAAAATTTATTCAAAAGTTTCGTCAAATTTTTTAAGAAGTATCCTCTCTGTAATTTTATATTAAAAAAAGAAAAGAAATAAATATACATATAAAAAATGATTTTTACTTACACATTTTTTTCACAGTATTCAAAGTATTTTTTGACATAAAGGTTTTTATATTACTTTTAAGCGTATACAGAACAAAGATTTTCTAGCCTACTTTTTCGGAAAAAATTGAGATTTTTATTCGAAAAAAAAAGAATTTCTTCACAGAAAAAAATAAAAATAAAAAGGAGTTAAATAAAATTTTTATGTAGAAACATTCCCTGCAGTTATGTTTCCTTTTTGTTAAATGCTAAATATTTTTTAAGCAAATAGTTTCAGAACACTTTATTGCTATGTAAAAATGGGCACTTTTTTATTTTTATTCTTTTTGTTAAAATAAACATTTACACAAAAGAATGTTTGGAAAACGTTATGCTGGATATTTTCTTTCAATATACATTCCGTATGTAAATAAACTGATCTTTATCTAAATGTTTGAAATAATTAACTCGGGAAATATTTATTAAACTATCTATATGTATACGAACAAACAGATATTAATATATATATATATATATATATATATATATATATATATATATATATATATATATATATACATATATATATATATATATATATATATATATATATATATATATATATATATATATATATATATATATATATGTATATATATATATATAGGATTTTAAGGAAAGACTTGAATATAATTTCCCGAGTAAACAGTAAGCCCACCTTACTACCTTTGAATTGAATTCAGTAGGCTTAAATAACATCTATAGATTATGACCCCCCTCCCGCTCCGAACGAATGAAGAAAATTTAAAATTTTACTGTTGATGATGTCGTAATTTTCACTAAAAATTTTCAGTGGTTTAAAAACCGTAAATAAAAAAAACGCCGTGAGCAGCGGAGCCCCATCACGGAAGTCGAATTTTTCCTGTCATCTTCGGTATTGAGTGTCTACAAGCGAAATGTAATTGAAAGTCCACAAGCGATTTGTCATTTTGGTGGTTTCAAAACCGATGATGAATGTCCGGTTGATCGGGGCTTTAAAAAAAGGTTTTAAGTTTTTAAGGGCTGAATCTCAGTAAATTTCAATTTTGTGCCGATAGCAGTTAACAGGGAAAAAGCCAACACAATTCGTACGAGGGCATTCCTACCCATGGTTATCCGCCAATTGCCATTGTGTTTTATTTTTAAATATTAAAAAAGGAACTTAAATAGTAAACTGGAAGGCTTTTATGAAGATATTTTTTCTTTCCAAAAAAATCCAAAATTTCTATTTTATAAATAAAAACGCCGTGAGCAGCGGGGCCCCATCACGGTAGTCGAATTTTCCCCTTCATCTTCGGTATTGAATGTCTACAAGCGAAATGTGATTGAAAGTCTACAACCGAATTGTCATTTTGTTGGTTTCAAAACTGGTGATGAGTGTTCGGCTGATCGAGGCTTTAAAAAAATGTTTTAAGTATTTAAGGGCTGTATCCCAGTAAATTTCAATTTTGTGCCGAAAACAGGTAGCAGAAAAAAAACCAACACAATTCGTACGAGGACATTCCTGCCCATGTTTATCCGCTAATTGCCTTTATGTTTTAGTTTTAAATATTAAAAAAGGACCTTAAATAGTAAACTGGAAGGCCTTTATAAAGATATTTTTTCTTTCCAAAAAAATCCAAAATTTCTATTTTATAAATACTAAAAATCCAAAATTCCTAATTTATAAATAAACAGTGACTTTAATAACATTTTTAAATTACTTAATATGTATGTATTTCATTTGTCATAAAAGTAAGTTCACTTTTTTTTTAATTTTTTAAAATTACTATTCGCCTACTTGTATTTAGAATAAACATAATGCTTTTAAAACACATTTAACAATAGCATTCAATTCCGATGTAAAAATGGGAGAAGTGGGGGGAAAAGTGATGCGGACTCCCTACAAGTTACTAGCTGGATACTAACTGAATACACGTACAAAATTTCAGCCCTCTAGGTTTCCTTATGGAGTCTCTAGACGTGTTAGAAAACAAGCAAAAAAATTAAGGAAATATTGGCGTAAAAATCGTGGGGGTAAGGGTTAAAAGTTGAAACCTCCAAAAAACAGTGTCTGGCTATTAGCTTAACCTGTGCACCAAATTTCAGCTCTCTAGGTTTATTTTGGGAGATTTTGACCCGAACGAAACTGTTAAAAAACAAGAAAAATCATGTTCTTTTGGGTATAAAAATGGTGGGGGGGGGTTAAAAGTCGAGACCCCCAAAAGGCACCCCCTTGATACTAACTCAATCCGAATACAAAATTTCAGCCCTCTAGGTTTATTCGGGTGACCTGTGCGAGTGGTACAAACTTCGAAAACGTCGAAAATGCATGAAATTGTAGCTTAAAAATGAGGGGGGTGGGGGTAAAATATTAAAACCTCCAAAAAACACAACCTAGGTACGAACTTTATCAACACACCAAATTTCAACCCTCTACGTTAATTCTGGGGGGCTGGGGGCGTGTTAGATCCAGCGAAAATCGTTTTTCCCCCCTCTACTCCCACCATATCATCCTAGGAAGCTGAATTTTGGATATGTTGTAGATAATTGACCGAGACATTATTTAAAGCCGGTTTGGAAAAGTTTTATTGCTTTTCCGCCCCCCACCACCCCCTTAAAGGTCGGGTCAGAAAAAAAATTTGCCCAAAATTTGACCCCACTTTGATAGTATGAGGTGCCTCGAAAATTAACCCCATTTACCAAATTTCATCTCTTAACTTCCATAGGGGGGCCCTACACAAATTAAAAGGTGGCGGGAAAATATATATATATATATATATATATATATATATATATATATATATATATATATATATATATATATATATTTATATATATATATATATATATATATATATATATATATATCAGACATTTTTTTTCTACATATTCGTGTTCTACGGGTCCGAAAACGGATAGCGCCCCTACTCTCGCCTCTCGCAGCTCTTATCTTATAGACTGTATAAGTCTAATTTTTCGGAGAAAATTCGACTAATAACAGAATGCTAAAGCTGGAAGCGAGTTGGTTTTGGTAGGTTTTCGAAATCATTCTTTAAATTTTTACCAAAATTAAACCTGGAGGCTATTCATGGATCTGGATTTGGATGAATAGATTCTTCAGTGATTCACGCCGATGTCCAGAATTTGATATTTTGGGCATTTTTCGTTTAGAAAGAATGAGTTCCTCACCAAAATTTCGAAATTTTGGCAAGAAACTCAAAGAGCGAAAAATACTATACATAAAAAACCTTTTGAAACCATTTTCCAAAGGAAGAGGCTTTTTGGGAAAAAATAATTTTCGTAATTAAAAATTCACTATATTATGCAGGATGCTGCGACAGATGTATTTTATGATAAAACGCTTTATCACAAAGTAATCTTTGTTTATAAATAAGCTTTTATTCTATACTCTATGATTTTCTTTTTAATCGGAGTTAGCTAGAATCAGATCGGTTTTGATATCCGATTTTGAAATAAAATTAAGTTGCTACAAAAAAGAATCAATAACTTGGAAATTTTAAAGGAAGTACAATAAGAATCTTGAAAAATAACAACATTAATACAAATATTAAAATATTTAGAAGCAGGGCCGGATCCCGCCACTTACTTTCTGCAGGGAAAAATTAAAAAATATCGGTGCGCCAAAATGTTTAATTTGACGTTTTTCTCGTACAGAACGCCGAAAGCAAAGTTTGCCCCTTCGTAATAACTGTAAGTCCGGCCCTGACAAGAAGATAAAATAGTTGATTTGCCACACCCATTCGATAATTTTATTAAACATCCGTTATATATAAATTGTCAGTATCAGGTTGTACCTACATATATCTACAGAACATTAATTCTAATTTTCAAATTCATTCATAATGATGTCTTAAACACTTAACAAGTTTGTCAAATATCACACTTAATCGGTACGAAATTTCATTCCAAGTTTAAACAATTACTGTGTCCGGAAAAATATTTTCCAATCTTCAAATTCAACAACGATCTTTCTATAGGAAACGGGAAAAATTCTAAAGGTCAAACAATACTTTGAAAAATATACAAGATTGAATAATAGCTATTAAAAAAGAGTTTTGAAAAGTTTATGCTAATAATTATTTGGTAGAATATTTTTTAATGAAATGTAATTTTTAAATAATTCTATTAAAATGGAAGCCGACGAAAGTAGAGGAAATAAAAATTAAATTATTGAAACAAATCCGTTTTGCATTCATAAAGAGACTGTGTGTGTGTGTGTGTGTGTGTGTGTGTGTGTGCGAATGTTTTAATTAAAAACAATTTTGGTACAACTCAACCTTTTTGTTGGAAATAACCCGCTACGCTAGGGGTTTCGCGGTAGCCACTAATTCCCATCTCCGAACCTACACCCGTAACGAAGCGAAAAATAATTGTTATTAGATAGCAATAAAAGATAATTATAATTAAAAAGTTTTTGTATGTTTTTATTGTAAATAAAAAACTTTGTGTTTCCATCGTTCGAGAGAGAGCGTCTCGTCTCGTCCGTATATCGTTAAAAATATCATTTCTGCTACTAAACTGCTCGAAACTGTTCAACTTTGTAATAAGTATGAAAATCACGTATTTTTTAACCACATCTTCATTTATTTGCGGTTCACAATAGTCGGCGGATGAATAAGATCAAACCAGGGGTATAGAGTATGAGTTTGTTGGATGCTGGTTACTTTGATGTTATTATCATATTTGGTCCATATATACAGGCCTAGGGTACAGGAAAACGATTTTAATGACTAATGTTGTAAAGGAAAATTGTAATTTTCTAAATTATTACGTTTCTTTTTGCAACACAAACGTACAATTCTACTATCACTAATGTTAAAAACATTTTAAATTAGGAAAAAAATGTTATCTAATCTTTCCCCTGTACCCTTTGTATTCAGTTTGTGTTTATTATTGGTTGAGTTTACTGTGATTATGTTAAAAATTATAATTATTTACCATATAAAAAATTTTAATATTATTCTTATAATTTTTGGGAAAATTGTAAAAAAGACAAAAATTTAAAATGAAGGAAATACATAATTAATTTTATTATAAATATATTAACACTAGGCCCGAGCACTTTCATAGTAAACTTCCCCGGAAGCCGGCAATATTTAAAAAAAAAAAAAAAAAAAAAAAAAAAAAGCTTAATACTATAAGCAAATACATAAAATAAAATGATTCAACCACTGAACAGATTCAACACAATTCAACATGCATGTGTAAAACTGTAAATATACGTACGTGATACGTTGATACTACATATACACTGACATTCAAATCAATTTTATTTAAAAATATAAATTATATTTTTATGTATTTTTTGTTTCTCTTAAAATTTTTTATAGGACATAGTGTTAGTATGTATTTGTGTGAGTAGGAACACATCCGTGTGATGAATGATGATAAACATCGCACACATAATGCATAACCAACTAATCAATTAATCATTGATCGCGGTCGGCCTCTGGGGATATTTTGTTTGGTTTCGGATGCCATGAGACTGAAAGTGTTAATAAGATTAAACTATATTAAAGTAAATCTTTTTCGCTTTCCTCAGTTTAGAAGTTATATGAATTTAATATTTTGCCCATAATCAATGGAATATATAATATTAAAATTTTTAAAAATATGAAAAGTTCCCGGAAAAATCTAACCTCGTTTAGATTTAATTTAATTCCGTTAGAAGAAACGGGCTGTTTTTGAAAGTGACTTGTTCTTAAGAGAAATCTCAAGAGAGGGGAAAAATTTATAGTGATTAAACTGAACGGGTAACGTTATCCAAAACTTGAAACTTTAGTACGGTAAAATCACAATTTATTATGCTACAAAAGTAAAAGCATATTTTTAAAATCAAAGTAAACATCCAAACCTTATTTTGATAAATATTGCGTAGCAACTTAAGAGAGTTGAAAAAATTTCATAAGATTCAAATCGCGTAAAAATATTTTAAACCTCCAAGCGTTATTTGTACAGTAAATACAAGTGATTAAATCCAGCCATGGGATCAGTGGCGATTTTATTGGGTAGGCCGGATAGGCCCAGGCCTACCCAAAAATTTTAGAAAATGAAAAACAGCAAGAAGAAAATATCTAGGGCCCAAAAGTGGATTAATCCGCTCTGTCGGCACTTTATGTTTAAAGACATTTTATGTCAAATGTATAAAAACATTTTTTTAACCCTGGGTAAATTTCATTTAACCTATAACCATTTCCACCATTGATTGGAATAGCTACCATTAGGTCGTGTAATATGAAATGTCGTTTTGCGACCACAAGCGGGCGACCATGTAATTCAGACAAATATTGTCACTTTTTTAAGCATTAGAGAAGTGTTTAAAAGCAATTCTTCAACTATGAATAGATCTCCTGTAGGTTGGAATCATTTTCCCCATTATCTGGAATAATATTAGGTCGTGTAATATGAAATGTCGTTTTCCGACCACTTGGTCGACCATCTAGATCAGACGAATATCAAAACTTTTTTAAGCATCAGAGAAATGTTTAAAAGCAGTTATTTAATTTTAAATATAATTCTTGTAACCCAGAGTTATTTCCACCATTATCTGTAATATTACTATTAAGTCCCGCAGTATGAAATGTCGTTTTCAGACCACTTGCTGCAGAATGTAACAAAACTTCGATTAGAATGGGATCATCGCATAGACAAATTAGACAAATAGCTAGGGCCCGATATTTAGAAGCGTCTAATCAAAGTCTATTTTCAATATTTTGTTTTAGTTTCTCACATTATTTTTAGTTTAGTTTTATAATTATTGTTTTATAATTTTTGTGTGCTCTCTTGTATGGGCTTGAGGGGCGAAGGCGTAACAGCAAAATATCTAGGGCCCTTAAGTGGATTATATATAGGCTCTTTTAAGTGGTATGTAATTACCTAAAATGGCTTGTAAATGGTGCTAAAAACTAATTATGGAGTTTTATGTAATTAAAAGAAATCAAGAAATATTTTATTCCAAGAACTGTAAAAAACTACTAAACTACGAAATCCTGACTTAATGCGTGTCTGACACGTACTTGCCGAATTTTTTTTCTTAAATTTCCATGTAATTGTTTCGCAACTTCTGTAAACGACACCTAAATAGCACGTATAACTTTGTAAAATATTACCTTTTTAAATTTTTGTAACTTTCAAATATTTAATAAATTTTTTTTTCTTGGCCCCCTTTCAATTTAAAATTTTAAAAAATCACCCGGACCAACCCTATATATATGTAACAATAAAATAACGACCTTTCAATTTCACTCCCTTATTTATTGCAAACATTTTTATATCTGACATACACAGTCGTAAATGTAAAGAAAGGTAAAAATATTTTTTGAAGCAAAACGAAAAATTAATATATTCTTTTTTCTCTCCTATTATTGTTATTATGAAAATAAAATTGAGAGAAATAATAATATAACTATTTTTCATCATATGAAAACGCGATACGAAGCTTTTGCTGGCTCCCTTGGAAAAACGTAATCAGATAGGTATGTACATTGCCGAGGAACGTAGCTACGAACGAAAAGGAGAAACTCGTTTTCATCTGACGTCGGGACTACATCATATTATACCCGCCGTATTATCAATTTATTTTCTTTTCTTTGCTTGCTTCATTCTTCTGTGTTTTGCTTCACATGCGTTGCTTGGCGTTCGAACGAAATCTAGATTTTTGAAGAAAATATGATCGTCATATTGGGTGTTGTTTATTTTATTTTCACTTAACATTTACAAATTATATTTATAAACAGGAAATTTTCATTTTTTTCGAGAATATTCAATTTTTTTTATTTTTTCGAGAAGAATTTTAAAAATCAAATATTTTTATTAAGATAAATTTGGTCTTTTCTAACGTAACAAACATTATTATATATTAAATAACACTTTACGTATTATATTCCAATAAATGAGTTTAATAATTTCTCATTTTTTCCTTGATTTCCCCCATATTGCGATATAATATAGAATATGTCTTTGTTTAAAAATATTTCTGTTTACAAACTCATCACTTGAATTAGCACATCGAAAATAAAGAAAGTTTTTTTTCGTTGAATCCCTCCATTTTTGAAACAGCGAAAGTATGGAGAGTGGAGAAACACTTTAAATCGAAAATTCGCAAATTCTGCTTTGACTAGTTCCGATTTTGTTTAAGGTGCGGAGGAGTGAGGACAGTGTCATGATTTATATATGACCATATGGCCCAGGTAAGCATGAGTCTGATAATGCCTGGTGCAAAGTTGGCCAGTCATTTCTTGCTTCATTGAAAACTTTCAAAATGATCGCTGTTACTGAAAATCCTACTGATTAAAGAGGTACTAGAATCAACTCTTAGGTTTACTGTGAAACATTCAACAACCTTAAAAGTATTATCCAGCACAAAAAACGCAAGATGTTGAATTCTGAATCTGAGATTCTGATTATTAATTTAACAGTATAAAATGGCATAATCAAATTTTTACAGTTTAAGTAAGGCATTAGCGAGAAATCATGTGAAATTTACAATATTCACTCCAAATTTCGTGCTCGTTAATAAGGTTTTATGTCTCAAACTAAAACTTTGAAAAAAACACGTACAAGATAGCAAGATTTTTACGCGATTTCTATATTATATGTTAGCCAAACTTGAAAAAATCTAAGCGTATTCAGCCGGTTTCAAATCATCCTTAATTTTCTCAAAACGACCGCTCCAGCTTCCAGTATACACGGAGAGAAAATTCATATAAAAATTACTGTCCTCAGCACTACAATCGACGTGTAAAAGGCGAACATATTCAATTTTGTACGGTAAAAATATAAAAATTATAATTAATCATAGAAAACTTAAAGGATAGAATATTGTTTCCGTAATATTAGCTCCGTAAAATTTGTAAAACAGCACAGTAAAAAGTTCCATTGCCGACAAAAAAATATTTTTTAATTGTTTTTCTTACAAAAATTACCATCCTGTATTAAAATATTTGGAATGCTATCTGCTAATGATAGAAAGAAAAAAAGAGAAAGAAGGTTGTGTGTGTTGTGAACGCTGTTGAAATGTACCTCACTCATAGCAAGTCACATAGCCAACCATAGGTGTGGACGACCAACTTGGTCGGACGGGTCGGACCAAGCACCTTGATTCATTAGATTGTCTTACAAGCAGCAAGCAGTATTCATTACACTGTCTTAGAGGACGGGGATGTCAGCATTTAATTCATCATTTTGTTACTTCACTATCTTTAGTATTACAATATATTGTTGGCAATCATTTTTGTGTGCATCATAAAGAATCGAAAGTCGGAAAAGATCGGGCATTTTCGAAGTTTTTACAGGTACAGCCCAGGCAACATAAGGTTGCGGGTCAGATACGCAAATGAAAGAGTACGACAACAAGAATTAAGCTATAACATATATGCATAAGAGTGTGATAAAAGTTGTGTTAGCACATTAAATTTTACCATGCTAGCACATATTTTTTTATTTTGGTCGTCGATCGCGCACGCATTATAAGAGAGCATGGTAATTTTTCTGAAATTTTTTCTACAAGAATTATATGATTTTTCTCTCCGTGTAGGTTCGATCCTAAATATATCAATAGGAAACTCTTTGAAAATAAAGTGTCGTATCAATATTAAATTCTTTTACTATCTGTTGTAATCTTCGAATCAACGTTATCAATAAAAACTAAAAATTTCAGCAATTTAACCCATTTTCAAAAAATGTAAAATTCAAATCAAACATATTAGGGAAAAACAAATAATGTGATACTAAACATTTTATTATGTATATTGTATATATTGTGCGAGTACCTGCGTTTAAACTGAATTATTCATAAACGTTATGCGAGAGATAGAGATAACACTATGACGCGTAAATGTGCATGCTTGTACGATTTTCATTTAATTTGTAAATAAATGATAATGTAAAATATGGATACATTCAACAAACTCGAGAGCCCGAAACAAGCGAGGAAGTTATTTGTTATCTGGCAAAGAACAACAGTGTTTTTATATGTACTGGATAAAAAAAATACATTTTGTGCATATTAGTGACAATACACAAAAAAATTTGAATATTGGCAAGTTAATATTTTAGTTCAAAAGAAATATAAAATTTTAGATGCTACTGGGGTTAAAAAACTGAAGTAGAAAAACAACAAAGACTATTTATTTTCACACTAAAAAAATTTTATTGTATATATTATTAATCATGAAGTATATAAATTTGCATTTACACACCACAGAGTTGTTATACACTTTTGTACTTAGTCCCCTATCAGTGTTACAATGGTGGTCAATCACGTGATAATTTTCACGTGATGGGGAATCTAAAACCACTTTGAAGTGCAATGTTTCGTAAACGAGATCTTTAAAAATAAAAGTAATAAAAGGAACCTCAATTTAATTTTAAGAAACTTTTCTAACAATACCACACATGATAAAGTATGTGGCCTTTTCCAGTATATAACAAAATTTGATTTTTTTTCCTCACTCCAGTAGTATTATTTAACTTAGATTTTGATCCAAAAAAAGTCATTTAAACATTATTCTAACATTCTTAAACTGCGTTTATTACGAAGAAGTTCTTAAATTATTCAAATTGACACCGATTTTTTGCTTTGAATTCGAACTCGGGTAACAAAATACATATTAATAAATTGTTCTTTCATCTGTTTTTTTCAAAATGAACATCCAACTTAATAGATAAGCCTTTAAAAAAGAGAAATAGCGTCAATATAAGCCTTGTTATCTATATCTTACTGTTTTCAATGTATTTGAAGAATATGACGTTGACCTCAAATTTTGAAGGCGAGATTCACTCCTTCAAATTGTTTTTCCGTAGGTAAATAAAAGGTATGTAGATTCATGGAAATTTCATCAACACCCGATATATTTGGTCTCGAAACCTTAATTCGTCAATTCTGATTTTGGATTTTTAATATCTATCTCTACCCCGTACTTCAGTTTAGTAAGTAGGTGCAAATATGAGAAGGTAATTAGGTTTGAGTATACAGACGAACAGACAGATCTACAAAATTATGAGAATTTCTTGCTTGCTACAGAATCCTAAAAATGTAATATACTCAAGTGAGCAATCCAATTCAAAATAAATGGAAAATCCTAGATGGTAATTGGATCAAAAAATTGAAAGAAGAAATAAATATCAAAATTTTAATTTATTTTCATTGTTAAACGAAAAATATCAATCGATTTTCACCACAAAACAAAAAGGCAGATTTATTCCTTTTAGCATATATGATTTCCTTTGATCTTTTTTGAAGGATTAATTTGCTCTTTTACCCTTATTCTTTATCAGTTAGTTGTCGCATTCGCAAAAAATAAATTGAATACAACCAGAAAAAATTATAATATTTTTTTTTTCTTCTTTTACAAAATTTAATAATTTCAAATTTACATTTTCCTTTATTCTTTTTAGAATGATTTATGAAATTTTTATGTAAAAAATTTTTGTAATAAGATGAATTGTATCCTTCGTTTTCTTTTAAAAAAATTTTATTTTTATTCAATGAGAAGTACAAGAATCTAGAAAAATCGCAAGTACTTTAAGTTTTGTATCATTTTATTAATTATTCCTCTGATTTTAAACATATCAATGGCGAAGATGATTTCGAAAAACTATTCTCTTATAAGTTATGGTCTCTTGCTAAAAAGGAAAGTAGTATTTTTTTTAAGCTCGCAACGAGCACCCCAAGAACACCAATACTAAATATACCGGGTGTCCCGGTCGGATCTATACATACGATTTACATTTTAATTGATAACATTGGATTCCCATATGGAAAAAGTTATGCCACAAGAGTGCTTTGGAGAAACGTATTTATAATTTTGGATATTATCGTTTATAAAATAATTTTTTTCCACCAAATTATCTGCACTATTTCTTCAACAGAGTATTCTTTTCGTATTTACATTATTTTAATATTTATTTCCAAAAAAATAAAAAAATAAAAAGATGCCTTTTGAATTTACAAAAAATGACGCAAATATTTAAGTGAAAATATGAATTGCTTGAAAATTGCGACATTCATTTCTTTATTTTACTGCATTATTGTTCTTAAAGCGATAGTAACAGTAGTTATAATATTAAATTGGTATTATTAGTTTGTTCAAAGCACTCTTGTGACATAACTTTTTCCATATGGGAATTCAGTGTATACATCCAAACGGGAGACCCAGTATACTGTATTGTTAGAAATGACATTTTTGATTCTTTAATTCATACCTGCGGCACTAAAATTTAAATATATTTTCCGTACATTAGAGATGATTTCAGTAGCTAGTGACAAATCTCTTAAAAACACAAGTTTTTAAAAAAGGTGTGTCGCAATAGGGATCGTTACCCTAACAGGTCTGTAAGAATTGCCCATAGACCAATGAACACTATTATAATTATTATGTAACTTGACGGAGCGAAAAGCCAGTTTATAGGCAGTTTCCTTGAGACAGGTAACGGGATGAGACAGATGAGATTTAAAGAATATATGTAATCCGACAAAAACAGATATTTGAAAATATCTGTAAAAAAAATGGCCCAAGAATATTATGTATTTGTATTTAAAAAAAAAAAATAAAGCTTTGAAAAAATAATTGAAATCCATTGCTATTCCAAGAACAGACATAATTATAATAACTCAACTAACGTACAGATAGTACTTAAAAAAAGAATCTAAAAAAAATTAATACTAATTTCCGAAATAAAAACTTTTGTTGTACTTGGCTCAAGATTTTTTTTGTTTCGTTTTGTTTATTAATATCAAAAAAAAATCTTGAGCCAAGTACAACAAAAGTTTTTATTTCGGAAATTAGTATTAATTTTTTTTAGATTCTTTTTTTAAGTACTATCTGTATGTATATATATATATATATATATATTAATATATATATATATATATATATATATATATATATATATATATATATATATATATATATATATATATAAAGTATATACATAAATACAGTATTTAAAATGTTTTTTGTGTCCTAAGACATGTAATTTTTGATACACGAGGTTGGGACAGAGAACGCGCGACATGATATACTTATGTGTCAAACTAATAAATTATATATTATCTTTTGTTATTGGCTATTGCACTGCTTTCACCCCTCAAACCCAAACCAACCAAACATTCATTAGTAAGTTAGTAACAGTTTTAAACTACATACATACATATGTGTATATTGTTGTGTGGTCGGATTATATAAATATTTTAAAAATTATAACTTTCTTTTTTTAAGAATTGTCGTCTACTCTTCATTTACGGATATTGTATAGGGTCTTAAGTTTCTGAAAAAAGCAGTTTGAGACCTAGGTTAATAATTTGTCCAAATTTCCCAGACAAAATATCGTTTTTCATTTAGCAGTACATAATTAATTAAAATGTGATCTAAACATTTCAAAGAGACAGACACGCGAATATTAAAATATTATATGACTAGAATAATGTAATTAAGCATTAACAATCGCCATTAGACTCGTATTTGACGTCATCAATGCCGAAACAAACAATTTTTACATGCAAATAGTTAAGTAATAATAAGTTCGATAATTATACAAGATTAAAAATCGTCAAATGTATGATAAAACATTTTCATCTATGACCACCAAATTCAAAATATTATTGACACCACTCTACTTGATATTAAATACAGACTAATAATGTTGACAATCCGTGCACTTTTCCTTGTACAAATTAAATTTTAAAAATGAATGTAATGTAAATTTGAAAGATAAACAAGAATGACAGATAGGCTTCATATTCAAAATCTATGTTTCCTTTCTGTCTAAAAAGGGCCCACCTAAAAATATGTAGCGTGTGAAGAAATCCTCATATTTTTGTAGGTACATAAAAACAGAATGTTTTACTAGTGTTAGATACTGATATTTAAGAACAGAAATAGTAAAAAATATGAAAAGCTGATCGGACACATTCTCTCAAGTTAAGATTTTATCACACAAAAGTCTTTTCAAATGTATTGTAGGCGGCCCTTATAATTTAGATAAACTAATTTCTTTAAAGACATATTATTTAAAGTCTATTCTCCAACCGACTTTACGGCACGTATGCGGGGATGGTACAAATCAAGATTTGATTGGGATATAGAAAGAAGTTATTTTTCTGTTCGTTTAGACTGTTTTCGCTAACTTTAAAGCAAATTTTTAATATTCTTGGGCCAAAAAATACCTTTTTTCTTGATGTATTGTCCATTTTTCAGCAAATAGGACTGGGTATAATTATTATCGAATATAATTTGTATTCGTACCTATAGTAGAACAGATTAGTTTTGGTCCACCAAACATGTTTCGCATCTTTGTTACACTATGTTATATTGGTGTTGTACTAATGCAATAAAAAAAGATACATCACAAACAGAATTGGACTTTGAAAGGTCAGAAACAATCTGTGAATCTATTCGTATTTTGACAATGAACATAATTATTAATATTTTTGACAATAATTATTGGGAAACGTTACTACGGATACCATCGGTTATTGCATTGATTACTATATTACAGAATGCTATTAAGTCGTATCCTGATCGTATGTGGGTACCTCATTTATACATTGATACAGTTAATCTATACTGTAGATTAACTGTGATAGATTCTATAGCAGTGTTGGGCAAAATGTAATCAAATTACAGATTACAAATTACGATTACAAAATGTAATCTGTGATTTTTGATTACAAATTACATTTTGTAATTTGTAATCAGACTACAAATTACATTTACAAAATTTAATCGAAGATTTTTGATTACAATTTTACATTTTGTAATCGTAATTTGTAATCATTTCTGCATTACAAAAAAAGTAATAGTTTCAGTAATTTGATCACAAAATTACGATTACTTTTGCTTAAGGTATACCTACGAATAAAAAAAACTGGTAAAATAATACGCATTAAAAAAATTCGATAGTGAAAAAATTAACTTTAAAAGGAAATAATGCCGTACTTAACGTTGCGGTACACTACCGTTTCAAAAATATGCGCACCCCCCCCCTGAGTTAAGGTGTCCACATACTTTT
Source organism: Brachynemurus nebulosus (assembly GCA_035578155.1). Lineage (NCBI taxonomy): Eukaryota > Metazoa > Arthropoda > Insecta > Neuroptera > Myrmeleontidae > Brachynemurus > Brachynemurus nebulosus. Next base: position 33,386,070 of record JAPWDM010000006.1, read on the forward strand.
GACGACGTAGTGTATCTAAAACCCGCTAACCAGCTCAACCCTACAACTGATACGTGAGCGAAGTCGCGTGTCAATGCTAGTATGTATGCTAGCGAAGCCACGGGTAAATGCTATTTGGACGCCATAATCTTATAATAAACATACACATATGCACACGTATATGTGTATATAATATTATATATATATATATATATATATATATATATATATATATATATATATATATATATATATATATATATGTACATATAAACTATAAATTTAGCCCCTCTTTGTTCGGACCATCCGCACTAATTATCACAAGGCAACAATTAATAATTATCAATAATAGCTACAATACACACACCTACTTGGTTTTTTACGAATTTGATATCCAAAACAGTTTTTCAATACTTTACGAGTATTAGGAGAACAAAAATACTTATCTATATTTATGTACTTATATTGGTCACTAGTAAAAGTAATTTGTAATTTGATTACAAGTAATCAGATTATATGTAATCAAATTACAAGTACCTACCTAATTGGATTACATGTAATCATGATTACATCAACAAAATGTAATCGTAATAAAATGTAATCGCCATTACTTGTAATCCGATTACTTGTAATCGGGATTACATGTAATCTGATTACAAGTAATCGATTGCGCCCAACACTGGTCTATAAGATATATACAATTATTAAACTACGTGCTTTGGTCGTGAAATAGCCCAATTACTTTTGACAATATATTAAAATATCTACTACCTAGTACTCTGTACAAATTGGACAAATGTACATATTCCCGTTACGTTAATAAGATGATAGATTAAACTTAACGATATATATATATATATATATATATATATATATATATATATATATATATATATATATATATATATATATATATATATAGATGTACATAGATATACATATAATACCGACCATTCTTTGTAGATATATCAAGATATATAATTATGAATGACAATAACAAAGAGAGAATTACGACGATGAGAAACTTGGTAAATTGAAGGAGTTACAAATAAAATAGAATACATATAATATACATACGTATGGACACTATCATCTTGACAGGGATAACTTTACTACCTTCAAGTTGCGCAAATTAAAACGAGGACATGAATTTAACACTCCAATGAGTGAACAATGCACAATTTCTAAGTTTTTATGAAAATCTGAAGGTAAAATTTGTCATGTTAGAATCTAAACTGAATAACAGAACTGCATATATTGTCAATTATATATTGGTTAATATTGTGATGTTCTTTGAACTATGTAGACATGTCTTATTGATCGGTTAAATACTAAAAGGGTGTTTTTTTAATAGTTGCAAAATCGTTAGGAACTACAGATAAGCATTTAGTCAATGAGTTTTCGTCAAAGTCTTCTTCAAATCTTAAAAAAATTATATTCATAGAACTGATCCGTCTATTGTTTTAGAAACTAATCAAATGAAGGTTGACATATTAGCCAAATGAGAGACAGCGTCTTCCCCTTAACCTTTCGTAGTGGTATCTACAAAACGCTAAAAAGAGTTACTTGCAATAAATTGTCCTTAGCCAACCACAAGTCAAACATATAAACATTTTTCATCGATGTCAGTTACACATCTTACTTTCCGAGGAACAATTATTTGTGTTAAGCTATAATCCTATTCCTTCCTAGTAGTAGTTTGTAATCTTTACTTTTACCCAGTCGTATTTATTAATGTCATTGTCCTAATTTCTCGGAACGACATGTAATTATGTTAATTATTTGCGTTACAAAATATTGTAATATTACCCGGAAAATTATTATGTTTATCTCATTTAATATTTCCAAATAATATTTAATTATTGAAACCGAAAACGAAGCCAATATTTGTGTATGCACAAAAAGTTGAAATTACAGAAACCAGAAATGTACCTCTATCATCATTTTAAATATTGATACAGACCCAAAAATTAATAAGTATGTACCGGTTATATTCAGTTTTATTTTATTTACTAATGGTAGGGTAAAAGTTTTGATATTTTATATATTAATGAACCCATTTCTGAAAAAAACCAACAAATATTAAAACTGTTCGAGTATTGAACGCGTTCGGGCATAGGGGCTTTTACGTTAAGTAAATATATTTTAATATTTAAGTTGTTTTTCTTTTTTAAAGTATTCCACCAAAAGTTTTCCAAGATCGATAAATAGGCTCTATGAGTTAAGATGTATAGTTTATCAGATAAAAAGGAGGTAAAAAAAATGTTGTTCTCGAAAAATCTAGTTAACTTGTTTTCACTCAATTTTAAAATATAAGCTTGAGGGATAAGTTAACCAGACAGTGATAGTATCAAATTCAGTATTTAAAGAACTTATTTCCATAATAAATAATTTAAGACAGAATTACATAAAAATATGCACCACCTCAACTTACTATAATAGCTTTCAGGTACTCGTTATCAATACAATAGAGGTTAACAGCTTTATTAGAATAAGTGTTTTTGAAGCTAGCTTAAAATGTGAAAGGTTTTAATTTAACAAATCACAATTTAACAAATCAGCTCTCTTTAAATTAGGTATACTTTTCGCAATCATAAACTTTTGACTGTAAATATCCCGTAAACGGTGCGTCATGGTGAAAAAATATTTTAAACATATTATTGCGACTATTAAAATTTACCTACCTTTCGTTTTCGAACATTATATAATATTCCTATATAAACAAACTTTCTACATATATACACCTTTGGACATGAAATTTTAATTAGTTATAGTCCACGTTATAAAGTGTAATTTCTGAAAATTTCATCTTTCACTTAAAATGTCCGAAGTTAAAACCAAAAAACAGATATTTAGCAGCTTCTTCAGTTTTATTTTTTTTTAAGGTAATGTGTGCAGATAAAAATTTCATATTGTAACCGCCGATAGCCTATATCGTAACAAATAGCCTCGTTTTTTTTTGCATTTTTTAAACCTACACATACCAATATATATTCATCTATATTTAGAAAGTACGACTAAAATGGTCGATTTTTCACAAAATGGCTGATAATTTTCGTAGCGGCAGTTGCAAATGGCAGAAAATGTTCATTTTGTATAATATTCGATTCAATTAACATGTTGCATTAAAAAAATTTGAGGCGGGAAACAATTCCTTATACTTTGTTTATCTAATTCCATTATAAAGGATATTTATGTTATATTACGAGCACTTCTTTTCTTATCTATCAAACCTTGCAATATACCCTGTATATCTGACAAATACATTGAAGAATGTGCTCATAACAAAAAGCATTGGTACAGACGACGTAGATTTTGTAGACAGACGTTAAAATAGCTATGTTTAGCTAAATTTATAGTTGAAATATTTCACATTCAAAATCAATTACTACATTACTGTACCGAATCAAATCGCTATTTTGCAATGAATTGAAATGCGGTCGTTAAATCAACTTAGGTATTTTTTAACAAACAATTTCTCCGACTGAACATAATACTCTTTAAGGGTTCATTAGTTAAATATATTATGTTATCATATTTGGGTCACTGAATTAAATCTTTTCAAAAAATCATCTTCAAATAGTTCATACTTGAATTAGTTTTTGTAACATAAATAAGATAAAATTTTAATTGAATATTTTCAATAAAACTATCTTACTTGTGCAAGTGGTAGAAATTGGGGTTACACTACTTCTCAGTTAGAATTCAAGTGCTTTTTTTGTATAGTAATTTCAAAAATTGCGAGGCCGATGTTGTTAAAAATGTAATAGTAATTTCAAGGCTACATAGAAAAGATGAACAGATTAAAACTTCAAAACTAAAACCTTATCTCTATTTTATTAGTCAAGCGATCGAAAGTTTTTAGGTTAGCGAATGACAGACATATACCTAAAATTGGGAAAACATTCACTTTTTAGGATTTACAAAAAAAAGAATACGATACGAGATGTAAATGCAAGTTTTCACATAGGTACTGTTAAAATTTTTGTTAAGAGTGAATGTTTACTAGGTGGATTTTAGTATAGCAGGTAAAAAAATTTAAATTTTCACTAAAAATATGGAAAGGTGAAACTTTCCATTGGTTTCAATCGTTGATTTAACAAACGTTTTCTTAGTGTCGTATTTTATTTTGCTACTAAACTGCTTCTTACCATAACGTTGCTCCAGAAGTGGTGCAAAACTATAATGGAAAGTGGGCAAAATCATTTTACGAGGCCCACTCCTACAATTTTCTTTTTTCTCCTTGAAATTTCTCCCTCAAAAATTAGGAGACGGGCAAAAAGAACAACCTTTAATCATATTTTTGAAAAATTTTCGAAGTGATGTTTTAAAAACGTCTTCCTAAAAATTAGGTAATGAAAAAAAGCAACTGAAAAGACTCAGCAACTGACAACCTTAATCAAGTTCTACCAGCTTTCTTACGCCTGGTTAATTTACGCCTAGTTTTTTATTGAATTCTGTCGAGTCATTATATTGTTAAATACAAAATAAGGGTCCGTAGTCAAAATTTTGAGATCTAATACATGGAGTAGATACAAACTTTAACCCTAATTATCTTAACTCAGAAGCGATCAATCTTTCTCAAATTACAAGGACAATCAGATATAGTATTCTTTTTTATACTATTAAAATTTGAAACTCTTCTGTCGAAAAGTTGAATGTCACGGTAACTACCTTAAAAAGATTCGAAGAACTTTATTTACTGATAAGGTATTCGTCAATAACCGTAGGTACTTAAGACAAAAAAATCCTCCCCAAACGGTAAATAAAATCAAAATAATTTATCCAACAGTAAAGATAAATAATTATCTTCTCTGTCTGTATCTAATAAAGACACACGCAGAGAAAAAAAAAACAGTATAGATCAGTAACAAACAGTACTATACTCACCATGTTGATTTTTATCACTGCTATGTGTCATTACGGTGGACGTTGCAATTGTCGCGATCACATAAAATAAAATGAATGTTACGTAATCGGATGCACACGAGCGATATGTGCAAAACTTCATTTTTTGTCCATTTCACAGTGATTTGATCTTACGAACGTGAAAAACCCGGACCGACAGAAACGAACGAATACCCACGGACACTCACTCGAACGCGATACGCGATCGGTCGGTCGGTCAGCACTTGTCGTCGGTCATTCGGTCGGCGGTGCGGTTGGTTGACCGTTATTATCGCCCCGGCACCATATCAGTCCACATCGCATCAGTTCATTCGAACACTGAGTACATGATGACGTGTAATAAAGTATACACAATAATAAAATAAAAAAATGTTTTCGGTAAAATCTCACATTATTTAATTGCTGTGATATTTTTTTTTCCACTTTTTTATTTTTTGTTCACATCATCCAAACGTATTTACTGCTTCCTTTTTTGATAGCTTAAATGAAATAAAAATATTGATAAACGTTGGCAAAATAAAACATAAACTGCAATAAAATATAGCGCACTGTTTGTCTAATACCATCTCAAAATCACATAATGTGTGGGCAATATTTTTTTTATTTTACTATTTTTTAACGTTTTTTATTTTTCCAGTAACATAAAAGCCCCTATACTGGAACACAAAATAGTGTTCCAGTATAGGTGTGTAATTAAGCTGGCTTATAAAAATTGACAAATAAATTAAAATAAATTAAAAAAAAGTTTTTTTAATCCACTGAATATGTTTATAAAAAAATACAACCCAAAAATTTTTTTTTTAATAATGTTTTTCTTTTGCAAAATGTCGACATCTATATCCAAACAAAGAAATATTAATAACACTAGGAGCTGGGAACCGATCTACAAACAGACGTGTAATATGAGTAATATGATACATAGAGTGACATTTAGACGTCAGTGTAGGAAATTTAGAATGGTGTAAGTATCAGACGTAAATAAAGGATTAAAATACTGTATTCAACAAAAATCAACGAACCCCGAGCTGGTCTAATATCTAGCAAGTCCGCCCTTGGTTGATAAGATCGTGAGTTCGGTACCAACCGGGGGAGATACGTCATCTACACTACCATACCGCATTATCCATCAATAACCATTCCAACCTCAAAACTCAATAGCACATTACAATGGTACATATGACCTAAGCTGTTGCGTATCAAAAACCAATAAAAAAAAAACAAAAATCGTTTAATATGTATATATGTATTTCTTTAATTAAGTAAGGAAACATTAAATGCGAGGTGATTTTAAATTGAAAAATAATCATTCTATTAATAATAATTTTTGTTATCAGAAGTTTCTTTCAGTGATAACTTCATTAATATATAAATGTCAAAACTGTTCCAGTATTTGATCGCCTTCCGGTATAAGGGCTTTTACCCTATTTGTTTTTCACTTTATGTACAACTGTAGCTTTATGGAACTGAATTTTGGAGGTTATAGATCATGACAAATAGATCAATACAAATTTTGCTAATACGTTTTACTATAGGTAATATTATTAAAGACTGGTTTCCATTCATTAGCTGGTATATTAAGTGTTGGTTCGATGTAATTTTCTCTATAGTTATATAGAAATTTTCATTGATTCGAATCGGTTTTTCATAATTATGGACTATGATTTAAACATTAAAAAATTTTAAAGCAAAATAAAACAAACATTGATGACTTATGTTTTTATAACTCATGGTTTTATGAGTCTTGTTTGCTCTAGGCATTATAAAAATCTCTTGTTATCTCACTATTTTTTAAAACAAATTTCTACTAATCTAATTAAATAACAAAGGAAAACAGAAATCGAAAAGGTGGATTTCTAAAATTCTTTCGATAGGTAGACTCTTTACAAATCTAGGTGCTTCTACAATTATCCTCTTAACCATTTGGTTTGATATTTTGATAAAATCATTTCATGTTTTGCTACCTCTCTTTAGCATTGTTACCCCTACTTACTAATTTTTATAATTTGGCAAAACCTTTCTTTAACCCTTTTACATAAACCGCATATCGCAAAATTTTATTGTCTCAAAATATCAAACTTTTCACTGCCAGTGATGATAAGTACAATAGATAAGGTTACAAAAAAAGAAAAAGGAAAAAATCAAAGATCCCAACATCAAAAAATTCAACCCTAGGAATTTGCAAAATATAAGTTATACTAACCAATGTTTCATAAAATTAAATATTATTTAGAATTATACCGTATTTCGGAAAATTTGTCACAGATGGCGGCATCTGTACCAGTGAATATATGCATATTACAGCATTTTGAGCCGCCATATTGCAGGACGAGTCAACTCATCTTAATCATTTAGAGTTAAAGTTAGATGAAAATGTTCAGTAAAAAAAAAGATAAAAAACGGTACTTGAATTTGTTTTTTCATTTGTTTGTATATATAGGCGAAATAAAACAAAAACTGTCTGACGCCATTAGGTAACGAAGCAAACTTAAACGTAAAATTTTAAGTCAAGTACTATAGTTATTCTAATATAAAAGTAACAAAAAGGAAAAGAGACATAGAAAACTGGATTACATCCAATTTTACTTCATTTGTTGTATTTGTTGATGGCATCAGACCATTTTTATTTGATTTGATCTATACATATACTAAAACGACCTCTATCCTGCTAAAACAAAGGTTATTATTTATTTATTATCACCGTTTACTCTAAACTACTTCACCGTCGCTGCTGTCAAACTTAGTTTGAAAAGTTATCTCCATACAAAACTGGCCAACAACTTTTCTTTAATAGAGAAACAGCAAATTCCATTCGTTATAAAATCAATACATATACATATATGGGTAGTTATACAAAAAAGGGGACGAAAATGGACTTAATTCCAGCCCGACATTTTTTTCATGCATAAGCTTTGGCAAGTAGTTTTATTTCAAGTTGATGGCATTTTTCACACTATTTCAAAGTGGCCAGTCAAAAAATTAAAAATTATAAATTATAAAGGAAAGTGAAAAAATGAGTAAAAAAACTAAAATTAAGACAAGAGAATTTCTTATATTTATTTTCATTATTAAGCACAATTCATTAAACTATTAAACAATTTATTAATTTTTATTACTAAACAATTTTTATTATCTTTATTTTTAAATTTTTAATTATTAAACAATTTATTATTTATTTAATATATATTATATATTATATTAGTAGTATATATGTTAGTAGTTATATAGTGTATATATGTATTAAAAAAAAATTTAAAACAAAATTAAAAAAAATAACTAAATAAATAAAAAAAGAAAAAAGCGAATTTATTATTTATTAAAAAATATTCGAAGTCATTTACGACAGTTCAATATATATTATAAATTATATTAGTAGTATATGTATCAGTAGTTATATTAATTATATAGTATATATTATACAGAAAAAAAAATGGGAATTTATATTTTATTACCAAATATACGGAGTCACTTATTACAGTACTCTAATGACATTTACCTAATTTATTTACATTATTTAAGTTTAATCCCGTTTTTGGAGCTGCCAGGAGACTGAGACCAGGAGACTGAGAATTCTTCAACATTCTTTAAAAATCGGCCAAGTAACGTTTTATAAAAAAAAGGTCCGCTATTCCAATACAACACATTTACAACTCATAAAACTGAAAAATTTCTTATATCCACAATATTATTCACGATAATGCTGACCAGGATACTGAGAAATTGACTGGATCGAGTACGATCTCACTTACAATGTTAACTGAATTAACTGATACAACCTCAGATTAAGTAAAACATGTACTATATTTTATTTATTATATTTCAGTTAATTACTATGACAAACGATGATTTAATCGGAATATAATTTTTTTATATTTTTTAAGTGTTTTGGTTTGGTAGGAGAATGATGCAAAGTTCGGGAGACAAAATTCAATAGAAAATTCAAAAATTATTTATACAATAAAAAAGTAACAATATTATAGATTACTACTGCAGTGTAAATTTTTTTTATACATTCAGAAAAAAGTACTTATTTAGTCTGCTAGAGGAGAGGAGACATACCAGGAGACTGAGAATTTTACATTTTAAGTGTCATTTTTTATAAAAAAAATACATTTCGAAACCGGGTTATTTTGAGTGACCAGTTAGATGCAGTAATGATTTACAGTTTCCATCTAGAAAAAATGTATTTTTCAAAATATTAATATACAAAATGAGTTGTGCCGTCCAAAATTCCCTCGTTTGTAGAACTACCCATATATATATATATATATATATATATATATATATATATATATATAGTTTGTACGGAAAATATAGGGAATATAATAATATATGAATTAGGTACCTATAGGAAAATTCCATATTTTCCATGCATACGAGAAAATTCCAATGTGAAATTATTAAAGTATTTTATTAAATTGTGATCGCACGATATATTCCGATATGTATAGTGTTTTCTACTTACTTTTAAATACATTGAGAATGTATAGAGGAGGTTCGTCAAAGTTTGTGCCACACGGGAGAAGTCCTAACTATCGAATGTTGAATAAAACTGGCGTGTAATGGAAGTTTATTCTAAAAAACCTAATAATAATTAGGGGAATATGATTTTCACTTGGGGCCTTAAGGCTCTGTTTCTTAACCTTACTGAGTTTACGTAACATGATTAACCATTGAAAATTTCACTCTTAGATCGTCTTAGTGACACTTGCGATGGGAGCGCCGGGGTGACTTAATAAACTCTCTTTGTGATTTAGGTAGATCGTAAGTTTTTAAAATCTAAAATTTTATTATATATACTTATATCGATAACTTTGTACTGTCAGCCAATTAGGGGCGGATTCAAAAGCTTATTATGCAGGAGGCGGTAACAAATTTAAATATTAAAAAAAAAAATAATAACATTAATAAAAGTGTGTTTGGAAATCATGGAAATTCAAATTTTGTTCGATTTGTATTTCTTCAATAAACAATGAAATATAAACCTAAACACTCTAAAATATAAATTTTTATGGTCTAAGATTAAATTTTCGTCATAAAACCTAAAAATTTTTTCAACCAAATAATGAAATAGATTAACTTAATATTTTTTGATTCAATGATACCATTTTCATCTAAAAACTCAATCCTGTGATCACACGGACCACTGAATTTATTAAACTCGGTTTTTACGTTTTGAAATTCGACAGTCTCAAGGGAGATCCTCCAATACTACAATATATTAAAATGAACCAAATCCCAGCAGGACACTTTCGTAACATTCCTTCTGAAATATCGCAAACTTATCCAAATTTCCCCTATTATTTTCGTGTATATAGTTGTAAGCTATTATATAAATGGGTTATGGTTATTATTAGAATAGTGCCAACCACCGTCAGTGCATTGTAATCATTCAATCACTACTATATCAATTTCAATAATTTCCTTTTCAAAGATTAAAAATTATAATTACTACAAGATTTTTTTTTAAAATTAGAACAATCTCGCACTTAAAATAATTAAATTAATTCTATTAATACCAATTCTTAATATTGTAGGTATAAGATGCTTCTAGAACATAACATTAACGAAGACATCAATAACATAATTACCAAACAGATTACAATCGTATCACGCACGGCGTCACGAATACTCATGTTTCGTGATGTGTTCAAACATTCTTTACGCGTCTCATGTGAATAAATTAATTTAACTAAAAAACAATTTTAGTTAATTAAAAAATCATAGTACAATATCAACGCTTGATATCAAACGGACAATGGTAATTTTGTCTCTGACTGTGCTAATAAAAATTAAAAAGGATATAGCTGGGTTTGCATGGGAAATGTGCCCCCAATAGCAACTCATAATAATGTATGGTGACGTTATAAGCAATTGATATCTGCAACCTTCTCGGCAAAAACCGAGTAGTTACGGAGTTAACTAAAAAAATATCCAAAAATGAAACTGCTTTCTGCAAAAATTTTTTTACATAACTGCTTCGTTTTGGTCCACGGAAGTTGTACAATTGAGGTAACTACCCTACAATGTTACCTAAACGACAACCTAGTTACTAATTTGGCTTTCTTTCAGGGGCAGATCCCTTGCATCTGATTATACCCTTTTACGATTTTCCTTGATTATCTCGAAAACTATAGAAGATAGAAAAAAACACTTTATTTATAAAGAGCTTTCGATTGACATGTTTAATTTCGGTGTCGGACCTACTGGAGGAGCTGTTTGACAGGTTAGGGGTGACAAATATTTTTTTTAAAATATGTTGGCTCCCATTAAATTTAGATGAAACTTTGTATGGTAATAAGGTATATTAAGTCACAGTTACTGTATTCTTTTCAAAGTGGTCACTTAATAGCAACTCCATAAAAATAACTTTGGATCGAATTTAATACATGTTATTTTCCTTGATAACGAGGATTGGAACGTTAACCAAAATATGTATAATATCCTGGATAGCATTTGCTTTCACGTGGATTTAGAATAACTGCACTATGTTGGGTGATGGCCGAGAAAAAAATTTTTGAAGAAAGCAGTCATTTTTGGATATTTTTTAGTTATTTCGATCAGTTTGACTAACTACTCAGTTTAGACCGGGAAGGTTTTAGATACCAGAGCGATTCTCGCGTGACGCACGGGACATTTTTGCAACAAAAACATTTTTAAAAAAATGCAATTAATAACAAACAGAACAAAGAGCTTATAACATGGGGCAACTGGATTAAAATTTTTTGAGCATATTTTAATTTACATCTGAAATGCAGTACTCCAAATATAAGACATAAACTTTGTTTCGTACGATGTCCCGTGCGTCACGTGAGTTTATACCTTATATCATGAGTACTGGATTTCAGATAAAAATTAGAATATGCAAATATTTACCTATTTATATAAATTTCAAGTTAGTAGATAGTTGAACTTAAAAATTAAAAGTCTAGTCTTGCAGTACTACATAAATAGTAGTCGTCTAAGTACGTCCGCTTTCATAATGTACTGGGTGATACGGAAGAAACGGAAGAATATAGGAAAATTTTTTATTAGTTGTAGTTGGCTATGATTCTGTATTTTACATTAATTTTTAATTCTAAACAACTTTTTTCCAGTAAAATTTTTGTACTTGACTCTTACGCCAATTTCACATTTTTAAGTCCATCCCTGTATACAATAGAGTTTGTTCAAATTTTAATGGGTGCATTTTTAATTTAAGAACATTGGTATAGAACAACGTTTGTATAGAAATGGTCACTGCACACCACATTTTCAAAGGCACAATTATTGATGTCAGTTAAGAATATTATGGTAATTATGATTATTGTTGCCGCTAGTAGTGATTTTGTATTTTTGATCAAATTAGTCGTAACATAGTATCATTTTATTGCCGTTGACAACATCGTTTTGATTGGTTAGGTAGTATAAACAGTAATAAAAAAAAGTTTCAAGTACTGTTTGTTCGTGTTTTTATAAGTACTAAAATCATTTTTGTTGTAATTTTATGGTTTTTTTTGTCCAAATAAAAAGTTGCTGCATAGTCGTATTAAAAATATTTTTTGCTCTTCAAGCAGAAAACGGCACATTTGTCATGATCGTAAAATGCCAGACTTACGGGGCGGCGACGGGAACGGGAATAAAGTAATCAATTTCACATTTAATGTTTCATTTTATTGATGAAATCAAACATTAAATAAGTTACTGTTAGTATTTTTATTTAGTCAATCATATAATATTGTGGGTAATGTTGTGGATGTAAAAGTTCGTCCCGTTTATCGCCAAAATGATATTACTAACTTTGTAAGTTTTGATTTAAAAACCAGTTAGTTCATTTAGTCTTGTTTACACGAAAGTAGGGTAAACGGTATAGTAGTTGATACCCCTATAGTGACTGACAGGTACAAATTTAAACCATTATTATTAACAACCAAGGTGGTAATTATTTTTAAAAATGGAATCAACGAATTCTTTGTTGTGTCAGTTTATATCTGACCAAGTCTTGTTACGAAAGGCTTATAAACGTTCTGTCGGTAACTGTTTTAATAGTCGCGTGTGTAGTCTACAGTCAAATTCGTCAATATGTTAAAAAATTGTTAAGCCGATGGTTCTAATATTTTATTTGTATGTAGGTTGTGATAACGATTTAAAAATTTTTTTCGAATTTATTTGAATACATTATAAGTTAACAAATATTATATTGCATATTTTAGTATCAATAAGTTAATATTTTAATTATTTTTTGGGGTGTTTACGACTGTCACGATTTTAATGCTTCCTAATAGTCATTAACAGGGAGGGCGGGGGTTAACATCTATAAGAGTGATAATTTTATCAATTAACAGTTATTGTCATCTGTCATTAACTATAATTCGGCTGTGTCAGTCACTGTCTTAAGACTCGTTAGTTGCTTGTTAGTATTAAAATTTACCATGAGTGTCAAGGGTATTTTTATTCGTAACTTAATTTGTGGCTAATGTTATTCTAATTGAAGATATCGTCGCCGTTACTTCAATATGTCGGATGTCAAAATATGTCATTTTCTGTTAACGCTATAGTAACCAAAATCATCTTTTCTATACAAGGTGCAAAACAAATAACTCTCGTCCTTATGTGGGGTGACTCATAGCACCTTATAGATACTAAAACCGCAGGAATCTTCTCGGAATTAACAGTCGCGTCAACCCTCAAAATAATAAGAGCTATTTTCCTACACCCTATATATATATATATATATATATATATATATATATATATATATATATATATATATATATATATATATATATATATATATATATAGGGTGTAAGGGAAATAACTCATCCTTTTGAGGGTTAATTCCGAAAAAATTCCTGCGGTTTTAGTGTCTACATGATGCTATGAGTCACCTCACAAAAGAACGAGAGTTATTTGTTTTCCACCCTGTATAATAGCCAAAATTCCAATGTCTAAGACTACAGTGAAACAGAGAATGCGCACTTGAAAATATTTCGTATATCCCCATTTTTATTTGGCAATGCGTCATATGTCATACGCTGATATTGCCCCTTAACTGGATGTGGATACACAATTTTCGGACATAATTTTCATAAAAAAAGTTATCAAACTCAATTTTTCTTTATTCTCACCATTGATTATAATGCGTTATATATAACAATATACTTTATATCGTAAGTCATTTGAAGGACTTTTTTTTATACCTATGTATGTACACAATGTCAGTCTAGTAGCCTATATGTGTTTTTATCCTATAGGTAAATATTTGCATTTTTTGAAAAACTAGTCAACCTTTTTTCTTCTTTCGCAAATAAATCTTGTCGAAAGGTAAGTATTGGAGACGTCAATTAATTTTGAAAATATAAACATACTTATACTTTGTTGAAGAAAAATTTACGTCAAGTCAAAAAGAAAATATAACTCTGTTAATTTTTCTTTGAATATTAAATGAAAGAATTTTTTTCATCATTTTCTTTATGTAATTTATTTAACTAAAAGAAAATGGAAAATATTTTTATATGCAAGTATTACGAGCAAGTATACCTCAACTCACTAACGAGAAGAACAATTTTGTTTAAAAAAATTCTTAAGCGTAATTAAAATAAAAGAATTTCTAGAATATTCTGAGAGTGAATATTTTCAAGTACTAACATTATTTTTCAAGTATTATTATATTATTTTCAAGTACAATGGGTATGGATACTAGACAATTTTAAAAATCTACAGAATGGTAACTAGGTGTAGTTAGTTGTATTCTGGAATTTTTCTACAGTTGACGCCACACACATCGTTGCAAATAGATGTTTTTGAACTTCATTTAAAACATCGTTGTGGGACGATGTATATGATCAACCTTAAGAAAAGTGTGCGTTAGTAAATACTTGCTGGTACCGGAAACTGGTGCTCAGACTTGTCAGAATCGGAATGTTATACGCGTGGTCGTAAATTACAAGCACCCTGTATTTTCCTTTAATTTGTAATTTAATAATATGTAATGATATTTAACTATGACAATCTATTCAGTGTATTCAGTGCAGCTATATCACATATGCATACTTACCTCGATAATTGTCACGTTAACGTTAACCAGAATCATATCATACAATAATAAGTAAACCTTATCGTTGTTTACAGTGAGCTCAGTAAATTGCTTATTTTATTAACCCACATACTTACATATCAACTCACGTTAATATGACAATTATCGAATTATTAATGTAATAATTGATTCAGACCCTTAAGAAAAATTTAAGTATAGAACATTGGCAAACGAATGCGTCGTTTTGGTTTTGAATCGATTTTTAAAACGCGTACACCTTGTGAGTCCACATTTCCACCGCGCGAACAGTGAAATCTGAAACAAATAAAACATTTATTAGAATCGAAACGATAATTTCTTATCAGTTAGGTATATCTATCAAATTGCAATACGAATAATTTTTTTGGAAAAATATTTTTTCTACTCCTACTATTAAAAGTAACATTTTGTGCACGGCTAACTATATGTAAAAATTAACAATTGCCCACACTGTGTTGAAATACAGTGGGAAATTATTTTCCACGCCTTAATATAATAAAAAAGTAGGCTGTTCAGTTAGTTTAATATATAATATATAGAAATAATACTAAAAATATACATATGGATGTTGATTATTTATTATTGTTTCCATAGTTTCAAAGTATGCTTTGGCAAAAATTTGAACATCTTACCCATGACATTATACATTTAAAAATTTTTACTACTTATTTAAATTTTATTTTAATTATTTATATGTTAAATTTTACGAAAAAAAATGTGCTCGTAGAAAAAGTATAGTGTAAAATACGTGGGAAAAGCTTATTTCTCACTCATACGAATTGTTGCACTCGCCCTGCAGGCTCGCGCAACAAACTCATATTCGCCTCATAAGCCCCTTTTCCCACTTATTGTACAATATACTATTTAGATTGTTATTATTACACTATCAGTTCTCAATGTATATACGATTAAATTTCTAGTTTTCACTGTAACATGCCGTTTCTTCGAATAAGAATTCAAACGGGACGTTCCCAGTACCACCGTTCAGAAAATGTACATGTGATAATAAAAGTGGCCGAATTGAGGGAGCCCAAACCCACAGTTGAAGCGTTGAAGGTGAGAGAATTACTTTTCGTTAAAATATATTCTCCGTGGTTCCCCTAAGTGACGATACTAAGAGCTTTCTTTTTCTTAGAAAAACTAAATACAGCATAAATTATTTTTATGCTATCTTTTCTTGTGCCATCTTGTTTTTATTTTTTTTTTCATGCCCACCAAAGCGCATAAATGAGAATGGAAAGTACAAAAAAGTACGAAATTTGAACATTACTTTGCGGTAAAGTTAGTTATTAATTGATTTTAAGTATCTTATCAGTAGGTACATTAGATAAGAAGTTTGTTCACGTATATCTTTGTATTGTAATTTTTGTAATACTATAAAAATGAAATAATATGTATCTATATTTAGAAATGTTTCCATACGTAAATATTCCTTTATCTAATTAATAGATTTGAGTGTTACTTTATGGTATTCCATATTTGTAAATAATAAAGAAATATTTTACTTCGCAAAATACCACTTTTATTTTTAAAACTGTGACAATATTGTTTCGAACCGTCAGTTCATTTTCAAACAGCAGAGTCACAATTTCAAAAATAAAAGTAGTACTTTGCAAAGTAAAATATTTATTTATTATTCCTTTACCTTGTTTAAAATAAGCAACTTCTAGGGAAATCGTGAGGTCTTGCACTTTGTGAATTATGTATTTTCTATGAAGCTTATTTTATACGATCCCAATTTACCGCACAAAAATAGCTATTATTTGTGTGATTTTCTTATGCGGTTCCTATTGAAACATTCCGTGTAATTATTTCCGACAGTAATGTCAATTTGAAACAGTGTGGGTTATTAATCCCCGCAAGGCACTGCCAATTTGAAAGGGAGTTGTTGTAGATTGTGGTAAACCACGCCTATGGATGCCAGTTTTAAAATGTTGTCTCTGCTTTTTCTATCTAGAATTCGTGGATCCCTCGTCTCCTAACGGATTTCGCAGTTAGGAAAGTTACGTAGAATATTAATTAACACTTTTGTTAATTTTATTGAAAATATTTCGGTATTAAATACGAAATATAAGAAGGAAATACGATAATACGATTTTTATTTATTTTAAATCAATACAAAAACACTTAAACAATAATCGCAATTTATAGGAAATCGTTCTTCGATCAACGAATAAAATATAATAAATTGACTAACTAAAAAATGCGATCCTTTTGGTTGGTTTATATATGTTTGCTATATCCTTCTCGAAATTTCCAAAAACACAACACCGAACAACCATAAAAAGGATAGAGATATATAAACTAGGCAACATGAGTGAGAGAGGCATGGTACTGAGTAAGCCCGGCTTAAGCATACTTACATACGGATCGAACAAAATGGAAAATTCTAGAACATAAGGCATCTCTCTCGCACTCATACTGTCCATCAAACAAAAATAACATTGCTTCAAATAAACAAACCGAATTCATTTCTTAGAATTAGCAATAAAATATGTGTTGATTGTAACACCGGGTACCCACTGAGACGAACATTGTTAGCTAACACAGTTCGCTAACATTGTTCACTAACATGTTCGTTTGATTTCTGTTGTACTAACATTTTTAAATAACATTTTTGTTAAAAAAAAAAATGTTATTTAGCGTGTTTTTATGTTTCCCATTGACGAGCGGTAAACTTCAAAGAGTTTGAATGTTAGCTAACATTTTTTAATGAAACAAAATATTTGTTTTGTATCTGAACAAGTTTATTTTTTATTTTTTATGTATTTGTATAATTTATATTTGCTATAATTTTTATTAAGAGTTTTTATTTTTTTATTTTTTTATTTTTTGATGATTTGCGGTTTAATGAATATTTAAAAATCTGTTTTAGACATTCTGTAGAAGTTTCTGGTTTTACTTGCATCTTGAATTTGCAAATTATTCTGTAATTTTAAAGCTATACAACATAATTGCAAAACACTTTTTACCCATCTTTATTTTGATATCCAAAATAAAGATATCGCTGAGAATTTTTATATCTTGTTCCCACTTACACCCGAAGTTGATTTGCCAATTCTGAAAAAAAGTCAAATCCCGATAAGTCTCAGTTCCACCCGATTTATCAGTTTTAATCCAATTCCCAAAAGAACTCGGTTCTTGCTTCGATAACCACCTTTAGTGTCAGTCCCAATCCCGTGAAAATTATATGTTCCCGTTCGTTTCTAAAAAACGCAATCCTTTCTCGTTTTCCGGCCGATTGATATGTCCAATCAAAAATCACACTTACAATACCATAACGTCATCATCACTACTTGATATTTTTTTATATCAATAATGAAAAAAACATGTAACAACAAAAAAATACCAAATGTTCTAAAAAAATTTAAATTTCTGTGTGTACATTCATGTTAGCTAACTTTGTTAGTTAACAAATGTTCAGAAACATTGTTCGCTAACAAAAGTTAGTTAACATTCGTGTTAGCTAACAATGTTTTCCTCAGTGTGTACCCGGCGTAAGAAGTACAAATCACCATTATGGAAATAAATATTTGTACATCGAAGTACAGTAACGTATATAGATAAATGAATGAAATGGAATTTAATGTTTAATTAAAATAAAATGGTGGTTTAATATTAGAAAATGGTGGACCGATAATATAATAAAATTGAAATAGAACACTAGATATTTAAGAACACAGTGATGACGTCACATTAAAATGGTCACTCTCTAAAATAACAACAACAACCAATAGCAATGATTTAGAGAAACAAACTGGCGGACCGCATAATACACTAAAAGTGTTACACTATCCACCGTATAAAAGCAGGATGTGTTGTACAAACAATATAACCAAATAAGCAAAATACTTGTAATCTACCCTATAACATTAACAGTACAATTAATAATTAAAATACTCTTTATACTGAAAATGGTATTTGAATATTAAAGAAATATTTTCGAAACAATGGTCTCGGAAATAACACCAAAGTAATTTCAATTTATATCATGAATCCTATTTGTAAATAGTTTTAACCTTCGTCCACTTTCACTCCAACAACACCAACAATTCATAATACATTTACGTATTGAGAGGCAACGCCAACGGTATCAAGTGTCTGAAAGAGCTTTTCATTATTATTAAATATTTGAAAATTGAATATTATGCCTCTTTATTAATATCACATTAAAACCTGTCTCGTTCCGGCACCGTTCAATACCTACCCACTACGACGAAATTTTATTTTATGGCACTTAAAAAAAGTCATTAAAGATTTTACTTCCCGATATAATAATAATGTTGGTAGGTACATTAAAATATTAAAAATCTCCGTCTGACATAAATATTATTACTTTTAATAAATGAAAATTATTACTTTCTATAAAATGTTTCATGTATTATTTTTACAACTAATTTTAATATTTTAAAAAGTTTTTAAAGCACTTACGTACAGGCAGGTTCGATATTTTAAGTATTTATGTTGTTTATTACATGAATGAGAGTAAATTAAAGTAAACTTAATGAGTGAAATGGTTTAGATGTCGACAAATGTTTCTTTTTTGGCTGCGGCTCAAAATCAATCGAGATGGAAATGTAACTATTCCTAAATGGAAAACCCCTTTCTCACTCGCTCTTTATGTATTTATACACGGTGGTCCAGAACTATGTACCTACCGTAATTGCTAGAGTTATATTTAAGAATAATGGTACCTTTTCATGTATGCTTTTTTCCAAAACTCAATAATAAAGGAGATACAACTCTGTAAAGGGGTGAAACGAAAACCATTTTTTCCTAAATATTTTCCAAACGCTTTTGAATAACGGATTGATATTTTAGGGAAACGTATTTTGCGTTCGGAAAGTTAAATTTATGTTAACACTTATTCCACCACCTATGACTAAGGGGTGAGTTTGGATGGCAGGTGTGAGTTATCAAGTTTTTTATTTTTGCTTCCGAAACTATTGTGATCATTTTTGAAAAATAAAAAATTTTTTCCCTCCAAAATGAAATTTTAGAGCTTCCTGAACAATTTTGGTTTGGTGTCTGTCCGTCCGTCCGTCTGTCTGTACGTCTGTATGTCGCCAGTTGGCACCAAGTGGCATAACTTCTGAACTATTTGATTGTTTTAAATGAAATTTTCAGAAATTATGCAGTTTGGCTCCTAAATGGTCCTCTATGAATTTAATCGAAATCGGAGTAACAGTAGCTACGCCGCTACCATGTCATTCAATTAATATACTAAATTGCGCCAAGTGGCCTAACTTCTGAACTATCTAATTGTTTTTAATGAAATTGTCAGAAATTATGCGGTCTGGTTCTGGTCTGGCCCCAACAAATTTCATTGCATTCGGAGTAATAGTATCCACGGCGCTACCATGAAATCCCATTAAATGTCAATATCTTATTTACTGCTAGTCCCACTTCGCTCAATTTTTTATGAATCGTTTCGTTTATTTATTTTTATTGATTTATATAGGTACCTATATTAAATTATACAAAGATATATTGGGCATTTAATTACCAAGGTGCTTTTACGAGTACGAGGAAGCTGTGTGCCACACCCCATTGGCAGCATATTTAATTTACAATTATTTAAACAAAATCTTTGACATTATGATACCTCAGACAATTTCAAGCAAAAAATATATAGTTGTTACATTTCGATAAATAATACCGTTTTCGAGTAATTTAAAGTAGAAGTATCTATTTCCAAATTATCCTCTAACCATAATTGGTGGAATAATTGATACCATAAATTTAATTATCTTAATGTTCATAATCGCTCCTAAAATAAAAATCCAGTAATCAAAAGCGCTTAAAAAATTCAAAAAAAGAAGTCAGTTTAATTTCACCCCTCTGTTTCATCTCCCTTATTATTGAGTTTTGGAAAGAAGTGTAGATGAAAAGGTACCATCATTTTGGAACATACTATCAGCTCTAGTAATTACGGTACATAATTCTGGACCACCCTGTATTTAAGAGTGAGAGAGAGAAAGGGGTTTCCATTTGGGAATAATTACTGAATTAAGAAGGTTTTTCAGGTTAGCACGCAAGGATAAAATAGAAGTTTGTTTTGACTGATACCAAACCTTAACTGATACCAAACAACAAAAAAATGCTTCCTATTAAGAAAAAAAGACAATTATGGTGCGAATACTAGAAAATTTGTTTTTCTAATTCAAATCATCGTACTGTTTCTAGAGTGCTCATTTCGGTTTAGTATTTTGTTAGGGATTCATCCAGCTCTCGAATTCGTAGGGATCAGATATTTTTAGAGATTGAAAATTTGAAGAAAATGTGCCTAAACTAACATTAAAAGGACGACTTTGAAAACACATAGATAATTTCAAATCATTGTAAAAATTTAAAAATTTTAGTAAACTTGATGGCATCAACAAATGAAAAAGAATTTATTTTTCTCAAATCAAGTAATCTAGGTGCAAAATCCTCTCGTTCAGAAATATAATTGACTGGATAAGAGTCTTTTTTAGTGGTCCTAAGGGTCTAGTTTCTAAAAAACCTTTTGATGGAAAGCCTATAAACAACATTTATATTTGGAGTAGAATTAAAATAATCTCCGTTTATCAAAATTTATCTCCGTTCAGAGAGTGGAAGAAACATGAATTACAGGGTCTTAACGATAATAGTTTTCTTTCTAGAATAAGCTTTCGCCAATTCTGGTTAGAACTGTCTGATGGTTTAAAGATTGCTCATAGTTTTTAAGTGAATATATCTTTTGAAGCATCCCGTATAATGATGGTTGTGCTTTATGTATTTCACTGTTAGTAGTCGTTTCAATTACTGTAATTAATTACAACTAATAATTACTTTTTATTATTTAAAAAATAATTTTTTATAACACCCGCTTCTAAAGTTCAATATTCGAGCGTTGTGTAGCGGGTGTAAAAAGCAGTATTCATATCATTGTAAAACAAACGACAGTAACTGTGCGCGAAAGTACAATACTGTATTCATTTGTCAATAATAATCATATTCAAATTAAACATGAAAACGATCAACAAATTAATAGAAAAAACAAAAAACGATCTACAAATTAATAAAAAAAATCTTTTTCTACTCCTTCTATTAAAAGTAACATTTTGTGCACGGCTAACTATATGTAAAAATTAACAATTGCCCACACTGTGCGGAAATAGCAGTGGGAAATTAGTTTCGCATGGCTTAATATAATAAAAAAGTTGGCTATGGCTTGTTTAATATATAATGTCATAATATGTAATTCTAAAAATATACATATGTATGTTGATTATTTATTATTGTTTCCATAGTTTGAATGTATGCTTTGGCAAAAATTTGAACATCACACCACTGACATTATAAATTTAAAAAATTTTTACTACTTATTTAAATTTTATTTTAATTATTTATGTTAAATTTTACGAAAAAAGTGTGCTCGTAGAAAAAGTATAGTGTAAAATACGTGGGAAAAGCTTATTTCTCACTCATATGAATTGTTGCACTCGTCCTGCGGGCTCGTGCAACAAACTCATATATAAGCCTCATAAATAAGCCTCTTTTCCCACTTATTGTACAATATACTATTTCATATAATGTTTTAGAAAATAAAATTAACCGTACTATTTTCTAAAAATGCTTAAAATTGTCGTTATAAAAAATTATGTTCGATACTTATGCCTAAAGTGAGGTATCCAGTAGACTGAAATTGGGGTACTCGCTAAAGGGACTGACGCATACACAACGAGATGTCGTGCGCTTACCTACACTCGCCTGATGGCTCGTGGGGGTATACAGCGCACTCGATCTCGTTGTGTATGTGTCAGTCCCTTAGATTCGTACCCCAATTTAAGCCTACTGGAATACCTCTCTTTACGCATACGTATCGAAAATAACTATATTATAACTTCATAGAATAACTTCGTAATTAGAATAGCAACTGTTATTATAAAAATAATGTATTTTTCAATTATTTTTGATATAGCAGCATTAATTAGAACATTATTAGTATAATTAAAAGAAATACTGAATATCCTTTGTCTAATTACAGCAGTGAAGAACACCGTTCTTCGAAACAATCCATTTACAAAACTTAAATTTCGAGAAAGGAAATTAGAAATTATTTTTGATTAATATTTTTCTCACGGAAATCGTTTTATACATCTTTTCTCCTGAAAAATACTACCTATTTGAAGTTTTGAAATTCAAACGAGGATTCACTACATTTACATTTATTGATGAAAAGTGTTTATTGTGTTGGGAATTCTTATGTGATACAAAAAAAGAGATCAAAATAATAAATAAAGTGTTCATTATCGTTTTTGCTCGGTTATTGTTACAAAAACCTACAACTACCAGAAAAAAAAAATATAAGTAAATAATAAATGTGTATCCTTAGAAAACACAATTATTCATAGTGACAAAAATTGTGTTAAAATTAACACCTTTCACATGTCCAGAACGGTCCACTCAATTTTTTGTGTTATTTTAACACAAAGCATATGTGTCAAATCTATACACAAGATTTGTGTCAATGATTTAACACTTATCAGTATTAGTTGTTAACCTTTTTTATTCAATATTTTAATTCCACTGAGGCTTAAGATATTTGAAAGTCGTCAAAAATTATAACGATTTTGTTCATATATTATTATAAATGAGACTCAATGAACGCAAAGTAAGTCAGTTCTTTGTAACAGTTCTTTTAAACTAATTACAAATCGTTTAAGGTACCATCACAGTGTGACCGGCCGAGAAATAGTCAATTTTCGAGATTTTTTTCGGAAGGATAAAATGGGGGAATGGGGATGAATTTTTTTTTACGACTAATACCACAATTTAACATGTACAAAAATATTTTTTTATTCATTTTTATTTATTTTTTATAATTATTATTATAATTTTTTGAAAAAAGTGTCTTTAAAAAAAGGGCGGACATTGGTGCCCACGATTAAAGCCGCAGTTTTCATTTGGGTAAAAAAATCAAATAGATTATCAATCTGTAGGTAAGCCGCTATATACGTATGCCCTTCCTATTTTTCCACACCGAAATTTATAAAAAATTTTGTACTTTTTATTCAAACCACTGCCATTTTTCCAAATTTCCAAAAAAAAGCTCCCATAGTTAGGTACATATAGCGGCTTACCTACAGATTGAAAATCTATTTTTTTCCGCCTTTTTTTAAGGACACTTTTTTCAAAAAATTATAATAATTATAAAAAATAAATAAAAATGAAAAAAAAAATGTATTGTTAAACAGTGGTATTAATCGTAAAAAAAAATTCATCCCCATTCCCCCATCCCTATCCATTCGAAAAAAAAATCGCGAAAATTGACTATTTTTCGATCGATCACACTGTGATGGTACCTTAAACGATTTGTAATTAGGAGTTAAAACTTTGTCAAATCACTACATTCACTCATGACAATATACCAAAAATAACTATATTTCTCCATCATTATTCGACTACGGCCTTAATTCGAAAAACTACAAATCTCTCGTGTAATAATAAGTGGGAGGAAATGAAACTACTATTTTTCCTAGAGCGACGCAAGTGCATATAATATATTATCCCGTAGCAAACAAATGATGTATGTTTTGTTTTTCTCCGTCGATCAATAGAAAAATAAAAAACAAAAAACAAAAAAAAAAAAGAATTACCGTCATTTATTCTTGTGTTTCTTTTGTTTTAATACCGTACAACATATTACATAGTTTATATTTTCATTTCATGATAATATTATGTTTGTTTGTAATCGGTGTATATGATATCTAAATGTTATATAATAATATTATGCATATATTGAAATGCTTTCTATCCGATCTAATTAGCTGCACACTAACGATTCCACCATTGCTTTATGATAATTACCTGATAATTATTATTATATTATTATAGAAATGTTAGGCACGCCAATGTGACCAGTACTGGGAAGCGCCTAACTAAATAGAAAGTACACATTATAAACCAATTTATTTAGATCTTGTTGAGGGAGATCCTCTCTAAAAAAAATGTACTAATTTAGTACTCACAAATGAAAAAATATGATTTAGGTTAAGTTCGTACATGAAGTAGATCAAGAGTCGGTAAATTTTCTTTTGAAAGGGCCAGATGTAGTAGACTTGAAGATATTAATGTGGTCAATTTGGAACAAAAAAGTGTTCAAATTTAAAGACGAAATACTATTTCACATCAATTAAGTTAAATTTTATGCTGATGCAATGAACACGGCTTCTTTCTTTAAGATAATACTTCATGCGACCAGAATTCGAAGTTGGTATCCATTTTCTTATTATTAAAGTCATTTTGAAACAAGCTTCGTGGTTAACTGTAATTTCATATTACAGGCGTCACTCAAGTTATTGACGATTTAACTTATTGACAATGATCGTAGTTTACCTCAAGTTATGACAAAGGATACGTACACAGTGTGATCTAAAAATAACCGAACTTTTAATTTAAATCATAGAAGACGTAGCGCCATCTATTAAACGTTGACAGCGTTAGAAAGGTACATGTTTCTTCTTTCGAACGCAGATACGTTCATGCTCATCGGCTGACAGGTTACAAAATTACACACGTTTTAATGACAGTAGTTTTTGTAGTTATGTCGTAAAAGTATAATGAAATAAAGAGCAAATATTAAGTTTTGTTTTAAACTCGGTAAAAAATTTTCTGAGACTTACGAATTGTTAAAAAAAAGTTTATGGTGATGATTGTATGAGTCGTACTCAAGTTTACACGTGGTTTACACGATTTATAAATGATCGTGACGATTTAAATGATGATCCAAAATCTGGACGACCAGCATCATCAAATCGTGCTGAGTTAGCGGAAAATGTATGTGAAATAATCGCTATTGATACAAATTTCGCTATGAAAATGTCGGCAAAAAATTAAATATAGTTGTTCGTGTTAGACCCGAATATCCAAAAGAAAATAACTGTTTTTATTGCAAGATAATAAAATAAAAGACGCATTGCATGATAAAGACCAAAATAGTCAACGAATTTTTGATGAACAAACAGATTTGTGATATCGACCACCCTCCGTATTCACCTGCTCTATCACCATGTGGCTATTTTCTATTCCCAAAACTGAAAACTGCAATGAAAGGAGCTTTTTACGATGACGTTTCAGCCATTCAAGCAGCCGTGACACAGGTGCTAAAGAACATCCCAAAAACGGAGTTTAAAAAGTCTATAGATAAATTGGTTGATCGTTCTAAACGTTATATTGAGTTAAATGGATCCCATTATGAATAAATATTAGCTTTGAAACTTAATACCATGCTTATTCTATTATATAACTAAAAAGTTCGGATATTTTTAGATCACACTGTGTATGTAGGTCCTCATGCCACACTACCACACAGCACGTATGAAATTAGGTACATGCGTATGGTTTGTCTATAACTTGAGATAAACTAAGATCATTGTCAATAAGTTAAATTGTCAATAACTTGAGTGACGACTGTACAGATAAGTATAAATTAAGTAACATCTTTCCAAAATTTGGACCAGACCCATTGAGGATTAAACAGAACATAATATGTTCGCTAGGGAGAGTATAGGCATTAAAATGGGAGGTTATGACTCCATTTTACTAAGCCACGGTTGTAACCATGGAGGTATATTTGTGAACATTAGTTCTGTTATCCAACATTATAATCACGCGAAAGAAAATTTAATTCTGTACATTTTTGTGAATTAAATCCACAAAAAATTTTTAAATAATTCAAATAAAATATTATTTTAGAATCTTTTCTCACAAAAAAAGTCAGCAACGCTGTGAAAGATAGCAAAAATAGTTTAAAAAAATAATCAGAATGTGACATTTCATAGATTTGTATTTAATTATTTGAATTGAATTTTTTTTAGATAGGTTATATCACATAAAATAATTTATATTTTAACTACATAGGACACTCCCATTACACAATCCACTGGGACCGTTGGAGGAGAAATTGCTAAATGAGAAGGTCAAAGGTTATGGGCGTCAATGTTTCTGAT
This sequence comes from Brachynemurus nebulosus, assembly GCA_035578155.1. Taxonomy (NCBI): domain Eukaryota; kingdom Metazoa; phylum Arthropoda; class Insecta; order Neuroptera; family Myrmeleontidae; genus Brachynemurus; species Brachynemurus nebulosus. Next base: position 33,412,984 of record JAPWDM010000006.1, read on the forward strand.
TTACATGATTTACGGTTACAAACTATTACTTAAACACCAACACATTCAAACATATTCGCTTTAAAACACGGAGGGGTATCATTATAGACATCTTGTGTGCGATTTAATTGTTAAATGGGATCGTGTGTTATGGGAGAGTGCTATGTCATTTTTTGTGTTTTATTTTTATTTACATCAATTTTACCTAGGTACCTACGTAAAAAAAGATAATTTTATTTTCAGTTGTCATATTTAATAATTTCGACTCTGTCTGCTCGCCATTAAACTCAACCTATCAGTCATTTATTTTTGCTTCAATTTTTTAATGTAATCTCTCTTTTCTGTCAAGTCCTCAATGAATTTTATCCATTTGTTTAAACTGAAATATATGTTAATTCATCTTATTAGTAAAAGTGCTCATTCAAAAATTTATTCACCTGAATAAAATCCAAAATTTTCATCCAAAAATTAATTATCCATATGCAATCTAAATCATATGGGTTCGTAGTGTACTTTCATGTGTGTAATATTATGTAGATATGTATATATAATTACTATAGCGGATAACTATATTGTCTAATTTAAATACATATCTACATTTAGCAAATGCTTTGGCTACATTTAGTAGAATTATCCGCTCTAATATCCATTGGATACATTTGTATATACAATAGAAATATTCATTTATATTGGATTCTATAGATAATCTATATTTATGTCAATTAGACTGAATTTTGACAAACATAATTTAAAAATATGTTATATCTGTAGTACCTATATACGTAATACTATATGAATAGTATGTAATTATCTATTCAAATGTTTATAGGTGTAAAATATTAATTACAATTAACGATTTGAGTATTGGACTCATTTGAGTGAAATGTAACAAAAATTATATTATTCAATAAGAGCGACTAATAGGCATCGATATAGTCTAACTAAATATGATAGTGAATAAACTATTGCGAAACACGATCGTATCTTTTTAACATTAGTACAGAGACGGATTCAACTCTTAAATTAACAGCAAGTTTATAATACTTATATTTTAACATTTTAAAAGAAGTATTACACTTCAATACGCTTTTAATTTTTATCAACACAATGACGAAATTTTTTTTGATAAATGTAATTAATTCGATAGAAGTAGTATTTCTAGTGATGTTATATGCTTAAATTTGGGAAAAACAAAAAGAATAAATTCAAAAATTTATAATTCATTTACAATTTTACCAATCTATCATTTTATTTATGGTTTTTAAGGCTTTGAAAATTTTTCGTAAACTTTATGACGTAATCAAATTAAGAAGATTTATTTCTGCTCAAATTAAGCTTTATTGAAATGATTTTAATTAGAGTATTTCGTTGAATTAAAGAAATCTGTGTGAAAGCTTTTATTTTTTGCTAACAAAATGACGAATTTCTTTTCATTAGTATGACAGAAGTCTTATTTCTAGTGCTGCTGTCAGTAGCGTAGCGAGGGGGGTGCAAGGGGTACTATCATGACTCGGGCATCACTTTGAGAGGGGCGCCAAAAGCTAATAGGGGGACGCTATTAATTTAAAATTTTTTGTTGTGTTTGCCATTAGAATTTCGCTACTTGGAAGTGTAGGAAAATTATGAAATTACCTCCAGGTTATGACTTCAAATATAGAAATATACAAACAAATCACTGGCAAAAAAGGTCGTTAAGGTAACTTTTAGGGAAAAATTTAATCCGAAATTTTAAATACACTCTTCCACTACCTAAAATTTTTAAAATTTTAGAAGTTAAGGGAGCGCAAATAAAGTGTCACGTACCGGGCGCCAGTTATGTTGGCTACGCCTCTGGCTGCTGTATGTCCAATTTTGGCAAAAAAATATAATGACTTTAAAAACTTATTATACAGTTTTGCCATTCTTTCATTTTATTTATGATTCTTAAGATTCCATTCATGGGGGAATGGGGATGAATTTATTTTACGATTAATACCACTATTTAATAATACAAAAATATTTTTTTTTTAATTATTTTTTATTTATTTTTTGTAATTATTATAATTTTTTGAAAAAAGTGTCTTTAAAAAGGGGCAGCCATTGGTGTCTACGATTGAGGCCGGAGTTTTCATCTGAGAACAGAAATCAAATAGATTATCAATCTGTAGGTAAGCCGCTATGTTCCTATACGGAGGTATTTTTTTTTAATTTGAAAACATGGTGGCGGTTTGAATACAAAATACAAAATTTAGGCCCTTTTTTCAACAGTTTTCCGTGAGAAAAAATAGGAAGATTCCAAGAAAGCCTCCATAGGTACATGGAGAATGGAATAAAGAATATTCTGTTAAGATTTTAAACTTATAGCTTAGAATCTTTCCCTCTGAAAGTGCTTACCGCTTTTAAAAAGGGCATTTCGAAACAAACATGTTTAAAGTTTGTCTCGAAATTGTTTCAAATCATTGTTTCAACAACAATGTGATACTGTGGTGATAACAATTTATCTTATACGTTTACTGGCGGTGAAAAGACTGAATGTAAAGTTGTATAACATCCAGCCAAAAGGCGCCAATCGATCCACAGAATTTTATGTTTAGACTGAATCCGTGGTCATAGCGACCATAATAATTCGAATTTTAATTTCAAATTTGAAGTGAACATACAGAACTGTACCTGTGTACTTTAAGATAAGACCAAAAAAAAAAAATTAATTTTTTCAAAATTCTACTCTGTGATGATACTTAAAGGCAAAAAAATTATTTAGTAAACATGATGACATCATCAAGTGATTCAAGATAAAATTTGAATTTATTTCCTGTCAAAGGGAAACAGTCATAACGACCCTCTAGATTCGCGCTTGCATGGGTATACATTTATTTATTAGTAGGAATTTGTAAAGTCTCTTCCCTAAAACTAAACTTTTAACGCGTTTCTGCTTTGAGTAATCCTCAGTAGACTGACCCATCAAAAACCCCAACCTTTCTACGCACACGATTGTAAAACTCAACTGTAAAACTTGTCGTTCATATTTTACTACATTTTAGTAGTTAGTTATTTAGTTTTATTGATTGATTCAAGCTACAGCTCATACAATTTTTACATTTTGTTTGTAATTTACATTTCATACTTTACAGGATCATTTGTGTAGTATGTCTTCACATTTGCTCAACTCAACATCTGAGTTTCTTCTTTTACATTTTAGTATCTTTGTCACTATTTTCGTAACGTATTTTCTTACAGTGACATCCTGATTTATAAGACGTATTCACGTCAACAAGACGTCAAATAAACACAACATAAGTCAGTACAAATTATTTTTTTAATTTTAAAATTCAATGAAAACACTAGCTGAAAGTGAAAATAAAAAAATATTAATTTACATTTAAGTGAGAAAATAAAATTTCAAATAATTTTCTGATAATTAAATTTTAGTGGAAAATAATTGCTTTTATAATCTGTATTATTATTAATTTTCGAAGATGTGGTAGGTACATCTACGAAACAAATGCTGTAAATTACTCGGAATTGATAAATTATCATCATCCTACTTTTTAACAGAGTATACCTACAGTATATATAAGGATATATCTAATATCCCACTTATTTAAAATGTAGGGTAAAGTATAAAATTTTAAAATATAATGTGGGTCGTGGTAAATCCATTAAGTGAATATAGAGGACTGATATTTTACCATAATAATTAACACTAAGTCTTAAGCCGGGTCTATATATAACGAACGAACGAAAACGAATGCGAACAAACGTAAACGAATGGTAGTGAACAAACATAAACGAACAAATATGGACGTAGTAATGAAAGCGAACAAACACGAACGAACAGTTTCGAACACTCACGAATGTTTTTCATTTGTTGTCGGTACATCAAAGAAAAAGTTTCGTTCGTGTTTGTTTGTGTCTGTCAGATGTGGACGATTAAATATTATTCTAACAATAAATTAAGACAGTTTAAAATAAATTCAGTTAACAATTTAAAATTGACAAGATTTGAGATTTTATTTCGATCTTTTGGAATGTTTTAGATAATTTTTACAAAATTACCAGAAAAAGAAATGACGTGTGGGAATCTTTGGAGGGAAAATTTGATTAACAGAAGTCGCAATGTGTAATAACACTGAAGTCTTTCTTTAACAGGAATTGCTTTCCGATAAAAAATATATATTCTGTTTAGATATTTTTGATCGAACTATTTCAGTTAACTTTTCGAAATCTGATAGTGACGATCTTGTAAAATTTCCAAAATATTAGGAATTTTCACAAATTAAATCAGTTAGTAAATTAGAGGCATTATTATAACGAGTTTTAATTTTATGAAACAAAACCATCTATCAACATCTTTTTGATTTATTGGTTTTTAAAGACCGGATGATAAAATTGACGTCATAATGCGAGCGATATTAATAAACTATAAAACTCTTACTGCGATAACTTTCTATTTCAAAATTTATTAAACTTATTTAAAAAATTATTGTATAGCCGGAACATAGACGAACATCAACGAATTGACGTTAATTGTTCATTCGCGTTCGTTTGTGTTTGTTTTTGTTTGTTCATGTTCGTTCACGTTCGTTCACGTTTGTTCACGTTTGTTTGCATTCGTTCATGTGCGTTCGTTATATGTAGACTCAACTTTACGGAATTTAACAAATATAGTTGTTACTCGTATGTATTAAAATTTCAAATGCAAATAAAAAATCAACCAAGTGCGAGTCGGGCTTATATGATTAAGGTTCTCTACTAATATAATACTGAGCAGTCAATAGACTACATTAAACTGTCTTTATTTAAATATTATCCAATCCAAGTTAGCTTGCATAATAACTGAAAAATGCATGAATTACCTTAGATTGTTCCTACTAAAGAATTAGTAAAAACGTTGCCGATTAGTGTGTTTTTTCTTTATATTTAACCGGTTCACGGTCATTGGCGCTGTGTGACACCACGTTGTACCACGTCAACAATTCCATATAAAGTTTATTAGTTGTAAAATAGTGTATCCGTTGGTCATTTTGTCATAACTCTTCTGTTAACGTGGTAAAATATCTTTTTGCAGCAACTATCAGATTAGCGAAAAACCTAGTTGTCCAGTGAACTATAACTCAATATCTGCTAAATCTATTAAAATCTAAATTTTAGCTTCAGAAACTTAATAGATCAGTGGGTGGTGGTTATTTCTAGCAAATTTTTAGCTATATCATTTAGCCCACTGAAGCAAAAAAAGTATTTTAAAAATCCTTAGAGGTAACTGTTTCAACTAATGATATAAGTATCATACAATATTTAAAATATTTTTTAGAATAAGGGGGAGGGTTCTCCAGATAATAGGTTTTTTAATATTTTTTTTTTTAAGAAACTGGTTACATTTATTGTATCAAATGGAGTTACATAGTATAGTACAACTTGTCTATAAGACGATGATCTCTGACGCCGTCGTTGCCTTCATTGTGATCTGTCTCTTTTTAGGATAATATGTATCATATGGATGCCGTCTGTCTCTTTTTAGCATAACAGTTCGTGTCAATGCTCCTCTTCCCTTCGTCCTGCTATTAGAGATCGTCATCTCATAGACAAGTAGTACATGTTATGGTGTATTCACTCATAAATTTTTATGCAAAAACGAAAAAATGGCGGCGCTACAGCTGTTCCAAGTTGACTCTTTTAATTTACGCCGTGGAATGCCCAGCCTCTTGTAATCAACTGAATTCAATTGGACAAAAAAATTTTATTAAAATAAGTCATTACGCTTTGCAAATACCTATTGCTGATGAGAAATTTTTTTTTTCACAATTTAAAATCAAAAAGAAAAAATTTCACTTTTATTTTTTATAAACAAATTGTTATAAACAATATTTATAGTAATAATTTATGCAAAATTTTAGGTATATGCAAAGGCCAAATTCTTAAAGAATATCTGTACAAAATTTCAAGTTAATACCTTAATAACATTTTAAGTTATGTTCCACGGCGCGGAAAAAACCTGTTTTGTGAAAAACGCTATTAAAAAGTTGTCGTTCTTGAAAAGTAGAGTCAAAAGCAATTTATCGTTATCTAAGATAATCTTTCTGTTGGGATTAAAACATTAGAAATATATTCCTTAAGGTTAAAATGAACTTTTAAAGTTCTGGAAGGACCCTCCTCCCTTAAGCTGACTTCCCATTTTAATATTAAATAATTTATTTTAAAATTTGATATGCGCGTCATAAAGACCTAACATTATGCCGAAATTGAAAGTACTACGTAACTACGTTTTTGGGAAAACCTCTGTAACAAACGAACAGCCGAATACGAGAGTGATTTTATAAGGGCTCCATTTTTCCTCCAAAGTACGAAAACCTAAAAAGATTAGAATTTTGAAAAGAAAAAATTCCTTCGATATAGAATAATACTTCAGGTGATAAAATCAAAAAACCCTAAATAAAAATTATAACAACTAAGGCGTTGATAATTCGTATATTAGATAATGCAAGGTAAGAATTCCGTCACTTTACCTTATACACCGAATTTTTATTTCGAAAAAATACGACAAAATATCTGTCGTCGACTGGTAACAAAACGAACAGGGTGAGAAAAAGAGAGCCGTGAACATCGATCCGATATACAGACATGTACATCCGCTTAAACATATCCGTTCTACTATTTCCATCTACAGAGTGAGTTTTTTGAGCGTTGCCAAAAAATAGTTGTAATAGGAGTTTATGAAATATTTTTGAGAACTGCGTTTAAAAAAACAATTATATTTTCAAAATTTTTGCTCAGTTTTAAACGATATAGTAATTTACGTTTTTTTTACGGGTTGGAAGTAATTACGTAAAAACGTGGCTGGAAGTAGTTACGGGAAAAAAGCCTTTCTGAGATATTTATCTGACAATTAGGCAAGCGTCTAAACATATTTTTGTTATAAATATTTTTAAAGGAAATAAAAGGTTTTTTTTTTTAAATGAGCTATACTTTTTAATTTTGTTTCCAGGAAAAGCAAAACGCTATCAAACATCAAATATTTCTATGCTTTCTGACTAGTAACATTTTAGTTTCAGAATAACTACACTTTAAAATTGCTGGCGTTCGAAACGAAAATTTTGTTAGCCTAACGTTAGCTAACGGAGCTTTCACCGTTACAAACCAGAGGGCTCTGATTCAAAAAATTAATGCACCTTAATTATTTTTCATGGTTTTTCACGGTATAAATACTTGCTTTCTGAAGTACAGGCACATAAAAAAATTATGGAATAAAAATAATCAGTCACCATGTTAAAAATTGTTGTTTTAAGATATAATGTATGTGAATTTTTTAAATGCGTACCCTCTGGTTTGTAACGGTGAAAGCTCCGTTAGCTAACTCTTAAAAATTCAAATAATTCTTAAGAAATTTAACTAACTTAAAAATTCAAATAATTCTTAAGAAATTAATGAATAAGTTTCAAATTTTAAATTAGTTAACTTACTCTGAATACCAATTAATATAAATATTATAAATTAGAGAAATTTGACGAGGGCATCTCTATTCATATGTTAATAATAGTTTGTATCTTGGATATTACACGATGGAAACTGATAAAAACGCTGTTGATTGAAGACGCCTTACCTATATACAAACGTACGATTTTACCGAAAAATGGATTAACTGTAGAATTGTTTTCAATTGATGCAATAGATTGGTTTTATATATAAATTAATAGATAGTCCCACTTAAAAAAGTAAAAACTTGCAATATAAAAATCGGTTTCCCTCCGTTGGTATCTACAACTCTTAAATCAGCTGTTTAATCTCAACTCTCATAAAAACTCACCCTGTATTACCGTGGGCAATGAAAACGTGCTGATAAATTAGTTATTGTCAAGTTGCTGCTTTTTTTCGCCGGGCCGCTTGCTTACTTGCTTGCTTGCTGGATAACAAATGCAAATTGTTGCGTCATCGTAGTGTTGAAAGCTGTTGAGCAAGCAACTTTTTTTTTCCTACCCATGTGTGGTGAGAGTTCGGGGAGGCGGAAGGATAATACAACAGCGACAACGACAACATTCTACGTACTGCGCTTAGCATACACTGCTGGCTGAATGCGATGAGAGGGAAAAGGGTTTTGTTGAAATAAAGAAAATCTCTTTTATACATTTTCGAGAATATAGAAAGACACGACATACTCACTATATACGATATATATAACATGTACGTGTACCAAATTTATATTATATACTTAAATAACAATCACATATCTGCGAGTTGAAATGTTTTTCTTTTTTTTTTCGGTGACATATTTGTTTTTTGTTTTTCACTGATAGATACGAATAAAAATTGATGGTTTTAAAATGTGCAAATGGATTAAAATATAAATTTTATAGTAATTATGATGTTTAATTTATTATTATTTATGTTACAATAATTACAGTAAAACTTATTTATGAAAAAGAAAATTGTTATATATCACAAACTACGAATACTTATGAGCTTCCTCTCAGGTCACTTTAGACACAGATTACAGATACATAACTAGCTCATACGGCCTAATTTTCATGGTCAAAAGATGACGTAAATCCTCAACAATGTGTTATGGATGTATATTCAGCTTCTGTGTGTGTGTGTGTGTCATTTGTGTATGGATGAGTGTTATTGCTTCTGTTTCACGTACAAATCACACAAGGTTTATATATATGTTATGAGGTAGATTCAATCCGTATACTACACATTTATTGGCTTTTGGACTGCAATCAGCTGTTTTATAGCGTCAACTGATCATCACTTGATCATCAACACTATTTGTATACGAACTGTCATTTTTAAATTTTAAAGTATTATTTCTGAATAACTATTAGTTATTACAATCTAATATTCAGTTTAATATAATTATTTTTATTAATTTTTCACATTTTGTTTGTTATTTTGTGTCAAACGTAAGTTATTTAGTTATTTTCACTAATTTCATTAATTGCTGCTTTGAAAATCGTTATTTCAGGGCCGGCATCTAAAATTCTTCTTACGTATTTTTATAGTCATACCTGGTATACCGTGTTCTGTGCCAAATTGTAGAAATTCACAGTATAAGACATTAAATAAAGACGTTAGCTATTTTCGATTTCCAAAAAAGGGTGTAGAATAACGTTGTTGAATTGAAAACGTTGAAAACACCTAAATTAATCCGTAATTGACAAAGTAAGACAGAGTTTTTTATTAATGTTTCATAATTTCCGAATTCTATGATATACAGAGAATGAATACACATATGTGTAACATTATCGAATATATTTGCAACTATTTTTCTGACTTCTGTAATAAATATATTTCAAATACTTATTTTATCCATATTTAATTGAAAAAAATATATCTATTAATTATTTTTTATTCTCTTTTCTGAAAACTTGACTGGGGTATTTTATATTTTCATTAATTTAAATATTTTTGTTCACTTCCAACATTACTAAGACATAATAAAAATAAAAATATTCCGGACCTGGCTATACTGCAGTCCACAGTCAAGTATCTTTTTCATTTGGTTGGCGAACGTCATAAACATATAATAACCTTGCATATCACATACCTCTCGACATACGTATATGATACGTATATACTGTGATTAACAATCCCAGTGTAGCAAGATAACAATGATCAACAATTCAAGTTAGTGCTTGTTACTCGCACACTGGTTGTGGAACGACTGAATGTAAAGTGGTATAACATACCGCAAAAGGCGCCAATCGATCCACGCAATTTTGTATTTAGACCGAATCCATTCATCCGTGAGTTTAGACTTAGTTTACCGCACAAGAGGCGTATCATTCGTCAAGATTGTGGAGATGGAGTACCGTTCAGACACCATTTGCAAACTACTGAATCTCAAAGTGGCGTTATTTTGTCTACACCTCCCTTTGAAAAAGGAATGACAAAGACTATCTCTAGCATAATTAAAACTGCCTTTGGTTTGAAAATTCCGATTCTGTTGTCAGTTAACCAGACTACTTAAGTCGAGTCGGACATAAGGAACCGGATTCGGACAAATTATGCCATAACCGGACTGTCTGATTGAAAATCGAACAGTTGATAAGGCTGATCGTCCTAGATGCGTACTAGATTCGTCTTGCAACAACAATTCTCGTACGTTTGAAGATCTAAACGGATCTATTAAGCGATTTTCAAGTGTACTGAAACTATATTATACACAAAATTGAGAATCTCACTGTAGTTGTAAAGATACCTAGAGTTGAAGAGGATCTAGTTTTACTATGTTACTTTTATTACCACGGGAACAAAAGGAAAAGCACGAAATCTTCGAGATGTCCCTTTATCCGCAATAAGCCAAATTCAGTGATGGTTATGACGGTTAAAGTTTGGTAAAACACGACTTCCGATTTCATGTGCAGACGGTCTTAAAAGTTATTTTAAAAAGTTCCGCCTGGAAGATGTTACCTCCAAATTCTGTGGTGAGATATTGAAAATTCTACCACCTTACACATTTTCTAACAGATTGCGATGCACTAAATCACAAAAGACTTTACTACCTGGCTAAATAACACGTACCTAGTAGGAAAAAATATAGCTACCTTAGACCCACTTAAAATTGTAAACTTGTTCTTGCCAGATCTAGAATTAGATCCAGAAAGTCGTATGCAATGCAACTGATCAACAGTTAACAATATAGTAATTTTAAATGTTTGTGTGACAGTAAATTAAACAATTCACTACAAAAAAACATTGAGTTTAATTCACCTGCTGAATATTCTGTCCATCTCACCATATCTCTCAATGTTTTGCTTCAATATTACTACAAGCAGCGACATAATATCTGAACTTTCTATCTTTTACAAAAGAGTAAGCTTAACTTTCTATATTAAAGGCAAATGAACCGAAATCTTATTATCAAAACAAATTTCAAACTTATTTCACGAGTTAAAGAAAAATAAGTTTAAAAGTTAATATTAATGAATTTTATGGTAAACCGTTTTTAATCGACCGCTGATATTACATATATAAAGGTGTGAGGCAAGTAAGGTTTCACTATATCGAATTACATAATATTAATATTGAGCAATAATTATAAATCTATAAATCTATAGAATAAACAAAATGAATAAATAAATATTAATTATTTATTTATTTAAAGTATAATTATGCTGTATTTTAATCGTTTAAACAATTTTGAGTCAAAAACCAATTATCAGGAAAAGATTAAATTTAATTGCTGAACGATAAATAATTATTAGCTAATTTTATGAAATAATTAGTATTTCCAAATATCATTTAAATCTCAATTTACTCTTATTTTTCAAAATATTTGTGAAGTTGAGTTCTGATCATTTCTCACAGAGTTCTAGAATTCTTTGATGATAACAAAGAAAATGAAAACTTCAATGGCAGCCTTGTAACCGATTCGAAATAACGTAAAATATATTCTATAGGCAGAACTCTATTGAACAAATCGGCATTAAGCCAATAATAAAAATTCGGAAAATAAATTATTTTCAAACCCAGTTCGAGATTAAGTGCCATCAGGTTAGAACCGTAATCCACAAGAAATTATGTGTCTGTTTAATAATTCGATTGAAATACCCAAAAATATTTGTGGGCTATTTTTAAGAATAATTTATTTATTGTCTATTTAATATCAATTAAATACGTAATAAATGTGATCTCAATTGTTATAATTTTAAAATTTGTTTTGATTTATTTTGGTTTTGGAAATGATTATTTATTTTTATAATTAATAAAGGAAAAGTTCATTAAAAATAGATTACTCATTAGTGTGACATGCTTTTCGTTACACTCTTCACCATTATAAATTTCATGACACTATCAAGCAAAGTTACCCTCGCAATGGAAGTCTTCACTTCAAAATAGTGCCACCGATTAAAACTATAGAAATAGTACGGTAACTCAGCTCATACGCAAAACAAATCAAAATAAATGACTTGTGCCATCTATTGTATGAACTTTCATATTTTAATAATCTTAATAATTCCAGTCTATTCAGTGGAGCTTATTTAATATTTATTTTTACCCTCGTCGATTTAAGCATCTCTAATTGAAATAACCTCCCGATCTATCTCTCTTCTTGAATCAGGTGATGTTAAAATATTCTGTTTGCACGAGGAATTGATAAGATAAAAAATATTAACCAATTAAATTATTGAACTAGAAAATAACATCAAAGTAAATCCCTTTATTAAGTTTTACAACTTTAAAGCTAGTTATTAACAACCTTCGAGGCGAACGTATACATAAGCAAGGTAAAATGTATCCTTATTTATTGGGTAGACAGACGATTTACACCACGTAAGTACTTGGATCTGCCACATAGAATACAGATGATCGGATATTTTATACAGATTTTAAAAGCAGAAAGTAAACAAGGATTATCTAAAAATTAGAAGGATTATTTTTATTATTCGCATAAAGAAAGAAATTTATAATGTGAAAAAATATTTAAGGATTTTTGTTAATTGTCAGTCTTTAAAATCACTTAATATGTTGAGATAATGAAAAAGAATAAGCTGCCAATTTGCGGTGGCACACAGCTTCCTTGTACTCATAACAGATCTATCGAATCTTTGAAATGATATGGTGAAAATTACGAAAAGACTGACTGTGTAGACTTTTTGAATGTCAAATCAATCCGTAGGAAAAATTCAAGAAATTAATAAACATGATTTGCAAATGTCGAATGATCGCAAAGTTTTTTTTTTCTTAAAAAAAAAAAAAAAAAGAAGTTCATTCCAAACACCCCACCTTAATATATTTTACGTCTGTGCAAGCACGGTAATTATCACATTAGTCTGATCGTACTGACATTTATAGGAAAGTATATATGACCTAACCCCCAAAAATTCTCAAAATTTGAGCGAAATGGAACTAGTGCTAAATAAGATATCAACATTTAATAAAATTTTACTGTGATTACCATTACTCTCATTGCAGTGAAATTCGTAGGGGGCCATTTAGAAATCAAACCGCACAATTTCACACAAACGGACCAACAGACAGATATGACCACAGACTTGTTTCAAGAAGTTGTTATTTGTTGCTCATTTTGGAAACAATTTTCATATAAAAATGATAACAATACTTTCACTACTTTAGTAGTCTCAGTAGCAAAAATATAGTTTTTACTGGATAAGTTATTCTTTTAGACACTAGGTCACTTTTAGTAAATACAGATAGAAACATAAAATAAAATTATTTATGCATTCTAATTACTTCTTACCACTTCGATATGAACGAGGTATTACAAAAACACCTTTTACTACAATATTGACTAATAGATGGAAAATATTTATGGATTTGTATGAATTTTTTAAAGATTGAGATAACATTCAATTATATTTTATATCCATTTTACAAATTTTTAAATAATATTTATTTCTGACCATTTCTCGGTGCAGATATACCTATATATTTGATGCAGACTATAAAAAAATTTCCGTTTTTATTTTATTTTAACGTTTATTTAATAACAAAAATTTTGTAAACATTCCATTTTTTATACTATTATTATTGTTATCATTCTGAAGCATATGAATATTTAAAATCCTTTTTAATTTTTTATTTGGTCAATTCAAAATTAAAAAAGCCTTTTTCCTCTCCATTCTTTACATTTATGCGTCTGCCACCTATCAATTATGCAAATATATATATCTACATATATACAGGTGTTTCAAAAATTTATTAACAAACAACAAATTTTATGTTTAGTTAACTATTAAATTCACTGTAAGCTTGTACATTCAAAACCAGTTAATATTTATAGAGTAGCTGGGTTCTGCGATTGCTGTTGCGTCAAATTAAATAATTTTTATTAATAAAAACTTTACACTAAACGTTGACTCATATATTTATTAATCTATGGAAACAAATTTAAGCCTGTTCCACACAATGGTGTCGCTCTTGATACGACTTTCAGTTCGCTCTCGGTCCAATAAAATATTCTTATATTAGAAACAATGAGTATATTCGTATCATCGGTACCATTCAAGTACAGTTTCGACCGCGATTTAACATCGACATGGAAATTTTATCTAGATATTAGGTCACGAAAGTTACGTTTATGGTTCAAGAATCCTTCTTAATACCACTTAACTGGAAGCACCTTAATGGCCTATCAGAGCCAAATTTTGTTTTACCAGTCAATTTCTGAATATCGGTAAATTACCGATATATCGGTTTTTATAAAAAAAATTTATCAAATTATCGATAAAAATGAAAAAATCTAAAAAAAAAATTGTATTAGTTAACAACGTATTATCCAATTAATTATTACTACGCGACTTGAAAGTCATCCTATAATCCATAATTTAAATAACCGAAAAACAACATTAAACAACATTTTTACAGCAGTCAAATGAATATTTGAATAATTAATTAGACAATTTTACGAATGCTTCGTTGCAAAGTTTAATATTAACTTTATTTTTTGCTAGCGTATAAAAAAAATTAATTACTTTTAGGATAACAAAAATAAGTTTCCACACAGTTTTTAAATTTTAAATTTCCCGAAGGTGTAATTTTTTCTTTTAGTCGAAATTCCTCATCATAACCGTATTAGACGAACTAAATAAATAACAAAAATTATAACACAGTTCTTATGTTGATAATGATTTTAACCCACCGGCATCACGCATTAAATTACTTCGCACTGGACATGAATATAATTAAAAATTTAATCACTATTTTTATTTACGACCTGTCCTCTTATATATCTGAAACAAGTTCGCCCATATATTTACCTTTGGCAATTTTGGCATTATCAGGTATTCCTTTAAATATGAAAAACAAAGTTTCTCTTCTTTTTGCCAGACTACGTTGCATTTTATGTGGCCCTAAACTCGACACTTAAAAAAAAAATAGCTTTTCCGGTCTAAAGTAGAAAATCAAACGAGGTTTTTACAAAATAATTTTTCTGGTTCACTAAACTTTATATCGGTGTAACAAAAAAAAAAAAAAAATGCAAGCCTTCTAAAAAGTAGGCATTTTCGCTTTTTTGTCCCTAAAAGAAAGTTGAAATTTAAACGGGCAGAATTATACTATCAATTAGTTTAGAAAATAATAATAATTATATTTTTTTGCTACCTTTTAAAAAACGATTTCGAAAATCATTTAGTATAACTAAATTTCAAAGTTTTTCGACTTTATAGTTTGTTGCACTTGCTTATTAACCCGTGATGCTTAGTGGCAGAACATTTTTCAAATAACTATTGAAATTTAAACTAAAACTTTTTTGTATTCATGAATTTACTACTGCGTATTGTTAGTGATGAGCAAATGCAAGACCAAGACCAAGACTTGGCAGTCTTGGTCTTGGTCTTGTTCTTGCATTAAGAATCTTGGTCTTGGTCTTGCTAGAGCAGTTTGAGTCTTGGTCTTGGTCTTGGTCATGCAAAATGCAGTCTTGGTATTAGTCTTGGTCTTGGTATTGCTAAAGAATTTTGCACTTTCTTGCATTTTTTTGTTAGCGAATTTTTTCCTTCTAAAATCAGAATTTTCTCTCTTTAAGGTATTAATTATACTTTTATACTATTTAAATAATTTAGGAAGAGTCTTGCTTTTTTCTTGCTATTGTCTTGGTCTTGGTCACTTGAGTCTTGGTATTGGTCTTGCAGCCATACTTATAGTCTTGGTCTTGGTCTTGCTCTTGGTATACATAGTCTTGGTCTTGCAAAAAATGCAAGACCAAGACAAGACTGCAAGACCAAGACTAATTTTGCTCTTTACTACGTATCGTCAACAAGACGTTATATTAATCTGGAATAAATCATATTAATACTAACTACTAATAAGCTAGTAGCATAGACCAATGAACACTATTATATTACACTATTAGACGGAGTGTACGCTACAAATACGCTACCCGTGATGGTGGAGGTTCTATTTGGTTACAGTACGTATTTTAAAAATAAAACGAATACTTTACCACTATTTTATATCACGGTTATTGCACTGATTATAAATATAAGTATTACAAAATAGCATTTTGAGCGTCTATTTATTCATTGATACAGCCAGTGTATGGAATATGTATATGTTTATTAGTCTATGGCTAGTAGCTATATTTTTTCAAAAAATTCATTTTTGAATATAATTGATAATTATGACAATCATTATAAAAAAAGAACTCGCAACAAGCACGCTGATTTACCATAGTTTTCTACCTGAAGCTAAATAAAAATTATGAAAAACTCAATAATTTTTAATTATTCCTACTCTGTAATGATATTTAATAATTTCACCTGAAGGCAACTGATTGCTATCACTAATTATCGTTAACCAATTAATTATATTTAATTGTAAATGTGAATTCGGTAGTTAGCATTGTACTATGTGTACATATTTGTAACATTATCCACTAAAATATTCCACATAAATGATATAAACTAGGTTAGTTGTTCTGGTAAATTGAATGTGGTAGTATTTATTAAATTAATATTTTATTCAATCTACGGTAATATTTTCAATAAATACACTGTGAATGGTAAAGTTTGAAATATATTTCAAAAGGGAAAGTTTAGACATCACTGATTAATAATAGTGATTCTCAATTCAATGGAACAGATTAAATACATTAGTCTAAGCCAGGGGTGGCCAACCCACGGCCCGCGGACCGCATGTGGCCCGCCTTGAACTTTTGTTGGCCCGCGAGATTCATCACACTTATACCAAATAAATTTATTTTATAATGACCAAAGTATTAAAACAAATACATACATTACTTGTACATTCATATATTCAGAAATATATTACATAATTTTATATGTGGCCCGCGGAGTTATGATACGCTTCCAAAGTGGCCCGCAAGATCATTTGGGTTGGCCACCCCTGGTCTAAACGAAGTGTTTAAAATCTGATTAGATGGTTTAAGCCAGTGTTCTATTGTAGAATAATGAAAAATTCGATTAAAAGATAATTTATAAGCACGTTGAAAATTTACATAATTATGGCCCTTTCAATGCGATAAATCAGGAATCAAATATTTTATTTTTCGAAATTATTTTTTGAAGTTGATCGACATGATATCTCGAATTCTGTTTACCCAGTCGCCTTCAAATTTGGCATGTAAATTAACTTTGGCTATTTTTTAAAAATAAAAAACTTCAGAAAAAGACAGCAAAATATTCTACACCAAGGAACTGAGGTATGACTTTTGTTCTGAAGTGAGAAGTCTGATGTTAAAAGCTCTGCAAAGACCCGAGGGTAAAAATTCATACGAAAGATATAAATAAATACTTTAGTACCGTGCGATGTATATGCTATTTTTTGCAATTTCGGATAATTTAAAATTTTAAAAGTAATTCATTGGTTAACAATGCTCCCTAATTTAAGTTAAATTTCGCTTGCTCTATATAAGGACATCCTATAAATTCTGCTGGCTGATTGGGTTAAAAGTGGGAGCAAACTATTTTTGGTCTCTTGAGACTGAAAGTAATACTTTATTCCCTATTACGAAGGACCAAAGCATGTACTTTAGTTCCGGAACTGCAAAAAAATTTTCCTAATAGCTGTTATTTTTTTTATCTATTTAAATTTATTTCCATTATAGTTCCTGTTGTAATAACAATCTGCCTAAAATAGAATGTTTTTTTTTTTACTCTTATTGTAGAACACACTCATTATAATTATATCTGTTAATTATTGAGAAAGTTAGCCATTATTCAAAGGTGGGGAGGAATGATCATTACTCAATACCTTTTTGACCAATGAATCACAATATTAACAATTATTCAATGGGTTTGCGATTGTTTTGTGAATAATGTAGGTATCAAGTTTTAATTTATGTTGCGTAGTAACGTGCAAGTAAATAAAACAATTTATTATTTAATTTGATCATTTCCATAGATACATAAACGAATATTTAATGAAATTAGAGATAGATTAAAATTTTATTCTTTTAGTTTATTAAAACTTGTATTCAATTTTATTTAAATCAAAAAGGAAGAAAGTCGTAGAAAAATAATAGTATTCTACTCGCTTGCAATGGCTATTACTCACCCAGATGCATTACGATACCCGCCTCGCAAGCTCGGCTCGTGTCGCAATTTCATCTTCGTAAGTAATAGCTACCATTACCAACTCGTTGGATAATATACTATTATTTTTTTTATTTCAGATGAACACTAATCCCGAAATCATGTAAACCAGCACATCACTTATTTTCCCGATAGTCATGTTCAAATCGTTATAAGTTGTTGAATTTTCCCACGTTCTCTAAAATTGTGCTGCTAAAATTTTTTAATTTGTAAATTAAAAAACTTTTCTTATAATTAGAATATTAAAAAAATGTTAGTCTCCTAGATCTAGTTGAGGAGGAAATGTTACACAAGCTGAATAATCTGAGCACCCGAAAAAAAGGTTAAAAAACCTCCAAAAGGTATAGCCTGGGCACTAACTCATTCCATATGCAATTTCAGCTCTCTTTATCTGAGAGAACTGTCGATATAGCAAACCTACCGAAAAATAAAATTAAATTGTGTTTTGCTTCCGAGACTACTAAAGTACCGGAAGCATTGTGACCACCTTGGAAAATCAAAAATTTTTTCCCTCCAAAATAAAATTTTTACGCACATTTTACGTTTTAGAGCTTCCTGAACAATTTTGGTTTGGTGTCTGTCCGTCTGTGTGCCACCAGTTTGCACCAAGTGGCATAACTTCTATGGTCCCCTAAATGGTCCCCTATGAATTTAATTGAAAATCGAAGTAACGGTAGCTGTGCCGCTACCATGTCATTCAATTAATATACTAAATTGCACCAAGTGGCATAACTTCTGAACTATCCAATTATTTTTAATGAAATTGTCAGAAATTATGCGGCTTAGATGGTCTTCTACCTTAGATGGTTTCTTTATGAACAGTTTTGTTTACTTATTTTTAATAATTTATATACCCATGTGAAATTATACAAAGATATATTGGACATTAAATTACCAAGGTGCTTTTACAAGTACAAGGAAGCTGTGTGCCACGCCCAATTGGCAGCGTATTTTTATTTGAAACGTTGACTAAGCTCAGATAAAACTGAATTTTTAACTACTAACGCACCTAAATAGTAACACAGTATATTATTCCAACTTCGAAACATTATTCAAACCGTACGACACATCCTGTATAAATCCCATAACAGATATCTAAACGGCACAGCAAGTTTGAGAGAGATATAGTCAGTTATTGTTAATGGTCATTCATTTCAACAAATTTTATACAAATGTTACCGATAAACAGATTACGTATTAATAATGAACGGACAAATGATAGAGACAGAATACAATAAACTTATTCTATTTATATACGTATTCACACCAATCCGACCTACCGGCAAACATTTAGTTGATATAAATGTGAAAACAGAAACTAAAAGTACCAAATAATGTTTCCAAAAACCCTTTTTCAAAGTGGGAATTAAATTAAACATTTATGGGATAAATAGGTTGGACCAAGGGACGTAGTAGCACGTAGGGTGAAACAAATTTAGAATGAGATAGTAGTGAATTTATTGGTAAACAAGATATATCAATTTCAATAAATGCAAAAATATTGAATTAAGCTTATTTACTGATATAATAAATTGGTGACTGGCGATTGTATAGGATAATCCTTTTGTTCTAAAGAAACATAATATTTAATTTAGTATAGTAGTTGTAAAAGTTTTAATCGAATACAATCTATGTTTATTAAGGGAATGGATGATTATGTTATTATTGTAAATAAGCAATTAATTTAATTTGTTAATTTGTTTTCTAAAAAGATAAAAAATGCGTTGTCCTTGTTTATTTTTCATTTTTAATGTTGAAAAGTTGCTGTTAGAAATAAGATAATTAATTATATTGATTCCTGTATTGTATCCTCAGACGATAGAAGAGACAAACATTGTACACTACTTTAGCATGATTAAATGTTTTGTAACTTTGTGATAAAGGAAAAGACAAACCTTTATTGTAAAGGAGGACAAAATCCGAATGGTATGGCATGAAATGACTAGAATTATAGCGAATTAAAGCTATTATATTTTGATATAAACTTCGACAGTATTATCTACAGGGAACCCTATCTTTAACGAAACGGCAGAAAGAAGAAGATAATCAAAAGGTAAAAGAAGATGCTAATTTTTTACATAAAACCATGGAGAACATGAAAACTTTAGTGAAAAAATATTTAAATACCCTTGTCACAGCGAATTTCATAGCGAATTTCCAAATATTGGGCACTGGCCGATCTCATCTAAGACCTGTATCCATTTAAAATAGTTTAGCTTTCTAACAGTGAAACAATTTTCAAAATCAGATCAGTAGTTAATTTTTGGAGCTTTTGAGTCCTCAGGACCCTAACGGATCTCATATAGTGTAGCATATATCCACTTAACAATATATTATTACATTACATAACTACAGTTTTCGATTTTTTTCCTAGGTATGTAAATATATATTTTCTATCTAAAGGAGGACATCATACAAAAATTTCCTTCCCATAACGTACTCTTAAAAAATCTG
Organism: Brachynemurus nebulosus; assembly: GCA_035578155.1. Taxonomy (NCBI): domain Eukaryota; kingdom Metazoa; phylum Arthropoda; class Insecta; order Neuroptera; family Myrmeleontidae; genus Brachynemurus; species Brachynemurus nebulosus. The sequence goes on from JAPWDM010000006.1 coordinate 33,433,407, forward strand.
GCTAATTTTGATAAGACAGAGCTATTGTTATTACAACACATACATACATATTGAGCAACTAACTAGCACTTGTTTTATCTAGAAAAGAATTACTTAAACGATAAACCATTTATTGTAAAATAATTCAGCAAATTTTTTAGTTTTTCTTAAAAGCTAGTTCACTTAGAAAAATGTTTTAAAAGCTTAACTTATGCAATTTTTTACGCTCTTTCCGATGGTGTAAAAAAAATTTAAAAATTTTTTTAATTCTTGCCAAATTTTGTAAAAAACCATTAAAAATGGCGAAAAACCTAGAAAAATGGCCAAAAAACCTACTTCTAGGTATCCGACGTGTCTGGCTAACGAACTCAGCCGAGCCAATCCGGATTCCAATATATATAAATTTTAGTGAAGTAGATTTTCAGGTTCTAGAGGTTCCAAAACAAATTTCTATCATAGTCCTGGACTTAAATCTTACCATAAGAGCTGCTGTAATAGCTGAATTTCCAGAATGGAATTTCGCTAAAAAAAATTAAAGTAAAAAACAAAATTCAGAAATTATCTAAGGGGACATCCATTAATTACGTAAGTTTAAAATGGGGGCAGGGGTCCGATAAAACCTCATCAAATCTCATTTGAACTGAGGGAGGGGGCATAATCGACAATTTCACGTCAATTCTCAAAAAATATAAATTATTTTGCAGATAATAAAAAAAAAATATTTTGAGTGCTCATTTTGCCCCCTTAAAAAAATCTTATGGCTAATAAATCATTTATTTTAAGAGTAAAAAAAAAGAAAAAACTTTAACCTAAGTTTTTAAAATAAAATAAAAATTTTAGCTTAAATCTCACATAAGGGGGAGGGGGGTATAACCAAATTTCATTAAATCTTACCTAAGGGGAGGGCGGAGTCTAAATTGAATAAAAAACAGGTCACATAATAAATGGAAATCTCCCTAAAGTATTCCGAATTCGAAATACTTTGTTTTCTACTTTCCATCTATTCCCATATAGCCTGATATCCACATTTAGGTAATTGGATAATGAATCCAGAGTTACTCCAATGTTTCTGGCACTTACGTACCAACTTTTGTTGGCACTTACATACCAACCTTAACGTTGTCCTAACGTCGTTTAAGGGCACTGAGAGTAGTCTAGCGGTTCAAGTAAATGTTTACGCAACGTCTCTTCCATTCAGGCTGAAATGCCACACACTTCAGTTTGGAAAGTGAGTGATTCCGAAAACATCGGCGCCTGTGCCCTCCGTCATCTTTTACTGGTCAATATACCAGACCTCAGTTCTTTGCAGGCTGTTGGGAAAACATTGCCTTCTAAAAAAAATTGATTCCGCTCTAAAAAATCCAACATATCCACCCACTATACAAAACTCGAGCGAGCTCGATCGATCATTTTCACATCAAATTATTATAAATTCTAGTGTCCATTGAAACGCACATAATATAATAATAAAGGTATGTGATGAAATGGGAACAGATTTTTTGAAACTAAAATTTAAATAACTAACCAACAGAGCAACCCGCTTGTTGTCATCTTTGAATAAAATTTAAATATTTCACCACTAATTGACATTGTAATTAAATTCGTATATAAATATAGGATGTGGGGTCACATGCACACACAACCACAGAAGTTTCGCATATACACAATTATTAAAATGATAAAGTAACAATCGTTACATAACCGACACACTTTCACACATCCGTGTCGTCTGTACATTCATAAAGTTAAATTCAACCAAAACGACATGGTATGATATAGAGCTGGATACTGCCCCGCTTGTTATAAGAAACATACATACGTTTGTAACTTGAAAAGTGTAATTTTGCTTTTAAGAAACGCCAATCAGGGTAGCTGTTGAATAAATTACACTGATTAATTTCATCTTATACTGCAGAGGATGCTAAAGTTTTATGTCGGCCGGCCAAATTGTAACTATCAAAATATTTGGCGAGCCAGGAAAAAATTTTCAAATAAAGAAGAACATAAAGAAAAAATGCGTTTGTTTACTTAAACTTCGTCTCCTATTCTAATTTACAAATTGAAAGTGAGGATACAGGCTAACAGTGAAATCAAATCCGTAAAATAACTCAGATTTTTTTTTTGACTAATTTATGGTCTGTTTTACATTCACATTAAAAGCCGACTTTAACACTAAAGCCAACTTTAAAACTGATTTTATTTTTGGTACACTTTTACAATCAAATTTAAAGCCCCGTTAGTGTAAAAGTCGACTTTAAACTAAAGTAAGAATTATCTCGACTTTTACTGCTTAAAGTTGGCTTGAACATATTTGTTATTGTTGATTATTATCATTGAATTTTGTTTATAAGCATAATTTTTCTATAAAATATTCGTGCCTTAAATAAATAAAATAAAAATTTTATATTTTTGCTTATTTTCAATAATATTTTTGATCATTTTTACGTCTTGGATTAATATCAAACATTCCTTTTGGGTTAAACTGGCTGGACGATTTCTGGGTTGCCCGCGATTTCTTTTATGATTCATTGTATTTATGATAAATTTCTTTTAAAAAGAAATAATATAGTTTTCTATTCCAATCTCACTGGCAGTAACGAAATGAGTGAAATGCGTATTTTTTGAAATTCAATCATGTTGATATTTTCGTTTTCTATAGTTATTTTTTTTAAAAGTAAGATTGACTACGATCATTCATAGTTCGTTTTATCCATGCAACACTTAAAAGTCCTTTAACAAAAGTAAGCAGACCTGATCATTGTAAAACAATCCTAAAAATAAAGTCGACTTTAAATTAAAAGTAGCTTTAGTTAAAGAACCTTTAAAATTATGAATATAAAACCGGCCGTTAGTCATTTTTACAGGAAATACGAAAATTTGGTAGCTAGATTAACCAGATTTCACCAACAAATCTGATTGATATCGTTTTTATGATTACTAACTTAAAAAGGAAAAAAATTAAATTTATGATGTCATCACGTATTCCAAATTTTTCAAAAGTTTCAAAACCTGTGTAATTTTGTTAAAAAAAAATTTTAACGGAACAAGATTAAAATCAAGTTAAAATACCCGGCCTTGGGAATTAGATGGGACTAACGAACCCATCTGATTATTTTCTATTGGACTTCCAGTGTTTTTACCAAATTTTGGTAAAAACTGGATGTTCTGTTCGAGAGATATCATCATGCGGACACATACCTACATATTAGGTATATACATATATATTTTTAGTCAATATTTCTACACACAATAGGGGCCTCCATAAAATCGAATAAAATCTTAAAATTAAGCCTAGGGTTGCCACCCGCACTTTTTTAAAAAGTATTGTACTTTTGTACTTCTTTTTAGACAAACGTACTTTGTACTTTATAAAGGAATAAAAGTACGCTAAAATACTTTTTTTTTGCATGTTAAATTTTCATTCGTTCATCTCATTTTTAGCTCTTATTTTAAATCATAATGTTTAGGTACTTTGTTGTCGCTTGATTTGATGTTCAAAGTTAGCGCCGAAACTTAGATTGTCAACGTGTGGTTGCATCTAGTTGCACAAGTACAGTTTGTGGTTACATCTAGTTGTACAAGTGTCGAGCAAAAAATAAAAACCGTTAAATTCCGAATTTTTCCGCCCTGTTTAAAATTTGCCGCTCGAGGTTAGTGCCCCGCGTGGCCTTAGTGTAAATCCAGGACTGCAAAAATACTTATAAAAATAAATAAATAATATAGAAATTTAATGCGTACTTTTTTTTTATTAACTGTACTTTTTATTTTTGCTAAAAACACGAAAAATACTTTTTTGCCTTAAAAAAAGGCGACAACCCTAAATACAATGGACACGGTTTTTTTTTTTTTGCTCACAAAACTTGTTTTTCGGGAAAATTTAAATGATTTTGAAAATTTTCCAAGAGAGCCTCCAAAAAAAGTGCTCAGAGGCCTCCACATGGGAAATGTTTAGGGGCCACCACATTAGAAGTGCTTCGGGGCCTCCATAAAGGTAAATCCGACCGTAGTTCTAGGGACCCCAAAAAAATTTCTATTACTATTCCGGGCTCAAGTTTCACCACCTTACCTACTGAACAATTGAATTTGAAAATTCGCTAAAAAGTAAATTAGTGAAATGGAAACAAGGTGAAATAGAAAAACAGAAAAAATGAATAAAAAAATAAATTAGTAAGAGGCATATGTGTTTATATTACAAGTAGAACGGAAATATCTGAGGCCTCGAACTACTTCACTTTCTCATTCATGTTTCTGCTTTTCTATTTCACCTTGCTCCTATCATTTTGGTTCTCTTCTTACGCAATCGGGTTTTTTTGATTTCTTGACTTTTTTTCATTCCACTACAATACAAACAGACAGGGCTAAGTGAGTGAGCGAGGTAAGTGATGAGTAAAAAAAAGCTCTTTACTTTTTTCCCGGGCCCCCTAGATGCAGCTACGGACCCCCTCCTCAAGCCCGGGCCTCGGGGCTCTAACCCCGACTACCCTACCCTTTCGTCGAGCTTACTGACAAAGATACAATAAATTGATGAATGGTTACTACACATGTGACAATCAACAGTCACAATTATCCCAACCAAAATATATACATAGATGCATACATACATGAAAATGAAATTTAAATATGTGTCTATAGCAATGGAAATCAAGTTAAAAGCTCAAATGACATTGGATGAAGACGGAATGAACGAGATATTATTGTATTCACTCATATCAGCTCTTATCTTTATGAATGTGTGATGTGTTTGCAACTAGAGAGAGCATACTGTGCTACTGTGCCGGGCTGTGACTTATGACATATGTTATTATTATTCATAGGTCAAGTCACACGAGATGATATCACAACGAGCTAAGAGAGCAAGCACGGATGGCAAACAGAGATGAAATGTTGATAATGTTTGAAAGCAAACTGTCTATCGTTTTACCAGTGTTAGAATATTTGCTACATTGTTTGCCGCGACGCTCACGACGCTGATGTGGTCTCGACACACCAACGGACGGACGGACCGGTTAAAACGTATCATCTATTGATGTTATCGTTTTCAATGTAATAATAAAAAAAAAAAATTATTTGCATTTCTGTTTGATGAGGCGATGTGCCTGACAGAGGTGTACAATATACTTGGTGGTGATACATATAAGATTGTAATTAATAATTATTATTTGAAGTTTTGACGTTTTGAACTGTTAAATTTGTATTGGTCTTTATTACGATTGCGTTGATATGATAAAAAAAGTTATTTTATTTATGTTTTTTTGCTACCATTCAATTTTCAGTTCAGCATATTTTTTCATAAAAAAGAACAAAAAAAAAAATAACATGTCAAGTTGATGACTTTTTATAATAAAATACTTTAAGAAATAGTGTTTTATTTAACAAGACAAACGGAAAACAGTATTACTGTAGAGGCGTACAGTTGAAGCAAGAGAAAAGATATTTATCTTCCGTTTTCTGTAGTTTTTTTTTTTTTTTTTAATTTTTTTTATAGTGCAATATATAAAAATTTTAATAAGCATTTAACTACAGTCGAGAAAAAATATGTAAAATTTTACGTTCTAATATATTTATTTTTTTAAATCAGAGTAGGTAAATATTTATATAAAATAAATACTACCTAACTTTTCTGACTTGAAATGCTAAAATATATATTTTATGTGCCTTAAAATATAAGAATAAATTTTGATTTGCTTTACAAGTAGCGAAGAGAATGTTTACGAGTATAACAGTTTTGCAACGAGACATGCCAAGTTGAACGATTACATTTACAAGTGGAAAAGATACTTGCTCTTGAAGTTTTTGAAGAATGAACTTGCTCAAGAAATTTTGCTTTATGCTGAAATTTTGATTTAAAATGGTAAAATTTAGATGAAAAATGAAAAAATGATTTTAATTGATATTCACATTAAAATAATTATTATTTATACAATTGTAATTGTTCAACGAGCTTTGCTGCGGATTATTACGACATGTGAAAAAACACTTCTATTACATATGTTGCATACAATGTTTTTTGCAATTCTAAATTAAAATAAAAGAATTTAATGATAAAATGAAAGAAAATGATCTCAATTTATTAGGATCGGAATTGATAACTAAAAAAATTATTTTTTCAACCACTTAAATCGTACGTTGGTGCAGGCCCGACGAGTGACGTGGGGACAGCCAGTGCTGTAGCCCCGGGGCCCGAGGTTCCAAAGGGGGCCCGAGTCGGCCAAATAGGTCTTATTTTTACCTAATTTTAACTCATATAATTGGATTTTTAGCCAGTAAATATCACAAAGTTAAATGTACAAAACCTTGTAAGTCCATTTTTTTTCATACATACATACTCACATACAATCGTCTAATTCTGCTTTCACATAATAGATTGGTTTCCGAAAAAAATATTTATGGAAAAAATAGTAGCTTAAATAAAAATTTCATTAGTCTTACTATTTTTATAGTTATGCTTGCACATTTTATTCCACAAACACTGGAAATTTAGTAATTTAGTAGATAAGGTAAGTTTTGCTTGAAAAAGAAAAAAAAAACAACAAAAAACAAAACAAAAATAACTTAAAAACACTAAACAGAAAAATAATTGATTTGAAAAACACAAAAAAAAGAACTCACTAAAACCACAATTTTTTATATGACTGCAATTATGTTAGGTACATTATTTTATAGAAGCAGCTAAAAAATATTTCTGATTTCTAATTAACAAAACACAAAAATATTAATTACAAGTTATTACATCTCAGTAAAATTTATATGAAAAAAGTCATTTTAAAAGGAGTTTCGCATTTATAAAATTATAAAAGCCACTATGTAACAAAAGCACATTTAAATAAATGTTCTATCAGTTAACTTTTTCAATTGATTATGAAATCAAAACATTCGTAGAAGTTCTATGAATTGTTAAACACTGAAAAGAATGTCATCTCTGATTTTCAGTTATTTAAAAGAATATCAAAATAACACGTTCTTTTTTATTTTGAAATCCAGTCAATTTATTGAATCCCAAGAAATATAACAAAATTTTGTTATTATTTTTGGATAGTTAGTATTAAATCTTGTAAAAAGAGAACAAAATTTCTCTTTTTGAATCGTGTTAAATCAAATTTATGTAAGAATAGCTCATATAAAAACAAAAGTAGGTGTACTTAAATTAAGAGCAATAGATATTATTTCAAAATAAAATTCCTTATTATTGTTTATATTTTTAGAATTATTACAATGCCACCAAATATTCTATATAAATTTAATTCTGTAAGCTTAAATGATCGTGTAATTTCATAATACCGAAAAACGGATGCATTGAACGAAGCATATTTTTATTACAAGCTATTAAATATAGGAAAATTATTTTGATGACTTTTTGAAAAAAGAAATTTATTTTAGTGTATTTTAAAGTATATCGTAAGTTTGTAACAATTTATTACTAAAATACGAGATTCTATGACCATTTTTTTAAAACCAGAAAGTTAAAATTTTTCCCAAATTAATATTGACAAAGGGTGTATTTATGCAAAAAGAAATAAACTGGTGTGGTGTAAAATATATTAATTAAAAATTCTTTTGTTTACACATAACAGACTCCTCTTTTGCCAAAAATTAGTGACAAAATTAGGGGTTGGGGCAGGGGGATGAAACCCTAATGATTTTATAACTTCAATTTTGGTATGATAATAAAGAACTTAAAGTGCCATTTACAAATATATATAGTTTCCCTATGAAATCTCTTACCATTTCCAAGATTTTAAAAAAATTGAAAAAAGCTGAAATTTTCAGGGGTGAGTCTCACCTCCTTAAACCGCTTATGGGCACGAATGAAATATAGTTCGTGATTAATTTTAATAAAATCTACAATCCCCCAAAGTTTCAAAAATTTTTGAGAGATACAGTTGGATATCTTTTCTTGTAAGTAATATATTATATTAACATAGGTAGGTAATATATGTTTTAAATAATCAGTATGACTTGCAATGTTACTGGAGAATTGAATTTGCTTATCTAGTCTCTAACTTTTAGCTATTAATGTGATAAAAACTGTCTTTTGTAATAAGTGATAACTATGTAGATAACGAATTTTTCCATTGCAGGACACGTATAACGGAAAAGCTTTTATTTATTATGGAAGCCCACACAGTCAAAAAATTTGTGTTAAAATTAACACATTTCACATGTCCAGAACGGTCCACTCAATTTTTTGTGTTATTTTAACACAAAGCATATGTGTCAAATCTATACACAAGATTTGTGTCAATAATTTAACACACAAGAGGACATATATTTTGTGTTAATTTTACACAATTACTTAGTTACAATTTTACCAGTAAATATGTTAAAATAACCATTATTTAGTGTCTCTTTTTAACACAATGATATGTAAAACTAACTGATTTAGAATGTAGAAGTTTACGCAATAAATGTGTTGGTATACCTATACCAACACATGTTGTTTATTTATTATGTAAATGAAAGGAAATAGTAAAAAATAATTTTTCAGTACTTAAACTTTTTTATTTAATATTTCTACAATTTTTGTAAAGATTTCGACGATGATATTGGTGAATTTCACTTGGTATTTGATGAAAATAATGTTGAAGCAATACCCAAAAATTGTGAAGATCGTTGTCAAACTTAACGTGGAAGACAAAATGGAACGTACCACTTAAACGTCGAATATTCGATAATCTTTTAATTAATTGAAATAAATTCTGCAAACAAAGAAAAAAATTTAGTCTATAAAAATTCAATCTATAATATTTTTAATTAACTTACCTAATAATGAATATTTAACATCTGTATGATTTTTGTCGGTTTCATTGTTGTGACTGATGGAAATTAGCTGACTGCTACACTGGCAATGCGATATCTGACTCCAATTTGATGAAATGTTAGGAACAACACAATGAACGTATTTATTATTTAATAGGTAACAAAAATAACTTGTTTATTTGATGCTTCGAATTAAAATATAATTATAATGTATGTGTTCACCACCTCGGTGTTGTCATAACTACTCAAACATACGAAACAAGCGCGCAAAACCGGTTTTTTTTGTGTTGAAACTACAAAAATAAGATGTTATTTTTGATTTGACACAAATGTGATGTTATTATTTGCTGTTTAAAACAGATTAACATTTTTATTCTGTTAAATCAGAATTTTTGTTAATATTTTAATTTAACACAAACACGAAATGTTATATTAACACAGGGTTTTGTTACTTATTTAACACAAAGATTTTAACCACTGGTTTTTTTGTACACAAACACAAATGTTTTTTACAGTGCACTGAAAATTAGATCAAAACAAGGAAATTTTCACTGGCGTGTAGTCTGTTTGCTTTATCGCTGCATAGCTGTCTAGAAGTGCTTGTTAATACTCAGAAATAATCAACTATAATTATACTTGCATAAAGCTTGCCTTTCAACAAATTTAATCCCATATGCATTAAATATACAGAGTAAAATCCATTAAACAATATTGAGAAAGTACTCGTAGCAGGAATCCAGGATAAAATCCATTAATGAGTTACAATAAAACAAAAAAGGAAATTCTCAATACAATCAATTAAATTATTCGGACTTTGGTATCAAAATAAATTAAAAAATATGAAAAATTATATCTATTACATCACTGACCATGGATTTTAATGAACAAGATATTTAAGTGGAAATGAAAACAAATTCCGGTCTTTTTAATGATTAATTTTACTTTTTTCATACTTTTTATTATCGTTATGTATGCAAATACCGCTTAATTGGTTCAAAAATTTATTAGTTAACAAAAAAAATGAACAATTGATTTCTGTTACGTAAAAATAATTTAGGGGAACCTAATCTAAAAGATTTTGAGAGCATGAATATAATACTTATTAAAATCTAAATAAAAATAAATCAGGTTCCCAAAAATTTTTGTCACTTATTATTACACGAGAGGTTTGTATTTTTTCGAATAAATTTGGGTTTGTCTAACGAAAATTTGTTGCCTAGCAATTTAACGAGAAGAACTGTCAACTAACAAAAACGCGACAGCGAAGCTGAAGCGTTTTTGGGTTGACAGTTTTTCAAGTTAAATTGCTTTTAGGCAAGAAATTTGAGTTGTAGAAAACACATTTATTCAGAAAAAATATAAAACTCAAGTGTAATACGTTATGACAATTCAACGAATAAAATAAATTAGTATAATTCATTGTTACCATAGTTCTGAATTCAGTTAAATTTACCAACACGAATTTTTGTTTCGTTTTTATCGTGTTTACCTACAGTGAAATGACCAATGAAATGTTTTGTACCATTTTTTTCGCTATAAAAATCTGTCCTAACTTTTAAAGTGAAAAACCGACAATATTCTTATGGACTTGATATACAGGAGTTAAACTGACAATTTTAAAATATTCTTTCGGCCGCGTAAACATATTAGAAGTAAAAACAAAATTTCACATATCAAAGCTTGCTATGTATATTTATTTCCATATATAATATATTTACCTACCTACCTTCCCGCCTATGTACTCTTCTCTATACATACTGAATTCTTATAATATTTAATATTCGTCATTCCATACTATTTAGGTAATTTTTATTTTCTTTGAGAATTCGTCACCGTTTGCCACGTCACCATCGCATTCGGTACAAGCTATTTAAATTTCAATATTCATTTGTATTCAAAATTTAATCAACAGAAGTCATAAGTCTTCTCATCATACATTTTCAATTTTCTTTGATTAGTTTCTATATAGAAGAAAATTCAATTCATTTTTTCCATCTCGACATAAATACGACACCAGATTTTTCTTTTTAGATTACTTTAAATTAAATAGGTAAATCATTTTTTACATAAATTTATCATTTATTCAGCCAACTTTTAATTTGACGTGAGTCAGTAAAATATATTCTTCAAATATCTTCAACACTGAATTAAGCCAATATTAATTCGGAATTCTCTAAATTTTTTAGTAATTATAAAATTGAAATACACATTAAATAAACTACTGAATAACATAAAACAAACGAATAGAGCAAATAATGCTAAAGTTTGGGGGGTGGGGGTAAGGTAAAAGCATCAACTTTAGCGAAGTTAAGACATGAGAAATACTTTAAATTAGAGTTTTACGTTTTTATTTACGCGAATTAACAAAGAGGTAAAATTCGGACTCTTACAAAAAAAGGGAAAGAAGTCAAAAATTCAAAAAATCTGAAATTTTGCAAATATGTAGAGGGTGACTACCTAATAACACCAAAAATATCAGTTGCCGTTAAAAAATGTTTTAGCGAATTTCCAGAATGGAATTCAGCTATTACAGCCTACAGTCATAACGCGACCTGAGCCCGGAACCATGGCAGAAGTTTGCTTTGAGGTCCCTAGAAACCGAAAATAATATTCGCTAAAATTTATATATATATATATATATATATATATATATATATATATATATATATATATATATATATATATATATTAGGGTGTTTCATTTTGTAAGGAAAAAAATATAAAAAAGTATAAAAAGTATAATTTTTGCAGACTTTGCTTATGCCCCGAGTCTCAGTGATATAAAAGATATATATGCCAAATTTCAAGAAGATTGGCTAATATTTAGAGGTTGCACACTTTGATCAGTTTTGCAAAAGTATTGTAAAGAATTGTTTCTGTTGTTCGTCCCTGACCGATTAGACCCTCACATGGCTCTAATCGTTTCATTTCCTTTTTCTCTGTCGATTTAGTTTCTAAATTTTTAGTCTTATTTTACTTATAAGTCTGAGTAAAACGTCTGCCCAAAAAATCCAAAAGACAAAAAAAGTTTCTAGCAAATACGAAAGATGCTTTAGGTGATTAGCAAATATGAGAGCACTTATTAATATCTCCATCTGAGTAAGTGCTCAGAAACTAGCGTATCCAAATCATTATTTGGAGTCCATCCACTCACAATTTCCGCATGCCCAAAGTGAATCTATATGAAGCTGACAAATGTGAAACACGTTTCATTTCTTTAATCTCCTCGCGCCGAAGACCGTATATTCCCATGATAAAAAAATGTGACAAATAGTCGAAGACCTTTTTTATCCGATTTATAATAAAGAAGTTTTTTTTTTTTTTCAAAAAGTATTTTTTTCCAAATATGTAATTACCAAATTTATATTGTACTTTAGAAAACCGTACGATTCCGCAAACCTCGAAAAGTACCCGTCTTATGGGTATACTTAATAGGAAAATAGCACGTCGCGAAAGGGTTAATTATCATGAAAGAATATTCAGCTTTTTGGAAATTGAATTTTGGTGAAGAGGACAATTTTAAGTGCATAATTAGCCTTTACCATCCACCATGCTTGATGTAGAGCCACTGGGATCCTGAAACTGAAGTCGTTTTTAGACCAGTCACCGAGGCACAGAAGTGAGAGTTGTAATAATTTTTTTGTAGTCTTCTTTTGGATAACTTCCATTTTTTTTTTATTTAGTTTTGAATGTAGTTAAACATTTCGACTTGTTATATTTCTAGAAAACCTTGAATGCAATTTTCCTCATCCAGCATTGTCGTATATGATTCCTTGTTAAATGAAGCCCACAGACTTTGGAACTTCCCAAAAGTTAGGACCACTTGATTCTATGCTACAGCACACTTCTCAAACGCTCCTTTCAATATTATTTATATATTAGTACATTAGAATTCCATTAGTACAAAGTACTGCAATATTAGCAATTTCATTAGAGAAAAAAGTGATTAATGTGTGCAACCCTTAAATATTATCCAATTTTCTTGAAATTTGGCATATAATGTCTTTTACATCACTGAGACTCGGGGCGTAAGCAAAGTCATATGAAAACCACATCTTTGGAAAAATGAAACACCCTAATATATATGTATATATATATATATATATATATATATATATATATATATATATATATATATATATATATATATATATTTCAGAAAAAAATTTTTTTGCATACTACATGAATTTGAAAAATCAAGAAAAAAAGAGCTTTTGGGGGCTTTTTGGAAAATCAAGCGCTGAGTTAAAAGTTTCGAGAAAACCATTGATGTTAAGTGTGCCTTTTACAGTTCAATATACCCACAAAAACCCCACCGAGTTTCGATTGAATCCATCCAGCCGTTTTTTTGTTTCATTCGATTGAATTTTTGAAAAAATTAATGGATCATTTTTTTACTCTCAAACTTTCATAATCTTGAACAAAATGAAAAATAATTTTTTTTCAGATTTTTTCACATTTTTATCAACAACAGTATTTAAATTTATATATATATGTATATATGTATATAGGTATATATATATATATATATATATATATATATATATATATATATATATATATATATATATATATATATATATATATATATATATGTATATATATATCTACTTAATAAATTTGTAACACTGACTGACTGACAGACAACGAACAGCCTAAACCGTTGGGTTTAGAAGAATGAAATTTTGCATAGGAGTTCCTTATGTAACGTAAATGAGCACTAAGAAAGGATTTTTGAAAATTCGTCCCCTAAGTTGGTTTATTAAGAGATGAAAATTTGTATGTAAATTCGTTATTTTTGAAGTTAGTGGTATATAAAAATATGTTACTATGGCTATTAAAATAAATATTATTGAATAAATTAACACTGACTGACAGATAACGCACAGATTAAACTGTTGGCTTTAGAAGCACGAAATGTAGCACAGAAGATGTGAAAATTGTAGTTTAGGCTTCAATTTACAATTTAAAGTCAGTTGTATAAACGTTTCTGGAAATTTATGAAAGTTCGTATGGGAAGTTCGTCATTTTTGAAATTAGAAACGTGAAAATTGGTATTTAATATATATATATATATATATATATATATATATATATATATATATATATATATATATATATATATATATATATATATATGTGTGTGTGGATGTCTGGTGAGGGTAGAAGTTAAGTTTTTGAGTATAATGAGCATGGGACAGTAGTTGTCGTAGTTGTTGATGTAAGACGAAGGACGAAGGACGCATGGAGTTAGATGTACTTTAAATATATATATATATATATATATATATATATATATATATATATATATATATATATATATATATATATTTCATTTCCTTTTTCTCTGTCGATTTAGTTTCTAAATTTTTAGTCTTATTTTACTTATAAGTCTGAGTAAAACGTCTGCCCAAAAAATCCAAAAGACAAAAAAAGTTTCTAGCAAATACGAAAGATGCTTTAGGTGATTAGCAAATATGAGAGCACTTATTAATATCTCCATCTGAGTAAGTGCTCAGAAACTAGCGTATCCAAATCATTATTTGGAGTCCATCCACTCACAATTTCCGCATGCCCAAAGTGAATCTATATGAAGCTGACAAATGTGAAACACGTTTCATTTCTTTAATCTCCTCGCGCCGAAGACCGTATATTCCCATGATAAAAAAATGTGACAAATAGTCGAAGACCTTTTTTATCCGATTTATAATAAAGAAGTTTTTTTTTTTTCAAAAAGTATTTTTTTACAAATATGTAATTACCAAATTTATATTGTACTTTAGAAAACCGTACGATTCCGCAAACCTCGAAAAGTACCCGTCTTATGGGTATACTTAATAGGAAAATAGCACGTCGCGAAAGGGTTAATTATCATGAAAGAATATTCAGCTTTTTGGAAATTGAATTTTGGTGAAGAGGACAATTTTAAGTGCATAATTAGCCTTTACCATCCACCATGCTTGATGTAGAGCCACTGGGATCCTGAAACTGAAGTCGTTTTTAGACCAGTCACCGAGGCACAGAAGTGAGAGTTGTAATAATTTTTTTGTAGTCTTCTTTTGGATAACTTCCATTTTTTTTTTATTTAGTTTTGAATGTAGTTAAACATTTCGACTTGTTATATTTCTAGAAAACCTTGAATGCAATTTTCCTCATCCAGCATTGTCGTATATGATTCCTTGTTAAATGAAGCCCACAGACTTTGGAACTTCCCAAAAGTTAGGACCACTTGATTCTATGCTACAGCACACTTCTCAAACGCTCCTTTCAATATTATTTATATATTAGTACATTAGAATTCCATTAGTACAAAGTACTGCAATATTAGCAATTTCATTAGAGAAAAAAGTGATTAATGTGTGCAACCCTTAAATATTATCCAATTTTCTTGAAATTTGGCATATAATGTCTTTTACATCACTGAGACTCGGGGCGTAAGCAAAGTCATATGAAAACCACATCTTTGGAAAAATGAAACACCCTAATATATATGTATATATATATATATATATATATATATATATATATATATATATATATATATATATATTTCAGAAAAAAATTTTTTTGCATACTACATGAATTTGAAAAATCAAGAAAAAAAGAGCTTTTGGGGGCTTTTTGGAAAATCAAGCGCTGAGTTAAAAGTTTCGAGAAAACCATTGATGTTAAGTGTGCCTTTTACAGTTCAATATACCCACAAAAACCCCACCGAGTTTCGATTGAATCCATCCAGCCGTTTTTTTGTTTCATTCGATTGAATTTTTGAAAAAATTAATGGATCATTTTTTTACTCTCAAACTTTCATAATCTTGAACAAAATGAAAAATAATTTTTTTTCAGATTTTTTCACATTTTTATCAACAACAGTATTTAAATTTATATATATATGTATATATGTATATAGGTATATATATATATATATATATATATATATATATATATATATATATATATGTATATATATCTACTTAATAAATTTGTAACACTGACTGACTGACAGACAACGAACAGCCTAAACCGTTGGGTTTAGAAGAATGAAATTTTGCATAGGAGTTCCTTATGTAACGTAAATGAGCACTAAGAAAGGATTTTTGAAAATTCGTCCCCTAAGTTGGTTTATTAAGAGATGAAAATTTGTATGTAAATTCGTTATTTTTGAAGTTAGTGGTATATAAAAATATGTTACTATGGCTATTAAAATAAATATTATTGAATAAATTAACACTGACTGACAGATAACGCACAGATTAAACTGTTGGCTTTAGAAGCACGAAATGTAGCACAGAAGATGTGAAAATTGTAGTTTAGGCTTCAATTTACAATTTAAAGTCAGTTGTATAAACGTTTCTGGAAATTTATGAAAGTTCGTATGGGAAGTTCGTCATTTTTGAAATTAGAAACGTGAAAATTGGTATTTAATATATATATATATATATATATATATATATATATATATATATATATATATATATATATATATGTGTGTGTGGATGTCTGGTGAGGGTAGAAGTTAAGTTTTTGAGTATAATGAGCATGGGACAGTAGTTGTCGTAGTTGTTGATGTAAGACGAAGGACGAAGGACGCATGGAGTTAGATGTACTTTAAATATATATATATATATATATATATATATATATATATATATATATATATATATATATATATATGTGTATATATGTGTGTGTGTGTGTGTGTGTGTATTACTCTTGAACGAAGTGTCCTACTTTTACAAAAGTTGGTGAAAATGTTGAAAGTCCGTAACCGCTGGACAAGTTCGTTAGCCAGACATGCCCGATGCCCGGAACATGGTTTTTGTTCTTGACAAAAATTAAATTTTTACCAAAATTTCCACTTATTCAAAAATATTTATGAAATTTTTTTACACCATTGGAAAGAGGGGAAAAAATCCCATAACATAGGTCTACAAGCTATTATTGTATGTCAACTAGTTTCCAAGAAAAACTAATTTTTATAAACAGAAATTCGCTATGTTATGCATGATGCTGCGACAGGGGTATTTAAGGAGTAAAATCGCCTTTCAAAAATTGGGGTAAAAATTTAATTTTTTAAATATCTCATGGAAAATAGTTTAAGACAATTATAATAGTAACGTAGGAAAGAAATTCTTGAATTCAAAATTCAGTTTGAGCAACATTGGCATTGGGTGGGGCACCTCCTTAAATCAGTTACTAGTTCTCACACAGTCATTTTTACTATTAACACGCTGGTTTTTTTGAATTTTCGACTTCTTACCATTTCCTTGTTGATTATTGTATCTTACATCAACTGGATACTGTCACAAGTGAAATGACAATTGCAAATTTCTTTAAGGAGGTGTAACAATGAACATAAAAATAGATAAACAGATACTTACTCGTACAAAATTTTAGTATTTACCATTGGAGTAGTGGTGGCTACTGATGTTCTTACCTTATATCCCCATAACATCATCTTAGCAATACCATGTTTAGCCAATAAAAATTTTGATTATAATGATTTTTATCCTTTATTCCCCAATTATCTAAAATATTGTAATTCTGTTGAGACATTTATTACGTTCAATTTAACCAGTGCTCTTCAATTCACGTTTTTTTTTTTGCCACAACACAAACAATATACGTAATTTTCAATTTCAATTTATGGAAATAAAAAAAAAAAATTAAATTGCTTGTTCGACTGAACAGCATTAATCCCTAACATTATAATCCGGTACCTTTGCGTATTATACGCGAGTTGGAACAGATATTTAGCTACGCATGAAAATTATGTAAAAATTTAAAATAAAAATTAATTAATAAAATTTCTCGTAGAGATTAATTTCGAGGTACACAGACCGTGATGATAACGAAACCTGAAAATATTATTTGCTAATTTACTTTTTTTTATTTATTCAAACGTCAATTTTTTTTAGGATTAGGTAACTGCGTTTGGGTGGGAGGAAGAAGGAATTTGTCTGCTGTAGACAAATTTATACCGAAAAAAATAATCTTTTCATATATAAAAATAAGCTGTTGAGTTTTATTTCTATAGTTTGAGTCGATGTCTACCGGCGGAACCACATATTAAAATTCATGTTTCCGCCGTACGGCGGATTAAAACATATGTGAAACACAACGAAAGTTTAAACGTTTTCGTGCTTACATTCTTTTTTAAGGTAGTCGGTCGATAAAACGATTTTTTCAAAGGATTTTAACAAAACTTCTCTAGATATTTATTTAATTCAGTACCAGTAATACGAGCCCTTACCGAACAAAAACCCAATTTTGCGAAAAACGATTTCAAAGTTTTGTAATTTTAACACGGGCTCTGATGGGAAAACTTTTTTTTTGAAGAAAATGAAAACGTGTCAAAGGAATTTGATAAAAATTTAATATGTTATAAAACACAAAGTTACAAATCATATTTAGTAAGACATAAAAATTATTCATCACGTTTTTGAAATATAATTTATAAACATTATTTTACAACGTTTTTACAACGATTTTTCAACAATGATTTTTACTGCTACAACATAAGCGCGCAGAAACAAGTGGTATACAAATATAATCACTGAAGAATATTAATACATTATTTAATTTTAGTAAGAGAAAAATTTTTTTTAAGATATACTTTTGTACCTGACTATCTCAGAGCAACTACGTTAAAGAGTTATCTATTGTTAAAAAATTGTTTAAAATAATAGCTAGAGGAGAAGGGCAAACAATTAAGTTTTAATTTTATAATGTGCGGGTGAATGGAAATAAGAATGGAAATTTTGTTTTCACATTTGAAGTCCACCGTTTTTTTCATCTTTTTCTTTATCTTTAAACAAATTTAAAAAAGAAAAATTATTATAAGAGCATCACCACAGCTTTCCTAACTCATAGAAAGAACCATTCCAAGCACCATTTAATTGCTTGATAAGTATGTGTTTTCTTACTAAAATTCACGTTATATAATTTTTATTTTCTTGTTGATAAAGGCTATAAGAAGTGAACGTATGATAATCAGACAAATTTGAGCATATACGGTTTTCACCCGAATCATGTAACCATTTTTGGCACTTTATACATGTTAGCCAATCAACTTTTTTTTGTTTCTGAATACTTTTCAAAACATTCAATACACAGGCAATTATCATTATTTTCGTTATCTTCACTAATATGAGAGCTCTTCCTGATCCATTAATGGATCTTTTATATTTATGTGACATAATTTACAGTCCAAAAAAAAATTTGCATAATTAAGGTATAAGTCTATGTTTAATATGATGCGGCATCTATACGAACTAAAATGCGGCATCTCTCCTTTTTGTTGGGATAGATGCCGCAAGCAAGCAGAGTGCGGAATTTTAACCTAAAATTGCATACAGTACTTTTAAAGTATACCTAAATTAATAACAAAACTCATTTTCATTAAAACACTGAAATACTCGTACATTCTTAAATTCTAATTAATTAAATGCTTGATAAAATATTATGTTAAAAAACTTACTTTTCAATAATAAAATGTTGGATAGTAACTAATCTGATGAACTAATCATAAATGTTACCATATACAGCTTAAATAAGTAACTTGTTTTAAAGGTATAATCCATTAAAAGCTATCTATCAATTAACGGAGGAACGGAGGAAAAGTTATCTATCAATTAACAGAGGAACTATGGCTACTGCGGCATCTCTCCCGCACTTACCCTATACAATATAATTCTGTATACGAGGCATTAAAAGTACCAAATTTTAACATTTTTTAGTCAATGGTTTTGGAGATTGCTATTTTTGACTTTTTGGAAGAATCAAAAAATTTTGGTTTTTTCAATTTTCTCTAGATATTGTTTATAGAAATAGATGAAACTTAAACGAAAGATATAACAAAAGGTCACAATTATTTGCAATGGTAAAATCCTTCAAGTCAAGTGACTTTTTTTGTATTTTTTTCATAAACGCTTACATATCTTATTAGAACGGAGAAATTTTTTTTAAATTTTGCAGCAAGGTAGGACTAAAATTAGGGGAAATCGGGAATAAATCTTCGAAAATTTTTAGAAACACTGGAGGGAAAAGTCCTACAGCTGTGTTGTCAGCTTTTTTTTAAATGATTTTCCTTCTATATTTATTCCGTTAAAATTGATTTTATTAGCTTGAATTTTCAATGATATTGGTCAGACTTTATTGCTGAATTCGACTTCGAATATCTAAAACCTAAGCGTTTCTAAGCATCTAAAATTTTTGGTTATTTTCTCCATCTAAATACTATAAACTAAATTTAGAATTTTCTTATTGCATGGAAACAAGTCGCAAGATTTAAAAGTTAAAATATTTTCCATTACGAAAAAATTTTATTTTGTATCAAATTTGTTACGCAAGTAAAAGAATCATTTTACGATAAAAAGAGAATAAATTCCTACGTAAGCAATTTTCCTCCCCATACACATTAGGGTCATTAAATTTTAAATATCCAATACACAGTTATCAACACAATTCAAAAAGGACAGTGGAAACACTTAAAGAACATATAATTAAATAAAAAGGTCAAACCATTTTCGTTTTGCAATACGATTAAAATTGATAAAAATTACATTGCCGTGCTACACACACCTTCCTACTTTTCCACACAAGTAGGATATCTACTCGTACCACGTATAAATGATATATGTACATATATTACTGTGCTGAAGCAAATGATACTACCTCAAATAAAAACCGTTTTTAATCTATGTGGGACTGAAGCTCATTCCACACTCTGTCGAGGCTGTCACTCTCGATACAATTCTAATTGTAAGTTCACTCCCGATTCGATAAAATATTCTTACAGAAGAGACTATGAGGGTATTCACACAGAGAAAAAAACTGCACATAATACTAAGAAGATTTCCACATTGACTTTTTTATACAGAAATCGTCTTAAAAATCACTGTTTAAGATGGTTTCTTCTTAAGAAGTATTTATACTTTCAAAGAGAAAATCCTTTTAAAAATCTATAAAGAGAGCATATTAAGTTAATGTGTGAACTATTTAATTCCGTGAAGAACATCCTATTAGAATAGTTATTTAAGTAATTAAGAAGTGTTTCTGCTTAAAATAAAAAAAATTCTTGTTAATTTAAAATAAATAATTCAAAAAATTAATAGATTTCTGTATTCGTAAAACGTGTAGATGCAAGGACACAATGTATCAGTTTGCATTCAAGCTTTTATAAGTTAATGATTTACATTTTATATTTATTTAATATATTTAGTTTATTCCCAAAAATTTCTGGAATAAATAAAAAAAGAATTGTGAAAAGGATGAAATTAAAATATATCGACAAATTTTTATCTGAATTGGGTTGTTCGAAATATTTTAGGTGTTTCTACAAGAGAAGGACAAGTAAGTATATAATATAATGTTATTTAACCTTAGGGCTTCTTTTGACATGTTTTAAGGTAATACTCTTATATTTTTTAGAATAAAGCAATCGTGAATCGAATGTGATAGAGGTGCTATTTCGCCATCAGCTCGATGTATACAGAGAAGGTTATTCGAAAAATGTGATTATATAAGATTTGTGTAACAAATTAATTGGTATACATTCTTCTGTCCAACTTAGCTTAGTTCAATATTTTGAAGATGTTACTTTTATGATTAATTTGAATATACATAAGTTACTACTGCAAAAGATCTTAATTTTGATATAAATAGGCTAGAAAATTAAATCAACCTATTTATTTATTATAGAATATAAATAATTTGAAAGTTAATTTGAAGGTAAGAAAAATATTATTTTGTATTGCTTAAAATTATGTATTCCACATGGCAGGAAAACATATTAGCCGTCTTAGCTAATTTTCTAGCCTTAGTAATATCAAATATGCCAGTCGCGGCTGGAAATTTGTAACTTAAATAAAATGCTGTTGTAATTTTTATTATATTAAATTGGATTTTGGCATTTCCGCACGCAGGCAAAGTGTTTAGTAGATAACTATAACATTTATTTTATAATTATAAAATTATATTTAGAAAAAAATTAGGTTAACCCAATTTTATGTTAAGTTTGTATATTATTTACTTGTTTTTTCTAATAATTAATATTTTAAAAAATACATTTGTATTTTAATGTACAGCCCTATTTAGTTTATTTAAATTAAGAAGATTACCCTTTAAATGTTTTATGTGCTTTCTCCTTTTAAATTAAAAAGATTCTTGCATAAAGGTTTCTTCTTGATTTAAGGTGCAGTCCTTAAAGGTAATTATTGGGATTACTGCTCAATTTTAAGTGAAAACTTTATAAACTACTATTCGTAATTCTAAGATGAATTTCTTTACTATTTTATAAAGATTTCCTTCTTGGATAAAAACCATAGGGAAATCTTTATGATTTCTTGCTGTTTTAGGTGAATTTTTTTCTCTGTGCATTGCTACAATCTAAATACCGACGAGTATCAGTGGCGGTTCAATACTCTAAATAGCGGTCTGATAGTGCGAAAAGGTTTTCGATCCCAATCCTCTCCGTTATTAATCTGATTACTAATTATAATATGTGCGTTATATGTGGAATGAAGAATAAAAAATTGTGGTCCTTTGAATTTACATTATGTTTTATTAATTAACTAGCCATACCCGTGACGTTGTTCATGCGAAACGTTGAGTAGTTTCTTTTTCCAATTTGTAGTTTCTTGCAACACAGAATGCATTAAATTGTCTCCAAATTGACAATTGTGTATTTATTGTATTTTTCGGTACACAATTAGCAACATTTTTTTTTGATTTAAAATTCAGAAAAATTTCCAAACTACAAAATTTATTTACAATTTTTGTTACTATAGTTATGAAATTTTTTATGAAATATGTAAATTGGCATAATGTGTGTAGATGCTCAAAATAGTTTTTCCATTTTCCCGTGGGAATGAGACATTTTGCCGGAATAAAAAGTATCTTAGATGTTGACCCAGGTAATAAGTTATCATCACATCAAATTTCATTAAAATCCGTCCAGTAGTTTTTACGTGATGCGTAAACAGACAGACAGACAGACAGAGACAGATTTACAGTTTTATTATATGTGTAGATTAAATTAACGTTGAAGTTTTGATTAAACTCATAAATCAATAGCTTATATTCATAACAAATTCTCCAGTTGAAAATTTAAATGGCATTTTCACTTTTTGTAATGGGATACTTAACAGTAACATGAAAAAACGATACCTGTACTTCGGCATAAATAAAAAAAAGGTTATTATTTCAAAACTTCGAAAAATTGATAAAAATTATACATTTTTATCCATTTACAATCAAAAAAATCTGTTTATATTTGGTGACCAGCCTCAAACTGGATATTTTAAAAAATGTCTAAAAACCGGTTAAATTTATTTTTGTACATAGAATTTACTTTTGGCACAGAAATTTTAATAACTTTGCTAATCCAGAACTTTGATCTTTATAGTAATTTTACCACCAAATTTAACGATCTAACCAAACCGTTCATGAGATTAAAACAAATTGTAAACACTTTAGACATTTTAAAAAATAAAATTAGGGAGGAACAGTAAAAAACTGCCTTTTGTTGCAATGATAAATAAACTGAATACGCTTGTTGTGCAGTTGAATTTCCAAGTGAAGTTAAGGGGGTATTAATTTCTTAGGATCTCACTAGACGTTCGACAACATCTTAGCATCCATTGGTTACTTGTTGGTAGCTTTTGTGGCTCCTCGGTTTTTGCGCCAACTCTGTTTACATGTGAAGGTACCCGCTATTTAAACACCGACTTACATACAATTCAAGTAACTGAAAAATATAATTTGACCCCAAATATAACCTAAATAATAAATTAGTCGTCAGCGATTGAGTGGGCTTCTCCTCTCACAGACATGTTGTTGTTTGCTTGTGTTGGTGAAAATTTATGTACTAAGCCAGAGTCAGAACCGTAGGTAATATTTTTTGAGGGTCTCGTAGCCTCTAAAAATTTTAAAATTTCACTTCTAGTATATATGAACATATTCTGTATACGTAATATGCAAAATGCAAATGCAAAATGAGTAACGTGAAATTCTAGAATATTCTAATCGTCAACTAGCAGAGATATCCAAAAACACACTTCACCGTTGAATTGGTCACTAAAAATGATATTAAACAGCGTAGTTTGACAGAAATTCTAGAATGCTTTACTTGTCAACTAGCAAAGATATTGAAAAATCAACTGTAACATTTAATTGCCCATTGAAAAGAGGTAAAATTACACATTTTGACAAATATTCTGGAATATTCTATTCGTCAACTAGCAAAGATATTCAAAAACAGACATCGCTATTGCATTGGCTACCAAAAAGAGACCAAATAGCACACTTTGAGAAATGCTCTAGAATATTCTATTTGTCAACTAACAAAGATATTGAAAAATCGATTGCACCACTTAATTGTCCAACCGAAATTAAACTAATGTAAACCAAATGTCCCATTTTGACAAACAATGTTTGCTATTTAACGAATAGTAACTATATTCTAGAACATTTATCAAAATGTGATATTTCGTCTCTTATTCGATGACCAATTAAATAGTGCAGTCGATTTTTCGATACCTTTGTTAGTAGACGAATAGAACATTCTAGAATTTTTGTCAAATTGCGCTGCTTAATCTAATTTTTAGTGCCTAATTCAATAGTGAAATTTGTTTTTTAGTATCTTTGCTAATTCCCAGGTAGAATATTCTAGAATTTTTGTCAGCTTTCACTGTTTGGCGTTTTTTACACTGATGAATGCGATAGTGAAGTTGATTTTTCGACACCTTTATTAGTTTTCTAATAGTCGTCATTTATATTCATTAGTTTAACATTCGAATTCCTTTGTCTACTCAATCGAATTTTAGGTGTAAATTGTCTTTTAAGATAATTTTGTTTTAAATAGATTCAGATAAATAATACTTGCACCGACCACTACATACCATTGGATTTGTGGTGTATATAAAATGATCGTTTCTATGCTATTTGAAAAGTTGACATACGACCCATTGGCTTAGCACAACCGTACGTATACATGTAGGTATACAATAAATACATTATAATATTCTTACTGGATGGCGGGTACTTCGTGCTATCTACTCGACTAAAATGGATTGAAATCATTCGGAGAAAATGATGAAATGGGAATGGAAACGATATTTTTTTTCTTCGTGTGGTAAAATTGCTATGATGAAGTGACTCTGTATGTATTATATGTACAATATACAAACTCCACATACAAGACGCACCCCCCCTCCCTTCCACACACACACACACACACACAGTCATATAAGACGGTACAGCACAGTAATAATACCGGCTGTAATCTAACAAGTGGGTTGCGCAGGAAACGTTTTATATGCGTGATGGAAACTTCTCAAAAAAAAAAAGAAAAAAGAAATAATAAATAATGGTGAACAAGTTCCTTATCTTCGTCGTCTTCTCTTTACATACATACATAGGTACTTCGCCGTCTTCTTCTTGTTCTTGTTCTTCTTTTGCCCTGTTTTCTTGTACCAACGTTTCTTTCTGTATGAATGTATGTATATGTATGTGCATGTCGGTTTATCAGTGGCGATGTAAGATAATTTCATTTTTGAATGAGAATTATTCACTCGAATAATTAAGGTTAGGTAAATAACGAGGGCATAATACAAGATTGTATGTAACGTTATCTGCACTGCATATGGGCTTTAATTCGGATGAAAAGGAAATTTAAAATAAACCATTTATTACAGAACCACCACACAGTAGAGTTAATTCAGTGCGAGTGTTTCCAAAAAAATAAATACAAAACCACATTATCTACGATATAAAGGACTGAGGTTAAATTTGAAACTGTACCTAGTTGTTGCCACATGATCAGTTTAACAAAAACGGATGTACCAATTTTTTATTTATTCCTTGAAGCGTACACGTCCGAAAGCTCGGATGACTGTATCTCGAAAAATACAAATTTTTTTAATTGAAAAGTGCGCTTCTTTATACTAGAGGAACGTTGGGTCTAATTTCTAAAATTTTAAAGTGGAACTTTAGCGTAACTACGAATTTTTGTCGTTTTGGCTTAAGTTTACCGTCTCCCGTTCATGATGAGCAAAAAAAGCGATCGTCTTGCCTTGCCGTTTCCTCTAAATGAGGTTCTGTTCTCAACCACACAGTTCCTAAACACACTAATCAAAAATGCCGTTCTACCACGTTCCGACCAAAAACAAACTCCTTGGGAGGTACCGGACTGCCATTCCGCCACGTTCCGATCGAAATTAAGCCCTAAGTGAATGTATTTAAAGAAGAAATTGTCATTAAGATGTGGGTGGTACTTGACTGTGTTTAAAATTTGTGTGAATTATTATCAAAATTTGTCTAAAAATTATCAAAAAAATAAGTACCACAGAATAATCAGAAGCCAAGTTGCTATCTCTGCACTAATGATACCAATATAGACAAAAAATCCTCTCTATTTCCCACCACTATGCTGTGTAGGTACACACTGTGTGTAGTGGTGTTGGTTTGATCTTTGCAACTGTGTTAATTGCCACAGACACAATTACAAAACACGTATTGTCGGACGGAGCAAGGCGGGGTCCAAGCTAACAATGGTCCAACAATACAACATAATGCGTTGTGCATTGAGTGACCGACAGCGACTAACTAAATGCCTTAAGCGGTATCAACCACTCGTTGGTACACTGCTATCCACAGTTTTCTACAAACACGCTTAGGGCTTGATAAGGACCTATACAATTTTAAATGAAAAAATTGGCGCGAAAAGGTCGTTGTAGTGACATCATGATTTGACGTCAACGTCTATCTTTATGACCTCAAATCATGATGGCATTAAAACGACCTTTTCGCGCCAATTTTGTACACTAATTTGTAGTATTTGTACACTTATTTTTTGACGACCTTCACAGAAATTGTCGAAAATAAATGGTATCAATTAATGAGTATTTCTGGTGAAAATCTAACTCACATCAATGTAACAGAACTATCGAAAAATTAAATTTACCAAAATATTCTCTCCACATTCTCATTTTCTAGATAATTTTTCGATTTTCAAATAGTATCGACTTTACTATGCCATTACAACATATTATACTGAAGTATGTCCAATATTTTCATTTGGATTTTTTGGAATAAGTAAATATGACAAAAATTTTTTTTAAAGAATCTGCCAAAAGAATTTTATGAAAACACAAAATGTTCCAAAAATGTTTGTTGTGCGTACAAAATTTTCACAAAAATGCGTTCTGTGCGTTCAAACATGCGACCTCGTTATAGATTCCTCGTATTATTTAATTCGCCTTGACATAAATTCTTTGCTTGACATTAATTCCGCTAGCCATTCCTACACGTTGCCACTGTCCTATTTTTATATACGTACATAAAGACTCCTACATTTTACATACATATATAGAGCACTGTGTTACTATTAAGGAAAACATTTCTTTCTAAATGGTAAGTACTACTACAATTTACTTTGTACAAAAACCTTTCACAATGTTTCCTTCATTTCGTCGTCCTTACACACCTCGTCCTGCCCCCCTTTTCCCTCCGCTAGTATGGCTGTATCACCGCCCACCCGCCCATGTTTTGCTCTGCTCAGCACCTCTTTTTCACATGAATAGAAGATGAAATTAATTAATTAAAACTTTAACGAAAATCATTCCACTGTGTGCGTTTTGTTGGACTTGTAATGTGAACGTATTTGTTGAAAACTTGTTAATAAGTAAAACAAAAAAAGCTGAATCCTTATTTTAAATCTCTTTACGTGATAACAAATTTAAAAAGTCAATTGTTTTAAAGAAATGCCTGTCAAATATATGTATATTTTATATTTCAAGAAAGAAAAAATATGTTTAATTTATTTTATTAATGTGATATAAGTTTTGAAAATTCTACCTTTTCACAGTTTCTTAATAAAGTGCAGTGACTCTAAACGAATGAAAAAGGTTAACATATTTGCATCTTTGATTTTAGCGAATTTTCGAATCGCAAAATCGGTTATTACAGCCACTGTCATGAAACGACTTGAACCCGGGACTATGGCAGAAATTTGTTTTGAGGTTCCTAGAAACCGAAAATACTATTCACTAAAATTTATATATACAATATATATATATATATATATATATATATATATATATATATATATATATATATATATATATATATATATATGTCCGCACGATAACTCTCGAACCAACTTTTACAAAATTTGGTAAAAATGTTGGAAGTCTGAAACCGTTTGACAAGTTCGCTAGCCAGACACGTCCGATGCCCAAACCATGGCTTTGGCGGTATCATTCGTGAAAAAAATTAGGTTTTTGCCAAAATTTCACCTTATTCAAAAATATTTCTGAAATTTAGAAATATGAAAGAGGAGAAAAAATCACATAAAAAGGTCTTTAAACTGTTATTCTATGTCAATTAGTTTCCAAGAAAAACTAATTTTTATAAACGGAAATTCACTGTGTTATGTAGGATGCTGCGACAGGGGTATTTTTTTATATTATTTAGTATAATTCCAATAATTAACGTCTCTCCACGTTTTGCCATAAAATTGGTATTTCCGAACTTATACTCGTACATGTTTTTAAGTTAAAGGTTTTTCCAAATCATGAATTTATCTAAATAAATTTTTTCCACATGTTTTGATCTCTTATCAATGAAATGGATCAATTAAAATTCCAATTTTGAAATTAAAAATTCTTTATAAACTTTGAACGGAGTGGTCTTTTCATTTGGAATTTCTTTGGCCATTATTCATAAATGCCTTTATATCAGTCTTTTATCTGTCACTAACCCGAACCTGTTTTCCTCAACAGGACTCAAAAAAGAAATAGAAGACAGAAAAGTCTTACTACCTTGATATTGTTTTGTTTCAATACTTTTTATAGCATTATAATTGCAGTTAGCAAAATCAGTTTTTTCCTTGGAATATTTTTGAACAGGAGAAAAACGAAGTCCTAGACCCTGATTGAACTTTATATATAAGTACTTGCATACGAGACCAAATTTTACGATCGATGCAAGAATAAAATCAAAATCAAAGTAACCAACATTTGCAGTTTACTATTCAACAGCACCTTAATTCTGTCAACAGAAAATTTCTGTGAAGACTTCAGAAGAACACTCACAGAGACTTATTACGGAAAAAAGTGTTCCATAAAGTGAACTAAAATTTAAAATAAAAATTGAATAAAATTAATTGTAAATACTGACGTTCGATTATAGTATAAAATATTGTATTTCCAAACTTTTTGACTGTAGTCTATTATTGAAAAGTTTTTAATCGAAGGTTTACCTTTACCAAGAAAAAGTAACTACTTAAGAACAACAGAACTTAAGGAAAGTGTGATTTACTAAAAAAAAAAAGAAAATAGCATTTCATTGCAAAATATAGTTTAATAGTCCAAATGGAGGTATATAATATGGACATTTTTTACTTTAATCCTTTATATTTATTGAACAAAAATATAGTCATTGAATTGATATCGATTTTATGGCAATTTTTATTTATATGTACAAGTATAAACATTCACATGTACAAATAGTAAATATACTATAGCGTGATTCAAAAATTAATGTATGTACAACTTGAGTTTCCTAAAATGAATCCTAATGTGAAAAAATAATTTAACTGAGAGATTCCTCTGGTAGGTACTTCCTATTCCGTATTGTTCGAGTCGAAATCAAATATTATCACTAAAAAAATTAACGCATAATTCTTATTCATCCGTCCGTTTATTATTGGCTACTTGAAAACAAATTTTTGATAAACAATATTTCTGCAAAATCTTACTGAGGTAAAATATTAAAAATAAGCCAGCCATGTCGCTCAACATTTTTTATTTTCCTAATTCTTTCACTAATTGCTCCCCAATACCAAGTGAATGCAAAATTTTCAGATTCATACTTTTTTTGGCAAACTATTTTGTTTGCTATGTGACCGTTTTTCAGTTGAAAATAAACATTGCCTTTATCTAACTCCGTTCATTTTACAAATATTTTTCAGAGACGGCAAAATCTCGGATAGTTTTATGCGGATCGGTCACATATGTAATCACACATGACAATTATGAGTTTTTTTTTTTACATTTATCCTTAATATTAAATATAGTCTTCCAGCCAGATCGTCTACCATGTCATTCAGTTAAATATCCACAATTTTTTAAGGGGGACCACTAGTGTAATATTTTTAAAAAATCGAAAATTTTTTTGCACATTTCGATAGTCTACACCTCTAAAAATAATATACTAAAATTTCAAGTGCATATCTCAAATAGTTTTTGAATTACAGCCATCTGAAGAGCGGATTCTGATTTTCACTGTTAACTTTGACGTATTGAGAAATGTATGAAAGTTGATAGTTCGAGAGTACAAGCAATTCCTTCTAGTTTAATAAACTTTTTTTTTTATTTCCAGCACTGTGAAGGCCGCTATCACTGCAGCAATTGAGAGACTTTTTTTTCGGAGCCTTGGGAAATTGCGAATAACTCGCTGAATTTTCAATTTTTCGGTCTAAAAGTTTTATTATGTTTTTATTATATATCCATAAATATATCCTCAAAATATTAAAACATTCCGTGCAGTAGTTTTCTTTAAAAAGTTTTCCCAAAAATTCCCTTTCTTTCAGCCGGTCACACTAGTGGTCTCCCTTAAGCATTAGTGAAATATTTCAAAGCCATTATTTAATTTTAATTATAATTACTGTGTTCTGGAATCATTCCCGCTATTAGTTGGAAAAACATTTGGGCATGTAATATGAAATGTCGTTTTTCGGCCACTTCGTCGACCATGGAGTTCAGATAAATATCGACAATTTCTTCAGCATTAAAGAGATAGTTCAAAATCATTTTTAAATTTTAAATAGAATTACTGTACCCTGGAATCATTTCAACCATTGGTTAGAATAACATTCGGGTGCGTAATATGAAATGTCGTCTTCCGAGCACTTCGTCTACCACGTAATTCAGATAAATATCGACCCTTTCTTAAGTATTAGAGAGATAACATGTGGCACTATTACAGAATACCACTAGAGTGCACTGTTCAAATTACACATTTTGTCTATGGACATATATGTGTACATAACGATTGTAAATTAATATTCTAAAGAACATGAATTTTTTTAATACCATTGTACATGCATGCAATCAGTAGTGAAAACCATTAAATGTACGGGTTCCAATATTCCAACACTGACTGTATGGTGAACGTTACGTTGAAATAATGAAAAATTATTCGATTCTAGATATCAGAAAAATATAGAAAACAAATTTTTTTTATGAGTTGCGATAAAATTTTGCGATAATTTTTATAGTAAATGACAATTTATTTTTTATGAAGTTTTTATTTGAAAAAAAGCATTTTTCTATTGATTTCGACAAACCATGTTTTCATCATTCACATATCTACACACAAACAAACGCACACACATATTGTAATATTTTGATTTTAATCTTTTTGACGAATCAGTTCAAAAGAGATCAAGAATCTAATAAACCACAACAAGGACATTAATGCTTTTTTTTGTTAAAAATACGATGTGGTGTGTTCCACATATATAATTATGTACCTACGTGGAATAATTGGCTTTTGTCGGTAATCATAAAAAGGTAAAATTATTTACTATATAATTACAGTTTGTTTCATAAAAAGATATTTTTGCCAAATATATTTTTATGTACTTACTATTTTTATTTTTTTAAACTTTTATGAAAGTACATTACCTCTAGAATCATACGTACACGTCAAAACGACGAACGAACTTCTCTACCTACTCCAATACTACAACTTGTCGGTACCTGCTTGCTGTGAGATTTCTGTTATCTAATTTATTTGTTGTTATAACACATAAGACGTATTTATTTTCTTTATAGTCAATTATCGTTTTGTTTGTATTGAAATAGTGTCCGCCAAAAGGACGTCGATGTATGACTACGCTATCTTTTTTTTTTAAAGATTATGTGCTTCACATATAAAAGTTTTCCTAATTTTTCTAAAATTTATTAAAGATATGCATGTTATAATTAATTTGTTCAATGATTATGATAATGTGAAAGATGATTACAGCTGTTTGACTTATAGGAACGACATAATACTGAAGATTTAATTATTAATATATAGAATCGAAAACTAAAGAATGCATTTCAAGTGACAATAAAAGATTAACAATTTATTTTGTGGAAAATATTTTAATTTTTATTATTATTTGAGATCTCATTCGAAAAACTACTAACAAATTTTAGAAAACTTACAAATGCGCCTAATGGGGAAATAACTACATATCTATAGGAATATTTATGACTGAGAAATTTCACATTCTGTAAAGTCACACATGTCCACTGACTCATAATAGTTCATAAATTAATTATTTGAAACACATGTTTTATGATACAATTGATGTATTTATCTATTTTTTAATTTTTATAATGAAAATATGCTTTGATAAAAAGATTAAAAAAATTAATAAATATTTACATTAAGAAATTTTTCCAAATCCAATTTTTTTAAATATTTTGTTCGCTTTTGTAGTATTGTTATGTAAAAAAAAAAGTTTTTTGCAAATAAACTCTAAAACTCTCCGTAAAAATTCCATCCGTCAAAACGACGTCGATGTATGATTAACGTTTCTCGTAGACCAACGTATGATTCTAGGGTTAACGTCGAAACTGGTTGAATGATTGAATGAAATTAGAAACTGTGATTAAATATCTACTAACTCTATTAAAATCGATATTTTAACTTCAAAAACTTCGGAAATCGGGGAGGGTGTGTAATTTTCAGCGTGAGCTATATCATTATAAACAGTGGATTAAAAATTATAAAGAAATGTTTTGAGAATTCTTATAGGTAGCTCTTTCAAATGTTTTGACACACGGACCAAATTGAGTCACCATTTTAATCACACAACATTACAACATGAACACCTAACATTATATGAAACTTGTAATTCCCACATTATATAGATTTTGGGAAAAACTTGGGTGACAGACGGATAAAGTTGATACAGAACTCTAAAAACGAAAATCACAATTCAGTGATCCCATTTAGTCTTAAATTTTAAAGCACGCAAAGCAATATCGCTGTCTTCAGAAAAACCCACATCAGTGCTTGCAACAAATCAAATTTTAAAACATCAAAATTACTCCTGTGTTAAGGTAGTCCTGGTTTACGGTATATAGTTTTCTATATACCCACGAAATTTTTATAGTATATGTGCCGAATAATGTGTCTCCATTCTCTTATTAAAATTCATGAGAGTCTCCTGAGAGTCGAACAAAAACTAAGTTTTTCTACTCCTACTATTAAAAGTAACATTTTGTGCACGGCTAACTATATGTAAAAATTAACAATTGCCCACACTATGAGGAAATACAATGGGAAATTATTTCCCACGCCTTAATATAATAAAAAAGTAGGCTGTTCCGTTAGTTTAATATACAATATATAGAAATAATACTAAAAATATACATATATGTATGTTGATTATTTATTATTGTTTCCATAGTTTCAAAGTATGCTTTGGCAAAAATTTGAACATCTTGTAACATTTTTGTAACATTCAATCCACTAACTTCGCGGACGATGTCACCAGATTGTAGCATTACTTCCTGGACGATGTATCAGATGTTACGTTTGCCACGCTAGTTCGTCCTCTGGCGAATGCACCCAATGCAATGCTCAATCCACGTATGATGTTACAAAATAGGAAAGATGGACTTCCTGGATGTATCTAGGTATCGTTTGTTCAGTGGTGAAATTTATTAAGGATGAGAAAAAGGTTATTAATAAACGTGTGAAACGGTTTACGGCTAAGAATCCTGTACTCCAGGATATGGATAATAAGATGCTTTCGTAAAGCATAAAAGAAAGGAATAATTTTTTAAGGAACTTTGATTAACTTTTCATATAATTTCACTTCAATAAATATACTTCTTAAATAAAATTGAATACGTATCAAAATAATAATTTTCCCAAAAATTTCACAACATGGCGTCTCCCAAAACTACAACATTCTATTTTTCATAACTTCTTAAAATATCTTCTTCATCACAATAAATAATTTACTCATAATAACATTTTTTCCATATAACTTTCAGGTAGCAATAAAATAAATACTTCTTAACTTTTTTCTTCAAAATAAACAATCATTTATTATTCACTTTTATAAAAATATTTCTCCATTTTTCATACATGCGTTTTCATATTTTTATACCATTTTCATTTAATTTTACTTTAAACACTTTTAATATTTATTATAATTGACATATTTTTCGTTTCACTTATTCTTTTAACTTTTATTTCACTTATTTATACTTTTTATACATTTGTAATATTTATTTTAATAATTTTTATTTTTAGCTTAATATTTTTTGCGTCTACATTGTGGCTTGTTATCTTCAGTACCCTCAATCCATTCTGACCTAATCCTCCTTGTTACAAGCAGGATGCAAAAATACTACAATATGATTGGTTAATACATAGCGTTGTCCAATTCAAGAATTCTTATTGGATACTGTAGTAGCGTACTTAAATTGAAAACATGCGCATTACATAAGCGTTACTAACATGATTTCCGGAAGATATAATTATATACACAAATTCTTAGAAAAAGGAATATACTTTTGACTATATTTGCGGCGATGTATACTTTTATACTCAAAACTAATCTCTATATTCAAACTCTGATTGATCCTATAGTTAAGAGATCATATATGTTCATTTATGTCAACCATAATAAAGAAGATCGCGGTTTCGGTCGAGCAAATCACTTCTATACAATTAATATTACGTAGATATGTTAAATATCGTTACAAATCCCCCTTTTAGAAGTTATTTCGAGAACGAAAACGCATCCTTTTACAAAAATAAAAATTCAAACATACATTAATTCATTATAAAGATTTGACAACAAAAATTATATATCCATAGTAACAAAATTATTAATAATTCAACATTGAATAAAATCAGTCTCAAAAAAAAATATATTGTACAGTAACATTCTGTATATTGCAATTACAAACTTAGTCTATCATGACTAGACAGAAATGAAAGGCTTTAAATGTATCACATTATAAGTGCCTCGCACAATTTTTGACTTTGGGTGTATTAGTTCATATGCATTAACATTTTTTATACTATTAACTAAATATGGTCCTTCATATAATAATTTTAACTTTTTTATCTCTTTTTTATATTTATTACTCAATGTAAATGTTTTCAATAGTACTAAATCTCCAACTTTATACGTTCTACATTTATTTATTTTACTTATACTTTTCATTTGTCTCATTTTAGCCTTTAATTTCAGTCGATTTAATACTTTTTCATAAATAATATCAATATTTTCATTTATATCCTCACATTCTGGATATTTAATAACATTTTTCAAATAATTTTCACTTTTAATATTATACAAAAATGTATTTGCTAAAGTATATTCATCAAAATTTTCATCTAAAAAATTTGTAATTTTGTCCCCCTTTCTATTTGAGTTTAAATTGTAACTGTCCCCCTTTCTATTCGGAACTTGGTTTGAATCCTGACTAACATATTGTACATTTATATCATTTACATAGTTTATTTCATTTTTATTTTCATTGTGTACAATCGCATTTGTCTGTATTTCTCTATTTCCCCTATTAAAATTTACATTTGTATTTGAATTTTCATTTAAATTTCTATTTGTAAAAGAATTATTAGAATGTGGATGTCTGTTTACAAAATTTTGTCCTCTACTGTACCTTGAATTGTCATAAAAGTTTTTATCTCTATTGAATCTGTCATTATTATCAAAATTTCTAAAATTTCCATGCATACTGTTATATTTATTCACATTTCTACTAAAATTTTCATTTCTCGTATCATTTCCAACGAAATTTTGTTTATAATTTAAATTTTTGTCACAACCGTCATGCTGCATAATTTTATCATATTGTTCTAAAGCATTTTTTATACTGTAAATATCAACATTATTCCCTAAATATAATATTACATTTCGTGGAAAATGATTTAATATTATTGCAATAAATTCTTCATCCTGTATTTTATAAGTTAAATGTTTTAACATGTTATGCCAATAAATAAAATGTTTTGAAAAATTTTGTTTACAAATTCCTTGACCCGAATTATTATTAAATTGAATTTTTAAGTTACTTTGTATTGAAATATTCCAGAATTCCTGAATAATCCACTCTTTTAGTTGCAAAAAACTAGTTATTCTATCTTCATAAAAACTAAATTTCATCTTTATATCATTTGTAAATTTTGAAATAGTATACAATATTTTTTCACTTTCGGTAATATTAAATGATTTTAAATAATTTTCTACATCGTTAATAAAAGTAATAGGATGATATTCAAAAATATTTCCACTAAAAATATTAACATAATCCTTCATAGCATTGAAAAAATTCAAATTTGGCGCGCTTTGTCTATTTATATTATTCATAAAAACATCATTATTGTTTTCGACAAATTCATTTAACCTCTCATTTACTTTATTTATACATTTATTTTCAATATTAACCGATAAATTTTCAAATTTATTTTCTATTTCATTAACTTTATTAACCTTATCTTTAACTTTATTCAATTCATCGTCATGTATTTGAATTTTTTCTATGTTTACACCAATTTGACATTGAATTTGTTTAATTTTTTGACCTACCTCAATATTAAAATTGTTCAAACTTAGTTGAATTTGATTTTTCATTTCTTCCTGTTGTCGCTCCAATCTTTTTTCTAATTGCTCGTTCTGGTTTTCAATTTTCTTCTCCAATTGTTCACTTTGTTTTTCGATTTTTCCACTTTGTTCAACTATTTTTGCTTCCAATTGTTCACTTTGGTTTTCCATTTTCTTTTCTAAATTCGTAGCCATCTCTTTCATGAAATTTAGTACTTGCTCCATCTTATCGATTTCCTCGACTCCTGTTAAACTTCGCGATTTTCTTGGCATTTTTCTTTTTTAACTTTTTCAATATATATATAACTTTTTAACAATAACTTTTCTTCTTGTTTTTCCCGTTCACCGTCTATTTGTTTTCCCGTTAAGATGCACCAAATTGTAACATTTTGTAACATTCAATCCACTAACTTCGCGGACGATGTCACCAGATTGTAGCATTACTTCCTGGACGATGTATCAGATGTTACGTTTGCCACGCTAGTTCGTCCTCTGGCGAATGCACCCAATGCAATGCTCAATCCACGTATGATGTTACAAAATAGGAAAGATGGACTTCCTGGATGTATCTAGGTATCGTTTGTTCAGTGGTGAAATTTATTAAGGATGAGAAAAAGGTTATTAATAAACGTGTGAAACGGTTTACGGCTAAGAATCCTGTACTCCAGGATATGGATAATAAGATGCTTTCGTAAAGCATAAAAGAAAGGAATAATTTTTTAAGGAACTTTGATTAACTTTTCATATAATTTCACTTCAATAAATATACTTCTTAAATAAAATTGAATACGTATCAAAATAATAATTTTCCCAAAAATTTCACAACATGGCGTCTCCCAAAACTACAACATTCTATTTTTCATAACTTCTTAAAATATCTTCTTCATCACAATAAATAATTTACTCATAATAACATTTTTTCCATATAACTTTCAGGTAGCAATAAAATAAATACTTCTTAACTTTTTTCTTCAAAATAAACAATCATTTATTATTCACTTTTATAAAAATATTTCTCCATTTTTCATACATGCGTTTTCATATTTTTATACCATTTTCATTTAATTTTACTTTAAACACTTTTAATATTTATTATAATTGACATATTTTTCGTTTCACTTATTCTTTTAACTTTTATTTCACTTATTTATACTTTTTATACATTTGTAATATTTATTTTAATAATTTTTATTTTTAGCTTAATATTTTTTGCGTCTACATTGTGGCTTGTTATCTTCAGTACCCTCAATCCATTCTGACCTAATCCTCCTTGTTACAAGCAGGATGCAAAAATACTACAATATGATTGGTTAATACATAGCGTTGTCCAATTCAAGAATTCTTATTGGATACTGTAGTAGCGTACTTAAATTGAAAACATGCGCATTACATAAGCGTTACTAACATGATTTCCGGAAGATATAATTATATACACAAATTCTTAGAAAAAGGAATATACTTTTGACTATATTTGCGGCGATGTATACTTTTATACTCAAAACTAATCTCTATATTCAAACTCTGATTGATCCTATAGTTAAGAGATCATATATGTTCATTTATGTCAACCATAATAAAGAAGATCGCGGTTTCGGTCGAGCAAATCACTTC
Source organism: Brachynemurus nebulosus (assembly GCA_035578155.1). Taxonomy (NCBI): domain Eukaryota; kingdom Metazoa; phylum Arthropoda; class Insecta; order Neuroptera; family Myrmeleontidae; genus Brachynemurus; species Brachynemurus nebulosus. The sequence continues at coordinate 33,471,400 of JAPWDM010000006.1, forward strand.
TATACAATTAATATTACGTAGATATGTTAAATATCGTTACAATCTTAGCATTGACATTATAAATTTAAAAAATTTTTACCACTTATTTAAATTTTATTTTAATTATTTATGCTAATTTTACGAAAAAAAATGTGCTCGTAGAAAAAGTATAGTGTAAAATACGTGGGAAAAGCTTATTTCTCACTCATACGAATTGTTGCATTCACCGGGCACGGGCTCGCGCAACAAACTCATATTCGTGAGAAATAAGCCTCTTTTCCCACTTATTGTGCGATATACTATTATCTATTATGCAGATTGAATTACGTTTCTAATGACTACATTCTTGATAACAGTGAAATTTTTGTGTAAGTCTATTCTAACTTTCATCAATCTTAAAAATTTAATAAACATTGAAAATTGCTAAAAACTAGCTCAAAGAAAATTAAACTTTTGAAGTTGCAACCACTTTTTTAATCTACTTATATTTATTTTATTGTATTCAATTCTTTCAAATAAAAATAATATACGAGAATGATGAAAGCTCATTAACAAGAATGTATTTGTGTAATAATGTAAAATGTTTCAACATCAAACACAGAAAAACATTTTTTTTTTTTTGTTTTTTTTGATTAACAATAATGACAGCACAATTGTTATTCTCTGGCAGTAAATAATTGCTAATATTCCTTTTCTCCAGAGAACTTAAGTAATTATTTTTCTGCAAAAGAGTACAAACGTAGAAGAAAGTGAACGCGTACATATTACTCAAGAGTCAAAAAAAAAAAATAAGCTAGTCAAGAATTAATCAGTAAAAATACATACAGTGATACAATCTGAAAACAAACATTTTTCCCTCTATTTTGTTTTTTTTCATTTTTCACAAAAATATTTCGGATAAATAAGAATGTTTATTTATCAAATAACCAAAACAAAATACATATACTCGCCCTTCTTTTGCTCAGGGTTTGATATATTGTTTTTTCAGCACAGAAAATTCAAGGCAAAGAAAAAAAAAATACAAAACACGAAAGGAAAGCAAAAAACATTTTGAAAAATGATTTCAATCTTCATACGCATATCGGAACGTACGAGGAAAGGCGCTACTCACTCACTGACTCACCGAGTGAATAATGATGGATTTAAGATTAATAGAAAAATTTTTTTTATTTAGAAAATTTCTGAATCAAAACATCATTAATTGTTATAATAAATAAATTGATGGGGTAAATGGATCCTAATGTTATTTTCAAAAGTATACAAAAAAATAATTGTTTTGTTACGAGGCAAAATATACCACGTATTCAAAAAATGTTTATAGCAATAATAAAGATTTAAAGTCCATTTTTTTTTCGGTACTATATTCGTACTAACTTATATTACAATTTTATTATGACGTCGACTCATTTTCTTAAGGAAATATTTACATAACTACAAATTTGCACTTTGAGCAAGTTTGACTCAAGCGCCTCCACCTCAAAAGTCTATTTTTCCCCAAAAAAATTTCTCTATTCTATTGTTTGTAAGTGATGAGCTCTAAAGGAGCCTACAGACGATCAACTTAGTTGAAAACCTTGTTGTCAACTTACCGTGTTGACGACAATGTTGAACGTCTGTAGGCTGGTTGATGGTTGACATTTCATGTTGAAACAATGGTTGAGATGAAATCAAAAACTTTGAATTTTCGATGGGCGGAGCTTGATGTTGACAACATTGTTGTAACATCTATACAACAATATTATAAACATCAGTTGTATGTTTGAAGTTGTACTGTCAAGATATACGACTTTATTACTTTTAATTTTACAATACGTTGCCGTTTGGCCAGTTTTATTAGTGACCGACCGAAACTTTTGTTTCAGTTTCGGCCAAAAAGTCTAATTTCGGCCACAGTTTCTGTTTCGGCCAAAAATCAGCCGAAACTTCGGTCACTCAGTGCTCGTGAATTGTTGCGCTACACTAAATTTCAGCATACAGTTGAAATTTTAAAATGTCTAAATAAGTTTGGATTTCGGTTTCAGTCGAAACTGAGACCGAGGCCAAAGTTTCGGTTTCGGTTTCGGCTGCAAATCCTGTTTCGATCGGCCACTAGCTTTTATTTACTTTTCCTTGTTTGTTCAATTAAATATGAGCAATATACCAAAAATAAAAATTTGTGTAGATTTTTTTAATATACATTAAGAGAATTGCCTGAGCTGTGGAAACTGAAATGGGGTATTTTTAAGGATAAAAACAAACGAAGAATGTCTGGCCAAAACTTTTAGATGATTATAAAAAAAATTGAACCAGATGCCAATGTTGATAGCCTTAAGAAAAATTTTATAAATATTGTTCAATGTTCATTGTTAACTAACAAGCTATATTACGTGATTACAGCCGTATAGAATGTAATAAAAATCGAATAAAATAATAGAAAAAAAAACGGCAACAGGAATAATCCAACTAAGCCGATGACATGCACGAAAATGATGTTTACAACTTGGTTGCCAACATTCAATTTCATCTGTAGCAAAAACTGACAACTTAGTTGACAAGAAGGTTGTCAACTAAGTTGATCGTCTGTAGGCCCCTTAACAACTCGCAAGCAACCACTTCTGATTGGAATTGTGAAAGAAAGTCTATAGTCATGTCGTATACTTAACCACTTAACTGGTTAAGTGGTTAACTACGGTTTAAAGAAGTTATTGTATCTAAATAATAGAACCTATGGAAGACAATTTTAAGTAACGGCATTAAATTACAATATTTCAGTAAAATTATCTACAAAACTCTTGAAAAAGTCTGAAACAAGGGACCATACTAGTAACCAAATTACACTGTCCCACTTGTCGCCAGTGGGTGACGTAAAATTTCCCCACTCTTTTGGTGTAGATACACACTGTTTGCAGTGGTATTGGTTTAATGGTTGCGTCTGTGTGCGTATTTACAAACACTACTACAACACACGTATTACCAGAGAGAGAAATGTGTGCTGTTCAACTAACAATGTCTAACAATGTAATACAATGTACTGTGGGTTCGGTGACGGACAGCGACTGACTACATGACTAAAGCTGTGACAGGCCTACAAAGAGCTCCAAGCAAGTTACACTTCGTTGATATTAGTAAGGGCGCCATACACGATGAGATCTGTATCGCTACATGTTACAGGTATCAGTATCACGATACAGATCTCGTCGTGTATGTGACTGTCTCGGTATCACTGCATCAATATCAGCAGGTATCGTGCTTGTCTCAAGTATCATGGTAACTATGGTTTCATTTTTATTTTGACAGTTAATAAAGTAAATAATTGTTATTTATTTGAATAATCATGTCTGCAGATAGAGATTTTTGGGAAGATTTTATTAATATGTATAAATTATACCCATGTCTACGGGATTCAAAATGTAAAGATGTTTGTATTGCAATTGCTAATAGCACAGGTGCCACAGGTCGTCGTAGATCGCACATATCTTTATTAATAAAATTTTTTATCTGTACTGAGGTTTTACGATTCAGTCTCAGCGTGTGTGTGCTAAATAAACATGATACAAATCTCAGATATATGTATCGCTATTTGTATCGATACAAGGTATCGATACAGATCTCACCGTGTATGGGGCCCTTTAGTTGGCTTCTAGTGTTCTATGGTCTGAAATTACTGTATCACTGTTCCACTGTAGAAAGTTCGTTTAATTTAGGCCCCTTAAATTTACTGAAAAGAACAAATTAATTACTTCATGGGATTTAGAATAGATTTTAGTAAAATTTTAAAGATTTTTATTAGTGCCAATCCCATCGAAGTACATTTGACCCACATAAAAACATTTTTCATTTGGACGTTAATTGACTATAGAACGATTCACAAGAACATTTTAACAATTCTCGGAAAATATTTCATAGTAAGAGTCAAAATTATAGAGATTAGTGGCAAAATTATTTAGGTAGTAAAATACATAAACACTAAATACTAACTAACTCTTAGTGTGTCAACTTTGTACATAAAATTAAAAAAAATATATTCACAGACACAAAACAAATACCACTGAATACTATTCATTCTCGGTAAACTAAAAACCACTTTTAAATAAACTTTCAAATTAAATTACTACATCTCTGTCATAATATATCCTTGTAATTAGAATTTGAATACATACATACTCTTTCAAACATTATACAAACATACTTGCACTATAAATATGTACCGTTATATAACTGAGTGTTCCACATTGCCATTACTGGTGTGGTTATCACGTTTGATTCTTAAAAAGGGAGGTTTATCTAGAGGCGTAGCCAGCGCAACCGGCGCCCGGTGTATGACACTTTATTTGCGCCCCCTTAACTTGTAAAATTTTAAAAATTTTAGGTAGTGGGTTGGTGTATTTAAAATTTCGGAAAAAATTCTTTCTCGAAAATTTGTATTTTAAATTTGTCCCTAAGAGTTGCCTTAACGACCTTTTTTTTGCTCGCCAGTGCTCTGTTTGTGTGTCTATATATTTGGAGTCATAACCTGGAAGTAATTTCTCTACACTTTCACGTAAAAAAATTCTAATAACAAACACGTGTATTATAAACAAGAAATAGTGCCCCTCCTATTAGCTTTTGACGCTCCTCTTATTAGCTTTTGGCGCCCCTCTCAAAGTGGCGCCCGGGTCATGATAGTACCCCTTGCACCCCCCTCGCTACGCCACTGGGTTTATCGAAACTTTTTGCTACGATGAAAGTAAGTACGAAATCTCATATTATCTCTGAGCCAGTCGTGTCCCAATTGTCATCAGCTTTACACTAAAAAAAAATTTTAATTATCATAACTGTATCATTGAACATAACTATACGAGTAAATGATTTTGTCACAGTATCCAAAATATTATAATTCGTGCTAAAATAATAAAATGTTCTAAATACTTACTCAAGAGTTACGTATGTAGGTATTTTGTTTTTATGTTCGACATTATGAACGACATTGAGTCCGTACAATCTGATTTTCTTGTACACGGAGAGAAAAAATATCGAATATTTGTGTGCAGCATATTAATATGATCACAGAATATTCTGGAACTTTTGATGTATTTTTCAGAATTTTTTTTATTTCTTATTTTTAGCATGGAAATTCCGGAAATAGTTCATAGTCTTGAAACTAAATTAGGAGAACAGAAAAACTGAGACAAAATTATATACTTATTGGTTACTAGTAAAAGTAATTTGCAATTTGATTACAAATAATCATGATTACATGCATTTGCAATTACATTAAACCAATGTAGTCGTAATGAAATGAAATTGAAATTACATTTAATCTAGTTACTTATAATCGCGATTACATGTAATTTGATTATTAATCAAATTACAAAAGTAATCGATTATACCCAACACTGATGCTCTTACAGTGAACTAACAATTAGCTTGTGAATTATATTTTATAAACAAACACCTTAACTTCTATTGTCTGTGATTGTGATTGTGATTTGTGACACCCGGTATTATAAAATATCATTCATTAATTAAGGCAGTTTATACACATACATATAAAAGTATCGTGTATACGTATACAAAGATGAATTTATACAAGTATGTATATGTTTGTAGTTTATAACTTAAATTTATTAATTAAATGTTTAATGTGGTTTTCATGATTTCAAATAGAAAATTGCTTAATTTAATTTAATTTATACCAAAATATCCATGTGCAAATTTTCCAACCAACCATCGGCCTACTTACTTATTAAACAGATATAGGTAATCTAATTACCATCGAAAAATTTCCCACGGAAATTAATTAACTATGGTTAAAACATTCTCACGCTAATTAGTTAAGTATAACACACTCGCGTAATTTCGCACTCGCCGTTACGCGGCTCTTGTGTAACTTTTCCGCTCGTGTATAATAAGCAGCTTACAACCTCAATCACGTAATATACTATTATATACAGTTTTCAGTCGTAAAGGTTTATGCAATTTTGTAATACAATATTAAATTAAGAATATATGTAACTAATTTGAACTGTATCCAAATTTTGTAGTAAGTCTTTTATAATTAAATAATACATGTAATTTACGTATTCGAGTCCATAAAATTTTTAAAAATTTGCTTTTTCACTTAACCTAAAATTTTAAGTAAAATATGAACTGTTGCTTAATTTGTACGGCGGAGAGTATCCTAATGTGTACATGCTAAATGTACACATTAGGATACTCTCCGCGGATAGTAGGATATCCCTACTAAAAAAAATATGAGAACCTAACGTGCTACAATTTTAACCAGCAGCTCCTATAAAAATAAATTGGAAAATAGAAAATTAATTTCAGAGAAGAAAGCAATGAAAAAAAATCATGACACTCCTCAGGAAAGAGTAGCGAAGAGAATTTTGATTGAAACATATGAAACGGATTGGTATTGTAGGATATATTATGAAGAGTCACGAATTGAAGATACGATATTGTGTAAAAAAAGTAAAGAATGGCAACATGAGTCGTGTGCTGGTGTAAAACCTGGGGAAAAAGTATTTATTTGTGGCGAATGTTGTTGACGTGCAATTTTGGAAACTACAGGTACACATTAATAAACCAGTTTCCACAATTATGCTTCTTGCAGCGTTTGTAGAATTTTCAGTTAATATTTTTAACAAGAGATTTAATTTTTGTTGAAATGTTTACCATAATAATCAAATTTTATGGGAATACAGTTATTATTTAATTTTATTAATAAATAAAGGTTATATATTAATAAATTAGAAACTGGGACACATTTGGCAACTTTACCCTAAGGTTACAGCGGTTCTGTATCATAAGTAGTAGGATCACAGCAGTTCTCTACCAAAAGTAGTCAGATCGCAATAGTTCTATACCAAAAGTAGTAAGGTTATAGTGATGCTACACCAAGAATAATAGGGTTACAGTGATATTAAGCGATTTATGAAAACGAAATGAAAATGACATATATGAATATGTCTTGTAACTGTAAGGATCTGCCGTTTATGCAATATTTCTAAATTTTTCTTATTTAGGCCACTCTGCCCCTGAAATTTGTTTCAAGGCCCAGCAAATATTTCTTTTTAAACTGCTACTCACGTTTGTTGCCTAAAAGCAATTTAGCTCGAAGAACTGTCAGCATAAAAACCTTCGAATTACGCTGTTGTTTTTTTGGCTAATTTTTAGGCAACAAATTTTTGTTAAATCAACACAAGCTTATTCTAGAACCAGTGAAATAATAAGTAAAAAAAAATATGTAAAATATTTTTATGTTTTTGTAATTTCTCGTAACGACGACATTAAAACAAACTTGTATGTACTCTTTACTACCCCTGCCCCTCCCCATCGTTCACCGAGATAACGTTTAACATTTCATTTTTATACAATTTTTTTACAAGCAAGCGCATCGTATATATTAATGTTTTTAAATTAAAATGATTTAACGCATACGATAGATCACATCAGTTATTCCACGTATTGGCACATACATAAGAGTATAGGTACCGCGACAGGATATCTAATAAATAATAAAATCGTGTAATTGACCGTCTGGTTTTCAATATATCAACAACAACAGTACAAGTGAATATTGTATTTGTATTTTAATTACTTTTGTGCCTGTCGTGTATAAATATATATCGTGACAGGGATAATTTTACGTCGAAATCATGCGTACCCACAATTTACGCTAATGGACACGAAAGAGAAACCAGATGTAGTGTTACAAAATTACTTTAAATCAAATGAATTTTAAATTTACAAATAGATTAAAAGATCTAAAAATAAAAAAAAATTTCTGAAATAGAAAAACAAGGAATTTGGCAAGTATAAAAAAAAAAAATCTTGAGTTTTTCAGAGCATGAACATTTATTTAAATTTAGTAATTTTTATTATTAATAAATATTTTTAAAATATATTTCTCAGGGTGTATATGGTTCTTAAAAATTATAATAATGAAATTCAGACAAATAAAATGAGTATTTTATAAAATCAATTCAAGGCACAGCCATATTATTTAAAAAAATTGGTTTAACAATTTTCAAATAATTAAATTCTTTTTAAAATCTGTTTTTAACAAGGTTGTTGTTGACCAGAAAAATGATTACATGGAGAAAAATTTCACAACCAACAAAGTCACAGAAATTAGCTAACCTGCCATATATGTAGCTAAAAGCAATAGAAAATATAAGAGACTAATTAAGAAAGTAGAAGAAATTTAACTTGCAGGTGAACTAATTTACCGTATGCACAAATTCATTACAAAAAAAATTTTAATTGTATTAAACTATTTAAGTATTTCCTTAAAAAAACGTGACAAGCATTTAGTATCAAATTTTAGCTGAATAGATTGAAGTAAAATGTTATGACATAAAGAAAATTGTACCGGAAGCCTCAAATCATTACTAAATTAAATTTACAATAAGGAAAATTCAAGAAAATTTTGAGTTCTAATCTAATTTAGTTCGTTATATAATCGCACTTAACATTCCCGAGTTTTAACACAATTAGAACCGGTTGAAACAAGTAGGTATAACGTAACACGTGGAAAATTTTCACTAGGGAAATGATAAAACGTAACACTTATCTCGGTAAATTGCAGATGTTGAAAGGCAGGAACGTATGAACTAATTCCGAACCTTCAGCCGAAATTCAAGCATAATAATCCATTACCAACGGTACAATTGAATTCGGGACCAAATTTTCTGATACCAAACTTCCATAGGATTTACAATTCCCAACGGCCAAAATTCACAATCTCAGATGTCCAATTTTGTTGGTACCATCAGTTGGGGCGAACCGAGACAGTAGGAGCGAATCTAGACAGAGCTGCCTCTCGATATTTCTTCGTCAGTGTTATTACCGTACAAGGTCATAGATCAATTTATGCTACTGAATTTTGTCAGTTATGAGTTAGTCATCAAAGAAAAGCGGTGAACGTGACATCTTTGTATTTTGTTATTTTACAGGCGCATTGTTTATAATTTTTAAAAATAACGCGCGTTTTGAAATCTTGTAAAGAAACTGCTGTACAAAAAAAAAACAGTTATATATATATATATATATATATATATATATATATATATATATATATATATATATATATATATATATATATATATATATATATAAAGTTCATTTAAATTCAAAATGTTTTATTCCATCCATCAAAAGTCATTCGCTGATGCAGATATTTATCTTAGCGAATTTCCAGATTGGAAATTCAGCTATTTTTATGTCCGATTTTACCCATATGCATGACTGAATGTGATTTATATTGCAAATAAAGCACTGTCTCGATTCGCCCCACACATAGAGGCAAATCTAGACACCTTATAACCAAAAAAAAATGTTGCAGTACCAATTTTGATATTTTTATTACTGCCCTATATGCTCGTGATATTAAAGCATTTAAATTATTTTTTTAGAATTTTTTAGATAAACTCTAAACAATTTATTGCCAAAAAACTGAAAAAATCATCTACATTCGTCCCAACTGACGGTAACGTATGTTTTGGAAAATCTTCAACTATTCAACCATAATTGTAAATTGAATGAAGAAAGCTGTACGAAGAAAGTTCATTTAAATGCACATTCACAAAAAATTTTACTATACAACATTCAATAGGTTATACGTAACCACATTTTCAAAGCACAAATTACAAAAAAAAATTTTACAAAGCAACAATGAAAATAATAAATGTTTAAATAAATTAAAATTTCATATACCTGTACGAAGAAAGCACCAAAAAAGCACGAAATTTCAAATGAAAAAGAAATTTAAATTGGTTTCACCGAGTTTATATACCCTCCAGTGTGTCAGACATTAGCTTGTACGAGTGAACAATTTCGTAGGACTCTAGTTTCCGAGCAACAAAGTACTACTTTTCGTTAAAAAGTGGAAAATTAATACTTTGACGCTCTCTCAACGTATATTTAATTACAAATCGGGTAGGCGTTGTTTATATTTCCTATGCAAACAAATAAATAGATTAAAAATTTATTATTATTTTTATCGTAATCAATTGAAATATTTATTTTATTAAATTTCAAAATAACTACAAAATATTCATTAAAAATAATAAATAACTATAATTAATAAATAATAAGAATAAAAAATTTAAAAAAATTTATACATATATGATGGAAATATGTAATAGTGACAGTGATTTCTCAAGTACACCTCCAGATATTTCTGAAGTTACAAAAATTGTAACATTAAAGTAAAAACTAACGTCCATTACAATTTTTTCAAGTATCTTTTAAATAAAAAATACATTTTATAAGATTGTAGAAAAAATTTTGTGTGTAATTCGAGCACAAAATGACATTGCCGCTCTCATGAGAATAACACGCTCCGTCTAGCGGCGTCGCTCATCAACATTCTCAATCGAGCGGCAATGTACCACTCTTAATACACAAATAACTATTTTCAGTTAATACTATATTCACATTTTGATAAACTAAATCAATAATTGCTTTGACAACAGATCCCACAATACTAAATCGTCTAAAACAGTGTTTCATAAACTTTTATCATCAGAAACACTTTTTTGTTCGATACTTCTTACCATTTTCGATATTTTTTTTTTCAATTGCCATTTTTAAAAAATTTATCGTAGTACACTTGATAACAGAACTGCTTGCGGAACATAGTTTGGGTAACAATGGTTTAAAAGATTAAAAAAAAGACCTCTAGATACACAAGTATTGTAAATACATCTAAAAGTTTTAATTCGGATTTGCTTTCAATTTTTGGTTTCAGTTTTCAGTTTAGAGAGTGTATGAATTTCGAATTATTGTCTTTTAATTAAATTAAAGAAAAACCCACATTACTCCAAACATTTCGTAAAAATTAAGGATTTGACAAAATTAAAATTTTCACAAGCATATTTACTCTTGTCAAGGCGTATACTTACAAACAATTGTTGGTGTAAAAACAATTATTTTTATCAAATGTTTTTCCATTATATGTGTATATGTCCCAACATTCCCAGCATTTCCATTACTCCCAACACACTTGTCACCAGACAATTAATTTTTTATAATACCATCATAAATTAAAAATTGCGGCGTACATTAAATCAAAAAGGGATGATATAGCAACAACAATAGATATTGAATTTTTTTTTAAATATTTTTAGCCAATACATGTGACACGGCATTAGTGTATTGTCATTATGAGTGGTCGCAGATGGCAGATGTCATGACATTTATTTGAATTAATTTAACTTGGGAAAATGATCCAGTCTTAACATTGCACGAAAGGGTACTTTAGAGCCAATAAATAAAATATATATCGCACTTCGGCAATAACAGGCCTAACAGAGCCACGTCCTATGCGTACAATGTCACCGCCAGATTGTAAAATCAGTCAGATAAAAAGCCTAAAAACTTCAAGCCTTTTATAAAACGGCTGAACTAATTAATATACACCGAATTATAATAATGATTTGTATTCTACAATCCGACTAGCCTATAAGGTTCAGCCGCATTGTAACACAACAGAACTGGATTTAATTTCTACTTTTATCGCTTTTAGGACTACAACACAGTAAAAAAATTTGTGTTCTGTGTAAAAAAAAACTAATGGTTAAAATTTTTGAGTTAAATAAGTAACACAACCCTACGTTAATGTAACATTTCGTGATTGTGTTAAATGAAAATATTAACACTAATTTCGATTTAACAGAATAAAAATGTTAACCTGTTCTTAACAACAAAGAAGTGACACAATCTTTGTGTAAAGCAAAAGTATGTTATAAATACGTGTTACATTAGAATATATATCTACCAAAATATATATAATAAAAAAGATGAGAGTAGTTCTTATTATTAAACAAAACCAAAATATTTTAAGATTTTTCAGTTATTGAGGAATATACCATAGTTTTATTAAACGTTTAAAAATGAAACAATTTTCTTATATTTTAAGGTTATTTTGTAACTGAATCTGCAATCAGCTGTACAAGACGTGCATCCGGCCCATCGTCACGTACGCCGCATCTGTGTGGTGCACTGTTTCACTTGGTAACATTGCCAAATTGCAACTGTTCCAGAACAGGGTACTTCGTCTTATCCTGAACGTCCCGCGACGTACCCCGGTACGTCAACTACATCAAGAATCACGCATTGAGTCTGTTCTTGACCACATTCTACAACTAACTTCACGTCACATGGCCAGATGCCGTCTTCACCACAACAACCGGATTGCTGACATGTTCCTGCCTTCAAAGACGCTGTCCAAGCGGAGCAAGAAGTTGATCCTGCCGATGGAAATTTTCCCACCGTGACTGCCCTCGGCTCCGGGGGACGGTCAAATGTGTAAATGCGGACGGAGTAAATGAAGAGAAAGTGGACCACTAGTGTGACGTTTTCAATAAATTGGAAAATTTTTTTTGCATGTTTCGATAGTCTATACTTTTAAAAATAATATACTAAAATTTCAAGTGCATATCTCAAATAGTATTTGAATTACAGCCATCCGAAGAGTGGATGCTGATTTTCATTGTTAATTTTGAGGTACTGAGAAATGTATGAAAGTTGATAGTTCGGGAGTTTCTGGATGTGGCCGCTAGTCACATGTTGTGGAGAAGCTAGACCCTCGCACATTTAAACGACTCATCTAGTTTTACTATGACCGTTATAGTCAGTACATCTTAAATAATTTTAGTAAAAATTCTCAGTAATTAAAACTAAAAGTTAAAATTACGAAAAACTACATTTTTCAAATTTGCTACAGTTATAACTCGAAGACAAATCATTCGATCGATTTGATTCTTATTGCAGCTTCTTTATATATATTTCTTCGTACCATGAACCTCCAGTTTTCCGATCGAATAAAAAATGTAATTTTCTCAAGCCAAAAACCATCAAATTTTCGTGTAAAATTTGAAACTTTTTTTTAAAACTCCGCCAACATATTTATTAAATAAATAGACGAGGAAGCATAATTTATAATTGGGGTCCATTATTATTAAATTATTGTTTTGCCCGAAAATGAGTATTACAATTATATTTTCAAAATCTGCATCATTATTATATCATTTCGAAACGGTTGCAATATGGCAAAATACTAGTCTTAACCGTTTTACAAAACAGCAAGGTTTTTTCTTTTTAAATCGGCTAGACATTTTATAATTTGGCTGACTCCGACGGCGACATACATATTCAATTCCACACATCATGTGACCCCGTTAGTACCGAGGTGCAATATTAAATGAGTAGGCAAAAAAAAAAATTAGATATCTTTGTGATTTCGTTTATTTATCATTTAAGCATGCGTCAGTGTGACTTAATGTAGTCGCAGGCAGCAGATAGCTTTAGAATAAAATAAAAACCATGTATCTTTAATATCGTATTTCAATATGTTTTCAATGCTAATACTCCGTTCTTGATGTTTGAACAATATTTTTTGTTGTAGGTTACCAATGGCAATGCCTAGGAGGAATCGAACTCACTAGCTAGATATTTTATTTAATTCTATTTCGTACAATAGCAAAACATTGAATGTTCGATGCAAACTAGGCCAATCGTAGATTTCCTACAATATTATATATTTTAAAATTCCTAGAATTTCAGCAACAACCGACGGAAACATTCATCGATTTTATATAGCTGTGCTGGTACGCACAACAATAAGGCTGCTTGAACACTGATAAAGGAAAAACGGGTTTATATAAAATTGTACACGATCGGTCATGATGTCCGTATTCGGCTATAAACGTCATTAATATGCTACAAAATTAATAAGCCTGATGGAGGCAAGTGAGACTTGCGTGGTTTAACAAAATTGTGTTAAACCTGAGGATGAGTTAACTACTCCAGAGTTGACTCATTACAGAAAAACCTAGTTTATAGAAAAGTCTATTTAAAAGATATTTTGTATAACAACGTTTTTGCTTGTTAAGTGTGCAAAAAGCCTGTAATATTTTCTGTACTGTACGAATGTGTATCTGTGTCACTCACCCACGTACAAAACAAAATGCGGCGTTGATGTCCAATGCATTCGATTATTGTTAATTTCCTTTCTCGCTTACAATTCTTGGAAAACCCTGCGAAACAGGACTTTTCTTCCTTCATCTCTTGTCTTGTTTATTTTCAGACGACTTTGATGTCATCAGGAAATATTCCTTACGTAACTACAGGAAATTAAATAAGTTGATAAAATTAAGAAAGTCTGGAATTGAATTGAAGCAACAGTTTAGTTGAACGACTTTCATATTGTTAAAGTCCAAACGTGTTTTTTTGAAATTGTCAGAAAGAAAGAAATAAACTAATATGTCAGTTGACACAAGTAATTTTACCTCTGAAATTTCAATTTTTAGTGGCCATGTATTCAAACATTTATGTGTTTAACCGATGCAAAATTTACGGCATTAGTGATTCACTGTGACTTCGTTTCGGTATCATAGCTATTCTGTTTTTACGTTTCATTTAATTTATATTGAAAACTCCTTACATTGCAAAATATTGAACATAATATTAATAGATTTGAGCGTTACTTTATGGTATTCCATATTTGTAAATAATAAACAAATATTTTCTTCGCAAAAATACCAGTTTTATTTTGAAACTGTGAAAATATTGTTTTGAACCCTCAGTTCATTTTCAAACAGAATAAAAATTACATTGATACACATATATATATATATATATATATATATATATATATATATATATATATATATATATATATATATATATATATATACTAATTTTATCTATCTATACTTATGAAGGGGAGTGGTATATGATGTGGAAGTAGAAGGGATGGGGGTAGTAGGAGAATCCGAAAATCAAAAAAAAACAAAATTACATTATATGTAACAAACGGCAAACAAATACGTGACAAAAGATTGAAATTGACAAAAAGACAATATTACAGTAGATACGTTTTCACCCGAAATTAAAAATTTTAAATTTCAATTCTAACATTGAAAATGGAGTTGAACTGTAAATATCGGTGTAATCATAGAACACTAGAAGCATATTAAAATCAAAATGTGTGGATCGCTTGAAGTCATTTGTGGATCTGTCACAGCTTGAGGCACTTAGTCGTGCGGTGGCGATCACAGAATGCACGAAAATTGTTATTGATTGTTAAGACCATTATTACTTAAACTGCACGTTGCTCTGTCCGCATATACATACGTGTTATGTAGTTGTGTGCGTGACCATTCACACACATGCAAACATCAAACCTACACGACTACAAACAGTGGGTACCTACACAACATAGTGGGAAGAAGTAAAAGATATAATAGCTTCGTTTCTGTATTCTGTGGGTGTAATCATTTAAAAGGTGATCGGAGCAATGTTTAATTATTTCTATTGCTTCTAGGATTGTTAACTTCTGTCCTTTGCTTGCCTCATGTAACACGGTAATTTCCCGTTCTGATGTGTGTCCGTGGTGTCTATCAAATGCCTCGCAAAAGCAGAGTCGGATTTCTTATTTCTATACGACCTGAACGTTTTTGTAACTTATTTTTTCCACCTTAAATTTACAAATATTGCGATTTCTGAGCAAAAACAATAAATTAAATTTTTATGAATTTTATACCAACCAACTAATTCATTTAATAAATTTATCTTATATGGAAGAAGTCGTTATTGGCGTTTCAATCCAGTGAATAATAAATTGAACGAAGTGAGAAACTAGTACTTATTGATGTCTCACTTCGCCCAAATTAGAAGAGTAGTGTTTTGTGTCGAAGAATCACGACAAATTTTTACCGTGCAAAGAAACTTAACCGATTTCTCCAGGTAGTTATCCATTATGCCTCTGTTTTTTATTTGTACAAACTAACGGCTAACTTACTCTTCTCAAAGCATAATACAATATCTCACATCGCGTATAAAGTCGAGTGATTAGTTGATCTTATTAGAAATTTATTTTTATTGTTGTAAACATTTCTAGCTCGACAGCAAGCTAAAACTCAGGCATCATATCTCTCAGTATATGTACTCAAAACAGCTAACAATAAATATCAATTTGCGAACAGAGTATATAGAGTTCATTAAACGAAATATATTGAGGCATGATGTGCAAAAGGGAAACATACACTAATATATATTTCATTTAGAAAAAAAGCTAGATTGCTTCTCTGACATTCCTATAACATCAATAAATTTGAATGAAAGATATCATATAATAGAACTGTAATAAGGGGAAAGTAGGTCGAGTTGCTACTAAACGAAAAATTTGTACTCAAAAATTGGTCAATATCCAACTTAAACATATTTTTATGCGTATGCGTCGAGATAGGTGTCCAGTCTATTAGAATACTACAAACTTTGTGTCCATAAGAAAAATGACATTAAAATGCTATTTGGAAAAATACCAATATCTAAAAAGTATGTACGCTAAACATAGCCGAATATTTTGGATAAACAAAATTTCACAAACACTTTCAGTAACACACTTTTTTACTCTAAAATTAATATTTTTTGGGGGATTAACCGAATTTTTTATATGTTGGAAAGATATAGTCCTCTTAAATATAAATTCGAAATTTTCCATTAAAAAGGAAATTGAGGCAATGACCATTCTTCTCTTTAGAAAGAGAAAAGTCCTTGTTCCAAAAATTATTAATTCTTTTTCATTTTCCGAACCAAATACTAATTATGTATTTGTTCCATTTTAGTGATAGTTATCCTAACTCCATTTTCAATAAAAAATTTTAAGTTCTTATTTAAGAGGATCGTCTTTTACAACATATTAAAAATGAGATTATTACCAAACAAATGTTCTACTAAATGTGTATATATATTTAGTGATCTAAAACAAAAACTCAATTCAAATTAGGGTTGTTGCAGATGTCCGGATTCGCATTCGTATTATTTTAATATGGATATAATACGGATGCGAATGTCTATGAGTTGCAACATGAACCGACTTTTGAATTGTCGGCTTGAAGACTTTCACTCTTCTCTCTTTTGATGTGTCATACGGTATTGAAATTGAAACTACAGAAACCCTCAATTTTTTCTTGAAATTGGTACTTGAACTGGTTAATATTGCAACAATTATTAAATATAAAAATTGTCAAAAAAAAATCTATAAGAATAGAAAAGAGAGGGTACATTTTTAAAGAATTTTTTGTTCTCTCTTTTTTTGACGTCGTCTGATGCTCTTTTCCTCACTTATCACATTGCAAGAAGCGACAACGATAGCATTAATTACAAGTTAGAAATATTTTACGCAAACACATCTTGAAATGGCTTAGTGTAGTATTTGTGAAAAGATATAGTCACGAAAGAGGCAAAAAACTTCGTCTAAATCTGTTACTTTTCAAAAAATTCGCAGCCGCATATGTATCTCTTAAAAATTATGTTGCTCTTAAGAAATCCGCACCCGCTTCCACATCGGTAGATGTTCTCAAATATTATATCCGCAACAACCCTAACTCAACCTTATCTGATAATGAATTTAGGACGGGAAATATGTTTAAATCCTTGTAAAACATACTCAGTGCCTAGAACCATTAATATATATAAAACCAATAATTGATCAACAAAGACAATTTATATTTCTAGGTAAACGATAATCAAAACCACAGAATAATTAGAAGCAGCCTACATACATATACAAATCTGTCGTTCGTAAAATGTAATAAGTTGCAATTTACACCGCTACTGATTTATGATTTAGTCTGTTACTGTCCGTGATTGTGTTTACGTAGTAATGAGTATCATGTTTTTTTAATCAACTCGTGAAATTTAAACAGAAACAAATATAAAGTGTGTCGTCTTTAAGTGTAAAAAATTCTATTGAACAAAAAAATTCTCAAAATAAAGGGATATCTTTCTTAAAATAAATAATTTTTTTTTTTAATTGTTGGTTGTTCAGCACAAATGGTCGGCTATGATAGTATATGCTATATGTATGCAAGCTGCGCACCATATTACACTAATACATTCACATGTTTATGTTGATACATGATGTGTTTTGTTTGTATGTATCATGATCGGTTGGAAGGGGTAACGGTGCTACATCACTCGCTGGCGACAGCGGGTACAGTAGGTAGAGATAGAAATGTTACTTCTTGTTATTCTGTGATCAAAACAGTAATTTCTAATTCACCGTCTTATGCAAGGAATAGATCAAAATCCATAAAATGAAATTCTATAATCATTATTAGCTTATTCTTCCCTATTCGTCACAAAAATTCGTATGGGTATTCAGAGAACAAAACAAAGAATAAAATTATGTCTTTCTCAATGTTGTTCCCTTTTTTATGTGTGTGTGTCTTGTATGTATGTATGTATGTACGTATATAAAATGTTCTATCAACGAATGTTCGAAGACAAAATTCCGCGGGGATTTTACAAATTTGAGACGTTCCTTGTGGAGGTTCCTACGTTGTTTTGTTCATTCACAGTCGAATACTTACGGAAGGAAATATTCAAACACAAAAGTATATTTTATTGTATATATGTATGTGTACGAATTTCTTCAAAAATGAACCAAGTAGACAAAATAAAAGTTTTATTTATCAATAAGTAAATATTTATAACATTCTGGGAAATATCTCCCATGATATTTTTGTAAAATATATTTTATTCCCCCCTCGTCAAGTTGGCAATTTTCGTGCGAATGATGCAGGTTTTCTATTAGACAAGAACAGGTTTTATTCGGTGGTGTTGTACAGCATGATTAGAACTAATTTCTTAGAAAATTATTTAAAAGCTAGCCGTATACCCGATGAGATTTCCCATCGACAACATCTTTTTATTAGGTACTCACTTTCTGCTCACTCTTAATGTTTTTCAAAATCCTAAACCAATATCCACGTTTCTAACTTCAAAATGACCAACTTTCCGTACGAACTTTCATTTCCTGTTTTAACCCCTTAAGGAATAAATTTCCAGAAACGTTTACGCAACTGACTTTTATTTATAAATAGAAGCCTAAACGCCAATTTTCATGTCTCCTGTGCTAAATTTCGTCCTTCTAAACCCAACAGTTTAGGCTGGGCGTTGTGTCAGTCAGTGTTAAAGATTTATTCAATAATATATTATTCATTTTAATAGCCATAGTAACATATTATTTTTACAAAATATTTCTAACTTCAAAAATGACGAATTTCCATACAAATTTTCATCCCCTATTAAACCCACTTAAGGGACGAATTTTCAAAAATCCTATCTTAGTGCTCATCTACGTTACATAAGGAACTCCTATGCAAAATTTCATTTTTCTAATCCCAACGGTTTAGGCTGTGCGTTGTCTGTCAATCAGTGTTAGAAATTTATTAAGTAGATTTCTTAAATATTTAGTTTTTTTTTTCTACTTCCCGATAATCACAGTTTAATTTAAGTTGTTCAAATTATTCTGCATTGCAAATATTTAAAATTGTTTCAATTTATAAAATTTAAAATACTCTATGATTATTGCATGATAAAAAAAACTTTTTGTGTTCTTTCAATTTATTATTGCAAAGTAATGCTTAAATCAATTAACCTTTTAATAAATTTTCTAAGTTTTAAGAATAATCGTTTGAAAATTCCTATACAAGCACAGAATACAGAAGTGAACTTTTTGAGTACAGTTTGAAAATATCTTACCTTTCCAATAAATAACTTGCTAATAGACCGGGAGATAATAACAGAAAACCTTCTCCAATTTTCGCACTTATGCCTCGGGGAGTATTGAAAGATATGAAAATTTTAAGAAATTTAATGATAAATTTGAGTTCCGCTCGAGTGGCTTTTATATCGAAAATTAAGTTACTTGCGTAAACTTGCATAGAAAAAGGAAATTTGATACGATTCTCGCACTTATGCCAATTGAAAGTTAGAAAGTTATCATAACGAAACGCTTAGTAAAAAAATTAGCCTAAGTCGCCGGCATGGTTAAGTGTGGTTACGCGAGGGAAAAAATGATTTTTGATGAAAATTAAAAATGATGAAAAATCGTATGAAATTCCCTTTTTCTATGTAAGTTTAAGCAAGAAACTTAATTTTCGATATAAAAGCCACGCGAGGGAAACTCAAATTTATCCTTAAATTTCTTAAAATTTTCGTAGCTTTCAATACACCCCGAGGCATAAGTGCGAAAATCGGAGAAGGTTTTCTGTTATTATCTCCGGTCTATAAAGGTAACTTTGAAATCTATAACTTACCTATATGGTGTTTTAATAGATAGGTGCGCTTTCAAAACAATTTCCTTGTTCAAAGATTAAATTTTTTTTTGATTTTGTTTACTTTGAATAAAAAAAAATTCTTTGAACTTTTTGGGACTTTCTTTTTAGCAATTAAAAAATATTTCTTTGAATTAAAGATGTATTTTCTTTGATTCAAGGAAATTTTTAGTCTTTGAACACAGAAATTATTTTGAGAGTTAAATCACCATACATATACACTTTCATTATTAAAACACCAAGCGCAAAGGATGATGGTAAAAATGGTCACGCTGCCAAGAACGCTACTTTTCAATCACACACAAAAGCTTTAAACATTAGTTGTACCCCTCGTTCTTTTGGAGCGATGTCTAAGACGACATTGTTCCACAAAAACCAACAATAATTTTGTGGAAACCCCCACAAAAAAGACAGTTTTCGCCACAGACATCGTTTTGGAACCATGTGTACCTTACCACTCTATTTTCGGTGCAATTCAGCTTTAACATTCAGTAAATATATATATTATAAAACGATAAATATGTACAAAATAAACAGCCATAAATAAAATACGCTAGTAAATTTCTGTTAAATAAACATTTAAATTCTTTCCATTGAATTTATATTAATAACTTTATCCTAACAGAAAAAAATCATACTATATATACATTACGTACATATATTTGCATTATGTATGTGTAAATCTACATATCATTTGATCAAAAATAAAGATAAAATTCACTTTGTAGTTGATTGTTTGCTTAAATTACGATATTCACTGCCGAAAAGAGCGAGAAATCGTAACATAAAAAAGAAATATTTTTTCTTTATATGCTATTCAGTAAAATATATGGTGACACACATAGGGCAATGTCATAACGATAAATTAGAGACCTACGTACGATATCTACCGAACGACATACGTACTGTATCTTTTCCTCTGTTCAAACAATTTACACAAAGTAAATATACAGGGAAGTTTTCGATATTCATGAAATTTCGACGAAGAGGTAATACTGTTGCGTAGGTACATATCGGGGTTTAAATAATTACGCCTTAAAAGGTTTTGATGTAAAAGTTTCAAGTTCGGTTTAAGTAGTTGATTTTTTCTTCTTCCAAAAAAATATTAATTTTTCGTTTAACTGGAACCTGTTGTACCAAAGTCACAGACAACTTGAACTTAATAAAAAACAAAGTTAAAGAAATATTTTGAAGAGCACTAAGTACATGGGAAAAGATTAGCAATCAACATGTTATACTAAAAATGTATCTGTATTTAATACCAACAAAATATCTGCAATAAATTGGCAACAGAATATTATGTGTATGTTACAAGAGTTATCAAAATAAATCTACAACAGATAAAACTGATACAACACAAATGAATATATTTTGCAATCGAAATGAAGTTGTACTAAACAATTTTCTCTTTTTAAATCTGCAAGCAAAACTGATATTTCCTGTTGAGTTCAGGTTAATCTTACTTCGAGAATAAATATAAATCCATCAACCGATACAGAGTGAGTATTGTTATACAGTCGACTCTCGTTAATTCGAAACTCAAGGGAATCTTAAAATATTACGAATTATAGAGAGGTTCGAATTATCGCAGGTAACAATTTTAACTTTTTAAGCATTTGCGATGAATGAACTTGAATTTTTCTCAAAATCTTATATAATCTGTCTGTCTCTTTCTCTCTGCAACTTTGAATTGTCGCGTGTTTGACGCCGATGAGTTCGAATTAACGCGTGGTTTTGTTACCTAGCAATGATTTTTTCGTTCGAATTACCAAGTGTATAAAATTCTATTGTTTTAGTTGGAAATATAAAGAGATTTTGAAGGGAACTCGTGATACCTTTGCATTATAGAGAGTTTCGAATTATCGAAGGTTTGAATTAACGAGAGTCTACTGTATTAGTTTATGTTTCACTCAAATTTTCATTGCTTTGTCTCATATTTTTGAATAATTGCCCTTAAAAATTACTTAAGCGATTTCATACGGTATAGGAATTTATTTTAATTAAAACACATTGAATATCAAACATTCCAATATTTTTTGTCTATAGTTGTTAATAATACATACTTCTGGTTCAAAACAAATCGTCAGGTGCAAGTTGCACATGCGCATATCTGTGCTATTAGTTGTTATTATGGATTTAATGTAATAGCGCATGACGGTGGACAAAATGTTTTTCGGGATAAATAAATTTTATTCTTGAAATAAACTGTAATTCCTGATTTACGCTTACTAGAAAGTAAATAAAATAAATGTTCCTATAATTCTAATAAAATTGTTATAAAAAGAGTATAAATAAAATTCTTATGAGACATATATATAAAGATAATTTTTTTTTAAAAAATATTCAAAAATTCTTGTCAGTTCCTTTGAATATTCTGGAAATATTATTTCTATGAATACACTAACAAATATGAAAGTTAAAAGTAATTTATGGTTATCAGCGTGAAAAAACTGTTTATTCGCTTATAGATTAATCATTTATGCTTTTCTTCGTCTTTAATTACTAGAGTTTATTTTCTAAAGAATTCATAAAGGTAGCCGCTTAACGTAACACTAACTAAATTATTGACTAACAACATCTTGATCAAAGCAGAACTTTTCATTAAGTTTTTTTATGTAACAAGAAAATTATGTAAGAAAACTCAGTCCTGATAATTTTCGTTCAATCTACACCGTTTCAGATTTTCCTGAACTCGCCTTCTAGTGATAATGCTTGGGGACAGGAATTATTAAGAGGTTTTCCCAAAAAAAGACTACAAATTCCAACAGGAATCTGAAGACAACATTGTCACCATTAAACTAGGTACGTTAATTATATTATAGATTAAAATACAAAAAAAAAAAATAAAATAAAATAAAAAATGAAAATAAAATCGTCACTGATTGTGAGTTCCACTTCTTACATTCATATATATCTTTCACAGAAACCAAATCATAATCCCACATAAGTTCTCGCTAAATCTGTGCTTGACATTACTGAACATTTCCTTATCTATTTCTCGACTCGCAACCTACATACCTCCCATTCTAATATGTTAATTCCAACAGAAAGGAAAAAACAACTTCACAACCAAATACACATTACACCAACGCGAGTACCGTTAACTTTCGCATGGTACGTACGTCACTATTTTCACCTGCCCGCTGCTCGTCTTGATAAGACGATATTTGGCAGTTATTTTTATACCATTTAAATTATAATATGTCGCTCCTGTTTAACCAATAAATCTTTCACCCCGTCTTATGTTGTGCACGTATGACATATCGCACACTGCACATGAAGTATTTACATAGGAGAGAGAAATGCATTTAATAAGAAAACGGTGCACCGCAGTTGTCTCCAGTGAGATTAAACTACTCCGCGAGTATAAAGCTGAGTACGTATTATACAAGTATAAACCGCATGCACTGTTGGATGTATCTAGGTATTATTAAGCTGATTAAATTAACTCTATATATATGGATGGAAACTATTTCCGTGTCGTTCGTTACTTGGTGATATTATACCCTATCGTTTCAATTTGTTTGAAACATTATTATGAGAATTTAAATAAATACCTTAGTTTTTTTTTTTTGTTGTGGTTTATAGCTATATAATAATATGTGAGCTCTCTAATCTTTTACATTGTTCACTGTTTTCCCATCGTGAATTTAAAATCGGTAAAAAATCAATTTTCATATCATTATCTTAAAATATTTTCTTTTTATGTTGTTCTTTTTACTACTTTCCTAATAAAAGATCAAAAATATGTGCTTTGTCAAAGCCTACTACATATTCAGAAAATAAACAAAGCAATTTCGTACAATAACAATAAATTTAATTTACATTTTTGAGATTTCTAAAACATGGGCCACCTAGGTCACCAGCTTTTTGCTATTCCCTAGGCACCGTGAAAAAAGCCGCAGCCATCTTTAGCTCAAAAATAAGAAAATTGTAATTTTTGCTCCCTTTTTTGGACTTTCCTCTAAAAAAATTACTGACGACACATCAATTTACAACTTTTGCCGCCCCTAGGCTATGACCTACCTTGGCCTATTGAGTAATCCGACCCTGCTAACTATACACTATAACTATTTTATTATTTGAATGGAGAATAGGGGAAGCTGGGGAAGAGGTCTAAGATTTGAAAAATATTTATGTGCAAGCGACCGTTTTCTTAGAAGAATTTATGAACGGAAACTGCAGAAAAACCTTCACGAGCATAATCGGCCGTAAGAGTCAGGACTACTAAAGTAGTGAAAATATTGTGATCACTTTTGAAATATTAAAATTTTCATACGCACTTTATGTTTTGGAGTTCCCTGAATAATTCTAATTTCGAGTCTGTCTGTCTGTTCGCCTGTGCGTTTGCAGATCACACCAAGTGGCATATTTGGAAATTATTCGATAGCTTTAGACGAAATTTTTGATGATGGGCTCCTTCTAATTCCAGAGTAATGGTGCTACTGTGATATTCAATCAAATGTTGATATCTCACTTACTACTAGTAACATTTCGCTCAAATTTTAAGAGTACTTAGTCAGATCATATCGGAGTTAGATCATATATAATTCCTCATAAATTTCAATACAATTCGACTAACAATACTTACGGTGCATAAGCAAATGGAAAATATATTAAGACTGGGTTCATGGAATGAACTCCTTCTTTTCTTGTTACAAAGAAAACAAAATACTTTAATAACAAAAGTAAAAACATTTTAATTTTAATTTTTTACAATTACCTATTCGAAAGTCCAAATTCTATATATTGGTTTCTTTAATTTTTCCACAAATTTATTTGACATCAAACAAAAACAGCAACGGAGTCAATCTCCACAATCTCCATAAGTACATGCCCGATTGTTGTCTTAAAGTTATTCTTGTTTCAAACGTTACATTAATAATATGATAAGATCACAAGTCTAGGTATTGCGAGTGCAAGGAAGCTAAGTGCCATCCCCCATAAGTAGTTCACGCCACGAAATAAACGTTCTATTCTGTACAGTTAAAAACTTGTTTTAATTTCCAATCTGTATTTGAAGTGATCATTATTTGTAATCTGAGCAAACGCTGATCCAATATGTTTGTACTAATACCACGAATTGGTACTTCATCTTAATTTCTCGTGCTACGGACAAGCGTACGGTAAATATGTTCTTCGCTTTCAGTCGTGGTGTTTGTTTAGTTAGAGTAAACAATTAAAAATACCCCTGTCGCAGCATCCTGCATAACATAGCGAATTTCCGTTTATAAAAATTAGTTTTTCTCGGAAACTAGTTGACATAGAATAATAGTTTAAAGAGCTTTTTTATGTAACTTTTTCTCCTCTTTTAAATGGTGTAAAAAAATTTGGCAAAAATTTTTGAATAAGTGGAAATTTTGGCAAAAAACTAATTTTTTGCAAGAACAAAAACCATGTTCCTGGCATCCGACGTGTCTGGCTGAAGAACTCATCCAAGATTTTTGGATTTCCAACGTTGTCACCAAATTTCGTAACCCTAGGACGTTTCGTTCGAGAGTTATCGTGCTGATACATAAATACATAAATACATATATACATATATATATATATATATATATATATAAATTTTAGTGAATATTATTTTCGGTTTCTAGGGACCTCAAAACAAGTTTCTGCCATAGTCCCGGGCTCAAGTCCCGTCATGAGACCTACTGTAATAGCTGAATTTCCATTCTGGAAATTCGCTAATAAAACAAATTGAACAGATTGAAGAGACGGAATAGAAAGAATACCTCCGCTTTTTTTCTGTTTTTATAGAGAAAAAAGTTAAATAAAGTGTGTGTGTGTGTGTGTGTGTGAAAACTGTTGCTTGGTTTTCTTTTTAGTCGAATTTTTCCTTGAAAAAATTAGACTTATACAGCCTATACGATAAGAACGGTGAAAGGCTAGAGTAGGGGCGCTAACCGTGTTTAGACCCGTAGAACACGATTCTGTAGAAAAAAATGTCTGATATATATATATATATATATATATATATATATATATATATATATATATATATATATATATATATATATATATATATATATATATATATATGTATATATATATATTTTTTTTCCCGCTACCTTTTAATATGTGTAGGACCCCCCTATGGAAGTTGAGCTGAAATTTGGTAAGTAGGGCTCATTCCGATGCACAACAACTCTATCAAAATGGGGTCAAATTTTGGGCAAATTTTGGATCCGACCAACGGGGTGCTGGGGGGCGGTAAAATAATAAAACTTTTCCAAGCCAAGGAAATAATGTTTCGGTCAACTATCTACAACATATCCAAAATTCAGCTTCCTAGGACGATTTGACGGGAGTAGAGGTTGGCTAAACAATTTTGGCTGTATCTAATACGCCCACAACCCCCCAGAACTATTGTAGAGGGTTGAAATTTGGTGTGTTGATCGAGTTCGTACCTAGGTTGAGCATTTTGGAGGTTTTAATAGTTTTCCCCCACCCCCCTCATTTTTAAGCTACAATTTCATGCTTTTTTGACGTTTTTGAAGTTTGTACCACTCGCACAGGTCACCCAAATAAACCTAGAGGCCTGAAATTTTGTATACGGATTGAGTTAGTATCAAACTCTTACTCCTACCATTTTTATACCAAAAAGAACATGATTTTTTTTGTTTTTTAACAGCTTCGTTCGGGTCAAAATTTCCCCAAATAAACCTAGAGGGCTGAAATTTTGTGTATGGGTTAAGGTAATAGCCAGCCACTGCTTTTTGGAGATTTCAACTTTCAACCCTTACCCCCAAATATTAAGTAATTTAAAAATGTTATTAAAGTCACTGTTTATTTATAAAGTACGAATTTTGGATTTTTTTAATTTAATAAATAGAAATTTTGGATTTTTTTGGAACGAAAAAATATCTTCATAAAGGCCTTCCAGTTTACTATTTAAGTTCCTTTTTTAATATTTAAAAATGAAACACAAAGGAAATTAGCGGATAGACATGGGTAGGAATGCCTTCGTACGAATTGTGTTGGCCTTTTTTTTAAAGCCCCGATTATCCGGACACTCATCATCAGTTTTGAAACCACCAAACTGACATATCGCTTGTAGACTTTCAATTACATTTCGCTTGTAAACATTCAGTACCGAAGATGAAAGGAAAAATTCGACTTCCGTGATGGGGCCCCGCTGCTCACGGCGTTTTTTAATTTTTGCCAAGTTTCATCTTCTGTGCATCCTGGTTAGGATTGACACAAGATCTTCAAATATATATATTTTTTTAATGTAAGTCCTGCTACTTCTTTTTTGTTTCAGAAAGACACAGCTTCTTGGAAAAATATGTATGCAACATATATTGTTATACTTTTTTTATTCTTATATTATGTTCAAGTATAACCTGTTGCAGATATATTTGCAACAGTAAAAAAAAAAGAATAAATATGAAAATCGAACACAAAACATTTTTCTAGTAATGTAAAAAATATATACAAACGTGAAGAAAGAAAAACAATTGACAGATAAATAAAATTCTGACTATTTTTAATAAACAATAAAATAGGAAAACTACATAATAATTTCTTTTCTTCTTGAGGAAAGCAACTGCAACATTGTTATTATAACAGGTAAAACTAAACCATAATATTTAACATTAAAGGAATATATCGACTTCGAATCAGTGGAGTTGTTCTAGTGTGATATGTTCATATGAATTTGAGACCAATTTGAACGAAAATTAATCGTGTGGGCCGAGGAGGGCCCGCGAGGGCTCGAAGGGTGGTGCAAATAGTGCATTGCACTAGGCCCCGCGTCGCTAGTTGATTTTGTAAAATCAAAAATTTAAATGTGATAATGTGTGAAATCAATATAGGTCGTGAAGTTTTGCGTTCGAGAATGACATCCTTTTCAAGAATGAAGCTAATAAAATACTACTTTTCGGATCTACCGTTAGTCAAGGTCAGTAATTTTGTCCAACTTTTTGTCCAAGGTCGCAGCAGTTCATCTACACTAAAAATTATAAGGTGTCAGTGATTATATACCCAAAGTAGTACGGTAACAGTGATTCCATACCAAAAGTAGTAAAGTCACAGCGGTTCTACACCAAAAGTAATAAGGTCACAGCAGTTCTACACCAAAAGTAGTAAGGTCACAGCAGTTCTACACCAAAATTAGTAAGGTCACAGCAGTTCTACACCAAAAGTAGTAAGGTCACAGCAGCTTTACACTAAAAGTAGTAAAGTCACAGCAGTTCTACACCAGAAGTAGTAAAGTCACAGCAGTTCTACAACAAAAGTAGTAAGGTCACAGCAATTCTACACCAAAAGTAGTAAGGTCACAACAGTTCTACACTAAAAGTAGTAAGGTCACAGCAGTTCTACACCAAAAGTAGTAAGGTCACAGCAGTTCTACACCAAAAGTAGTAAGGTCACAGCAGCTTTACACTAAAAGTAGTAAAGTCACAGCAGTTCTACACGGAAAAAAAGAATTATTCCCATCAAATAAATTTTATTCCAGTCAAATAAAATTTTTGTTTGCATACCGTCAAATAAGCTTTTTATTTCAACCAATTAATTTTTTTGTTTGAAATTATTCTCAGTTTCAAACAGAAAATCAGTTCATTAGAATTAAGAAAAAATTTAATCAAATAAAAAGTATAATTCAGACAATTACTAACATATTTAAATGAAATAATTCTATAGTTTGCACAAAACAAAGATGTTGCTTATATGAATTTGAATAACGATCTGTTGAAATAATATTTTGTTTCAATGAAATAAGGATTTTATTTGAACTAAACATTTTATTATATAGGTGAATTCATTTTCTTATTTGAATGAAATAAATAATTTATTTCAATTAACAATTATTGTTAATCCACTGTATTTTATTTTTATTTAAGTGAATTCATTTTCTTATTTGACTGAAATAAATAATTTATTTCAGTTAACAATTATTGTTAATCCACTGTATTTTATTTTTATTTGAATTAAGTTGTATTTCTTATTTATCTGAAACATAAATAAACATGTATTGGATACAATAAATAAAACGCGTTTATTTGTTAATATTGTATTTTGTTTGTAAGATGTACTACATTATTATTAATAATATGACAATCAAATAATATTAGGGCGATTCTCGCGTGACATTTTTGCAACAAAAAAATTTTTTTTAATTAAATTAATAACAAACAAAACAAAAAGTTTATAACACGAGGCAACTGGATGAAAATTTTTTGAACATATTTTAATTTATATCTGAAATGCAGTACTCCAAATATAAGACATAAACTTCGTTTCGTACGATGTCCCGTGCGTCACGTGAGTTTATGCCTTATATCTTGAGTACTGAATTTCAGATAAAAATTAGAATATGCTCAAAAAAATTTACTTCATTTTCTGCGTATTATAAACATTTTGTTTTGTTTATTATTAATAGCATTTTTTTTTAAATGTTTTTGTTGTAAAAATGTCCTGTGCGTCACGCGAGAATCGCCCATTACATAATAACAAAATTACACAAAAGTACCAATTAATAAAATCAAATGCGTAAAGAAATCAAATTCTTGCCATTACCAATGGTATGATAATTATGTGGAAATAAAGAGTACAGTTCTTTTACACATCTAATATCCCATTCTACATTTTCATGATTTATGACTACCTCATATGCTTGTCTGTGTAAATCATAACCAATAGTTTTTAGTATTTTTAAAACAAAATATATTTCTTTATTTTTACTACTTAATATATATTTTATTAAACCAAATAAAGGATAATCTTCATCTATAAAACTAATTAATAAAATGTAACCAGGTTTGTATAACATACCATTCAATTTATATCGATTATAACTTAGACAATTTTCCTGGAAATTTAAAGGTAATTTTTTATAAAAGAAAATATAATCCTCTAAAGATTTTATAAACGTCACATCTGTACTGTAATCTATTTTATCTGAAAATCCCAAATTACTAGAGAGACGATAACAAAATTTTAGTTGATGTTTGAGAGCTAAGGTGTATGGTATATTTTTTCGACATGCTATTACATTAGCATTAGTTTTGAATTCCTTATGTTTTGCTTCGTACCGCATACATGAAAAATTTACTAAAGGTCCAAAACGATATAAAATTTCAGGATAATGAATTATTATGTGATGTTTTGGTTTGAGTTTTTCGTTAAATAATTTTAAATACAGTACATGATGTTCTTGTATTAAAGTTGCCAATAATTTAATGGCACCTTTATGTAATGTATTACTAAATGAAATAGCAACAATTTCTTTTAATATCAAGTAAAGTTCCCACACATTATCGTCAATAGGTACAAAATCTCCAGCAATAATACCAAAATAAGTAACAAATGCAAGCATTTCTGATGCTGACATAATGACATACTCATTATTTATATGTTCTTTAGACAACAATGGAATTTTATTTCCAACATTACAATTCTCAGAATGATTAAAAAATTTGAGTTTATTATTTAAATGTTTTAATGTAACAAATTTTTTATCTTTTATTATATATTTTAAAATCTTTGCCATATCATATCTACAAACTCCTTCCAATAAATCATGCATTACATCACATGATATATTTTTAGTTACATGAAAATGAGACAATTGATTCCAAACTGATTCTTCTTTAATTCCGTTTGTTTTACAATTAACGTCTGTATTGTAAGTTATATTATTTCTTAATAGTGACTTATCTTCTGTCACTTGACTCTGTGTAAGAGATTTATCAGCTTTACATGTACGACAAAAATAAGAACCCGAAAAATTTTCACTGTAACCTAATATTGAATTTAATCCTAAATTATCTCCTAATATAAGTATTACATTGAAAAATATTTGATATTTTTTATTATTAACAATAATTTCAATTCCCTTTTCATATAGTTCTACACATTCGTTAATTAATTTAGAAAATGTTGCTCTATTGCCGAAATTTACTCGATCTTGTGAAAAAAACAACTGTGCCAGAAATATATTTTCTAAACGTGAAGCATACTTTGGTGGAATACAAGCTAATGAAAAATATATTGCACCTAACTTGTATATAGATGCGTGGCTACCCAATACATTTCCAATTTGAAAATCATCAAAGAAAATATATAACGGCAAAACAGTTTTATCATAAAAATTACATTTTAATTCATTCCATACTATTCCATTAAAAACACTTTGTACGTTTTCACTATCGTAACAATCTTCCATATAACTAATTATTGACTGAAATACAAACGGTAACTCTAAAAAACACTTAAGCACTTCTTTCATAGAAACAAATTGTCCTAAATTATCCTTTATTTGCATAGATGAAACCTCTTGATTACTTTTTTGAAATTCAGACGTTCCAATAACAAACGGAACTGGTTTAATTAAAAAATTTGAACGTTCAAAATATTGAAGTCTTAAATATTCTGATTCAAAACCACTAAAAGGAGATTGTAGTTCAGAAATAATATTTTTAATATCAGCCAATATGGATTCAAAAGAATCAGTCTGTCCTCTAACAGAATTTAATAAGTTAATTTTAGTATTCAGCTGTGTCACAACATTACAGTTAAATATTTCACTTACGAATTCAATTATATCTTGTATCACTGATCGTGTAACAGTATTATTGTTATATAGTTTTGAAATAAATTTCTGTATTGATTGTTTGAATGTTATATCCGGATTCAATGGAAAACTTTCAAAAGTTTCAGATAATTTATTTTTATTAAATTTTTCAGTTTTATTGCTTAAATCTACATATTTTTTAGTAACTAAAGAACAATCTTCTATATTTGTTGTTTCATTTGAATGCTTAGAAATTAAATGTTTTTTGAAATTCCATATATCTTTATACAAACGTAAACATATGCTGCACTGAAAATTTGAAGAATATTGATGTGAAAACTTCAAATGAGAAAAAAATATTTGCATATCATTAAAAGAAATATTACATTCTAAACATTCCATTCTGAATAATAGTATTTGATATTTAATTCAATAAGTAAAAACAAATATATAAAATTTGAAGAATATTGATGTGAAAACTTCAAATGAGAAAAAAATATTTGCGTATCATTAAAAGAAATATTACATTCTAAACATTCTATTCTGAATAATAGTATTTGATATTTAATTCAATAAGTGTAAAAACAAATATATAAAATTTGAAGAATATTGATGTGAAAACTTCAAATGAGAAAAATATTTGCATATCATTAAAATAAATATTACATTCTAAACATTCCATTCTGAGTAATAGTATTTGATATTTAATTCAATAAGTAAAAACAGATATATAAAATTTGAAGAATATTGATGTGAAAACTTCAAATGAGAAAAAAATATTTGCGTATCATTAAAAGAAATATTACATTCTAAACATTCTATTCTGAATTATAGTATTTGATATTTAATTCAATAAGTGTAAAAACAAATATATAAAATTTGAAGAATATTGATGTGAAAACTTCAAATGAGAAAAAAATATTTGCATATCATTAAAAGAAATATTACATTCTAAACATTCCATTCTGAATAATAGTATTTCATATTTAATTCAATAAGTGTAAAAACAAATATAAAAATATTTCGGAAATGAATTTTCAATTTTGGATATATAAATAATTCTTCAAATTGACAGTAAACAAATGTATTTACATTACAAAAATAATCATAAATGTATTTCAAAAGTAACTTTGAAATTTTAAATATCAAAATTTTAAATATTGTAATAAACAAATGCAAATGGACTTTCACTGTCTATTTTCGTTATTCTTTAAATCGGAAATAAGTTCAGAAATTGATGGAATTTCGGAATCCCATTTTGTTTCAATATTATATATATAACGTTGTATTAAAGTTAAAATGTGACTACATTCAGAACTATACCGTGCGTTTAAAACATGATAAGCTTTAAAACAAATGTCAAAAGCCTTTAAACATGAATTTATTTGATACTTAATATTGTCTATAATTACGTATGTTTCGGTAATATTTTTTAAATTTGGCCCTACCACTAGTATAAATGGTTGTACTGTAAGTCCATGTTTTAACATACGGGTGCGACGATTTTCTATAGTAACGTCAATTTCAGATGGCGTTGTTGAATGTAACAGTAGTCCTTCTAAAATTTCGGGTATTGTTGGCTTCCACTGCTTTCTTTTGTTGAATATTCTTGCTCTGGATTGTATTAGATATGGTAATAATGATATTTTTAATGTTGTTTTGCTATCTGAAAAAGAAAATATACGTATTTAAAATAAGTTAAGTACGAGTCTGACTCACGCACGGAGGGTTTCGTATAATATCTTCCTTCCTAAAGGGTAACTTCCTAAACCAAAAAGGTTATGTAAATAAAATTTCAGCTCAATCGGAGATATTTATATGGTTTTTGGAACTCCAGCCAAAATTTTTCCATTTTATCTAAAAAAAAAAACTATAGCCATTTGGACGAAGTTCGTTTTACTTTTCCTGTAATATATATGGAATTTCCTATTTGTATGAATTTTTTCAAAGTTTTCGGTTCGAAAACTTCGAAGATAAGAAAGGGGGACGGTATTTTTTCGCACATTTTTGGCCATAACTTAAGAACCTACGTAATTTAAACTTTTAAAAAAAGTAGTTTTGAAATGTGTAAACAAAGCCCTTTCAAATGATATCCCACTTGACCTTGGTTTCGCACTTACAAATTTCAACCGTCCATTTCTAACCCCTTTTCAAATAAAAATAAAAGGATTTGTGAAATTAATTTACCTGTAATAGATGTAGACAAACGATTTCTATACGGACGGACATTGAAGTCTCACTCTAAGGGTTCCGTTTTTTATTTTTTTACGGAACCCTAAAAACAACAGAAAAATAGTAAATAAAAAGAAATGTTTCTTACTTTCAGATAAGTTAATGTTGTCTAATTCCTTGAGTGTACACCGAGCCTCATCTGGTAAATACTTCCTTTTTAATTTTAACAAAGACTCAATAAAACTGGAAAAATTTGATAATAGGCATAACTCCTTTTCTGGGAAAAGTTCTGCAAAATCTTTTTCAATCTGTAAAATTTTAAGAAAAAAACAAAACTGAAACGTTTTTTACATTACAGTTTCCAAATATGAAATATATTTTTAATTTTTTACCAAAGTAAATCCAAAAGAACATTTTAGAATAGGCCATTGTGAAACAAACTCATTTACGGTTAATAATTGATTACTTTCATGTTTCCTCAACGGAAAAGTTTTTTTCCAAAAATCAATAACTTGATCAAATGGTTCAGTATTATATTCCAACCATGTTTTAAAATTTACAAGATTTTTTGATTCACCTAAAATTAAGTGAAAAATAAACAAAAAATATTTGTTAGATTGTAAAAACGAAAAAAGTATGATTTTACCTTCATCAGACTCCACACTTAAGGATTCACTAGGCGGTGTAGGACTCCAAAGACCTGAAGTTCTGAAATAACGTAATTTGTTTCTATATTTATCTATTAAACGGCCTTTCGCTGGCGTACATTTTCCAGTAGAAGATTTTTTTAGTGATGGTACATAGTAAGTTTCTTTAACTTCATTTGGGAAAATATCAATAATATCTTGAGCCAATTTTTCAAAATGGCTTGCATCCAATTTTCTAAAAATTAATAACGAAATTTTTTTTTAATTCTATATAATTAATATTCAACTTTAATTTGAAAAATACCGTGTAGTCGATTTAAATATTTCTGATATGATTAAATCACAAAGAATATTTCGTGATTTTCGATCTAAGATTCGGTTTCCCGCATAAGTTGCTAGAATAATTTTTCCGTTACAAGTATTATTTAAAATATCATTTAAATTAAAATCTAACTGTTGACAATTATTTAGTTTTTGTATTAATTCGTCTCCGTAACATGCGTTATATCTTTTTATTTTTGCTGGTGATACTTCTACTGGATCAAAATTTTCTAAATCCGAAAAATTAGTAGATACAGTCGAGCAACTGGAACTGGTTTCATATTTATTTGGCTAAAATAAAATATTATATATTATATTACAAAAAAAAACCGTCTATTTTTTTTCTTTCAATTATTTAAAATTAATTGAATTTACCAGAACAGTTACAGGTAATTTTTCCCGTTTAAAGGCATTTAATTTGGAAATAAACTTGCTACGTGGTCCTATTTTTTTAAATATTTCAGCTATCATGTCTTCAGTTAAATGTAATAATGACGTAATATCTATCTCGTTATCTAACAAAAAACAATTTAGTATTATACTACTGAATAAACTAATTTCATAAAATTAAATTCATATCATGAATGCATAAAGATTAGGCACATATTAATTATTTATTGCTTTGAAAAAAATATGAACCAAAAGCAATACATTTTAATTTACAACAACACGGCTGATAACTTAGGTATTGTTTGTTAAAATAATAATGACGTAATATCTATTTCGTTACCTAAAAATGATTTAGTATTATAATAAACTAATTTAATCAAATTAAATTCATAATTAGTATAAATGTAAAAAAGTTTGGGCAGGTGCTAATTACTAATATCTTTGAAATAAATGAAAAACCCAAAACAACAGATTTTATTTAGAACAATATGGCTGATAAAGATATGTATATGTACTATGTACCTACTATTTGTTAAAAAAATTATTTTTTTACTTACCGATAAAAACAGATATATACTCTTCGAAACCCCAATTTTTCAAAATGGTCTTTGTTTCCTCATCCATTTTAATAACTAATGTTAAACATATACCTATTACATATATAGAAAAAAATACAAAAACACACAATGGCGTCACTTGGATGTTTAGAACGGAACGTTTAAATATTTCTTTTAATGTTAAATCACTTTAAACTACTCAATACAACCGACGCGAATGCCGAAACAGTACATAATGATGTATATGTATATCGTATATCACATGACCATATTCTACATGCGCAGTTTCAAATGTGTTGAACATATTTAAGTTGTGTTCAACTGGAATAAAATATACTGGACTGAAATTAAATGTCGTTTGCATAACTTTTAAAATAAATTCATTCAAATAAAATTAAATAAACAAATGGTTTTTAAAACTGAAATAATGTGTTTGTTTGGAACTTATTAAAAAATGCAAACAAAAAAATTAATTTTTGGAAATAACAGAAATGATTAGGTAAACTGTATGATAATTCATTGGACAAAATTTTATTTGGGCAAAATAATACTTTTCAAACATTCAGTTTTATTTCATTGAACTGAATCGTTTTTTTCCGTGTACACCAAAAGTAGTAAGGTCACAGCAGCTTTACACTAAAAGTAGTAAAGTCACAGCAGTTCTACACCAAAAGTAGTAAGGTCACAGCAGTTCTACACTAAAAGTAGTAAGGTCACAGAAGTTCTACACAAGAAGTAGTAAGGTTACAATGGTTTTGAACCAAAATATAACAGACAGTCGTTCAGCTAAAATTTTGCATATGAGAATTTTGTATATGTCAAAAACATAATATTATGCCGATAACGCTGCTGAACAACCACAGTCCTATAAGGATCTACCAATTATTCAGAATTGTTACATCGATTCCATATACCTACGTCACCCTACTACTGCCAATCATTATATTTATTTTGAGTACCTGAATATAGACTACCTGACACAAACTAAAGAAATTTTTGTTTGGTCTCATGACTATTTTCAAAAAATTAAAAAAAAAAAAAAATTATTTTTCAAATGATTTGAATCATGAAATCAACTAAGTGAGTATGAAACCGAGAAATTATAAAAATTGTATTTATTGTATTTTTGATTAATGACCCACGTAAATATTGTGACGCCTCTGTTGACAAAATTTCCCTCTAAAACATTTCATTAATTTCCGTTTAAATTTAATTAAACTATTCTATTCCAGTATATATATACGCTTATTAAAAACGTGACT
This sequence comes from Brachynemurus nebulosus, assembly GCA_035578155.1. Lineage (NCBI taxonomy): Eukaryota > Metazoa > Arthropoda > Insecta > Neuroptera > Myrmeleontidae > Brachynemurus > Brachynemurus nebulosus. The sequence continues at coordinate 33,508,339 of JAPWDM010000006.1, forward strand.
AACTTATAATATCGTTATGAATAAATATGAATTTATAAATTTCTTCTCTAAATATGAATATTTATTAATGACAAAAAAACAATTTTTAATATTTTCAAATGGAAAGTGGCGTCGATTACGAAACACAAAAAGAAAATGAGAAAAACTACTAAAAGAATGTTTGGAATTAGTTGACTAACAAGTTACGGGAAATGAGTTTGCATAAAATAAGTAAACGCTTACTGTGTATAGATATGCAAATAGTGTTTGAATATTATATTTACAGTTAAACCTGTATTGCAATAACAAAGTTGGTGGTATGGTGGTGGTAACTAGGTGAATGTAATGAAATTTAATTTTAATATTTACTCTAAAAATAACGTACACTCCATTCAACTGTGTACCTTTCATATAAGTGGAACTGATTATAGTAATTAAATCCTTCAAAAAGTTTTATCAGTCCCATAAGAATTTTTATTAATTACTTTGAAAATATTTACCGTAAAAAATTTTAAAGAAAAAGTATAGTGATAATCTTTGACCTAATTTTTTTAATTAACATAAGATTTTTATTTGGATTTTTTAAAAATGTATATGAATCTTTTGCAAATTACAGTGCAATTAAATTTTTTTTATTTTAAGAAATGTTTTGACCAGATAGATTCAGCTTTTAAATTATGTAGAAAAAAAACCTAAATGCAAAATCGGGATTCGATCGGCAGATGGTCTAGTTCTTTGGGCATTGGTTATGCTTCAAAAATCAGCAATGGCAGGGATGAGTTTGAGTGTCTCCGAACTTGAAGAGGCTTTATTTCAAATTATCAAGAGCAATTCGTTTTTTCCTACTTATAAAAATAAAGAGCTTTTCTTTTCTTATTTATAAAATACCTGTTGTTGTTTGAGTGAATGCAACATAACTGACAGTTAATTAATATTGTCGTACAAGTTTTGAAAAGAAACATTAAATTAACTTTTTCTGACGAATTTCGACACTATTTTTACAAATGGAAAGTATATAATAAGCATCTCTACTTCTTGTGTTCGTATATTACACCCGTCCCTAAATTTACGCGGCACTTTTATTATGCGAGTATTGGAGACGGTAATGTTAATTCGTACAAAAAAAGGAATGTTTTTGTTATTTTTTTGTGACGACACAATTAAAGTCTCTTTATTAAAACATGGTACATTAAAGTATAACATTCGAAGAAGATTGTATAAAATTTTCCCGAAGAAATATTAAAAAATACAGTAATGGCAGCAATTATTCGAACGTGTCTCGGAAAAAAAGTAGAATTGTGGTGCCCCTCATAAATTGGTGCTGGATCATCCGAAATAAAAAAATTAAAGTTCATTCGTTAGATAACAGTTTTCCTCGAGTAACGCTGGGAGGGTTTTTCGAAATTTCAATTTTTCACTTTTTTGGAACACTTTGAACGGAAAAACACGATTTTGCGATAAAATTGGCTAATTTGTTATTGTAAAATAAAAATTATTAACAAATTTGAAAAAAAAAAAACTCTCCAGCGTTACCTCGTAAATGATGTACAGAAATAGTGTTCAAAATTTCAAATGGATCGGTGCTGTAGTTTTAAAGTTATGAGGGGCACCGACTTTGAAAACGTGAGCTGTGGGGAAAACGCTTTATGAAACTGATATAGAATACTTACTGTTAAACTAAATTTTGTACCCTACACTGACAAAATATACAGTACAGGTATAAACACGTTAGTACTTCCATTGAAATTTCTATAACTGAGAGAGAGAAATATATAGAGAGCGAAACATCTGCCAGGTAACAACAAAAATGCTTATAACTTCGTCAATTTTGCTCCAATTAACTTAAAATTTTGAGTCAAAATTCTTGAGATATTATGTATTCAGCTAAAAAAATAAAAAAATGCAAAAAAAAATTATTTTAATACCTTACCCTGCCCTTAATTGTTTTACGTTTGTATGCGTTGTTTTTGAACAGTGTGAATTTGGACGCCAAGGGGCCGCTTAGACACACGAAAGGACAGCAAGCCGATGACTTTGGACATGAAAATGAAAATATTTGAACCAACTGCGATTTGAAGAAAGAAGAAAACCTACAGCGATTGCTAAGGTATACGGAATAAATGAATCCACTGTCCGAATAGTCGGGAATCTTATTTTATTTGCTAATAACGTTTTAAAAAACAAAATAAATCTTAGGAACTGATTCTTTGAAAAATTGTTGATATTTAGGTTCTACGTCACTGAGCTGATATCTATTTTATAACTGAAATCACAACAGGGCAAAATCTAGCTAACCCGTTTAGTAAGTATAATAATATTACAATAGTTAATCTAGTTATCTTGTCGATTTATAATACGCTTATATAATTTATACAAAGCTTATAAATACAAAATATTATCTTCGACTACTATAATATATAAGAAAATATTTTGCTCGTACTTATATTGTTTCTACAGATATCTGTGCGTTATTCGGATGTTTAAATTGACAATTGGGATGAATAAACAATCATTACACGTCTAAATAGATAACAAAACAACAGAAAATATAAACATGTCACTTCCTACACTAAAGACTGTATCAATGTTAGTACTATGCGTAATATGTAAGTGTATACATGGTGTTCCGTTTTGATACGATTTATATGTTAATTGGTAACATTGTGAAACATCCCCTAGAGAGTATCCATAAACTATGTAGTTTATGGAACTACATAATTTATCGATGTAATCCATAACCAGTCTATGCAATTCTTTATTATGACCACTTCTAAGCCACCCCCTCAATGTAAACTATAGGCGGCTTTTACTTTGAACCTACCCCTCATATACAAAATATAAACAAAAGTTAAGAGAAGCTTTAATAATCAATTAACCAAAAAAACTGATCAATAAAAGAAAGTTTCTTCAGTAATTTGGAGCGCGAAATATTTGAATTCGTGAAAATTCTAATATGTAAATAACAAAATTCTTAATTATTTTTGAAATAATATAAAATTGTACATAATTATGTATTTAAATTTATAATACTAATAGATAGCATTAACAAAAAAAATTTTTGTTGAAAATTTAAAAATTCATTATTGAGAATTATTTAAAATTTTAGAATATGTCATAAGAATAAATATAAAACTATAAAGATATAATTTTAGAAAATGGTATAAGTATGGCATAAGTATGTTTGGTTGTTTAAAACTGGAAAGTATAAAAGTGTCGGCTACATAGGTTATAAACACTCCCTTAGTAAGGATATGTACAGTAGCCACTATGAAACTGTGCACTACCAAAATATTACAACCAATATTGGTTTCACCACTCTGGTATGGCAAACACAATCAAACGCTGCATGTAAGTACACGCAGAGTGTTTATTTTGTTATAGTCGTAGTACAGGTACATAGCAGTAAACTAATTACCGACGTCTACATATTTTTTTATCTCACTATATAACTGTGATTTTAGTCCCGTGCTGTAACACTTTGATAGTGCCGACTGTATATTGCCAAAAATTATAATTTCACGCTATATTTGGATGCAACGTATTTTAAATGTATTTAATATTTTGCATATAAAAGTTTCAATAAAATTCTTGTGCATTCCGCCCCTGTTCTATTTATGACTAACATGACACATATAATTCAAAATATACTTAATAAATAATTAATTAACAATACATATGTATTATGTACTGCATCAATAAATAATATCTTTCTAGAGTATTCTATGACGTGGTGCGCAAACGACTTTTAACAAAAAATCCAAACCGATTTAAGTTAGCTGATAAGAGTAATCAGGGAGTATACTAATCAGGGAGATACTAAACAATCAGCCTGCAGGCAATGTGTTTCACTTCTACCTATGGGTAATTAGTTTGCAAGTGTCCTTCGAACACTTGATATTAAAAGTAATTTTAGTGGACAATGGGACGGTGAGATAGACACCCATTACCACCCGATCACTTGGCCCTTCAGGTTTCGTGATCACGGTTGTTGCTCGATTTATTCAATCTTTAAGTATTTAAACTATGTCATTATAATTTAGCGATATTCTAAAGGATGCTCATGCTCATGCTCATGCTCATACTCATGCTCATGCTCATGCTCATGCTCATGCTCATGCTCATGCTCATGCTCATGCTCATGCTCATGCTCATGCTCATGCTCATACTCATACTCTACTTGTTCATACTTACTTTGCTTCATTTGCTTACAATAATTTTCGTATACCTTTTCCAATAATTTTTGGGATGACTTTTCGAGAGGGTGTTATTAGTGACCATAAACCTTTAAGATGTTAAATTATTTTTTATTACTCATGCGGGAGAAGTACTAACTTAGCGCACACATTTCTGTACTTAACTTTAGTATAACTAAGTAAAAAAGTTTAGTCTGACATAGACTCTATATAAGGATTGTATATTTATATAAATTCATATTAAAAATAAGAAAATAACAATTATCATAAATATCTATTTAGAACAATTTCTTAAAAATTTACCTGTTTTTATTAAATAAAAGAAATTAATCTGTACAAATATGTACCTTCACTAGTCCAAGTTGTAAAAAATAAAACAAAAGATGACCCTTCATAAAACTATTGACAATAATTGTGAATACATTTCAACTCAGACTTTGAAAAAATGTAGGTATATAATTTATGTACGTAAGTATAGTTTTTCAATATTTAAATGAGATGACTTTTCAAGTACGGCAATAATCAGCAGTATTATTGGCAGCATGTTACCTACTTATCTGTATGAATGCAAAAAGAAACCGTTACTTGTGAAACAGGTAACAAATTTAAATACAATTGGAGTGAACATAGGGTGGTATTTGTTGTAAGCAATAATAGTATATTGTGCAATAAGTGTGGGAAATTGTCGATTGCCCACGAAAGCGAAGTTGAGCGCACGAACGTAGTGAGTGCACTCATTCGCTTGAGTGGGGCAATCGACAATCCCGCACGAGTTGCACATACTATTTTTTATTATGAATTTCACATACTTTTTTCTATTATTATCACCTATTTTTGACATTTTTATTACTTTTTAAAATAATATTTTTAAGTGTTTGTCTTTTTTTTCTGAATTAATTATCGTTTAAATTACTTTGTTGGTGGTTTCTATAGAAATAATTATGAAATATTTATTAAATGAAAAATTAAGAGGCGGCTTTGCGTGTTTTGATTAAATTTTGCGTGTTTTATTGTCAATTTGCGTGTGGAAAGTTACTTTCCACACGCAAAAAAGTATGCGGGAAGAGTACAGTGGACAAACAGCTATTTTGCGTACAGAAATGTGTGCGCTAAGTTAGTACTTCTCCCGCATGAGTAATAAAAAATAATTTAACATCTTGAAAGTTTATGGTCACTAATAAGACCCTCTCGAAAAGTCATCCCAAAAATTATTGGAAAAGGTATACGAAAATTATTGTAAGCAAATGAAGCAAAGTAAGTATGAACAAGTAGAGTATGAGTATGAGTATGAGTATGAGTATGAGCATGAGCATGAGCATGAGCATGAGCATGAGCATGAGCATGAGCATGAGTATGAGCATGAGCATGAGCATGATCATCCTTTAGAATATCGCTAAATAATACGTTTGGGTAACGATGGGAGAAATTTACTCTAGTTTTAACACTTTGATATTTCTATATTTTGGCGCCAATAATATTTGGTGATATTTAATTAAATTTCACACCTTTTCACCAGGTAATATGTTTCTGTTTAATCGTTAACGAACAGTTGTAAAAGTTTTTTGAAATTTATATTGTCAATTGGTTGGTTAATTTAATTAATTGATAATTTGTTTTGATTGTTCAATGTTAATTACTTAATAATTGATTATTTACCGATTTTATTCCTTTGTTAAAGATTTCATTCAGTAACTGTACTAATTTGAAATTTGTTATGAATCAGATTGTAAATATAATTTGTATTGTTTGAAATATAATCCTTTTTATTTTTCTTAGCTCTACAGACATCGTGGTCAATTGTAAGGTTTTAATGCAACAATTTAAACAGTTTTCAATAGTGGTTGTTTTCGCGTACTTTGCTATAATAATTGTGTAAATTTAGAAATTTCAGATAATAAAATTTATTAAAGATTATTCATTTCGTTTATTTTACTTTCTAAATTTCAGCTTCCCAAACACCAATAACTTATTTTAAGATTTATTTTTATACCCCTTATTCCAACTGTTAATAAAATTTGTTGTCTGGAAAAGTGGAGTTCAAAAAAGTTATTTCTTGAACTTATAAGGAAGGATAATGGCTTTAAAAAAATTGCTACAATACGATCGCATTATTTATTATTATTCACTATTATTAATTTATCCAAGGTACTTTTGTTACATAATTTTTTTCCTTACAAGAATTTAGTCTTACCAACTAGCCTATAAATCAAAACAGAACACACTGTATAATACAAAACTTAAATTGTGTGCCATGCCTCTTGTTATGTTAAACTTTCACAAACAATTTCAAAGATATATTGTGTATATCAATTGTAGAAATTGCGGCGAATAAACCACAGTTATGTACAAAAATATTCGGCATTAGAGTCACATAAGGGTAAAATGGAAAAAAAGTTACTAATGAAAGAAAATAGTAATAATGTCTCAACTACTAATAGCCTTCTTTGGACCCAGACAAACTTTTTTAAATTACACATTATCTACAAAACAACTAAAAATATCCAATGAGTCTGAATTATTGCTTCAATAAATTTTATTGTATTTTTGAAATTTTTAAAAACAGTATAGAGTTAAAAGACCCCGCTAATCCTTACTTAGTGATGTCGAATGATTAATCGATTAGTCGGTTCAATCGACTAATTTTTTTTTACATATCATTTTTTTTAGTCGACTATTTTACCTTATTCAATTCAATGACCAATACGTATAATTTTTTTAAATGACTAAAAACGACTAATTCAACAATTTTTCTGTGTTATTTACTGGATTTCAAAAGATAAAAACTACAAAATTATGTATTTGTATGATTTTTTACCTTTATATGATTAACTGATTGTGATTTCTTAAAAGGAAAATATTAAAAGTTCACAATTAAATTCAAAAGAAAGCTTCGCTTTTGAAAGAGTTAGATAGGTTACATGCTCGATATATTCGACTAATGACTAATTTTATCTGAAAAACAATTTCAGTCGATTAATCGACTAACTGTTTCTCGGCTCGACATCACTAATCCTTACTGACATTATATAAATGCAAATGTGTTTGTTTGTTTGTATATGTTTGAATGAAAATTTTTGTATGTTACTGTTTACATATGTTTTGGATAATATGTAGGTATTATGTATTATATATAAAGCCACTAGTAAATTAATGAATATTTAGAAGTTCAACCAGATAACACATACAATTTATACAACATCTGATTTATAACAATTGTAGATACGGTATATATCTTTTAGCAACATAGACGCTTTTATGCCTATTTAAAACATGTGGTTTTTAAAATATGTTTTCGTTAAATTAAAATACATAAAGAAAAACTTTCTTTTACATACGTTAGGTTTGCGTTTTTAATTTTAAGTTGTAAAGTATGTGGCCGCAAATTTTTTCTCCAAAAACAACATCAAAAAAAATATTTTCTAACAATTTCATAAAAATATTCTAAAATGACAAAACTACACTGAAAACTCCGAACAGTTGCTGTTACTAAAGAAATGTTAGTTAACTTGAAATAGTTTCTCTAACAGCTTTTTATAATTCACGGTACTATAAATAAAGTCATCCAAACAAATAATACCCCTGTCGCAGCATCCTGCGTAACATAGCGAATTTACGTTTATAAAAATTCGTTTTTCTCGGAAACTAGTTGACATAGAAAAAAAGTTTAAAGACCTTTTTTATGTAATTTTTTCTTCTCTTTTAAATGGTGTAAAAAAATTTCGCAAAAGCTTTTGAATAAATGGAAATTTTGGCAAAAAACTAATTTTTTGCAAGAACAAAAACCATGTTCCTGGCATCTGACGTGTTTGGCTGAAGAACTCATCCAAGATTTTTTTATTTCCAACGTTGTCACCAAATTTTGTAAAGCTAGCAGTTTTTCCTGAAGAGTTATCGTGCTAATACATATATACATACATACATACATATATATATATATATATATATATATATATATATATATATATATATATATATATATATATATACATATAACTTTTAGTGAATATTATTTTCGGTTTCTAGGGACCTCAAAACAAATTTCTGCCATAGTCCCGGACTCAAGTCGCGTCATGACACCTACTGTAACAGCTGAATTTCCAGAATTGGAAATTCGCTAAAAACTAGTTCTGATAACTAAAAAAAACAATTCTTTATTTATTGACGTTATATGCTTACAACAAAAGATTGATAGTTACAGTAACTAGTGCACTATTGTTAATGTCCGAAATGTCCTTTTTCGATCACTTGACCGATCACGTAATTCAGGTAAATATCAACAATTTCTTAAGCATCAGAGAAATTTTTAAAAGCAATTCTTTAACTTTAAATAAAATTGTTGTATCCTGGAATAATTTCCTCCGTTCCACTGTTAGTTAAAATAGCATTAGATTGTGTAATATGAAATGTCGTCTTCCGACCACTTGGTCTACTCTGTAATTCAGATAAATATCGACACTTTCTGAAGTATTAGAAACATATTTAAAAGTAGTTCTTTAATTTGAAATAGAGTTCTTGTACCCTGGAATTAATTCCACCGTTAGTTGGAATACTATTAGACCGTGGAATTTGTAATTTCGTTTTTCGACCAGTCAGTCTTCTGTGTAATTTAAATAAATATCGACACTTCTTAAAGCAGTAAAGAAATGTTTAAAGCAAATATTTGATAGCCTGGGATAATTTCCATGTTTAGATGGAAAAACATTGGACCGTGTAATATGAAATGTCGTTTCCCGACCATTTGGTCGACCGTTTGTCCATATAGTTATTCTCCTTGTTTTTTTTTTTCAGACAAGTTTTGTTTTTTTTTTTCAGACAAGTTTTGTTTTTTTTTTTCAGACAAGTTTTGTTTTTTTTTTTTTTTTTTTTTAGACAAGACAACGCACCTATGTTATTGTGTGCTCTAAATAAAAGAAGTAAAAACCAAAAATTATTTTTTGTCATAATGTTGCCCACTGTTTTCTTTTTTTTAAAACAAAAAGCTTGTGCTGTATTGTGCTAGATGTGTGCTATCATGTACCGTAAATTAAAATACTAAATTCCAGAACTTGCTGTTTTTACCGCCAAAATTTTTCTTTTTGCATAAAGGCCCCGCTTTAAAAAAGTCAAAAATAAAAATTATAATAATTTTTGAAATTCATTGTAATTCACATATTTTTCTGCTGATCGGTGAGATACTTTCGTAGACCACTGGTTGAGAAACACTGTTATACTTTTAATAGTAAAATAGATTTATGAAGATACGTAAAATCTTAATCGAGAATCCAGCTAATGATTTCAAATCACTGATATTCAGTTTTTAAAAGTCAAATAAGATCGGGCGCATGTAATTTCCGCACTTTTTTTTAAATGCATCAACTGTTTGTTAATTTATGTGGTAAATTCCGCACTACTGCTGGTCAGAAAATTAACATAAGTATGTACACGACAAACCTATATACCGGGTGAATTTTTTTATAATTGTCATTTGATTTATTCCTAAAATATTCCTAACAAAAACGAAACCACTTTTTTAGAAATTTGGGCAAAAGGAAATGCTAATTATGAAGGTGATTAATATTCAGGTAGCTCCTTATTATTATGAAAATTTAAGCAAAGGAAAATGCTAAAAATGCTAATCAGACACGTAACTCATTTTCAATTAACTACTTTTATTTCATAAGAATTCGGGCAACTGGAAACTAAACTAACCAAACCTTAACTAACCTCACCACCTAGTTTTATATCAAAGTCGACGTATATTATCTAAACTAACTAAACTAACCTAACCTAAACTAACCTCGTCACCCAGTTTTCACATCAAAGTCGAAGTATATTGTCAAAACTAAACTAAACTAAACTAAACTAAACTAACCTAACCTTAACTAACCTCACCACCTAATCTTATATAAAGTCGAAGTATATTATCAAAACTAACTAAACTAACCTAACCTAAACTAACCTCACCACCTAGTTTTTATATCAAAGTCGAAATATATTGTCAAAACTAAACTAAACTAACCTAACCTTAATTAATCTTACCACCTAGTTTTATTTCAAAGTCGAAGTATATTGTCAAAACTAATTAAACTAGACTAACCTATCTTCAAAAAATATTCGATAATTTAATATTGTGTTTGGTACTAATGAACAGCATTTTTAAAGAACTTTCCAATCATGTATCATAAATGGGGTTTTACAATTTAAAAAAATAGGATTTTGGTGCCTAAAGTCTAAGGGGTTGGTTGCAAAAGTTTCCCATGCCAGTCATAATAGTTCCCCCTTCATGTTCTAGAGACTGTTTTGATAGATTTTAATTACCAATTACCGTTCCAAAGATACAAGGCCTGGCTTGTTTTTAAATTGACACCCTGTTTATGTATTATACACACCAGTTAAATATAATTTTATCAAAAAATAATTCGTTTTATTTTCAATTGTTTAGTGCGGAAAATACACATAGGATCATGATAACTTGAAAAGATGAGTGCGGAAATTACTACCGCCCATAAAGTAACCTGATGACGTTCATTTGTCAAAATTAAAGCATCAAATTGATAAACAACTGAATTAAATTAAACCAAGAAATACGTGTAATTAACCTGTATGTATGCGAATGAAACGATTCAGAACTTCAACGATATTTTTTAATCAACAGTACGGGAAGAAAGCACGTATAATATAATAATAATTAAGGAAATCGATTTTAACTTAATTTCCATTGCATGATATACTCCTACTTACTTCCTCTGTTTTACTTAGGTGCCTGCTGTCTGTATTGTTTGATCGGTCGTCTATCTAACTAAAACGATACCAACGTAGAGAGTGGTTTACATTCATTTGATATATTTATGAAGCTTGGTAATAATTACGTAATATTAATTACTAACAATTATATTTAATATACTATAATTGGATTATTACCTTAATAGTAAAAGTTCTATCATCATTTTGATCTACCAACTTTTTACCATGAGTATGTATTGTACGGAGTTGGCGATGTAAAAGGCAATTTTAATTAATCTTTAGAATATTTGAAGTAATTAAAAAAAATTAAATGGTAAATATATTTTGATTATTATTTGTAATTATCTTTTTAAATATTTGTTTGATGCTTCTTTAAATTGTTGGTTTAATTGTATTATCGTGCTTACAGTTAAAAGGCGAAATAAAAATTCATGCTTATTAAAAATGTTTAATATTCCATCTAAGCTAACTGCCTATTATAAAAATCGTTTGTAAAATTAAAACTTATTGCTGTAATGAATCAACAAAAATTATAAAATGTACGATAACAATTAAAACTTTGTATTTGCTGAATTTGCTGAGCTTCCAGTTTTTTTGTATTTCCTAGAAATTAGAAGAAATGATGATACTTTTCGTCGAACTTTGCCAAAATAAAATACCCCTGTCGCAGTATCCTATATCACATAGCAAATTTTCGATTTAAAAAAAAGGTTAGGTAATTTATGTGATTTTTTTACTCTTTGCCATGGTATAAGTAAATTTAAAGAAACTTCTGAATTTCGGCAAATGTTGGCAAAAAACTAATTTTTCTAATGATTCTAGCATAGGATGTATCTGGCTAACGAACATATCCAACATTTTTGGAGTTCCGCCGTCCAAGGAATCTCAACTTTAAGAGCCTTTTTAACGATACTCAACACGATGTGATACGTGAGAAAAATTTTTCTCTATACTTTTTATTTCTACTATTATTTTACTAGGTATAATATAATTATTAACTGAGAATTCTTATAGAGTGTACATGAAAAATTTCATGAAGCTATAAGAGTTTCGAGAGTTTTCTTCCGAACCCTAAAAAAAATTGATAATATACAAAAATACATAATGTTTATATCACAAATGTTAATCACAAATAAAACAATGGTTCTAAAACCATCATATCTAAATATGATATTTTCCTTTTTTTTAGTAGTCTAAAAAATTTTAGAGTTTGGAAAACTTTTGCTTCCAAAAGATACCAAAACTAGTGCAAAAAGAATCTTTCTAATGGAATTCATAGTTCCTAAAAAATACGTTATATATACACACTCAGGAAATTTAGGATATTTGTGCAAATGCCCACATAGACTAACACAAAATATGAATACTACATGCATACGTGTCAAAATGATGACCTCTTTTTTGAAGTCGTTCAATAAAACAGAAAGCTTTGTATGTAACTCCATTTAGTTAGAAATCATTTAAACTCATTATTTAATATGTCTTTTTCATGCCAAGAAATGCTCGTTCAATAAATGTCTATTTTGTACCTTTCTTAAATAACAAATAAATCGTTCCTAAATAATAAGTTTTCATAAATTACTAGATACTAAAATTTAAATTTGAAAATCATAGAACTGAAAAAAATATTATTCCACCTCTAAAAACACATTTTTAAATTTTTCATATTATATTTCCAATTTGAATTTTGATTACTATTAAAGTTCGTAATTAAAATAATACATGATACGGATATACATATGTTAATTATTACATACACATACACACAAACATACACACATAGGGTGTTTCATGCTACCAAGAACATACATACAAATGACAAACAAAATATAATCACTATGTGTTTCAAAATATTTGAAAATCGATGGGTGAACCAAACATTTTTTACAGCATATTTATTGTAGTGTAAAACACCCAGTATCTTTGTAAATATATATATATATATATATATATATATATATATATATATATATATATATATATATATATATATATATATATATATATATATATATATAATATTGTACATCAGCGCCGGCTTGAGGGCAGTTCAAACGGTTCGACCGCATTAGGTCCCGGATTTCTGAACGCTTCAAGCCGCTGACTGATTCTGTAAAATTGAAAATTTAAATATGACCTTTGAAACACGATATTTATTTACAATAAAATCAGAATTTGTCGTCAAGTTTTGCGATCCAGAATTACAATTTTACAAAAAAAAATGTATTACTATATTTATTTAAAAATATGTAACTTGTTTGAATTGTATTTAAATTCTGATACTATTCTGAAAACTATATTAACTTTTACCAATTAAATTGTTACCATTGTATCTACAGAAATTCTTTTTCCAAGGCTAAAGATAACAAAATATTACTTCAGATCTACCATTAATCAAGATCGATTTATCTCTTCAGTAATTTTATCCATCAAATTTCTATACCAAAAGTAGCAAATTTACAGCGCTCCTATACCAAAAGTTAAGCATACGACGTCAACGGTTTCGTACCGAAAGTATCCAGATGATAGCACTTCTAGATTAAAAGTACTAAAATCGTGGCTGTTTTACACCAAAAGTAGTAAAGTTACAACGATTCTATACGAAAGGTAGTAAAATTATAGCGATTCTTTACCAAAAGTAGTAAAATTACAACGATTCCGTACCAAAAGTAGTAAAGTTACAGCGATTCTGTAACAGAAGTAGCAAAGTTACAGCGATTCCGTACCAAAAGTAGTAAAGTTACAGCGGTTCTGTACCAAAAGTAGTAAAGTTACAGCGATTCTGTAACAAAAGTAGCAAGGTTACAGCGGTTCTGTACCAAAAGTAGTAAAGTTACAGCGATTCTATAACAAAAGTAGTAAGGTTACAGCGGTTCTGTACCACAAGTAGTAAAGTTACAGCGGTTCTATACCAAAACTAGAAAGGTTACAATGATTTTGTACTAAAATATTTACAGAAACGAAATAAAAATCACATATAAATATGCGTTTTCTCATTACATTTATAATTTTATACTACCTATAAAAAACGAGAGCATGCATTTCATTCAAAGTACTTTTATTTTCATCTAAAATGTTTATATTTAAGAATTTTCTATACCTATGTCAAAAACATATTATGCCGGTAACTTTGTCGAGTAACCACAGTGTCACAAGAATTTATCATTTGTCCAAAATAAGGCCCGATCGACATTATAGTGCCGATATCGATACGTTCCCGCTCTAGTCTCGCTCCGATATAATTTTTTTGTGTTTACATTACAGTACCGGTACTTGTTTGATCTCCATTCACACTATAGTGCCACTCTCGATCCGGTCTCGCTCCGATAAAATATATAGTGTCATATATTAAATACTATTGTATTAGGAGAACATAATAATCATAATACGTATCTATTAGTTAATTAGTTATATCATCATATTGTATTGTTACAAGACGTCGCGTCGTGTCGTTATGTTGTATCATGTTTTCCTAATACAATAATTTTTAAATAAATGAAGAAGGCTGATTGATTTTTGTGGATTTTTTACAATGACCGGTACATGTCATCCGCTCCGATAACGCTCCGCTAAAATACTACCTGAGTTGTATTGGTATTGGAGCTGTACTGGAGCGGGACTTGACCGCGACTGATATCGGAGGGGTATCAGAGCGATGAGGTGAAGACACTTATTGTTTCTTGTGTAAGAATATTTTATCATAAATGGTCAAATCGTTTTCATGTAGTTCATCCTAACCCTGACTGTAGGAACATAAATAAATTCTTAGGTTGTACGAAATTTGTTCCAAGTCTCTCAAAGTCAGTTTTTCTCCGAGCCCCACTTCTGTTCGAGCCGATCCTGGTGTACATTCCAATATATTATAAGCATATGTGGAAATAATATTATGAGAGACTGTTTTATTAACAATATTTCAACTATAAAACAAATTTAATAATATTTAAAACTGACTATTAAAATATCAAAACTATAAATTTTACATTCAAACCGTGCGGTAAGTATCCACTTGTGGTTTAATTTCAATGTAAAAGTACTCATTTCTACCCACGGTACTACATTCAAAATGTAAAATAGAAAAATCAAACTTTTTATTAAAATATTTTCATACAAATGACTAATTAGAAAATTTTAATATTTTGAATTTTAATTATCTACCTACTTGTAGAGTCAAAATTATTGAAATATCAAAAGTTGAAATGTGTATAGCGAATATAATTTGATAACTGCTACCCACGCGATTTCCTTCCTGTTTGTTAAACAGAGTGTGAACGAAATTTGTTGTTAGTAACAGTTTCCATACACTTCCTATACTTATAATATTCTATTCATCACTTGTTAAAATTTAATTTTTGCCTTTTATTATATTCTTAATGAAAATAACGCAGAGTTAGTTCTTGATAAAAGTCAAACAACCAACTAAATTTAAAGGTTAAGCTAAACAAATGTTACCAACTTTTATTTTCGGGCAAAATTTTCTGATAACCCTGCGAGACGCAAACAATTTTAATAAACCGGGAAAAATATCGTTATAAGTAATCATTTTTTTATTATAAGTGCCTCTCTCTAACCATCACTCTCAAATAGAACCAGGACAGTCATTATGAGGGGGGGGTAAACTTGCTGTTGGCACCCTCCCCGAGAAAAACGCCAAATTAAATTTTGGCGCACCGATATTTTTAAGTTTTCTCCTGCAAAAAGTAACAAGCAAAAAAAAACATCAAATTGGTTTTTGGCGCCCTTAACACTGCAAAAAGTAAATGGCGAGAAAAAAAACATTCAATTCACGATTTTGGCGCCCCTCAACTTGCGTTTTTGACGCCCCACAAAACTTGCAGGGGGAGTACCTGCCCCTGCTGCCCCCGTAGATCCGGCCTGGAATAAAACTATTCTTGTCTGATATACACAAAAAGACGGTAATTAAAGGAAAAACCAAATTTACGAAAAAAATTTCTTCCCTAGAGCCTTTACCACAAGTTCAGCTTAAGATTTCTAGAGATCAATGTGTTGATGAATCTGAATTTTACAGTGCGTATCAAAGCGACATAACCAAGAATGGAAATTGCCAGGGACTTTGGTCAGTGGAGTGGAAAGTGGTTACAACAATTGCACATGTGCAGTGGTGGAATAACATAGTAGTTGAGCGTAATATATTTACTTAAATTTAAAAAAAAATGTCTTTTGGAACTTTTGTCGAATAAAATTATTATTGTTGACTGAATTTCTATCTTTTATTTTCTATTTTCTTTTGGGAGTTATGTAGACACACAAGTGTTTTGTACAACTAATACAAGAACAAGTGTACAGGGCTGTTTGAGGAGACTATTTATAGAAAAAAGAATCAGCCCAATGGAGCGTGTGCGTAAAGCTATATAGAATGTTGATAAAATGAAAAGTTTAATCGGTCTCGCTATTAATAGTTATTTAGCGTTATAAAAAAAAATCTGTATTCTCCAACGGTTGCTGAGGTGTTGGTACTTCAGTAGTGTACCATATTAGATGTACTACACTGTGTATGAAATCTACTACAATCACATCGTTCCTATAATAAGGTAAATTAGTTACAATGTTACAACTGAACCAAATATTATAATGATACATACATACATTTGATCTGTTGTATCGGTTAAGGAGGTATGGTAATCTACCGAGCAATAATTTCCACCTATTTTAAAAATTTAATATTTTTACCATCTATTTATTGATATTTAATGAACATATAAAAAAATTGAAACTTCATAGACTTTAGCGATTTAAGGCAGGAGTTCAAATAAAAAAGCAACTTTTTTATTTATGATTATTTTGCTTGTTGGAATTTTTTTCAAATTAGGGAGGGTTTCAAATAGAAAATTTTGTTTTTGAAACATTCATTACTCTCCCCTGTGGGGCGAGGGGGCTCTTTTTTACAAGTTTTTAAGCGTTTACAAGGAACGCCATATTTCAAAAAGTAATGAATATTTTTTAAATATTTCTTCATTATTTTATTCCTAAAGAACCTGTCCATAAAGCTGAGTATTCTATCGTTATTTTCGAGATCGATGTTAAATACGAAATTATATTTGTCGTATAAATTGTACCATATGTGCCAATTTTCACTTGCACCACTGTAAAATTTTCTTGGAATAATTACAATAATATCTTTTTCTATTACCAACTATATTATTTTTACTTCCTTTCACTCTCACAAACAACAGAACTAACTTATTGATTTTCATATTCAATTCCATCTTCATTTCATTTTTTACAACACCATTTTTAATATGATGGAAAAACGACTACTTCAAAAATAAAAAAATATTTTCGTTTCGTATTCGGTCACGAAACTGTACAAAATTTGTAATTTATTTCCATGTTTTAAACATAACTTATCTTGAATAACTTTCATTTGTTTAAAATATAAAAATAACACGAACAGAACAGAACAGACCCTCCTGCGTTTTTATACTTTTTTTTTTGATATTAAAAATTAACGTTTCAATAAAGATACGCAGGTTTTGTAGAGCTGTTCGGTTTCCGAAAGTACCGAAATAAGGTTTTTTAGTGTCATAAATAATAAATTTGTACGGGCATAAAAAAACTGTTTACCTTATTTGCCTTATTTGTTTATAAATTTTAACATTCCGTATAGTTTATGATACGGGGAATCAAATAGTGCAGGTTCAGAAAGGAGTTGAGTGTTCAAAATTATTCGCTCGGAATAGAACGAATTTTATCGAGTGGATGAGATTTAAGGGGAGCATAATGCCACATACACAATCGGTCTATAGATAATATACATAATAAAGTGTGGATTAATACGAACGAGTTTATTGGCAAATAATAGATTCGCAAGTACTCGATAATATTTAAAATTGAAAATAGTAACTGTTTCTCGCATTAAAGAGAGTACCAATACACATAAGTGGTTGAATGGATATCGGACTGGTGATAAAAGATCGTTGGTGTAGTGGCGAAGACACCTGACTAGTTACCGGGAGATCCTGCGTTCGATTCCCAGCCGATCCAGTTTGATAATTTTTTCAATCACTTTGTGATTTTTAATTTACATTTGGATTTTGCTCATACAATATACAAACCAAAGAAATCGAGTGCTTAAAGTTTCAGTTTAGCTGAACGATAAGTGAACATATGAATACTGCGTAGGTTTAAATGCGAACAAAAGTTTGTCATACGTAGTATTGTTTTACAAACACTCGATAATATTTGAAATTGAAAATACGAACGAGTGTATGGGAAAATAAGATTCAGATTTAGAGGTAATGAATTGATTATCTTTATACGAAACGCACTTTTCATAATCTTATTCGATACACAGTATTTATTATAAAAGTTCATGCTGTCACTTAGTAACCTGGTCAGATTTTGTTTAAATCGATATTGTTTATACGAATGAGAAAAAACAATCAAGGTGTCTCCACTTTCTGTTACGAAACTGATGTTTCCGAAGTTCTAGGGTAAACGGTATAGATACTGGACAGTTAAGAAAAATTTTCAAAACAAAGTACAGAAAAAGTACGTGTTGTAACTTTATTTTTAACGAAAAAATTCATAAATAAAGTAAGACCTGTCCACTTTAAGGTACCATATAAAAATTTCATATTACGTTTTGGTAAGTCTCTGAAAAAAATATTAAAGTTGAGCGTGTAGAAAAATACAGTTATAGGACAAAAATTACATTTATTAATTTCTGGCGTATTTCCACAATTCACAAGTTCTGTATCATCTACACAGCCTTTATCCACTCCTTGATAAACCCTTTACGATGATTCACAATTTAGTAGGATATTATTAAATGATTCTAGCCTTGTCACTCACTAAACGCAGTAAATTATGGTTCTGTAAATTATGGTTAACTCAGAATGCATTTTCTGAAAATAGATACTAGAGGGTTCTGTTTAACTAAAAAATCAGGAAGTTTGCTTTACTATAAGCCTTATAATCTCCAAAAGAGAGTATCTTGTCCAAAAACTGTCAACGTCCAATAACTATACCGTTTACCCTATATGTTTTTAATCTGAAACAATTTTACGTAATTTCAAATCGCTATAACTGTATTTAAAAATATAAAAAATTTGTATCTGATTTTTTATCAATAAAATGCCTTAATTAAAACTTCAGTTTTCAAATTAGAAACACTCTTTCTAATCAACACTCAATATAATAAAGTGATATATTAAAGATATAAAGATACACGAAACATCTTTCTTCATAGATAATTATATACTATAAAAGTTGAATCATGATAAATGAAATTAATTTTGCAATAAAAAAATTCAATCTTGACATTCCTTACACTAATTAAATCTTATTATAATTTTTATATTATAATATTCGGAAATATACAAATTATCTATAAAGCAAATTTCTAGTTTGGTTTTTAACATCCCCAACACTATCATTATTAACAATTTATTAGCGTGAAGGTGATAGAGAAAGCAATACTTTTTAAAATGACAAAGCTCAATTTAAATTTAAAAATTTGATTGAGACATTTCATTGATAAAACATCAAAGTACCTATATGGAGAAAATTTATTTAAAAAAATATTAATTTAAATTATTGGGATTGTACCAAAGAATATGAAAAAAATACGAATGTACTCTTACTCTTTCGTAATTCGTATAAACAATTTTAAATTAAACAAAATCTGACTAGGTTGTTAGGTGTCAACATGAAATTTTATAATTAGTATGTTTAGAACAAGATTCCGTTCGAATAATTTTGACTACTCAACTCCTTTCTGAACCTGGTCTAAAATGGTGTGTTGAAAAAATATGTTCGTTTAGCTCAACAAAGATTCAAGGACAGTTTATTTACATGAAAAACTGTGTTTACGTGTACCTATTTTATTGTACATGGTTGTGTAACACGCGTGTACTTTATATTCCAAAATTATCAAGACGAAATCAAATTAAATTTTTATTTATGGACAATTAGAGTAGAAAAATTTTTTCATAAATTGAATTAAAACTCATACAGTCATTTTTTTAAACCAGTAGGATGTCAATGTGAAGTGTAAAAAAAACATTCGTGGAAACGAGAATAAAGTTTGTAGGCAAAAATTTATTTTAGCTCACAGAGAATTAACGTAATTCGCGTAAAAATACTTCATCTACTTAGAATTTAATTTGTGAAGTCACAAATATAACATTTCCTATAAAAACAGTATCATAATATGAAAATAGGAATTTAATCTAATATATTAACGTGTTGCTTTTCGAGTTAGTTATTCACAATTGATCAGAACTAAAGATTTAATAGAACTATGTGCACATTTATATGTATCAGTAATTTAATTTTTGCCATAATATTTAAATAAATAAATTGTTACCTGTATTTTCGCCAAAAAATTTTAAACTAGTAATTTCATTTTTTGACTTTATTTGGCGATAACCCTCAATATAATGGCAAAAAACCAAACAGAATTTTTTAACCAATCTTCAACATGTCGACCGGTTTCGGTGTCTCAAAACACCATTATCAAGAAGAGAATATAAAAATCAATAAAAAATAAAAAATGAAAAAATTTTAGAAAATTTTTTCATAAACAAGAGCCTAAAAACCTTTTAGTCTGGATCAAAACCAATCATATCAAACAATGACAAATATAGTAACTCGTTAGTTGCAAAAAAGGAAATACGTACATCACTAAAAATGATATACGAAAACGGAAATGTGAAACAACAAAACATCTGAAGACGTAAAGAAAAAGTAAAAGAAGAAACGAAAAATCATTGTTAGAAAGAAAACATCTGTAAAAGCCACAAATCACCTTATGAACCACCTATTCAATGAAACTAATTTGAATATGTAGGTATACCCGAAGTAATGTATTTAGACAATTACGTCACAAATTAGTTCAACCCTTCAAAATGACGTCATATAGATTTTAAACCAATAACTGAATACAAAATTTTTAATACTCCTTAAAAATACTCCTTCTCGATTTAACATTACGAGTTAGAAAAAGATAATATAATAATATAATCCAACCTAATTAAACAAAAGCAACTGAAATATTAATGATAATAATATAAAGAGGCGACTTACGTCGTTACCTATTTGTAACCACACTCCAGAAGAAGACGTAATTATAATGAGTTGTCTGTCAAATGTTACTCTTAATAAGATCTTCAAATTTGTTTAATTTTGTACAGTAAGGCTCAACGTAATGGTAAACTAGTAATTAGATTTTACCGTGCAAATGGTTTAAATAGTAATAAATTATAGCTATTTAATGACAAACAAATCAACCAAACTTTTCAATCTTATACCTAAACTTTTTCTATCAATAACAACTCACTCATATTTTATTTTAAAAATGCCTACTTTTTTAGCTTATCGTACTTTTTAACTTGACCTAGTAGTGTACTTTTAAATAGTTTTAGA
Source organism: Brachynemurus nebulosus (assembly GCA_035578155.1). Lineage (NCBI taxonomy): Eukaryota > Metazoa > Arthropoda > Insecta > Neuroptera > Myrmeleontidae > Brachynemurus > Brachynemurus nebulosus. The sequence goes on from JAPWDM010000006.1 coordinate 33,529,620, forward strand.
AATCAGTTTACTTATTGCAATTCAAATGTTTGATGAATTTCTGCAAGGAAAATTCAGCTACTACACCATATCTCACCAGGTCACCATAAAAAACGCTTTTATATTCTCCAGCCGCCATATTGAAATCACTGTTGTGTGAGGACAATTTTGCCACGCATATTTGAAAAATAGAGTCCATAACCTTTAATTTGAGATATTGCAGATCTATTTTAAGCAACACCAATTTTTTACAGCAGGATGTCCCGTTCAGAAAGAATGTCCTATATATATATATATATATATATATATATATATATATATATATATATATATATATATATATATATATGGGCCGCAGAAACCGGGGGGGGGGGGCAAAGAGGTCCCGACTCCCCGAAAATTACGTAAATTTTCCTTCCATTCATTTTATTCATATTAAACTGTTTACTGGTATTTTTCATTTGAAAATCGAATTTTCGGAGACGAAACTTTACGATAATATTTTACAATGTTACCGGAGAATTGCGTTATCAAAAAGTTGGGTTGTTTAAATTCTTGTTGGACCTCTCGGTAGATTTGTAGTTGTTGCGCCCCTTTATTATATATATATATATATATATATATATATATATATATATATATATATATATATATATAAATTTTGGTGAATCGGCATCATTTTCGGATTGTGGCAACCTCCAAATAAAATTCTGTCATAGTCCCAAGCTCAAGTCTTACCATGACAGTGACAGTAGTAGCTGAATTTTCTTTCCAGTCGGAAATTCATTCAAACAATTGAAGATAGGAAGTAATGAAATAAAAATTTGAAATATATTTAGAAATACACTACCAGCTCAAGTGAGAAAGTACAATAAGCTAAAAAAATAAATATTTTTAAAATCAATCAAATTTCATCAAAATCCTCCTAGTAGTTTTTGCATGGTGCGTGCACAGACAGACGGACAGGTCAAAATTTAAATATCGCTGTTTTGGTATCTAAATTAATAACTGTCTATAATATCAGTACAATTTTCCAAAAATATTCCATGTACATACAGACACGGTTCATTCAGGCCCGACGGGAGGGTGGGGTAACTGGGGTTCTAGCCCCGGGCCCCGGCCTTGAGGGGTGGGGGGCCCGTAACTGCCGATAGAGGGCCAAGGAAGAAAGGTTTTTTTGCTCATAACTTATTTTCTTGGGAGGAATTTTTTAAAAGAACGTAGTTTATTCCCGGGGCCCACTATTTTTCTCCACGGCCCTCGGTCCATTTACAGTTTTTTTATATGTATTTATAGATTTGTAATACACTGCATTTTGTAAGAAACAAAGATATGTACTTGGAATTTATTGATTGTTTTTTAAAAGTTTTTGGAAATAAATTTAATTTTCTGGCGGTTTTAAGGGCCTTATTATTTCATAAGCATCCGTTTAATGATAAGTTTAACCTTTCCCGTATTACAAAATTCATATGTAAATCGGCGTTGATGTCTCTTTTCCAAAACCACGGTCTATTACAATAAGTAATATGAACTGCCATATTTGATTTTGTGGACTTTTAATATCAAAGCTTTCCAGTGATGAAGGAAGGGTTACTAACAATATTATTTTTATTAAATATGGTAATTAAACTTTGTATACCTTAAAAATTAAGGTCAATTAACTTTTATTTATGAAATGATTTTTTTGAATCGCTTTTAGTTTTCGTTAGTACAAGGTCTAATAACAAAATAAATTAATTTTTCCATTAATCTTCTAAACCAGACGTCAGAAAACTACGGTCGCTGGGCCAGACCTGACCCACCTGTTGTTTTTAATCCGGCTCACCAATCAATTTAGTGCCTAACTTTAGTAATGTTTTTTAATGATGAATTTTTAGAATGAGTATTTTTACTAGAAGATAGCTAAATAAATTATTTAAAGTTTAAAGACATGGATCAATCCAAATTCTAGAATGATGATACTATTCATTAAAATCACCTTGGTGGAGCCCTTAGCAATAATATAAGGGCACGAGGATTGTAAAATGCCTATTTATATTCCTTTCTGTAATAATGATATTGATATTCATAACTTTACACCTACTTAAGGGATATTTGTGGCTCTATACAAAAATTTTAGGGGTATAAGAATTTTCTTGATCCCAGATTCGCACTCAGAGTCGAAAAATGCAAAGAAATACCATAGTCACTCACCCAAATCACAACCCTGATTTTTTTCGAGGGGGTGTCTTATTGTTACTTAACCTAAATTTATATTTTTTTAATACACCTTCCACCAATCTGACCTTGCTGAAATTTCTACACACGATAACTATGTTAGAGCCAAATAACATATATTTTTTTGGTAGGTGTCACTCAAGGGGTTGATCTAAAACATGCATCCTCAAAAATTCAATTATTATTTTAATCTAGTGAATAACGTCATACGAATGTAAAAAAATTCTATAATATAAAGCTACTTTATGTCAACATTCTTTATTAATTTCATCTAATTATCTTCAATAGTTTTGAGGAAAAAAAATTTTAAATTTAAGGGTTGTTATCCCCATATCTCTAACAATATAGGGGGTAGAGGTTTAATACCTATATTTTCGAACATTACTCACCATAAGCAACATTCGTGAAAAAGAATAGCCGAAAAAGCCGCTGGGCCGAAATCACATAATGCTTACCCGGCGAGACCCTTTGATTGATTTTAAAAATATTTATTTTTTTTAGCTTATTGTACTTTCTCACTTGAGCTGGTAGTGTATTTCTAAATATATTTCAAATTTTTATTTCATTACTTCCTATCTTCAATTGTTTGAATGTATATATATATATATATATATATATATATATATATATATATATATATATATATATATATATATATATATATATATATATATATATATATATATATACATATATATATATATATATATATATATATACATATATATATATATATATATATATATATATATATATATATATATATATATATATATTATATATATATATATAATAAAGGGGCGCAACAACTACAAATCTACCGAGAGGTCCAACAAAAATTTAAACAACCCAACTTTTTGATAACGCAATTCTCCGATGACATTGTAAAATATTATCGTAAAGTTTCGTCTCCGAAAATTCGATTTTCAAATGAAAAATACCAGTAAACAGTTTAATATGAATAAAATGAATGGAAGGAAAATTTACGTAATTTTCGGGGAGTCGGGACCCCTTTGCCCACCACCCCCCCCCCCCCGGTCTCTGCGGCCCATATATATATACAGTCTGTTAAGTAAGATCGTGGTCGACCATACTCACAACTGGTAAAAGATTTTCTCTAAATATTTTGTGAGCAGGTAGAGTGAACCTTCGTCTTCCATGCACTTTAAAGAAAGATTCATTTATTTGTCTTTTGTTAGAATAACAAGCGAAGTACCATGAGTACCGAATACGCGACACGAATGCCAAATGTGGCATCTTTACATTAGACTGGCCGTCACAGTCGCCCGATACCAATCCGATTAGGTCACATATCAAGTACAAACTTAGAGGAAAACGCATATATACATTTAAAGCAGTTAACTCGTGAGATTCGTCTCAATCTAAAAAATTGAAATCTAAGAAATTCGTCAATTTAACTAAAAGTATGCCTCGAAAATGGCGTCACCACCGGCGATTATCAACGCCGGTGGTGACTGGACACCTTATTAAGCTAATTGCATCGTAGTCCTCATCAGGTGGAACGTATATATGTATTTCAAAATTCTTTTAAATAAATTTTTATATAAATTATCTCGACCACGATCTTACTTAACAGACTGTATATATATATATATATATATATATATATATATATATATATATATATATATATATATATATATATATATATATATATAATTATGTTGCGTGTGCTTGACTCCGTATTATCGATATTTAATAAGAGAAATAATAATCCGATTGTCAGTCCAAAATCATGTATTTTTCTGTTATCTGTTACCAAGATTATTCTCCCAGCATACTAATATTATTAATTTATAATTAATTTTATGCACGGCAAACTATGTAATTATGGGCCGGTACATATATATATATATATATATATATATATATATATATATATATATATATATATATATATATATATATATCTAGGACATTCTTTCTGAACGGGACATCCTGCTGTAAAAAATTGGTGTTGCTTAAAATAGATCTGCAATATCTCAAATTAAAGGTTATGGACTCTATTTTTCAAATATGCGTGGCAAAATTGTCCTCACACAACAGTGATTTCAATATGGCGGCTGGAGAATATAAAAGCGTTTTTTATGGTGACCTGGTGAGATATGGTGTAGTAGCTGAATTTTCCTTGCAGAAATTCATCAAACATTTGAATTGCAATAAGTAAACTGATTTCTAAAACTATTTAAAAGTACACTACTAGGTCAAGTTAAAAAGTACGATAAGCTAAAAAAGTAGGCATTTTTAAAATAAAATATGAGTGAGTTGTTATTGATAGAAAAAGTTTAGGTATAAGATTGAAAAGTTTGGTTGATTTGTTTGTCATTAAATAGCTATAATTTATAACTATTTAAACCATTTGCACGGTAAAATCTAATTACTAGTTTACCATTACGTTGAGCCTTACTGTACAAAATTAAACAAATTTGAAGATCTTATTAAGAGTAACATTTGACAGACAACTCATTATAATTACGTCTTCTTCTGGAGTGTGGTTACAAATAGGTAACGACGTAAGTCGCCTCTTTATATTATTATCATTAATATTTCAGTTGCTTTTGTTTAATTAGGTTGGATTATATTATTATATTATCTTTTTCTAACTCGTAATGTTAAATCGAGAAGGAGTATTTTTAAGGAGTATTAAAAATTTTGTATTCAGTTATTGGTTTAAAATCTATATGACGTCATTTTGAAGGGTTGAACTAATTTGTGACGTAATTGTCTAAATATAAAATTTCAGGTATATACTATTCCATTTAAAAAAAGGTAAGTTTGTATCATAGCTCGAAATGCTCCTGATTATCGCAATTGGTTGCCCCCGTCGATATCTACAACTCTTATTTGAACAATTTTTCGATTAAATCAACGGTTTGGCTGTAATAAAAATGGCAACTAATGGGGGAAATAATTCCAGAATACAATAATACTATTTAAAATTAAAGAACAGCTTTTAAATATTTCTCTAATGTTTGAGAAGGTGTTGATATGTATCTGAATTACATGATAGACCAGGCCTGGGCAAATGGCGGCCCGCGTAGAATTTTGTCTGGCCCGTGAAGCATTCTATATAAATATATATTATTATTAAAAACACAAATATTAGTTTTTGTCTAACATAAATTGGTGCATAAAAAATTTTAGATAAATTATTAAGTAATACTTAAAGGCCCGAGGTCAAATTTTCATCTGCAATGTGGCCCGACTATCAAAATATTTGCTCACCCCTGTGATAGACGAAGTGGCTAGAAAAACACATTTCATACAATGTAATTTAAAAAACTGAAAATTGTCATTTTACCGCGCCATGACTGAAGAAAAGTTGAGAAATACTATTCTGCACATCTTAAAATTTCATTAAAATCGATCGGTCGGGCTTCGGGACCTTTACTTATCAATTAATTTTTTTTTATTTTTTCCAGTCTATACTAAATAGAGAACTTCCTGAACGCATTAGACTCAATGCGGGACTATTTTAACAAAAATTTCAATGGAAGACAGCAGCTGCTTTTCCGGGACTATCTCGCAGAATTCGAAACGGTTGATCGCCCTATACAGGAGGTATCCGCCTTTTTACTGAAATCTCAAAAATGCAAATTGCAACCTCTATTAATCATTGTTAGCACTGAAAATATGTAATAGTAATATTGCTATAACAAAAAAACTGCCTAACTAAATTTTTCTCCATTATAGTAATTTGACTGCATACCCCCTACACTTGACTGATATACCCTCACGAATGCACGGTAGCCCACTTTCCGTAACTTTTATTAATAATATTAGATAACAACACAAAATAATATATTTGTAATAATTTATTTACTGATTCTATGAAAATAAATATTTTTAAAATCAACCAAATACTCGTAAATAAAATAATAAATGAATGAAATAAAATTTGCGCTATGTTTAGTGCCTTTGTCTCTGCCATTCAAAATATATTAAAACATTTAATGAATTTCAAAATTAATGAAGCTCGGCTATCACTGCTATTTTACTAACATTGTTTGATAATTGTTTTATGTACAGGCAGTCCTCGTAATTATGGTATGTTAGGTTCTCGAATTATATGTACTGTAATTCAAAACAATGTAACTACACACATCGGCATAATTAGCGGAACATACAAAAAATCTGTAAAAATCAAACAAACCATTTAATTTCAAGAAAATATTAATCTTATTTAATTATTCACTTAAAATTACATGTTCACAAGTCGATATACCTTTATTTTCGGTAGCAAAACAAGTAACCATATAAAAGCGCAAATTTTTGGAATCTTATGTCGTCTAAGAATAATTTAAGTTAAAGAGTATTTAACAAATAGAAAATGAAACACAGTTAGTTTCCTGGGACAGTCTTTGCCATTCTTCAATTACGCCAGTTTGAAGCTCGACCACACTGAGAAGAAACGGCATTTGAATTCAAAAGTAACAGACCTCTTAAAAAGAATTGCATCAATAATAAATAAAAACAATTCTATGGAAAGACAATTGATTCGTTACTTCAATATTATTTAAAATAAAAATGAAAAAAAACCGCCAACTTTGTTTAATAAATAGGTTTTTATATTTTTTTTATGTTCCGCTAATTATGCCGGTGTCTGTATATAGAATCACGTTTTTTCATTTTATGTCTCTGACAAGTGGAAGTAATTCAATACCTCTAATTCAATCGAAACTGCATATAAAGGTTAAATAATTTAAAAATCTGTTCAAATAACGTTTATAATTATGTGAGACTGTTTATTTTTAACTTCCCATAGGAAGTTATTTTAATGGGTCCGATTTTTGCGTGATGTCTCTGCGTTCGTTAGTTAGTTCGTTCGTTCGTGAATTTTTTTTCGTCTCGCATATCTCGAGAACAAATGATGATATCAACTCCGGACTAATTTCATTAGATGCGCAATCAAAAAATGAAGACCGTATAAAGTTTTCAGCAAATTCGGATTAGCGGTTTGTTTTTTGTGGTAAAAAAACAGAACTAACTTTATTAAGATAACATAGATTATATGAATTTTTTACCATAACATTATTATATAATGGCCTAAGAACCTTCCTTAATGTTAAAAACGCCAGTATATTATTATAAAATTAAAAAAAAAAAGAACGAAATAAGAACTGTTTTTGAAATATATTTTGTCTCGCATATCTTGAGAACAAATGATGTTATCATTTGTTTAATAAGGGTGGAACCTCCACCCTTAGGTACAGAAGGCGAAGCCCCCGGTATGGTGCAAGGCGCAAAGCCTCTATCGGGGGCCCAGGGGAGAAATTGCCCGAAATGGAAAAAAACATATTTATGTACAGTAGTCTCTAGTCTTTGAGGACACCCAATGGGAAGTTGACAGTGTCGGTAGACCTGTCCCCAAATTTTTTCTAGTTTTCATGCATGTCTGGATGAACAAAATATAAAAACAATAATTTTGTTATTAACATCGTAACTTATTTATCGGTGTTGCTAGTTTTCTCAGTAACTCTGAATTCAGCTTGTAATTTCCTGCAGACTTGCGTTTTTCTTATATTTTTTGTTTTGGGTTTTACTATTTCTTAATTATTTTCCCATTTTCTAATTCTATTTCCGGTTGTCCGCAATTAACATAATTATATCATAATTTGAATGATGATTTAATCAATCGAAAGCTAGCTTGTAGAATATTTCAATTTTTCAAGTGAAAATTTGACAAATTAAATATTTCACCATAATCAAAATTTATTATCGTTATTATGAAATTAATGTCGCTTTACTATCGTAAAATTGAGGAATTTGTTCAAAGTGTTGTCTCACAGAGATTGATGATACATCGTTCAGCATGACACAATTTTAGGTTCGCCTGTACTTTAAACTCTCTCGTATGGTCAATACACATAAATAAAGGGCTTGAAACGCTATGTATTATGTAGTGAAAATATTAAATAGCATATTTATTACTAATCCGCTGTAATTATAACCTACACTAAATTTTATATTATTCTGTATAAACTATTATGAAATATTATAGTCAGTTATTTACAAAATTGAAAATTAAAAAGCTGAATAAATATTTAATTTTTAAAATTGAAATTTATTTAAATAAAACATAGAAATACTCTCTGAACCCAAAAAAGAGTCATTTAGCCAGTTTGCTTTCTATTAAATTTGCACGAAATGTTCTAATTGCAAAATAATGCCAAAAGTCAGTGTTTCTCAGCAGTATGCTAATGCGCCGCACCATAATGGTGTACCACAACATTTTAGAAAAGCTTAGAATCGTTATGTATAGGCATATAAGGATAAAATTTTTACTGTGATGACGTCATTAATTATAATTAATCAAATTTTGTCATACAAACATGGAAATAGAGAATATTTGTAGCTTTTCAATACCACTCTTTTCACATTTGGTAAAATTAGTAATATACAACTAGCAGAAAGTGTTAATATGTATCTGAATTACATGATAGACGAAGTGGCTAGAAAAACACATTTCATACAATGTAATTTAAAAAATTGAAAATTGTCATTTTACTGCGCCATGACTGAAGAAAAGTTGAGAAATACTATTCTGCACATCTTAAAATTTCATTAAAATTGATGGGTCCGGCTTCGGGACCTTTACTCGTCAATTAATTTCTTTTATTTTTTCCAGTCGATACTGAATAGAGAACTTCCTGAACGCGTTTGACTCAATCCGGGACTATTATAACAAAAATTTCAATGGAAGACAGTAACTGCTTTTCCGGGACTATCTCGCAGAATCTGAAACGGTTGATCGCCCTATACAGGAGGTACCCGCCTTATCTTTAATTTCTGAATGAAACCCGCCTTACCAGCCGAATTTCAGGCTCTAATCAAGCGCGTATACAGGGGAGCGTGACCTCTCGACCCCCACCCCCTCTAAGATTAGAATCAACAAGCTATTCTGTTCATATGGTGGTTAGGTCGGAATCAACAAGTCCGTGGACCAAAAAAAGAAACCGGAAAAATTTCGAAAATTTTTTTTCAGTGTATTTATTAGGACTGGGCGATACACGTTGCTTTGAAAATTTTTTTATCGCAAGATTTTTTACTTTGCTTATGACTCCGATACGACCATTTTTCGCAAAGATACAGCCATTCGAAAAATCGCTAAAAATTTGGAATTTTTTTTTATCCTTTAATTTTTTCCGCTAATATATATATATATATATATATATATATATATATATATATATATATATATATATATATATATATATATATATATATATATAGTTTAAGAACTAATTCACTTCAAAGATTGGATAAAAATCTATTAGAAGGAAACTGTGTGCCAGCCCATTGGCAGTGTATTATATTTTTTAGAGTCAATAACTTACTGATTGCAACTAGAACAAGCAGATTGTTAATAAATCAAATGTTAAATTAATAACAAACACCATAATATCAACAACAAAATTACCTCAAAACTAACAATTTTCAAACAGTTATCAGGTCATCATATAATCTCTACCTAATTATTATATATACAAAAGCCGATGAAATGTATTATCACTTTATCAGCAACACAATTTATACATATGTATCTACATATTACATACATATACCACAAAATGGCATACACTGTATGCGGTAATAATGCTTTGTATTCAACTGAATCCCAGTTGAGCTAATGAAATATCTTATTATTTATTATCTTGTTTATCTGCGAAATGCCAACACATTTGTTTTCTACAATGACGCACAAAAATTTTCGAATATGATGAAAGTAATCAATTTGTGTACTATTAGTAGGTGTATTTAGATAACTAGGTTATAACCCAATTTTTGACAGTACCTCGCATATAAAAACCTTTTTTTTTAATTCATCGATGTTACATGATCAACATAAAAAATGTTATATAATGTAGGTATAACAGAAATGATAACAGTAAAATATGTAGCTTTAAGATGGCGGCTGTAGTAGCTCCTCTGTCACAAAAATTAGATTAAAAGGTGAGAATTAATTTAACATTTGTGATAGTTTCGTTTTGAGACGTTTATTACTCGGAATTTTATCGATTGTATTGACAGAGTACAAAACCGCTATGTGCATCATTTGGATCGCACAGTATATTTCTATAGACTATATGTATCATAATTCGCTCATTTGCGAGAAGCGTGACATAACTCAAAAATCATCCTTATTGAGTTAAGGGTACCGTTGGTCACGGAAAATGTCGTTCTTTTTGCTAACAAAACGACATCACGCTAGATACATAAATGATAGAACGAGAGAGGTTATGACTATATACTCTATCGCATTTTTTCAATTGACTGCCATAAGTACTCTTTTTATTTTTAAAACTTTAAAACCATCATACTGAAAAACAGCTATTTTTGAGTTACGTCAAGCTTCTCGCAAATGAGCGATATTATGTATTACGGACATAGTAGTTGTACATGATTGTCTTATTCAGTGTGATCCTTGCTGCCTTGAGAATACAATGTATAATTTAGGCATCAGTCATTAATAATTTAATAACCTGCAAAAAAGGTAGATAGAGTGAAATGGGATAAGTGCGTAAACAAAGCAAATGCATTTATCCTGTTTTTTCTTTTTACTGCAAGATAAGCGAAATTTTGTTAGTTAATATTGTAGTAATCTGGTAAAAATTAATACCAGTCTCTCTAACAAGGAAAGGTATCCAACTGTATCTCTCAAAAAATTTTGAAACTTTGGTGGATTGTAGATCTTATTAAAACTAATCCAAAGCCATATTTCGTTCGTGCCCATAAGCGGTTTAAGGGGGTGAAACTAACCCCTGAAAATTATTTTCAATTTTCTTAAATATCTTGGAAACGGTAAGAGCTTTATTAGGGAAACTATATATATATATATATATATATATATATATATATATATATATATATATATATATATATATATATATATATATATATGTAAATGACACTTTAAGATCTTTATTATGATGCCAAAATTAAAGTTATAAAATCATTGGGGCTTCATCCCTCACGCCCAACCTCAAATTTTCTCAGGTATTTTTGGTAAAAGAGGAGACTGTTATGTGTAAATAAAAGAATTTTTAATTATTATACTTATTTCATATGACACCAGTTTATTTCTTGTTGCATAAATACACCTATTGCTAATATTAACTTGGTAAAAATTTTAACTTTTTGATTTAATAATGAGCAAAAATATGATCAATGACTCTCGTATTTTAGTAATGAATTGTACCAAACTTACAATATACTTTAAATTACATAATAATAATACAAATATATACCTATTAAAATTATTATAATTATAATCTATATCTATATATCTATACAAATCTTATTTACTTATTTATTTATTTTTATTTATCTATACAATTGTCAATATTTTAACCTCTGGATGTTTATGGGTATCTACTCTAGAAACGACTCATCAGATTATTTTCGGATAATGTAATTGTAAATGAATATATGATGTTGATTTACATCGCCGTAACAATATTCTAAAACTTCAGTCTCTAGCTCACAATCAGTTTTCGTCGCCTCGTTTTCAAAATTTGTTCAAGTTTAGATGGTATAAAGGTGGATATATTGACCAACGACCAGAAAGTTTTGAAAATTCTGTAACAAATTACTTTTCCAAACAAGAAACAGGAGAACCAAAGTATAGTGTATGTGGTGTTTTGAACATTTTTTATGAACAATATCATTATTGTGTAGAATACAAACCTTAAAATATTGACAATTGTATATAGATAAATAAAAACAAATATATAAGTAAATAAGATTTGTATAGATATCAGTAAAACATGTGGGGGGCGGGGGCAGTGTATTTTGTCTTTCTAAATTATGTATTTTAAAGCATATCGTAAGTTTGTAACAATTCATTACTAAAATACGAGATTCTTTGACCATATTTTTGCTCATATTAAATCAAAAAGTTAAAAATTTTACCAAGTTAATCTTAACAAAGGGTGTATTTATGCAACAAGAAATAAGCTGGTGTGTTGTAAAATATCGCCTTCCTGGAATAAAAGTGGGATATCTGGGAATTTTCCGATTTTCATTTTTAGTACCACATAATAGATAAGTCAATTAGTTATCAAATAACATATTTCGCAAGTTCGTAGGATATATAATTTTTGAAGGACAATGCTTTAAATCTCAAGGTCACCATTTAAACTAATGTATTATTAAGATTTAAAATGCAGGTATCTCAAAACTAACATTTCCCAGGTATCTCACTTTCATACTAGGAAGGTGATATATTAATTAAAAATTCTTTTATTTACACATAACAGTCTCCCCTTTTTCCCAAAAAATACCTGATAAAATTAGGGGTTGGGGGATATGGTGTTGGGAAACCCCAATGATTTTATAGCTTTAATTTTGGTATCATATAATAAATATCTTAAAGTTCCATTTACAAATATATATAGTTTCCCTACCAAAGCTCTTACCATTTCCAAGATATTTGAGAAAACTGAAAAAAACCCTAATTTTCAGGGGTGAGTTTCACCCCCTTAAACCGCTTACGGGCACGAACGCAATCAAGGCAATGAAATATGTCTTGCATTGCGCATATATAATAATATTTCATTGCCTTGATTGATCAATATCTATAGTTTTTTTTTTCAATAGTTGCAGCTGAGATGTGATAAGAGAGCAATTAATTAAAAGTAATGGCAACCATAACTTGCGGCTATTTTCTCACAGGTAACCATGTATTATCGTGTTCAGAAAAAATAAAACTTTAATTTAGTATTTAATTTTCTCAAAAAACACGTGACCGTAAATTATTAACAACAATATACCTGTTAACACCTGGCAAACTAAAGGTTGCGGCCGATTGAGAGCTGGCAACCCGGGAGCAATGTATTACATTGCCATTAAGGATTCATTTAAATTGAGTTTCATTAAAAAAACATACCTACAGAAATCAGCTGCGGGATCTTAGACTAGAACACTTAAAAATATTATTTTAAAAAGTAATAAAAATGTCAAAAATAGTGATAATAATAGAAAAAAGTATGTCAAATTCGTAAAAAAAATAGTATGTGCAACTCGTGCGGGATTGTCGATTGCCCCACTCAAGTGACTCAAGCGAATGAGCGCATTCACTACGTTCGTGCGCTCAACTTCGCTTTCGTGGGCAATCGACAATTTCCCGCACTTATTGCACAATATACTATTATTGACTGTAGGTACTCTTCTCATTAAAAATTGACTAACGGATAAATAATAAACCAACTTTTCACTGAATGCGTCATTTTCAATATTGTTACGGAATCCCCAGTACGCGAATAAAATTCACACTTCACCGAACTTGTTTATTTTGAGTCGATAACAAACAGAGTTGCGATATTTTAATTGTGAAAATGCAAAATTTCTCCCATTCTCCCATCCAACTCTATGAAAATTCTACTTGAATACGGGAGGATATTCAAAAATCAATACGTTAGTTTTCATTAAAAAAATAATAGAAAAAAAGTCTACAAAATGAAAAATTACAAAATTTCTTTTTTTTCTATTTCATTCTCTTTTGTTGCCGTACAGTCGCCGCAAGTTAATTACATTTTTTTGTGTTGGTACTACATATAATAAAAGGAAGAAACTACTAAATAGGATTATTGTCATAGAAAAAGTTATCTTGCACCTATTAAAACAGTATAGTACAACACAGCAGAATAACACCACTGAACACAGTTGAACAACACTAACGTAACTAGCAAATAGAGCTAAATTCTTTCCGTTGGTATCGTGCCAAATTTTAAGTGCTTGTTGGCATTATTCGTGTCATACTACCACAAATAACATATGTATGTATGTAGTGTATATTTACAAACTGCTAGATTAGTTGTAATAATCAAAAACTTGGAAACATTTTGTTATTTTGCTCAACAAAAAAACTATTTTAAAATATAGAATATATAGAAAAAAATATAGCGCCTGGTTGTAGTTGGTTAGAAAATAAGGAATTATTTTTAAATGCAGTGGTAATGATCAGTGGAATTAATTTTGCATGAATATATATATTTTGTGATTAAAATCATTGTGTGTTGCAGCACTAAGTTCAACCCAAATTGATTTTTATTTTGAGTTGTTTCGTATTTATATTTAGAATAGTTTAATTACTTCTGCACGATATCATTTGTACAAGGTTTATAACGATGTTACATATATATATATATAATGATTCAGTGAGAATAGAAAGGTATATAAAGGCGCCACGACACAGTGTTCTCATGATATTGTACGCATGCGCATTGCAACCCACCTCACCTCACCCCTTTTCCCCCCAAAATTGGATGATTTTCAAATTGTTAGGGGGAATTTTGGGGGGAAAGTTTCTTTGGGGTGATTTTTGGTTGGAAATTTTGAAACTGGAGGAATTTGGGGGTTTTCTTAATTAAATCTAAAGAATATATTTGTTATCCTTATGAAAAATAATCAAACTCAACAATCAATTTCAAATCAACAATTAAAATTCAGATGTACACTACCGTATTTTAAGACAACGTCCAAAGCCAACAATCAATTTTAAATTAACCAATAAGACAGAAATGTATCTACATAATGTTAAATATGTACTATATGTACTTATGTATTTGTTAAATTCTCTTATTATCGTCATTTGAGGGCGGCAATCACTACAATATTTTGTGTACTAAGTATTATTGTTTGAAAAAAACACTAAACTTTTTAGATAATATTAAAATTTTTTTTATTTTGTTTTATCAAAATAAATTCAAGTAATGGCTGCGTCTAAAATGACTGAGAAATCCAAATACTTAAGAAGGTATCGGAAAGAGTGGGAAAATGAACCCACGTTTTCAGGTAAACTAACTTATTATATTTTTAACTTTCTTTTATATAATTATTATCGATTTACGTTGTAACATTGGAAGCAATTTCGAATATAAACTCATAGAAATTTATGTTTCTATAAGTAGGTACGATACGTACACAGTTTTTAGTTGATTTTTTCCTTGTTCCTTAACTGTCACTAATAGTTATTTGTAATTTACTTTTTTCATTTTTTGGGGGTTTTTTCCCCTAAAATGCATTGTTTGGAGGAATTTTGACTAACGTTTGGGGGGATTTCGATGAATCAATCTGGCAACACTGTTCCAGTAAGTCTGTGATTAGATTTAGAAACGTTTTTGAGGAAAAAATATTGTGCCAATTCAAAGTTTTAACTGCCATAGTTTTTGAATAATCACACAAAATTTAAATTTTATCATAATTTTAAAAGGTACTATGAGGGCCCGTTATTTTTACATGTATATACGTATGTCAAGTTTTATTACACTCGGGAATTATCACCTGAGGTAACCTTTCCTTCTAAACCATAGCATCATTATTCTTATTTAATATAACTACATACTTTTTTTATGAAATTGCGAAAAATAACAAACACAAACTAACAACAAGTAGGTATCCGAAAATGATCTTGAAACTTTGTAAAAACCATTTTCACCTGTAATGTTTGATCATAGAAGAATCATTAAAATAATTTTTTACTTGGTCTTATACATTAGGTACATGTCCATAGACCAAATTATATGATCGTGAAAAAACTCGATATTGGGTTTTACACATTCGCCTCCTATAAGTTCAAATTAGTCACTTACATTAGATGTCAATCTGCCTGGCTGTTAGAAGAGATATTTTGATCCCTAACTATTAAACCACTTAAGGAATTTTGATGAAATTTGGTATGGGAATGCAGTTCACTAAGTTACACAACGTGGAGAGGTCAGTATATACTCAAAAGTTTTTATAGCCGCTCTTCAATTTTGAAAATGTTCCGAAAATGGACAGATCAGCCATTTGCAGAGAAACAGTTTTGACAAAACACATTTGTAACCTAACAAAACATAACCGTATGTCTGGAAACTGAGATATAGAGCGTCGAAAAAGAGTCTGGCCATGATCCTGTCTCCGGTGGTAAGCTATTTTTTCGGTGGTTATAAGACCAAATATTGCACGAAAATTCGAACAGTTTATTCATTATTGTAAATAATAAGTACATTTGGGATTAGTTTACTGTAAATTTACCATTAGTGACGAACCGAACATTCGGTTTCAGCTTCGGCCAAAAAATCTAGTTGTGACCATAATTTCGGTTTCGGTCAAAAATTAACCGAAACATCGGCCGCACCGAAATTCAGTGTCTGTGAATTGTTGCGCTTCGTTCGAGCGAGTTCGTGTCTCGTACATACACTAGATTTTATTAAAAGTTCAACATGTCTAAACAACTTTCGGATTCGACTGAAACTGAGGCCGTGGCAGAAATTTCGGTTTCGACTATAAATCCTGTTTCGGGTGGACATTATTTACCAAAGATATATTTACGATTGATAGGGTTTATATCACTAAATTAATTTCCAGCAGCTGCCCTAGCCTTGGTCACATAGCAATTAAAAAAAAAAAATGGTTTTGAAATTAAAGAAAATCAAAAATAGGTCATCGGTAAACTTCAATTGCATTTTTATTTTCGACAAATTTCACAATTGTGATAAAAAAAACAAAGGTGTCAAAAATATTTCCACATCTTATATCCCATCTTTTAAAAATTACAATTTGTTTTTTTTTTTTTTTTTTTGCTCTTTTTGTAGAAAACAACTTACACGACTTTTCTGTTAAGCGGACATTCTTTAAGGGGACGATGTTTTTATGTAAACAAATTTTCAATATTTAACATATAACAGGTGATTATTTTGGAAGTTAACATAAGTATATGATAATAACAATAATAAAAATTCGCTGTAGGTTCGCTATGCAAATAATACAAAAATTTTACTTTCATGGAAAAATTTGTTAACTTGGGTTTTCTCTTACATTTGTTTTGATATACTTATATCTGCCTCTATCTCTAACACCCCCCACTAATACACTATTCACTTCATTTTTATAATATAAATAGCTTCGCCTAAAAGAACAGTTTTAGTTGTGTTTTTCACCTGATGATGGCGTAATGGCCGAAAGTCGACTCGTGTTTATACTATTTTTGTTGTGAAAAGTTCCCATGTTTTTTAATAATAAAAATTATTACTACACATATGAATGTATAATTTTCAAGCTTACAATTACATGTAAATATTATGTAGCTAGAAAATATTCTTTAGAAAGTTATTTTAACAAAACTGCTTTAACTTTTATATAAAAATAAATTGAGTAGAGAAACCCTAAACCATGTGAGTTTTTTGAGAGTTGCCATTTCTATTACAATCAAATTTTTATGATCGAAATGGTACAGGAAAAGGTTCTTTTCTTGGATGTAATGGAAATGTAACCAAGCAAAACACTATGGGTTGAAGTAGCCTCAAGTACATATGCATATTTTTACCGCCTAACTGATAAAGAAAAATTAAAAAATTAAACTTGGGTAAAAAAATTTTTTTTGCTCATTTATGTTGTTAATTAATGCATTAGATCAGTTTTATCGAAAAATTAATATATAGTCTCATTTAAAAATCTATAAGTTTGTATCATAGCTCAAAAACCATAAGAGCTATAAAGCTCCTGACTATAGCAATCGGTTGCCCCCGTCAATATCTATAACTCTTATTTGAACAATTTTTCGATTAAATCAACGGTTTGGCTCTAATAAAAATGGCAACTCTCGAAAAACTCACACAGTATGACGTTTGTGTATTGTCGTCCGGTTAAAGACAAGTCGGTGTATTGAATTTGTTCCGCCAGACAAAAAACAAAACACACACACACATATGTTCCAAAAACTGTATTTTCTCAAGAAGGGCCATAATCATTTATTAACCATTTAAATGTAGATTTCGAGTGCTTTTATGTAAAGCATATTCATGTACATATTTGTATGTATATTTTAGTAATATTTAAATGAATCCACCGACATAATATTAGTATACTCCGTGAATGTGTGTATAACTGCGCGAGCTCCACCAGTACCTCTACTGCATGTTTTCCTTAGTTTATGCAAATATAATTTTAACTGTAACCGAAACAGTAGGAGAGAATATTAAACACGCAATATGTACTAACACACTATAACGAGAGAGCTACACACAGAGCTACGGTTCACAGTTGGCTCTGGTATAACTTGTCAAGTCACTCCACTATATTAAGATGGGAATATGACATGCAGAGTGTTTGATCTGATACAGCACGTTAATTTTAACGTATCTCCATTGAACTTACATTGTAAGTTATTAAGGATAGATGGATCCTCTCCTTAAGAATGTCTTACATCAAAGAATGTTAAAATCACTTCCACCTCCTGATAAATTTGTTCAAAATATTCTTAAGGCACCATCACAGTGTAGAATTTTGAAAAAATTATTATATTTTTTTTTTTTTTTTTTTTGGTCTTATCTTAAAGTTACGTCCTATCAGTTATGCATGTTCTCTCAAAATTTCAAATTGAAATTCGAATTATTACGGTCGCTACGACCACGGATAAATGGATTCAGTCTAAATACAAAACTCTGTGAATCGATTGGCGTCTTTTGGCGGCATGTTATACCACTTTACATTCAGTCTTTCCACAACGTTCAGTGAACTTTTGTACTTTTAATTTTAGTATACTCGTATTTCCATTCAGTGAACGTATAGGATCAATTGTTATCACCGCAGTATCACATTTTCGTTGAAACAATGATTTGAAACAATTTTGAGACAAACTTTAAACGCGTATGTCTCGAAGTGCCCTTTTTAAAAATGGTACTCACTCTCAAAGGTAAGCTATAAGTTTGACATTTTGACAGAATATTCTCTATTGTATTCTCCATGTTTTAATGGAAGCTTTTTTTTGGAAATCTTCCTATTTCTTCACAAGGAAAACTGTTAAAAAAGCCTAAATTTTGTATTACCATCATTTTTTCAAATTTCAAAAAAAGGAAAAAGCCTCCATAGGAACGTAACGGCTTACCTACAGATTGATAATCGATTTGATTTTTTTCTTTCGGAAGAAAACTACGGCCGCAATCGTGGGCACCAATAGTCGCACTTTCTTAAAACACTTTTTTCAAAAAATTATAATAATTATAAAAATAAAATAAAAATAAATAAAAAAAAAAATATTTTTGTATTGTTAAATAGTGGTATTAATCGTAAAAAAAAATTCATCCCCATTCCCTCATCCTATCTATCCGAAAAAAATTGCGAAAATTAAGTATTTTTCGGCCGACCACACAGTGATGGTACCTTATGAATAATGATACGATTTGTGATGATGATGGTGATTAAGGGAAAGATTGTAAAGACTCCATCTTTCACATAGTTTTGGAAGAGAAAAATCTTTACTCAGCACTCGTTTAATTTGAATGCAGAATGTAGTGTATTTACAGTATCTTGAATTCTACTCCACAATTGTTCAGGATTATTAACTTGGAGACACTCCCATTAAATTCGATGACATTCAGATATCGGATTTTTCAAAGGTTTCTCATTTCTCACCTCTCGATTTTTCATCTACCGCTAGTTTTCTAAATTTTATTTATTGTTTGCTGTAAAAATATTTAAAGGGGAGAGGGGGGGGGATTAGTTCGCTATTTTGTAAAAATTTCATTCAAAAATATGTAAAAATGAGTCACAGACAGTCAATTTTTCCAAACTCTTTAAAAAAACTTATGTTGCGGAGAATCGCATAACTCGCCTGAAATTAATAAACTAAAAAGATTTCGTTAGTTGATAAATTTCCCAAGGTAACACCGTCAAGGTTTTTCTTTTTTGATTTTTTTAATTTTTGGTAACACTTAGAAATGACAATACTATATTAATCAAAAATCGACAATCGACAAATTACAAAAAATAAAAAAAAAATCGACATCGAAAAAGCGTTATCTCGTAATTTATATGGAGAACGAGTAAATAAAATTTTAAAAGGATGGGTACAGCAGATTTTGAGTCATACATTACCCCCTTTCCCCCAACCCTTAAATATTTTCTATTTTTTCTCAAATTGTCAAATATCTAGGTGAATATTGAAAACAAATAGTAGACGTTTACAACGAGGTTATAAACAATTTTATAAAATAAAAAAAAAAAAAACAAAGAAAATTAAATTTCAAATGTCATGATCAAGCAACGAAAGCCAAGACTACACATATTCTTAGTCTAACTTGACGTTGGAAATACATGAACTGTGGACGTCAGCGGAATGTCAGTCATTATGTAGAACATGCTCTAATACTTCCTCTTCTGAATTATTAATATTTTTAGCACTCACAAATTAAACATAATATCTCATTGTCAGTTCGGAAACATTAGATGTATTTTATGTTAAAAATTCATTTATATATCTGGTCAAATTAAGCACACTGTATACATTATACATTGTATGGTCTGATGCCCGCAGTGCTTGTAGTTCAACTCCAGATAATTTGAAATTTATATTATGTATAAGAGTTGGTCGTATTTATAAAATATTCTAATTTGACAAATAACTGTCACCTTAACAATGTCGTTAAAAGTAAGATTGTCTCTGTCGACTGCTACCGACTTGCTTCCTTATCTGAAAAGTTATTAGTTCATTATTAACCGAGTGACTTAATGTGTGAGATACATCCAAATTAATAATTTAGAAATTTAAATGTTGTTCTAATTTTCTGTCTTCAATTTTAGCAATTAATAATTTCCAAATTTTAACTTCATGGGAATTCTATCTAATTTGCATTTCAACGTCGTGACCAACTTGTAATCTTGTCTCCGAAATGGGATTCACGAATGACACACCAACATAAGTGACGAAGAAAGAGTTATTTTATAGTAGACCATAAATAAAAATACGAGCATCTTCTCATATTTTCTTACAATGTCGATTGTGGATGTACAATATTTGATAATAATCGTAAAAATCGAAACATGTCTCACAGTTGATTAAACAAAAGTGATATTTTTCAGGAAACTAAATTGTGACTTTAGAACTCGAATGTAGAGGTTGTTGCCAAAGGACTTGTAAAAACCCAAGAGCAATGTTTCACACGAATTTCTTGGGACTAAAAGTAACACTCTACTCCCTATTATGGGGGACTATAGCATGTATTTTAGTCTCAGAATTGTAAAAAAAATTTTTACTTTTAATGAGATTATTAGAAAGACTCTCGTAACGGTTGTCTAACAATGTTTTTCATGTCGTCATGTCCAAATTTGAATAATCTAATGGATGCATATTTTAATTGAATGAAAGATATATAAATAAGTAGCCACGTAGTTTTAGAGACAAAAACTTTTTGAAACTTTAAATTGCATTTCTTGAATAATTTTATATATCTCTTGTACATCGTAACTAAAGTTTTAACAACTTCAATTTAAACTATTTCTTAAAACAAGCAAAAAAATTTGCAAAAATTTTTTTTAGAAAATTATAATCATTTTAAATATCAGTTGAACAGAAAAATAAAACAAATACTTAAAATTACATCGTCAGTCCAAACACTCACTACAGTCTATAACATTATTCACTAAACTCTCTCTTTTCACCTCCCGTCTATATAATAAATTTATTACAGGGAATAACCAATCAATTTTAATGTTTATATTACTTTCAGAAGAAAAAAAATTTCTTTCTAACAGGAAATGGAAAGAAACTAGTAGAAAATTAATAATCTGTTTAGCGGAAACAGAGAATATATTATTGATTAACTATATTTTTTTCAACAATTTGCCAAATTTTATGCAACAAAACGAAAAAAAAGGCAAACAGAAAACTAACGGGGATATGTATGCTAGTGAAAAAATTTGAAATTTTGCCAATTTGTCAATTGTAATTTTGCTAGAGTGTACATATTCCAGAATATAAAATACAGGGTGTAAAATTTTAAACAAATTATTAAGGAGTTTTTTTTTTATTTTATAGAGCGTTTTCAGGGTAATTTATGTTGAATATCTTCTATGTCAGTGTTAGATATATTACAATGGATTTCAATAAAGAAAGAACTAACAAGAGAAATTTTTACCAATTTCCCCCCCAAAAAAAAATAATAATAATAATTAGAATAAATCCTCCATAGAGATACTGTACGTAATAAAAACTAATAGGGCAAAATTTAATAAATATTTTTACGAATAATTAAATAACAATTGAAGCTTGATTCAAAATAACGGATAAAATTCTGTAAACCGTTAAAATATTTTTAAAAATCCTTGGATAATTTTGTTTTTACCTTGAATTGTTTTTAATATGCACGGAAAAACGGGAAATAAAAATGTTTTTGATCATTAAAAAGGCGCCATGAAAAATAGCATAAGTATTATTTTGGAACAGTTTAGTACTTTGTTTCAAAATATACATAATGCGTATATAGTAGGGGAGAGGTGTGTCAGTAGTAACAAAAAAAATATACAGGCTAGTAACTTTGTATTTATTAGTCACAGGGAATTAAATTTTTGGCACAAGATACGGACATCTTTCAGGTTTTGAATGAGCTGCACAAAAATATTCTATGTTGGTTCATTACTGAAATAACTGCATTTATGTGGGCCAAAGTGTAATGTTACAATCGTCACCGTCAGCGGACCAATTGTTACAGGGTTTAGGTTCAATTGTAACATTCATTATTTAGTGGAATTTACATGTTAGTTATTATAATTAATTTGGTTCCCAAAATTTTTCCTTACATAATATTGAGTGAGTAAAGTGACAAATACCGCAGTCTTTGGTAACAGGCCTGATTTTTTTTCCTTCTATTACTCTTCTAACGACATTCAGGTATACATTATCGAATACGGTTCCTATCCTAGTTTATGTTTTGCTTTATATAGCATTTTTTTTATTTGTAAAACAGCGTGAATTAGATTAAGGACTGATCCAACAGGTAAAAATAATCGTGGTAGCTTTGAATCTAACGATAACCGTAACCGAAAATCGATATAAAAAAGAAACGGATTTTGCCAAAGTGTAACCATTAATAGAAGGTATTTTTCTTTTTTTTTTAAATTATTAATCGAAACCATTGACCTTTATCATTCGTTTCATACCTGAAATATAAAGTTTAATTTTGTTTAACATAAATTTTTAACACAATACAAAACATTATTTAGAAAAATGATAATGTAAACTAAAAAAGATTTTATTAGCCATAAAATTTAAAATTAATTCT
Source organism: Brachynemurus nebulosus (assembly GCA_035578155.1). Taxonomy (NCBI): domain Eukaryota; kingdom Metazoa; phylum Arthropoda; class Insecta; order Neuroptera; family Myrmeleontidae; genus Brachynemurus; species Brachynemurus nebulosus. The sequence goes on from JAPWDM010000006.1 coordinate 33,552,878, forward strand.
CAAAAATTAGAATGCTGAAAAACCGTAGAGTTTTTAAACTTTATTTAAAACCCTATACTCACTCTCGGCTCTATGTGCTCAGTTCCTTAAATTTAAAATACTAAAAAGAAAAATTGTGGATATATAAAACTACTGGAATATCAGTTGTAACATGTTGCAATTGACACTACTGAATTTGTTACAATTGTTGCAGTGCTGTTTAATTTTATAAAAAAAATTCGTAAAATTTTAACTATGATTAAAAAAGTGAAATTACCTCTTTGATAATATTATTTGTTTGCTTGTGTTTCCAATAAAATCATTTTACTTCCAAGTGATGAGGTATTTACTACTGATACTTCCAAGTGATATGGTAGTTACTACTGACACACCTCTCCCCTATTATAGTATAGGTACGTCACATATAGTACAATAGTCAACAAAATTTTTACTCGATCCTTCAAATGTATTCCCAAACTGTGTTCCGTAAGCAATCAGGAAGTGTTTCACGAAAAATGCTTAAAAAATGTCGTCCACGGAAAATTTTATTAAAAGTGAGGAGAGAACAATATTATATGGTCTTATGTGTTTTTTCGGTTTTTTTCATCGTAGGTCTCAAAGTCACAAGGTCTCGAAATGAGGTCAAGTCGCTAAAAGGGTTTTTTTCTTTTTTTGCTCGCTATATTTGTATTCTATGTAAATTTAAGAACTTAAAAAGCGTTTCGCGATGAAAAAATTAGGGAAAAAGTGTCAGTTAACTTTGCCCTAGATTGCCCGCAATTGTATGGTTTACCCTAGATTTGTACAAGCAAGTGTGCCTTTCCAATGTGCGTAATGAACAAAATTCTTTATAGCTGTCCCTTAAATTACTTCTTATTAAGAAAATTATTTGAGCGCTACTGCTCTGCACATTTCAATTAATAATCTCCTTTAATAATTTTTTTATTTTACTTTTCTTGACCAAAAATGTCAGCTTCTCACACAATTATTTTAAATCTAATCAAATTTATATGCCAAATGCTAAATACTATTATGTTAGCCAAATGCTAAATGCTAATATGTTTTACAAGACCTGAATGCTAAAAAATAGGAACTACGCCACTGCCTTCCCGAGTGAATTTCGTCAAGTAGATAAAGTTGAAGGCAGTAAGATTAACTCAAGAAGAAAGTGTTGGACTTTAAAATGATGCTCCTATCTAGAATTGGTTAAACATTGCAATATTTGAAACACTTCCTCTAAATTGATTCATTAAAAATTCAATATATAGTTGACAATTCCGCGTACTTACAAAAAAAGACACTCTTATTTTGAAATACTCTTTAAAATCAGTAAAATCACTGATCTTATGAACATATCAGAGTGACATGTTCATAAGATTAGTGATTTTACTGATTTTATAATTTTTATATTTCAATTTTTACTTAATCCATTTATAGAAAAATAGTTATGAATAAAATTGTTTAAAATATAAATACTTTTTTTAAGACTATAATAAATATATTGTCTTACTTTAACCGAATGGATAGCATTTAACGTTTATATTTTGTTTATTGAAGCTGGGAGATGATGAAATCTTTTATTGAATTCTCCTTAAGGAGCTATAAAATATAATTGTTGATTAATGTTCCAAATATTTTTAACAGATTTCTGGAATACTACCCTTCCACATCAAAAATATTTCCGTTTATGACCAATAACCTACACATAATTTTGTGAAACTCTGTCTGCAGAAAAATTACATCGCTAAAATAATGTTGAACATGTGATGGTACACTAAATTAGCTTTTACTAAACACAGTATCCAAAACATCATGGTTTTATTACTTATCTTCTTTTTTTCTGTTATTTTACCCACTTTCATTTAGTCACTCGTTCATTTAATGACATACATAGAAATTTAGGGGCAAATTTCCAAGTAATTTCCGATGTAGCATATATACAAAATGTATGTATGTGGAAAGATGATATACATGATACGAATAACGTATAGTGCCCTAATAAAAATAATAATATTTTTCGAGGGACAAAAAAGAAATTATAAACATTCCTTTATGATTAAACATCATATTTTATTAATTGTCGCCCAGATAAAAAAAAAAATCGAAGAGAACGAGAAAAAGATTTAAATGGACCATAAGGGAATTTTTGGGTCAAAATGGTTTTGTGGTAATATGTAATTAAAGTAATTACTACTAATTATCGTAGCTTTCTCTGGCTGTTTTATTCTAAATATTTCAAAGATATTTGCAATGTTTATTTTTTTTTAGCAGTGGGAGATATAACAAAATCTTTTAATAGTTAATAATAAAGTTAAGGAACACTTTGGTGCATCAAATTATTTTTCTATTCTATTCAGATTCAGATAACTATTATAGAATGAAGAAATTTTCTAAAAGGGTGTGGCAGCAAGAATAAGAAATCGAATAAATTAAATTTACGCCGCCAGAATGTTTCAGATAATGGTTAGCTTAGCTTCCTCTTGGAAAATGTAAGCCGAAATCGAATTTATGCTTTCTGAAAATAATAAAACTTTAACTAACAAGAAAACCGCAAGAAGTTGACAATTCAAAAAAATCTGAAACTTTGCTAATATGTAAAGGATGACTACCAAAAAACATAAAAAATACTAACTAATGCTAAAAAAGGATTTTGAGGCGGGAAACACCCCTTCAAAGTTGAAATTAAAAAATTTAAAAATTGATGAAATTTTATTTTTTTACAATCATAGTAGAAAGAAGGCTTTTACGCTCTGTGAAGCAAGCGAAAAACAGATGATAGCCGAGCACTGATACTTTTCGCTTTAAAGCGGTAAAGAAATACTTTGTCGCTCGCTAAAAGTATATTTAATTAGAAATCGGGTAGGCATTGTTAGTACTTTCTATGGCAACAAATAAACAGATTCTAAAGTTTATATTATTTTTATTTGTGAATATAAATTTTATTAAATTTCAAAATAACCACCTACAAGAGATTAATTAAAAGAAGATTAATTAAAAATAATAATTATAAATAACAACAAAAAATAAGTTAATATATAATTTAATAAATACTATATATACATATATGATGGAAAAATGTAATTTTTCAAGTACACCTCCAGATATTTCTGAAGCTGCAAAAATTATAACATTAAAATAAATGGTGACGTCCATTATTATTTTTTCAAGTATATTTTAAGTAAAACGAAGATTGTAGAAAAAATTATGTGTGTAATACGAACACAAAATGACATTGCCGCTCTCATGATAATGACGCGCAACGCCGCCAATGTACCATTTTGGGCTCTTAATACACAAATAACTATTATATATACCTTACAGAGTTCTAGTAATAAATATAACATTATTGTTTGCGTCTACAAATTTTTAAGGGATGAAACGACCCCTTCATCTGTGTGTATAAAAATTAAAAGTTGACGAATTTTTGTTTATACATACAGAATTTTTTGAAATTCAGACTTTTTGCGGTTTCCTTATAAGTCCGTTTTGTCACTTTTCGGGCCACTGGTTTGATTTTCAGTTTTTAAACCATCATCAGGAAAGATTCTTTATTTGGGTAACGACCATTTATAGCATAAAACTAAAGTGAATAATATTTATGAATTGGTGGAGAAAATCATAAGCATAAAAAACGAACAAATAAAAATACAAGTGGAAAATCGAAGATTATTAATAGTATACCTTTAGTATTACTGTGTATGTGAAAAACACCCCTAGCAGAGGCACCTCCTTAACAATTTCTGTTTTTTGCTATAAACAGTCGTTATCGTTACCCAAATAAAGGATCTTTATTTTTTCACCTGATGGTTAAAATACCGAAACTCGGTTCGTGGTCATATAATCTATATTTTCTTAGAGAAAAATTGGATTTTAGTCCACTTTTCCGCGAAATAGAAGCATTTGATATAAGGCAGCCTTAGTCAGAATTTATCTTTATCTTATTTTGGTATGTAAAATTAAGAGAAATAGATTATAATATATTTCTCTTTACTGTTTTATCCACTTTTAAAATTGCCGTAAATTGAGGTACAAGCAATATTTAAAAAATTGCCAATACCAATTTAGTGGAATTTAATGGGTTGTTTTAACATAAATAGTCGATACTTATGGCAAGATGTTTAATAATTACATATGTATATTTACAACAATCGAAAATTAATTAACTGTTAGCCTTTATTCAAAATAATTTGTTTATGTAAAATGGTTGAGTATGTACTCAAATCATCTATATAGGCCATATAAACACATACCAATACGTATAAGCTAGCTAATAAAATAACAATAAAATGGAAATTTTATAAAACGCTTCAAGTTTTATTATTAAATTCACTAATTACGACAATGTCAATTACAATGACAGGGTAATCGGGGTGTTTGGGGGGGGTTGGTGGTATATGTACAATCGTTCGTTTACCAAATACAAAATATAATAAATTAACATGAAAAAGTATTTGTTAATTAAAATGGACGCACAGTATTCGAATGGACGCTACTCAAATTCATTAAAGTTTGTTGATTTTTTAATAGACATTCGTATATTTAGCATCACGCCCGCCTATCGCGAAAATGCAAATGGGTACAGTGTGTTGCAAAATATGATTAAGTTTAATATTCGTTTTTCAGGCATCCTGTCTATAAAATACTCTAACTACATCATTATTTTATACTCTATTCATACACATTATAGTTACATTATATTATGATGTGTGTGGAGGATGAAGTTGGCTGTCTTCTTAAAATAACTTTTAGATTTTGTCAATTGTCAACCTATACCAGTCTAAAGTGCAAGTCCCTAAACACATTATGTTACAAAAATTAAATATAAATTCATGTTGAAAATATTGGAGTAAGTTTTTCGAAACACCTAAGACGTTTTGTTAATATACTCAAAAACATTGGAATTGAAAATCTATATTCAGTTATGTCTTATAAAACCGGAGAAATAAAAGATGTATAATAATTACAACTTTTAAATCTAAAAAAAAATAACTTAGATCAAGGGTTATAGACCGCAAGTGAAAAAATTGGCGTATGCTTCAAGCTTAAATGCTAGACGTTAACACTGCATCTGATAGGATTAGCTTTCAATCAGCAACTAAGCAAAAAAACTACAGTTTCCAAAAAAAGAACATAAACGAATCAAATATTTTTATTCAAATGTCCTCTTATTTCCACCACAAATACACTGGCCCGACGAGAGGGTGGAGTAATCGCGGTTATAGCCCCGGATACTGAGATGGAAGAGAAGGCCCGTAGTGGTCGGTAGGGGCCCGGGAAAAAGTAAAAAGAGCTTTTTTGTTCGTCAATAATTCTTTAAAGAGAAATTTAAGAAATGTGCTTTGTTCCCGAGGTCAACCATTTCTCTTCATCACCCTACATATACGTTTTTAAAAAGACAACCCGAATTTGGATGCACCATAGTAAAATAGACGAGGAATTGCCTTTTTAAAGAATAAGTTGGAATCACGTCGATTTGATTCAGTCTTTATTCCTAACTACATTTTCAAACATACGTGATGTCAGATGTTGTATCTTATTGCTTTTTGGAAATTGTGTATAAATTAATTAAAACGATAGTTTAACTTCTGCTTTTAACTACTCGTTTTTTAGAGATATAAAATAAGGCAACTGAATCCGTATGAGAACTGGAATTCGTGTTTTTTCAAAAAGTATCTTCCTTCGAACATAAAAATTTATTTGCCATAATAACTTCATTTAATAAAACACACCATTTAATTTCAAACTTTATTTATTCACCTACCATTAAAAATAATTTTGCGGGTCACTGTACGATATGCACATATGTTACATATCGTAGCACACACAACATAACAAAATAGAATTTTAAAACGGTTATAAAAAAAAAAAAAATTATACGTACATAACAAAATGTTTCATTAGGTACCTAGAATTGGGTGTTTTAAAATTAAAAACAAAGCTACTAGTGGTTATGTAGGTTAGTAGTAATAATAGTACCCAGCACCCCTTCCTCCCTTCCATTACACGTATTTAGTATATAAAAGTTTATAATTTATGGTAACATTAATATTTTATTCTTGTATTTTATGTTTGCATTTTTACACCCGTCGTATATAATTTTTTTCTACCTAAACAATTTTTCAATCTTTCATAAGAACGCGAGAAGAAAACAGGAAGTGTTTTACTACGAGGATGAATATTTATATAAAAATTTAATCATTAAATTGTTCTCAGTGTATTTTCGTAAATAGAATTTGTTGTGATTGTATATAAGGAATCTCAAGACTAATTCCTGGAAGGTCATATTTACAATTTCTATGAGTAAATTTGAAATTAAAAAATGAAGAATACAACTGATATGCCCCTAACGATCAATAAGCTATTCTGAAACGGCGTTTCACCAACTAAAATTTCCCAGTTGTCCCGTTTGATATGAAATACGTGACAATATTTTTATACATGACGTTGTTTGTTACACTATTTTTGCTAGGAGTCACTTATAGGTAGATATTACAAAAATCAATCAATAAAATGCGTATAATATCCACCTACATATCTATACTTAGGTAGGGTCTATCGGGGTAATGTTCGTCAATATTCTGAAGTTTAGCACTTGCATCCTAAGTTAATTCTGTTACTACTACTACTACTACTACTACTACTACTACTACTACTACTACTACTACTACTACTACTACTACTACTACTACTACTACTACTACTACTACTACTACTACTACTACTACTACTACTACTACTACTACTACTACTACTACTACTACTACTACTACTACTACTCAAGAAAGGTAGAATGTGTTTCACAAGATTTGAACACATGGTCAGAAAATGTCCATCCAATTTGCAATTAATAGCCTGGCCATCATGTGCCTGTGCCATCATGTCATGTTATACGAGTTTAAAAATGGTACTAATGCAGCTGACGCAACGAGGAATATTTGTAGTGTTTATGATGACGATGAGCTTTCTGATAGAACCTGTAGAAAGTGGTTTGATAGATTTCGAAAGGGTAATTTTTCTTTGAAAAATGAGGCTCCCTCCGGTCAACCTGTGTGTATTAACGATGAATTTATCCGTTACGAAATAAAGCGGATCCCGAGGATAATTGTTAAGAATTAGCGGCAACTTTTGAGCATCCAAAATCCACAGTTTTCGGCCATTTGAAGAAAATCGGAATGGTCACTTACACCAAAAACGGCGCAAACTTTCCGGATGACCCAATATCTACTTCCATCCAACCCTGGAGTAAACTGGATATAGCTAAACAAAGCGTTACTATGTTAACAATAAAAAGTTAATATTTTTTGAAAGTAGCATTAAAATATCAGGGAAAGTCAGATTGCTAAAATCATTCAAAAATTTTATCATGGCCTCTAACCGAAAGGCATTAATTTTGAATATAGTTAAATTGTATACCCAAATTACCCCAACTGATCCTATTACACAAGTCAATCAATAAAATACGTATCAACCTACACCTGAATAATACCCAGGTATAAAAGAAAAAAAACATATTTACCTTAGGTAAAGAAAATCAGAAAAAGAAATTATGAAACAATATTTTTTTGACGCAAGAAAATACTCAGTTTATCAGAATTTTCTTCTACATGACATTATAAATATTAGTAAATAGAATTTTCACCAAATGGAGAGAACGAAATATCCGAAATAAAACAAAACTGTATTTTTTTAAACATCGAGAACTCGATGTTCCTTTCATTTCTATAATTCTGGACAAAGGCGGTAAATATCAGCACTACCCACTTTTTATTCACCATAGTTTGCAAATTTTCTACATTTTGAAGAATATGTCCTAGAGATTGTTTATGTAATTTTATGAAACTAACTTTTTCAAAAACACCATGTTCCAGTTTTTATAATTCAATGTACATAAATAAATATCTAAAATTATACAATTTTGAATTTTCTTTTATGAGATATTAGTAAAACATCTCAAAAATATACTCCCGAATTTTCAGAGCGATACCCGAAGTTCTTTTACACTATTACGTTCGGAGATATCAAAGTTTAAAGCTTTTTATTTAGCCATGCGTAACTCCTAAAATAAAAACCGTAGAAAAGTTTACAGACAAAGTAATTAAAACTAAAAGTTGCTCCAATTAAAAATATAACACACACTTTATCCAAAAATGTTTTTCTGTATTTTGTGTCCAACTTTGAAGAGAGAAGAAATTCTTCAATTTTTATTTTTCAGTTGTTATACTTTAAAATAAGTATTATTTTGTAAATTATTGGATTTTAACATTAAAAAATAGACACCTTAAGCTTTAAAATTGCTCTTTTCTAAATCATTGTTGGAATACTTTTGGCTGAAATATAAGCTCTTAAGAAAGGTCGCAAATTTTCAAAATTATTTTTTCTTCGTTCTCATAATGATTTCGACGGGTATATTTTTGTGAACTTAGTCGCGCAACATCCGAATATGTTCAAACTTTAATGTGAATTATGTGCAACCACTGAATGAAAATATCAAAGTTGAATTTCAAAAGCATGTTTGAAATACAACTGACCATTTTTATCGTTTGATTAATTCTGTTTTGAATAATATATTTTATTTATTTAATTGTTTTCAAATATCAAATTTGTTTTACTTTGATGTATAATGTACCCATGAACAGCTCTGTGCCCTGCAGTAAATTAGGTATATTTGTTCAAAGAGTAACAACTGTTATTTACTGTTTTTTCGTTATTTTAAATTAACACGTTGACGGTCATGAGCGCTGTACAGCGTCAAGTTAAACTTTACTAACTACGACACAACGTTGTATTGCATCAACAATTCCATATAAAACGTATCCTCTGGGCCCCGTACTCCCGTAGTTGTGCAATATGCTCAATATTGCACAATTTTATTTATTGTGCAGTAGACTTGTGGTGGCTATCTTGCTTATCGTACCTATTGTTCCTAAACAGAAAGCGAGCTACAGTTGTTCATGTATTGGTGTATCAGACATTTTGTCATAATGCCACATGACTATTAACGTGTTACAAAAATATGTTTATGTACGATATTTCCTGTACAAAATACTACAAAAACAATTAACATATCTCAATTTTCCACTAAACCAATTCAAATATATTTTCATTCGATTTTTATGTCTGCATTATCTTTTTTCAACCATTTATTTGAAATACTATTATTTCAAATACTATTTTAGTGATATAAAATTAATAAATTTACAAATGGTTCCATTTTCATTAATTTTTTATATTATGGTGTATTTTTTTTTTTTTTTTTTTTTTTTTTTTGGAAAAACCACTAAATTACACATTTTATACCAATATGTGAAAATTATTTGTTTAAATATACAAACCGAAATATTTTCGTTACTTTTATATAAAAACTTATATTTAAAATATCGAACATACTCATATATAGTTGAAATTGTATAAATATCATATATGTGGAAATTATATAAAATACACGTGTGCTTCACAATAAGGTTCCTTCACAAACTGAATACAGAGAAAGAGATGGAACGTTATTTGTGATGGAACGTTTTTTTTTTTTTTTTTTTGCTAAAATGTAGTGTATACAGTATGTTCCTTCAGATATTTTAATTCAAAATTTTTACTTACAAAAATGATATCATTATAATGCAACTTTTTAAATAAAAGAAATACGTACATAATTTATGTATCCTCATGTAAGATATGTCAAATATATATTCTGATTTATTGAAACATTAATTGATAGGCCTTTAGTCACATATGTACATATTATTTTCAAATCTTCAAATTGTCATATCTCTATGTATTTTTTATACAAAATAATAAATTAATATATATTAGATAGTTAAATACATATTTAGTTTTGAACAGAATATGTCACACTTCACGATGTTTTTTCTCAGAAACGATATCATAACATAAATATTTAAAAATATTTTTAACTCTAAAAAAATAATATTATATGTGCATTTATTATTACAGATTTGGTATATACAAAACATTTTTATTTTATTTTTTATTTTTATCACAGTTACCGTTACCTTTATTGTCTTTATATGTATATCTATATATGTGTACATTTTGAACACCCTATATACGCTTCACTTATAGTAAGATAGAAAGAGACAAACTTTTCTTGGTGTTACGTTTTGTGAAGCATTAGTGCAAATAACTGCCATTTTTATTAAATTATGATACAGGATGGAAAACTAGCGAAACATATGTCGACCAAGCAGAATGGTAGAAATTTTTTTGAAATATTCAGATATCGTTAATACACTTAAGGCGCCACATCGCTTTAAATATGTCAGAAAAAAGACTTTTTAAGAATTTTTTCTCTGTAACGAGTAACGCAATCAATATAAAACTTTTTAGAGTATAATATAAGTAATCCGGGGTACAAAAAAAAATTTTCCTCCCCATTTAACAAAACAAAATGGCGGCGTGGGCGCAGATCAAACACAGACACTTTTTTTTTTCAAAGTGGTTCATGGTGGGCAGCAGCCAGAAAATTAAAAAATGTTTCTCCATCATTTAAATTAGTTTTACTAAAGCGGTACACAAGATTATTAAAAATATTAATATATCACTAAATGGCACCAGTTTGAAAAAAAATTGAAAATTGATGAAAAAATCAATCCAAATTTATTTATAAAAAACAAATTTGTTAACCAGTTTCAAAAATAGAATTTCAAATCAATCACATGAAAATTGTTGAAGCTATCTTGCCCAATGTTTTGTAAAACGTAGTTTCAAGAAAAAGCCTATGTAAGGTTTTAAAAGGTATTTATCGTTTTGTATGTTTATACCAATCATTTTTTAATTGTTTTTGGAGACATAGCAAAAGTTGAAATTTACATCCGTAGTAAAATTTCATTGAGGTTTTAACCGAGATGCATTAACGTGAGTTTTTAGACAATCAACACTACACATGTGTAATGACGTTTACATAATATGTTTTGGTTATGTCACAAATTGTGTCCAATGCCATCTTCACCACACTCCCGGTAACAGATTGTAAATAGCGTAGTTCGGAACCGCAAGGACGACACCGTCTGGAATAGTATTAGTCGTCGTGGTTCGAAGGGAGTGGTTTGATATTGCTTGTATGTTTTATATTATCGGTTATCGGGAAAAAAAGGTTAATTGGGATTTAATATGGAGTGAGGAAAGAAATCAACTTCGACTTATTGTTGTGGATCCTAATTCAACTTAACTTTGATTGTTTACCTTAAGTAACAAAGCAGTACCACAACAGATTTTAGTAAATTATATACTATTTCGTATTGTTGAAGTGTTTGGTGTTTTATCTCATTGTGTTATCTGATTTAATCCTGAATTGGAACTATTAATGGTCACGGTCGTCGAATAACAATCATATTACTTATAACAATGGACTTTCGTTTATATTCAACTACAAGTAATAAGTTTTAAATCATAATAATCGAACCTACGACCAAAAGTAAACCATTCTTAAAAACAACGGCCATAAAACCGTTAGAAGGTGTAACCGATCACAAAGGCAGACAGGCATGATTAACTAATTAATAAAGATTCTGAAATTTACTTCTTCGGGACCCCAAATAGACATTCAAGCTTGAATAATTGCAAATATACTTAATAGAATGTATCCAGTTTTAACGTACGCATAACTCCAACATATTATGTACGTAGATTGGCGAAGACATCATGGAACATATTTATGACAACGCAACATATATACATGTGCAATAATTTATCATGTTTTTTCCCTTCTTTTCCCTATGAAATAAAGGTAAATCATTCAGAACAACTTATTATCCTCGTGTTTCATGGCTTGTGAAAAATGACAGACATCCATCCAGCGGGAATATAGTACTCATTGATGTTGAAGGATTTCAACATGCGAAGGACATTATTATGTGTATTCAAGCACACACATATGGTGTATCATAATATAGGAGATAACGAATAATTTCACCATAATGTTGCACAGATGTAGAAAAGGAAGACAAAGCACATTTTTTATAACACTCATTAAAATTTAGTTGTAGTGCATAATATATTTAAAGCGTTACATAACCCTAAAAAAATTTCCCCTCTTTTTTATTGGCTTAAATGATGTACCCAATATCTCTAGAATAATATTCAGAAGAAATTATGATTGCGAAAACATTCAAAAATGCTGTACCTAGCGTTTTTGAGTCTCCCAGCTTAGTCAACACCTTTTTCTCATTACAGATCAGTTGTATTCCCATAAATAACTCACAGATGGTGTTAATGGTAGGCATAAACACACAAAACGTTCTGAAACTTTACAAGCCTTTTTCTCCAAATACATTATCTAAAACGATGGGTAAGATTACTCCAGCAATTTTCATCCAATTGACTCCAGCAATTTTACCTGGAACTTCTTAGATTATTATCTACGGTGATACAATAGTTTTTTGAAATTAGTTAACAAATAATTACGGCGAAGTACTAACTTGGCGCACACATTTCTGTACGCAAAGTAGCTGCTTGCCCACTGTACTCTTCCCACATACTTTTTTGCGTGTAGAAAGTAAACTTTCCGCACTCAAATTGACAGTAAAACACGCAAAATTTAATCAAGACACGCAAAACCGCCTCTTAATTTTTCATTTAATAAATATTTCATAATTATTTCTATAGAAACCAACAAAGTAATTTAAACAATATTTAATTCTGAGAAAAAAAGACGAACACTCAATAATATTATTTTAAAAAGTAATAAAAATGTCAAAAATAGTGATAAAATAATATAAAAAAGTATGTGAAATTCCTAACAAAAATAGTATGTGCAACTCGTGCGGGATTGTCGATTGCCCACTCAAGCGAATGAGCGCACTCATTACGATCGTGCGATCAACTTCCCTTTCGTGGGCAATCGACAATTTCCCGCACTTATTGCACAATATACTATTTTAGTCAAATTAGTTCTGACTACTGTTTGAAAATTGCTATGCTACCCACCATCAATCTCCTTGAAAAACGTTTGTGTTGAAACCATTTACCATCAAGTAATTTTTACAACATAAAGTTTCCAAGATACCTTAACAGCAAATATAATTTAACCCCCCAACAAGTTCAAAGTTACTTTTACCCATTAAAAATAGAAGATGGTCAATAAAAAGCGTGTTGACGGATGTGTATAGTCATTCCCTACGCATGCGTACACGGAACTTGATTGTACTGCGTACCGTTTATTAGTCGAATTTTCTCCGAAAAATTAGACTTATACAGTCTATACGATAAGAGCTGCGAGAGGCGAGACCAGGGGCGCTATCCGTTTTCGGACCCGTAGAACACGATTATGTAAAAAAAAAAGATGTCTGATATATATATATATATATATATATTTTCCCGCAACCTTTTAATATGTGTAGGGCCCCCCTATGGAAGTTAAGAGATGAAATTTGGTAAGTGGGGCTTATTCCGATGCACAACAATACTATCAAAGTGGGGTCAAATTTTGGGCAAATTTTTTTTCGGTCCCGACCTTTAAGGGGGTGGTGGGGGGCGGAAAAGCAATAAAACTTTTCCAAACCGGTTTTAAATAATGTTTCGGTCAATTATCTACAACATATCCAAAATTCAGCTTCCTAGGATGATATGGTGGGAGTAGAGGGGGGAAAAACGATTTTCGCTGGATCTAACAGGCCCCCAGCCCCCCAGAATTAACATAGAGGGTTGAAATTTGGTGTGTTGATAAAGTTCGTACCTAGGTTGTGCTTTTTGGAGGTTTTAATATTTTACCCCCACCCCCCTCATTTTTAAGCTACAATTTCATGCATTTTCGACGTTTTCGAAGTTTGTACCACTCGCACAGGTCACCCGAATAAACCTAGAGGGCTGAAATTTTGTATTCGGATTGAGTTAGTATCAAAGGGGTGCCTTTTGGGGGTCTCGACTTTTAACCCCTACCCCCACCATTTTTATACCCAAAAGAACATGATTTTTCTTGTTTTTTAACAGTTTCGTTCGGGTCAAAATCTCCCCAAATAAACCTAGAGGGCTGAAATTTGGTGTACAGGTTAAGCTAATAGCCAGACACTGTTTTTTGGAGGTTTCAACTTTTAACCCTTACCCCTACGATTTTTACGCCAATATTTCCTTAATTTTTTTGCTTATTTTCTAACACGTCTAGAGACTCCATAAGGAAACCTAGAGGGCTGAAATTTTGTACGTGTATTCAGTTAATATCCAGCTAGTACCTTGTAGGGAGTCCGCATCACTTTCCCCCCACTTCTCCCATTTTTACATCGGAATTGAATGCTATTGTTAAATGTGTTTTAAAAGCATTATGTTTATTCTAAATACAAGTAGGCGAATAGTAATTTTAAAAAATTTAAAAAAAAGTGAATACAATTTTTTAACAAATGAAATACATACATATTAAGTAATTTGCAAATGTTATTAGAGTCACTGTTTATTTATTTATTTAATTATTATTTAGGAATTTTGGATTTTTATTATTTATAAAATAGAAATTTTGGATTTTTTTGGAAAGAAAAACTATCTTCATAAAAGCCTTCCAGTTTACTATTTAAGTTCCTTTTTTAATATTTAAAAGTAAAACACAAAGGCAATTGGCGGATAAGCATGGATAGAAATGCCCTCGTACGAATTGTGTTGGCTTTTTCCCTGTTAACTTCTATCGGCACAAAATTGAAATTTACTGAGATTCAGCCCTTAAAAACTTAAAATCTTTTTATAAAGCCCCGATCAATCGGACACTCATTATCAGTTTTGAAACCACCAAAATTACAAATCGCTTGTGGACTTTCAATTATATTTCGCTTGTAGACACTCAATACCGAAGAAATAATTTTTTATTTTTTATTTTTTTTATTTTTTATTTATTTATTTTTTTTTTTTTTTTTTTGAAAGAAAAAATATCTTTATAAAGGCCTTCCAGTTTACTATTTAAGGTCCTTTTTTAATATTTAAAACTAAAACATAAAGGCAATTAGCGGATAAACATGGGCAGGAATGCCCTCGTACGAATTGTATTGGTTTTTGTTCTGCTACCTGTTTTCGGCACAAAATTGAAATTTACTGAGATACAGCCCTTAAATACTTAAAACCTTTTTTTAAAGCCTCGATCAGCCGAACACTCATGACCAGTTTTGAAACCAACAAAATGACAATTCGGTTGTAGACTTTCAATCACATTTCGCTTGTAAACATTCAATACCGAAGATGAAGGGGAAAATTCGACTACCGTGATGGGGCCCCGCTGCTCACGGCGTTTATTTTATAACGTTGAAAAAATTCCCCTACTTTCATGACACATCCTACAGTTTGGTCACTGCGCATCTAATTTTCAGTGCCACGGTTACTTTTGTATATGTATTTTTTTATATACATATATGTATATGGTTTTTTCCCCCGTCTTTCAACATTTCAGTATTCCTAGGTACATATGCACCTAAATCGAGGAAATTTTTTATTAGGTAATTTTGTATAAAAATATAAAATATTTGTTGAAAGTACTTGTCGATTCGTTCACTCTTATCACCTCTTTGACGGACACTTGACCTTTTTCTTTGAACAAATAACAAAAATTTAATAAAATACTCAACGTGTATATACACTTATTCGGTTCTTGTATTAATATATATTAGTATTTTGTGGAAAAAATATTCTTTTTGCCATTCCGGACTAAAATACATGATTTAGTTTACAGAGCATCGCCAGTCAGCAAGCGTTTAACTTATTTAAATAACGTTACTAGATAGTTTTAAATAATAAATAAATTTAAACTTATAAGATAGAGACAAATTTAAACGTACAGTTAGAGACAAACAGTTTATTTTGTATCGCACAATTAGATTGATTTATCCAAATTATACTTGATATTGTTCATACAATTTGAATGACATTTAAACACTAATTCTTTTCTAAATTTTTATAATTTTAAATTATCCGGAATTGCAAAAAATAATATATACGTCAAAAATGTTTCTTTTGATCCCTCATGTAAATTACTCTCCTCGGGCCTTTACAGGCCCTCTAACAACGAACTTCACACTCGGGATTAAAAGTCACACCTTACTAAAGTAACGGAAGCATTGTGATCATTTTTGAAATTTGAATTTCTTTTTCCTTCAAAATGAAAATTTTTACTTACATTTTACATTCTAGAGCTTTGGAAAAAAGTTAATTTTTTTCATGAAAATTTCCAAAAATAACATGTTTCGGGCATCGGACGTGCCTGGTTAACGAACTTGTCCAACGGATTAGGAATTTTGGGAATTTCTGCTATAGTCTTGCACCATTTTATACCAAAGTTTTAATGGGCGCAAGTTACCCTAATTTTAAGGTTATTTTACTGATTTATCAAAACCTTAATTTAAAAAATTAACAAAATGGTTGGCATATGAACATATCTGAATTTAGTTTAGTAATGAACAAAGTATTAAAATTATACACTTACCTTCCTTTGTAGACTACCACAATTATTTTTACAGTCAAAAGTTAACAACGTAACAAAACATCAATTTCAAACCGAGAGTAAATTAGGGATCTGAAAAAATAATCGATTTTTATATTAATCGATTATTTTTTTCTTATAAACGATTTTTAGTAATCGATTTTCTAAATAATAACAATCGATTTTTAATAAATCAATTATATAAATTACACTCTATTATATCCTTATTATTTCAGGTGAAAGCTGAAAGGAAGTTTTGTAGTTTTAAAACCAGAAGATTGGCATTTTGGTTATTTTTGACACTTACCATTTTAACTAATCTTTATTCTAAATTATTCTTAATATTAATTTGGTAGCTTTATTATTACATATACAGAAAAGTATGCAATTTTTCGAATAATTAAAAAAATCGATAATTTCTTCTAAAATCGATTTTTTACAAATCGATTTATATTAAAAAGAGAAAAATCGATTATTTAGTAATCGATTTTTTTCACTCCATGTCACATCCCTAGAGTAAACAATACTTGCCTCACCTCTAGTGTCAATTTTCAGAACTACCTAAACTTAAACACCGTAAAGCTACTGCTGTTACCTATTAGCTAAACATCTAACTTACTTCTACTACTGACTAATATAAGCACAAAACCGAAAATAATACTTTTTTCCGTTTTGGGCTCAAGTTACACCACAGGGCTCAAGTAACCCGCAATAACGGTATTTATACCAGAAATTCTGGCAGCAAAAATACATATCATTTACAGTCTCTGGCAATATAGACTACATAACCAAATACCAACCAAAACGACGAGAGCACCTGAGGTATTTTCCTGTCAATTTTAATAGTTTTGTTAAAATAAATAAAATAACACGGATTTTATTTATATTTTTGTTAAAAAAACAGCAAAATTGATGTTTCTTTTGAAATACTGTAGAATTTATTCGTATTAAAATTTTCAACATACATGGGTATATACCTGCTCATAAAACTTAACTCATAAAAAGCACAATACTATTAAAAATAATATTTATAGTGTATTTTTAAAAAATAATAACATCAACGTATGACCTGAAATAATATTTTTAAATTGCTGCTTCGTTAATTTTTTACTACATACATACATACATCTGGAGAAACTGAATAAAAACCCTATCTGGGATACGTTTACAAAAAAAAAAATAGTAACAAATTATTTTCGAAATGTCTAACAATAAATTCTGATGAACATAATAGTCACCGGTCGGTAACGGCACACACCGTCCACAACACACGGCACACTAGTACGGTACAATACGTGCATTCATATATTATTGTCATCCAAAAACATCCAGCCATTTTCCTACCAACAATATATAAATTTATGTATGTTTATGTTGCATCTCATTTGAAACTGAACGAGTAGCGTAATATGAAAAAAAGACGTAAGTGGTGTTGTTTGACAGAAATAATTTTAAGGCCTGCTTTTAAGGCCAAGTTTCACCCAAGTTTGGGTGAAACTCGACCCAAACGTCAACTTTTACGGTTCTGTAGCTTAAAAGAACAAACGGAACCATTATAAGAACACTCTGGTGTTCGTCTGTCCGTCTGTTACAGAGGTGTTCCTCGAAAACTATGTAATCACATCTATTTGCTTCACTGTTAATTAGGAACGATTGTTGAGTTGTTATTTTAGAAAATTGCACTTTAGCCGGCTCGACGAGAGCCGGCTATTATAGGCCGACACTTTGCCCGGGCCTATAATAGCCGGGATTATAGGCCCGGGAGCCGGGCTGGAAGAGGAGGCATGCAGCAGTCGCTAGAAGCTCGGGAAACAATAAATTTTTCGTTGCTCGTCCCTTATATTTTCGAAGAGAAATTTTTTAATTATTAATCAGATGGACGGTCCTACACTTCACGGACTCTGCAATGGTATTTTAAAAAAGTAGCTTTTACTTAATATAAAGAACCAAAGGACTAGGCCATAAGCTTAAAAAATTCACCCACTTTAAATTTCAACTCCTTTTAACAAACAAAAGTAACAAAAAAACTGCGATTTTCTGATTATTTTTTTTTTTTTTAAATTAATAATTTCTTATTTCTTTTTCTGAACCGATGTAATTTTAGGTTTAGGGACTCAAAAAATTTATTTCCTTCCAAACTCTGATTGTTTGATTTTCTAATTTCTGACCACTCGTTGAAGCTGTGTGCTTTGCGCCGCATAAGATGTTTTTTTAAGGGTCGACTTAGATATTACGTATACAATACATCTTTATTGGGAAAAAGGAAAATAAATTTTTTCAACAATCTTAGTGGAAAATAGGTTTTTGCGCTCTGTGAAGAGAACGCAAAACCTGTATTAGCCGAGGACTCTAGTTGCCAAGCGAAAAAGTACTACTTTTCGTTTTAAAGCGGAAAAGTAATACTTTCTTGTTCGCTCAACGTATATTTAATTACGAATCGGGTAGGCGTTGTTTATATTTTCTATGGCAACAAATAAACAGATTCTAAATTTATTATTATTTTTATCGTAATCAAGTGAAATATTAATTTTATTAAATTTTAAAATAATTACAAAATAATAAATAACTAAAATTAATAAATAATAAGAATAAAAAATTTTAAAAAATCTATGCATATATGATGGAAATACGTAATAGTGACAGTGATTTGTCAAGTACACCTCCAGATATTTTTAAAGTTGCAAAAATTATAACATTAAAGTAAATATTAACGTCCATTTATATTTTTTCAAGTATTTTTTAAGTAAAACGAAGATTGTAGAAAAAATTATGTGTGTAATTCGAGCAAAATGACATTGCCGCTCCCATGAGAATTGAACATTCTCAATCGAGCGGCAATGTACCATTTAGCTTCTAACACTGAAAAACCACTTAAACATAATTTTCCCAGCGTTCCCAATAACGCACCTCCAACTATTTGGAAAATTGCTAGGAAACCAAGCTATTTCAAATGATCATGTTGTGTTTAATTTAGCTTTTACTGGCTTACGGTATAGATATAGTGAGACAATGTATGAACAAACTGACAAACTACTAGAAAGAATTCATAACATTTAGTTTAATGATATAAAACATGCTAAAAAATATACTCGAAACTTTCACAGATATCACAGTGCTTTCGACTGATGAGCGTCCACTGCGCATTATATTTTTAAAGGTACAATTATTCCTGTCAAAATATGTTTATTATAACAAATGATGCATTCACTCACTCTTTGTTTATGGTTGCTGGCGTATTGGTAGCAATGGTATATCGGTGTATTCCATAAAACACTACATATTACCTGTACGTAAATACGCGAAATACTCTAATTCTGTCTGATGGAACTTTATTATGGTTTCTCTCCAAGTAGAAAAATTTATTACATTTTAAAAATTCAAAAATATATTTTTTTTAATATTATGCTTGATCAAAAATAGTGCTGTAAAATTTTTAACCATACGCGTACCTACAGTAAAAAAAAAATTGGATAATGGTTGATTTAGCTAAAATATAAAATGTTTTATGTACATAATATTATGTATACTGGATACTATAAAAATCCGAAAGTATTATCCCGAGAATTGTCGATAAATTTCACTGGGATAGAGAGTAAAGACGCGCTTACAAGTAGAAGAACTTCTGACCACAAAGGGAATTATTTTGGGCAAGTTATTTATTTTGCTAAAAAAAAAATATAATTTTGGTATTTCAATCTGTTGATGACATTCGATTTATATTTTAACTTTATTTGCAAGATAGTGCTTTTAACGGAATTCCGAATGGAAAATTCAGTTATTACAGCTACTGTCATGGTGACTATGACAGAAATTTGTTCTGAAATTCCGAGAAGAGGAAAATGGTATTCACGAAAATTTATAATGTGTGTCCGCACGATAACTCTCGAACAAAACATTCTATTCTTACGAAATTTGGTGAAAACGTTGAAAGTTCCTAGCCCTTGAATGAATTCTTCAGCCAGGCACATCCAATGCCTGGAAACTCCAGATAATGAATTTTTTGCAGAATTTCGCCTAAACTTGAGATTTTCGAATTTATTTACATCGGAAAAACTCGGAACCTCTATCCGTTACGTAAACGAGTTTTCGAGAAAAAGTAATTTTTATGACCGAAAATTCGCTATGCAAAATGTTGCGACAGGGGTTTCTTTTGATAAATTTATTTCTCTGCGTTTTTAACGAAACTGTGACTCTAGAAATATCTGATTTATATTCTAGTCAGCATAGGTGATGGGTGACTGCACACAAACGTGTCAAATAATGCTTGGAACGAAAAGAAAGAAATAACTTCCACTATTGTCACCAATAAGAAAAAAATTAAATTTTTTTTTAAACAAGGGATTTTGTACAATAGATAAACGAATTTTTTTTTATAAGTTTTTATTCTTCAATTATATTTGAAAACATAAATAAACATTTTGTTGAACATTATTAGTAATAATCTGTATAACAATGGCATCTTATCTCTCTTAACTTTATAAGGATGACTATAAAATTTATTTACGTAAACTTTTGTATACTATAAAAAATTCAGCTTTTTTAAAGGAACACCCTATATATTTCGACATAATTAAACAGAAAACTAAAGTTTTCTCTTGTTTACTTAATTGGTGACATGAATAAGATTACTTTTCGTGCTCGTCGTACTTCTGATACTTAACATGCTTAACATACTCTCTACATCCTTTAGATTTAGCATAGTCTAATTTTTCAAAAGTTCCACGTTAGATGTTCACTTTTGTCAAAAACAATTTTGGAAAGAATATTTTTTGTTATCTTCAGACTATAATAATATTAAAATTTAAAAATAGGAAAATAACAACTGATAAATATTCATTTAGAATTTCGACAAACCTTTTAAAAATCTACCTGTTTTTATTAAATAAGAGAATTTTTCTAAAAATACTTACAGTTTTATTTAATTAATTAGCGGTAGTTACGTTTAATTTTTCCAAAGAAATTTAAATTTTGAGCATCCATAACTCAGGGACGAAACCTCATTTCAAACTTTGGACTCCATTATAGGCCACCCTTGGGGTTATTCTATATTGGTCGACACAGTCGACACCTTATTTGTCGAAATTTTTAAGTAACCTTAGCTGTACGCTTTTTCCAAAATTTTCCTTATTCTGTTATAAGATTCGAACCACAGAATGTTACCGCACCTTCGATAGATAATCATTAGTGTTGAGCAAAATTAGTCTTGGTCTTGCAGTCTTGTCTTGGTCTTGCATTTTTTGCAAGACCAAGACCAAGACTATGTATACCAAGAGCAAGACCAAGACCAAGGCTATAAGTATGGCTGCAAGACCAATACCAAGGCTCAAGAGAGCAAGACCAAGACAAAAGCAAGAAAAAAGCAAGACTCTTGCTAAACTATTTAAATAATTTGAAAGTATAATTAATACCGTAAAGAGAGAAAATTCTGATTTTAGAAGGAAAAAATTCGCTAATAGAAAATGCAAGAAAGTGCAAGATTTTCTAGCAATACCAAGACCAAGACCAAGACTGCATTTTGCAAGACCAAGACTCAAACTGCTCTAGCAAGACCAAGACCAAGATTCTTAATACAAGAACAAGACCAATACCAAGACCAAGACTGCCAAGTCTTGGTCTTGGTCTTGCATTTGCTCATCACTAATAATCATAACTTATAACTCAACGCAACTACACAACAATTATAAATTATTAAGTAATATTTCGGATACCGATTGTACATCCGAGTATACATGATAAAATTTAGTACACTACGGTTCAGCTATTTATTTGAAAAATATGTGAGTAAAATTTTGAATGTATTTTGTATTTAATGCTATACCCAATATCTACTACAGCACTAACCCCGTTCTCTGTGTTCCGTATGTATTAGAAAACATTGAATATTTTCAAGTGATTGAATATATTTTTATCCATTTTTAATGAGATTACGCCATATTGTTACGTATGTTTTTCACGTAATAGATTGCTTTTTTTTAATTTTATTGATTCTCAATAAATATGTGTATTTTTCATACACGTATCCTTTCATTGTATCTGCATAAAATTTTTTACTTTTCTCTGAATAGTGTTTAATTTTAGATCCATTTTGCAAATGTTTGTTCAAAATAAATATACGGTAAAACCGGCCAAGTTTAGCTACTGAAGATTACTTGACTATACCGTCACATTGTGTTGAAAAAATTACAATGTTTATTGCTTATAATAATTGTAACAATTTTTTTTAGTGATGTGGATATTTCTAATAAACTACTAGTGTTATATAAATTTTTCTGACCTTAGCTGCAGCGGTTCCTTCAAGCAATTAGCTTTTTTAGTTGACGAGATACATGTCTGTTTTCAACAAGTATGTTCTAGTGATGATCAAATGCAAAACCAAGACCAAGACTTGGCAGCCTTGGTCTTGGTCTTGTTCTTGCATTAAGAGTCTTGATATTGGTTTTGCTAGAGCAGTTTGAGTCTTGGTCTTGGTCTTGAAAAAGGTAGTCTTGGTCTTGGTCTTGGTATTGGTCTTGTTATTTCTAAAAAATCTTGCACTTTCTTGCATTTTTTTATTAGCGAATTTTTTTCTTGTAAAATCAGAATTTTTACTATCTTTACGTATTAATTATACTTTCAAACTATTTAAATAGTTTAGCAAGAGTCTTGCTTTTTTCTTGCTTTTTTCTTGGTCTTGCTCAGTTGGGCCTTGGTATTGGTCTTGCAACCATACTTATAGTCTTGGTCTTGATCTTGCTCTTGGTATACATAGTCTTGGTCTTGGTCTTGCAAAAAATGCAAGACCAAGACAAGACTGCAAGACCAAGACTAATTTTGCTCATCACTAGTGTGTTCAAATCTAATTACAAAATTTGGGCCCCATTAGGCCACCCTTGGGTTTTTTCTATATTACATTTTTCGATATCTTCTTTGATGAAATTCGTTAATAAAGGAGGGGTGTCGATAAGGCCTTATTTTCGCTCCATTCCCTCCATAAATTCTTATATGTGCATTAGGTTTACATAAAGGTAAATAGTAAGATGGAATAAATATTATACCGGAATATTCTCATTTATCGTATATTTTTCAGTTGATCTCATTATAATGCGAAGGTTTTATGAAAAGATAAAATTATGAAATTAATCAACTTTATTTGGATAGTTTTAAAAGTTTCAACCTTTTTAAGCTTTACACTCCTTATCCAGTCTCCATTCTCGTCACTCCAATATCATTCAACATCTGCATCCATTAAAACATTTTTGAAGTCGCACGCGACTCTTCGAGTAGTATGATCCTGATATCTGTTGTAACAGATTACCAATACCAGATTACGGAGGCAATATGAGCGCAACAACAAACAAGTCTTGCTCCTACTTTGCACTGACAGTACCAGGTTAGTACAGTTTTGGGGTTGTACTCTATCCAAAGGGAGTATATTTTGGATGCTGTGTGTCTAGACTGAATTTTTATTCTTAAAATATCACTCGATTCTTTATGTAAAAATATTTTATCAAGACCTTAATCATCTATGCAAAAGTGGGAAATTTCCATTTTTGTCACTCCTATACGCCGTCAAAACGACGAACTGACCAGTTTCAACAAGTTTGTGCTGTGGTGGCACTTCAATAAATTTATTTTATGCATTTGTATAATGACCAATTTTTTAATTGTAAAATCATTTTATTTGTGTTTACCTACACGGAGAGAAAAATCATATAATTTTTGTAGATAAAATTTCAGAAAAATTACCATGGTGTCTTATAATGCGTGCGCGATCGACGACCAAAGTAAAAAATATTTTACGATCATGTAAATATTATTAAATTGAAACGTAAAAAGTATTAGTCATGGCTTCATAAAAATTGTTGTGCTAGCATGGTAAAATTTAATGTGTTAACACAACTTCTATCACACTCTTATGCATATATGTTATAGTTTAATTCTTGCTGTCGTACTCTTGGGCTGTACGCACTGAGGAACAATCGATCTTTTCCGACCTTTGATTCTTTATGATGCATACAAAATGATTGGCAACAATATATTCTAATACTGAATATAGTGAAGTAACAAAATGATGAATTAAACGGTGACCATCCTGTAAGACATTCTAATGAATACTGTTTGCACACGACACGACACCAGCAGTGACCAGCCTGGCTATGTTACTTGCCACACCAACCTGGCTATGTGACCTTCATGTATGGTTGTGTTGATACGTTCTGCAGCCTGCCTCGCCATGTGACAGCGTTGATACCTTCTCTTTCTTTCTTTCTACTATTAGCAGATAGCATGTGAAATATTATAAGACAGCATGGTAATTTTTGTAAGAAAAATAATTAAAAAATATTTCTTTGTCGGGAATGGAACTTTTTACTGTGCTGTTTTACAAATTTTACGGAGCTAATATTACGGAAAGAACTTTCTATTCTTTAAATTTTCTATGATTATTTATAATTTTTATATTTTTACCGTACAAAATTGAATATGTTCGTCTTTTAGACGTCGATTGTAGTGCTGAGCACAGTAATTTTTCTATGAATTTTCTCTCCGTGTATGAGCGCAAAGTGGAAACAACGTAATTTTAAATAAATTGTACAGTAACATGAGAACATTAAAATAACATAAAAAAGAAACTGCTTCCTCCATGCGCTCGATATAAAAAAAAAATTGAAATATTATTGAAAATGTGTTATTTTGAACGAAAATCACAAATAAACCAAAGTTTGGCGTCCCACAGGTATAACCAATTGTAGTTTTTTTTGTTTTATATACATATTTTCTTGTCAGGCATATAGTCTACTTTCAAAATATATAAAGAAAACATTAAATCGTAGACATTTATTTTTTCGTCATTTTGGGGTGAAAATAAGGCTTTATAAATACCCCTCCTTTTCTATTATTCCATTATAAGATTCGAATCACAGAATGTTTCGTGTATACTAACATTTATTTTGAAAATTACGTCACCCGATAAAATTTAATTAATAATTTTTGTTAATGACATAATTTCAAAACTGAAATGTTTAATTATTATATATTACGTAATATCAAATAGATCGTTAAAATTTTTCATTAAAAATTTATTAACAATTTTAATAGTTTGTCACTGAAACTGACAAATACGAATTTGTTTCAAAGTCTCTTCAAAATCTGTTGAAAATTATTTTATAATAGAATTTGATGTTATTATTCTCGTCATATTATAAGATAATTTTCTTAAGTATTTCAAAACTCATGATATTCAGTCAGTTAAAACCGCCGCGCAAATTTGCGTACACCATTAAAAGAAAGTTAATCCTACAACATATTTCAAAACGACTGAAATTACAAAATAAATTTTTAGCAAATGTTTTTTTATTAGAATTTGAATAAATACATAATCGCAAATACGCGTAATAAAACGGTACCTAATAGGCTCTAAAAAGGAGCTTAATAGTATATGTTACTTAGCGAGGCAGTGGCGGACTTACCCTAAGTGCCGCTCTAGGCTCCGTGAAAAATGCCGCCCCTGCTTTATCCCCAAAAGGTAACAAAAATTTTTTAACACACTATTTTCCTACAAAATATAAGTGACGAGCAAAAAAAAAAAAAACTACAAATTATAAATTTTATCGTCCTTTTAGCCCAAATTTACCACCCCTAGACTCCAGCCTACTCAGCCTGCTGATAAATCCACCACTGTAGCGAGGAATGTAGATGTTCTTTGTGTATGGTAAATTAGAAAAAATAACATTTACTAGTTTTTTTTTTCATCATTTTAACGAATAAGTAATTTGGGCCAGCCTATGTCTAATATAATATGATAATACAATACACAAATTACATCGTGTTATTATAAAGTAGAATAAAGGATTATTTAATTTACTAATCACAAAGTTAATTGAGCGGTAATAGGCTGTGCTCCTTAGAGACTTCATTTTACTATATGTTTCGCCACAACCAATTTACTAAACTTGCCTCTGTAGCATTCTCAACTGACACACTACTGATTATAATTAGATAAAACATTACATAAGACAGTTAAGTAACTATTTGAAACTATATTACTTTGATCAAAAAGAGCAAAACAATAGACAAGCAAGACATATTATTAAGGGGATATTCTAGTCTAGAAATTCGAAAAAGTCGTTTTTTGTTTTTGTTTTTTTCATATTTTCAAAATTCAGACCTTTAAGAATAAGCCTCTAAAAGGATTTACGGAAATTCGAATTATTTTCGGAGTTATTGTGATTTTTTTCCATATGTACTATGTATTTTTTCAATGTTAAATTCAAATTTTTAATATAAATTACTCGAAACTACTTTTTTCGATACGGTTGGCATGATATCTCAAGTTCTAATGCACCGATTTACGTGAAATTTGGTACAAACCTTCTTAATACTATCAGAATTGGTCCGACGTAGGGGCTTTCAAAATTTTTTATTTTAACTATTTTTAAAAAATTTCCAAAGTTGAAAAAAGGAGGCGAAAAAATTTATTTTTTTAAACCGGCTACGTCTAACTAATTCTACATCGTTATTTATTTAGAATTAACTAAAATTTTATGTTTCAGATCACCGGAAGTGTTGCAATCACGTCAACCAGAAGACACCTTTTTTTGAGTCCCCACTTTGTCGGACTGTACCGATTTCAATTTTGAATTTATTTTAAATTTTTATACTTTTCAAATATCGATAAAAAACTTAAAAAAATGGATACTAAAAATGCTTACTGTTTTTTTTTTTTTGTTATTACGCCCGTAAAATCAGCTCAGCCTCTAGACTAGGCTACCCCCTTAAAATGACAAATATAATTGCGTCTTAATTTCTTATATTTGCCCACAGTTTAAATGAAATCGTTTTGCCCTTTTTTGCCACAGATAGTTGATGATTTCAGACAGCCAGCATAAAGACCTTAAGATTCATATCGTTAGGATTTCATACTCAGAATCGTTACGGAATCCTTACAATTTCGTCAAAATTTCTCACCCTCTCAGTTCCCACAGGTTTTGGCTTATGAAATTTTGATTGTATATGCTACAGATAGAGATTTCAATTAATATTCAGTTATTCCATCGTGTGGAGTATCGTTCGAAATTTATAGATTACCGAGAAAACCACAAAAAGGAATTTTTTAACTAATAAAATTATTTGCATTCGAAGTGGTTCTAGGCAAAAATGGATCAATTAACTTGTAACAAAGAAAAACCCTGATATTTAAATTTAATATTTTTTTTTAAATATCACAATAAAAAAGAATAAAAGTGGTAAACAGTAAACAACAAAAAAAAAAGAATAAATAAAATATGACAAAAGAATATTTCTTTTTATTTCAATAATAATTATTAAATGTATATTTGCCGAATTATTAAAAAAATAAATGTAATTTTAAAAATCAATAAATATAAATTTATTTTAAAATTATATTCACAGTAATAAAATATGTATATTTCATATTTTTGTTGATATTTATTCTGTCTCTGTTTACATACATATCTCTTTCCTCTATCTACTCCAGTTGGCATAATATGTATCATGTTTTTGTTTTTTTTTTCGGGAGACTGGGATAACAAGGGTACTTTACATTACCTATATTATTTGCTGCATGTTGTATTTGACACTGTTTTTGTCACATCTAGTTTGAATTGTAAATTATATTGACAATAAATTTTCCTGCTGTAAATTCTTTTCCCCTCTCCGCCCCCTCATTTTTCTCGCGCGTGTATCTATACGTGATGTTGATTGAATATTTAAATTATTTTTGGTATGTTTGTATATTTCGCGTTTCCATAAAAAAAAAGAATATATAAATAAATATTTTATCATATTGTGTAAATGTTCAAAATACAAATTTGTACAGTCTATATAGTTTCTTGTTTGATTAGTGCCTTTGTCCAATTTGAATAAACATGTATGAAAAAATTTAATTATCAATTTTAATTTATATCGACAATTTATTCCGTAGATAGCGACCTATTTGATGCTATATTCATAATAAAATGGTAAATATATGTATATCATCATTTAACTTCTACATTTTTAGATGTTTTTCACATAGTTTTTTATGTACCCATACGTAATTGTTAACGTAATTTTACTTTAAGAATAAAATTTTCATTTTTAATGTTTTTCTACTTGAAAATTTCCATTTTTATTACAGAAAAATTATTGACTTATCAAAAAGTTGTAGATACTCGGAACCTCTACAGCTTTTATGGTTTTCAAGCTATGACGCAAACTTATAGTTTTAGCGAATTTTCAGAACGGAATTCAGCTATTACAGCCAGTGTCATGACGCAACTTGAGCCCAGGACTATGGCCGAAATTTGTTTTGAGGTCCCTAGAAACGGAAAATTATATTCAGTAAAACCTTTATATATATATATATATATATATATATATATATATATATATATATATATATATATATATATATATATGCAAGGGTGAATCAAAAAGTTCTTAGAATCGCATATTCATATAATATTCTTGGAGGTAATTTGATATTAATTTTGAAGAGCGTCCTTGCAATAATATTTATGCAAAGTTTCAATCGATTTAATCGTATTATTTCAAAATTATGAATTATTTTGTGTAAATACGTAGTTATCAAAAACGCTCCTGCTCATCGGTCAAAAGTTGTGCTTCAAGCAATTCGCAGCGCTGGATTCTAAATATTGGACCACCCACTATATTCTCTGGACTTACTTACTTACTTATTCCCGAAATTAAAGGAACATATCCGGTGGAAGAAAGTTGACGATGATGGTTTTGCGGTTATGGTTGCCGTAGAAGAGTTTTTTGAGAGTAAAGGAAATGATTTTTTTAAAGAAGGAAGATATTCTAAATATATAGAATTGGAAGGAAATTAGGTAAAAAAATAAAATATTTTTGATTGAATTTTCATATATTTTTATAGTGATTCCAAGAACTTTTTGATTCGCCCTCGTATATATATATATATATATATATATATATATATATATATATATATATATATATATATATATATATATATATGTTAGCACGATAACTCTCGAACGAAGTATCCAATTTTTAAGAAATTATGGTGAAAATATTGGAAGTCCCAAACCCTTGGATGAATTCGTCAGCCATAGACACGTCGAATGCCTTACAAAAAATTAGTTTTTTGCTAAAATTTGCACTTATTCAAAAATTTTTGCGAAATTTTTTTACACCATTTAAAGGAGAAGAAAAAATTACATAAAAAAGGTATTTGAACTATTTTTCTATGTCAACTAGTTTCCGAGAAAAACTAATTTTTATAAACGGAAATTCGGATTTATGTTATGCAGGATATACAGGGTGTAAGGGAAATAACTCTTATCCTTTTGAGGGGTGACGCGACTCCTAATTCCGAAAAAATTCATGCGGGGTTAGTGTCTACAGGGTGCTATGAGTCACCTCTCAAAATATTAAGACTTATTTCTCTGACACCCTGTATAAATCGCGAAAAAGTTTAGGACCAAAAAACATATGTAGTACTATTAGATATGGTCCTAAACTTTTTGGCGATTTTACATGTCTTTATAAAAATAGTGTTTTATGTTTAAGTCCCTGCATTTTCGGCAAAACAAATGAGAGAGCGTTGATTTTAATACAGATTGAAAGCTTACAATTTCCTCTTTCAGAATTTTTCCTTAAAATATTTTTATGTCTTACTGTTTTTGATTTATGGTTAAAAAAACTTGAAAAAACTTGATGTAAGAATTTAAAATGGAACTTTTACGTTCAAAGCTCACTATTAATTGGAAGAATTTTTTTCAATTAATTTTAATATTATATTCAAAAAGATCACTTTTTTCCTTTAATTTCGTTTTTTCTTTATCGCTGTACGACCATTTTTAACCGAGTTATAGTAATTCAAAGAGTAATATATATATATATATATATATATATATATATATATATATATATATATATATATATATATATATATATATATATATATATATATATATATTGTATGGATATATATTATATACAGGGCGTAAGGGAAATAACTCTTATCCTTTTGAGGGGTGACGCGACTGTTAATTCCGAAAAAATTCCTGCGGTTTTAGTGTCTACAGGGTGCTATGAGTCACCCCTCAAAATATTAAGACTTATATCTCTGACACCCTGTATAACTTTTTTTAGAGGGGTGTACGATAAATTCCATCACCATTATCGATGAACTGATTTAAAAGATGCACGCCTTGTCAGCCAGTCAATCGTATGTCGATCAAAAAAAGGGAAACAATCCTAAATCCGGTAATAATATATGGGAATATTATTTACAATATACCTAACGACTAAACATGTAAAAAGGATATAAATATTTTATTTACGTACTTCGTTTCGACATCGGTAACGGTAAACAATGAATGAATTGAATATAAAATGTTTGTTTTTATATAGACGGGAATAGTGCAGCATCGAAGTTGCGTGAATGAGGAAAGCGAAAAAACACTACGTTAATGTGAAATAATGGTTAAGTATGAGTTGATAAAATGTGATTTTTAAGTGTAATATTCATGTAAAAGACCCAAGAGATCTGTAATAAGACACTTTACGATCCGTTTAACGATTCGTTTACACAATTATTTTGAGATAATTAAAAAAATTTTAAATCAAAAATGAATTTTGTATAATACAGGGGTTCCCAAAGTGCAGCCCTTGAATTCCAAAAATACGGTCAGTAATTTCAAAGCTTCGAACAGCTAAAAATAGTTTGCATCTTTTCAAAAACGCTAATAAAAACTATATTGTAGTTAAACATTCATCCGTTGACATTATTAACTTTTAGGTGTAATGTCCCTTGTTGTTACATAGGTCCTTTGTCTTTTGTTTTGTTGTGTAAATCAGATTCTGACGTCAAAATAATCAAATTTTTCAGGAAATGTGATTTAATTTTCGCGAATGATTCTGCTGTTATTTTTACAATTCTGATCTTCTTAAAAAAGAAACAGTTTCGAAAATCTGGTAAGTTAGCTTCAAATTCCATGTCTCTAACATCAAAATTAGGGTTTTTGGAACTTTTAAGAAATTTTGTTATATATGTGATGATGACGTCAAGTTCAATTTTTATATTTCAATTTAATAGCTATAAAAACGAGATGAATTAAATCTATTGGTGAAATTTGGGTAATTCGAGTGCGAAAAAATTATTTTTGTAATACTGACTCTGATACGTGCATAAAAATACAAACCAAACTCGGAGAACAAAGTGTTCAAATTTCACCTCACTCTTATCCAAGAAGGTAATAGATAGTGGCACAGAATATATCAAAGGGAACACAATTATCTCTTCTGTAATCACCAGTGTGCATTTCACCAGTGGGCCCGTTAGGCTACTTAGTAGTCATTCGTTCGGTAGCAGTCGATGAGTGTAGTTCAATTGTTGTCATTGTATAGCCATATTGCCATTGTCGTATCACACGGTATACGTACCACATACATACGTATGTAGTATTATGTATATGCGTATGCAAGATAGGTTACCTCACTCATACACACAACATAGATCACACAAACACGCACTAAACCGAGTGCACATATAAGGTACCTAAGGCAATTAAGGCCCACCTAAGCAAAATATGCTTATTATTTATATATCTTATAAAATATCAAAAATATAGTATTTAATTATAAAAATTTACTTATTTTTTGATAAAAATTCCTAAAAAAATTAATGAATTTGTAATTATACAAGCCAAAAATTTGATTCTAAAAAGTGTCTGCAATTGGGCCTTATTTCCGACTGGTGTAGAAAATAAGGCCCACCTATTACAACTGCCTGAAATAGTACATTTATTATTTTCTTTTTTAAATTAATTGGGGGATTTTAATTACTTTAAGAATAACTTGAACTTGAAAATACTTTAAGAATAACTTGAACTTATATATCAAAATATTTTGTTATTTTTACAAGTTTAAAAAAGTTTCGAAAATCCTTGAATCCTGCTTGACTGCGTGACTGTTATTGAAAACAACAATAAAAAAAATTACCTAAGTCATTATTTTTAATTTTTAATTTTTTTATCATATTTTTCGAATAAGTCAAGTACTAGGTGTTTGAATATATTAAGTCGAAATAAATAAATATTAAATCTAAGAGTTCTTCTTAGAATTCCGAACCTCTCTTTGATTGCCATGTCGAGTGACATAGCTTAAGGCTGATGCCAGTACTTCCTCAGACCACAACGCTCTCTTCTTTTTATCAGCCATACTTCCAAACATTAAGGAATAAAAATAAAAATTCGACCAAACCAACTAAAACTGATCTGGGGCCCGTTTCCCGAAATCATTCGCAAATAAAACGTATACGCAATTCTCAATTTACGAACGCTTTTTCAAAAAAGTAGTTTCTGGAAAAAAACGTATACGTTTAATAAAACGTATTCGCAATTTATTGTTCGCATAGAAACGGATGGTTGAAACCGTTCGAATTCTATTTTTTCTAATATATGAATAATTTCATTTTTTCATTTTTCTACAAATGAAAGAAAAAAAATATAATGAATATTATAACCAAAGCGGTTATTATAAGGGGAAAATTTTGGAAATCAAATTAATGAAAGTCCGAGGATATTTATTTAATCACAGAAATAATGCATTTGATTTGTCAAATAGAAAATTCAAAAAGAAAAAAACTTTTATGTAATAATTTGGTTCCACGACTAAAAGGGATATGATACCTTTGAGGAGTCCCAATTGTAAATAATTACCTTTTGCTTCAAAATAAGGTTTTAGTGATGCTTCTCCGACGCCAATTTTTCACTTATTTCTGCCAATAAAAATGGTATGCACCATTAAAAAAATATGGAACCGACATCAGGAATTTCAATTAAGGTTTCACTGGGGCTCCGTATTCATTTTCTTCTTTACTCTTAATTAGGATTTTGCTTCGAGTTAGAGTACATGCAAACATGATATGATTGGGATTTTTTTAGCTCCCAATAGACAAAAAATTAGATACGAAGACGAATGTCATACAAAAACCGTTATTTTGTCTACGCTTATTTTAACGCAGTTACTTTGTTACGAAGTAGAAGAATTTTGAAGCATTAATGTAGAAAAGTTGGTTGAAAATTTGCTATTTTTTGGTAAGGATAATTCTTTGCTCGTGGTTTATATTTCCACTTTTATTTCGCCCACATTTCTATTATTTATTTATCTATTTATTTATAAGTAATTAATACGTTGTCTCGTTTTCCAAGGGTAACAGAATATTTAGATATAAAACAATATGTAATTACTTGTTATACATAGTTATCTTAATTTAAAATTTAGCAAACATAATTATTATTACCAAGGAAATAACCAATTTTTTATTGTTTAAAAAAGCATAAAAGTTTACATTTGCGGTGTTGTCATATAAAATTTTTATGAAAAATAAAAGCATACTTTTTGTATAACGAATGCTCTTATGAGATGTTCAAGAAACTACTTGCGAACGTTTAGAAAAACATATACGCATTTACAGTATTCGCAACTTTCGTATACGTAACTATGCGAACGATTTCAAGAAACGGGCCCCTGGCATCATTAAACAAATGCAACAAATAAATCAAAATTAAATGTACTTAGTTTTTTGTCCTTTTTCCTTTTTGTTATTTTTATATTAGAGTAACTATAGTAATTTAAGGTTGTGCGTCTAATTTTGCTTCATTTGTTAATGACTTCAGACCTGTTTTAATTGATTTGACTTTGTAGTGTTTGATTTTAATTGTGTTGGTAATAAAGCCCAAACAAAATTTGCATGGGCCTTATTATCAACATGTTAATATTTATGCTTATATACATTTTATATAAATACTTTAGAAATAAACTAAATTAATTGATGTAAAACTTAAAGAATATTAATTTTTTTCAATTTTGATAACAATTTGAAAGAAACATACCTTTAAAAAATCATTAATATAACACTTACAATGTGCACAATTTTTATATCAACGAACGAAAATGTAACCTCTAAATTTGTTTGTTAAAATATGACATGAGTTTATTACTCTGAGTAGCTCAACTTTTGTATCTGGTTTTGAAATGATTGAAAGTTCATTTTAAACTTGTTGATAAGTTAGAGAACTTTTCTTGGTAAGAAATATAGCTAATGGGCCTTATTACCCGCTGGGCCTTAAATGCCTTAGGTACCTTATAACATATTTGTAGGGTATTTTCTATCTTTGTTTGGTTACACTGGTTTCAGTAGTATAGAGATAGTAGCGTTCCTTCTGATATATTTTGTGGATAATGGTAAAAAATTTAAATTAAAAATATTAATACATAGTGATTATTAATAGGTAACCACTGTGTATTTTATTTCCAGAGACAGAGTTATCCTTTTTCAGTATAGATACATGTTTCTACGATAACTTTTAAATATTTATACCTCAAAGAAACTTAGAATAACTATGAATAGTAAAATATTTTGAACATATCTTGAAAATAACAGTAAATCTTTATTAAAGCTTTGTTCCTTTTTCACGAATTTTTAGTTCAAATCAGTAAAAATCATGCGCAGTTGGAAAAGTTGAAAACAATGCGTTCCTTGTAAAAAAATATACTACTTGTACTGATAGTTCAATGTTCCTTTTACTATGAATTTGAATTTGAACTGAGTTCAAAACAGTTCAATCAGTCCGGCATTTTTATCAAGAATTTGAACTAGAATTTCAGTTTGTGTAAAGTTTTGAAAAAATTATCAAAAAAAAAAGTTAATGAAGAATAATATCTACGATATCTACCATATCTACGGTTAGCGTCGTTAGCGTGGTAGCGTTGTCATACGAGTGAGTAAAAAGCAAAGTTATTCAAATTTAAATAATAATTAAAATATTTTTGTTGATTTAACTATATATTTAAAATATTATTAAGACAAACTAATTTGGGAAGTTTTTGGATTTTTATTAACCAATATGGCGATTTGCTTCAAAAAAGATAATGTGTACTCCATCTAGTGTATGGTATATACACATTTTTATATCAGTGGATTTTTGTTGTTTTTCTCTATGATGGTAGTGTTACACTTCTATGCCCTCTATAGAATATTTTTAGCATTTATTGCGTTCCTTTTTAAAAATTCAGAATTATTAGTTCAAGTAATAATTCAATTCTATCATGCGTATTTGACAAATTCATTATTATTTGAACCATCCATCATTTTGGAAAAGGAAATAATGATGTGGGTGGCGTCTGTTATAGATTAAAATGTCTAAAAAACGGACGTTAAACACATCATTATCATTATCATTATTATTTTGGAAAAGGAACAAAGCTAAGAATTTATGGTAGCAGTCGAATGATAGTTAATAAGTACCTATTGTGATCAATTTTTTTGTGGTACTAAACCACATTTTAGTTACAACAAACGCCAAAAGTTTCCCAATTTCAAAAATAATAAAAAAGAGTCTATTGAACGCATCATAAGTACAAAAATAAACATCAAGACCGACAAGTACGTGAGTGCCAAGGAAACGCTGGATCAGCTCTCAGTCCACTGTTCAATAGCTTTAGTATGCACACCATATACCCTAGGAGAATAGATAATAAAAATGAAAGAGCAGACAAATTAGAGTTAATCCTTAGATTATCATTACAGAGAAAACGATGTATTGTGGATAATTGGTCTAAGACAAGGTCCAAGATAAATCCTAGGACTACAGTTCTACCAAAATCGAAACGAAACAAAAATTGCCATTTTTAAGCAAGGTACACAAAGCATAATGCCCTGAAGAAGCATATTTTTATTTAGGAAAGTTCGTTCTGTCGTAGATACGATTTGGAGGACGAATGATTGTTTCATGTTCTTGCGGCGTAGTGTTCTTCTTAAACTGTAAGTATCCGGAACTCTAATATTAAATTCCGGGGGCATGAAGAGAGCAAATTTTACTGCAACCTGAGATTCTACAAAAGGCTGGGCGTTAGTTAACCTCTCTTAAATTATTAGTATGCTTCAATCAAGCGTTTCTTGAACATTAACACCGTAGTACACCTTTGGTGTGTATAATCGTTGGTGCATCTGCTAGTGTTGGTTAACTTTTGAACAACTTGATCGGTCGAGGTCATATTCACACAGTATCTTTGTTCTATCAAAACAATGGTTCACAGCTGGTTTCAAAAAAAAAAAAAATATACATCTCATTCATAATATATGTTGGTTTAGTGCCACTATCGCGCCACCTACTGAAAAAGAAACAACAACGTCTACCGGGCTAGCCAATTATAATAGTCTAAGAGCTGGCTACATAAAAATGCTTGTTATCGCTACATGGCTGATTTCTTTTGTAAAAGGATCGTTTTTTGTAGCTAAGTTCAAATAATCTTGTCTGTCAGTGCAATCCCGTGGCTTAACGCAGGAACGGCCGCTTAAATAGCTAAATTTCGATATTAAAAAATTTCATAAGATGCATGTGTTATAACTATGGAAACAGTTTTTATTTTCAAATTATTATTACTATTATTTTCAATTTATTATTTTTTATTAATTTTTTTCAATTTTATTCATCCGTTTTTTCAGTTGAAAAAGTAACTTATTCATACTAGGTCCGTAGGTTTATTTTTGTGGCCATAGATGTTTACGAATCCTCAGTTATTAGCCTCGGATTCTCGAACTGCATCCGAGATCACAAAAATAACACTTACGGTCCTTGCCAAGTAATATTTATAATAATATACTATTATTATTGCATCTGAAAAGTACCTGATAAAGTTACAATATTGTCTATTCGAGGATCTTTTTTTATGATATTCATCAAAAAAAAATCAGTATATGAATTTTTTCATAACATTCAATCAATCGACATGCAAGTATGTGATGAATTTTTTATTTCACAATTTTACGCCACTTTCTTGCTGTATGCCGGCACTTTCGTCACTAAAAAACTCTCTGTCAACAATTTTTCGCGTTTTCTAAGAATAAATTGAAATAGTATATTGTACAATAAGTGGGAAAAGGGGCTTATTTCTCACGAATATGAGTTTGTTGCAACTGAGTGCAACAATTCGTATGAGTGAGAAATAAGCTTTTCCCACGCATTTTACACTATACTTTTTCTACGAGCAAATTTTTTTTCGTAAAATTACCATAATTAATTAATATAAAATTTAAATAAGTAGTAAAAATTTTTAAAATTTATAATGTCAATGCTAAGATGTTCCAATTTTTGCCAAAGCATACTTTGAAACTATGGAAACAATAAGAAATAATGAACACACACATATATATATATATATATATATATATATATATATATATATATATATATATATATATTTTTAGTATTATTTCTATATATTATATATTAAACTAACGGAACAGCCTACTTTTTTATTATATTAAGGCGTGGGAAATAATTTCCCACTGTGTTTCCGTACAGTGTGGGAAATTGTTAATTTTTACATATAGTTAGCCGTGCACAAAATGTTACTTTTAATAGTAGGAGTAGAAAAATAATAATACCTAATAATAATTTGAAGATAAAAACTGTTTCCATAGTTATAACACATGCATCTTATAAAATTTTTAATATCGAAATTTAACTATTTAAGCGGCCGTTTCTGCGTTAAGCCACGGGATTGCGCTGATAGAAAAGATTATTAAAAGGAGCCTTTTACAAAAGAAATCAGCTATGTAGCGATAACAAGCTTTTTTACGTAGCCAGCTCTCAATCTATAAGCTTTTAAAATTCATAGTACGTAGAAAATGACACACCAAACGTTCAATAAAATTTCCAAGCAAAATAAACAAACAAACATACAATATTCAACTGAATATTTAGCTATTATAGAAATGTCTAGAAGTTGGAAATGGTAAGACAATAACGTAGGTTGTTGCCTCAGGTGTATATATGTACAGCAGACCGGACGACGTATCCCCGGATAGTTCAAATAATAATTTTCAAATCAGGACATTTGGCCCTTTCATATATATATATATATATATATATATATATATATATATATATATATATATATATATATATATATATATATATATATACCTAATCTCCAATATTCACGTATGTAAACGTAAACAATATCTATTTCCCTGGGGAGTACAAATAGAAAAAAGTTTTCAATTTCACAATATGTATGTACCTACCATATAAGTTTGCCGTAGGTTTGATTATCAAATTAACTAAAGTAAATATTTTTACTGAATTCGTTCACCTTTTTTTCTTTCATTTCATAGGAAAAAACAAAAAATCGAAAAAAAAGTTTAGAATAGGCCGTCAATATTTGTGATTCTTGCAGAATTGATTGCAAAGTATTTGTATTGGTGGCTCTACTCACGTTCCAATCGAATTAAAATTTAATCAAAAATTCAGTATTTTTATTAGTATTATTTTTTTTGTTAAGTTTACCTACTCCAAAAAGATTACTGTTGCTTTTATCTCCGCTACAATAATCGGGTAAATACGGCTAAGCTAAAACATTCATGTATAATATTCTAAAGATATAACGAATAAGTATTTGGATTCACATTCGTCAATATTCTCCATTCGTATTCGTAAAAAAAATGAGAATACTCTACGAATATTTTTGTCATTTTACTTTTAAACAAATAATTAAAAGTTACTATATCGCTAATGGGTAATGAAGAAGCTGAGAACTTGCAAGGTAAGGTGCTTTCAAGCAGTGTTGTCCAACCTTCGGGCCACGAAAATGTCCCACCGGTTCGCAGAGAGATGTGTAAACGACAAGAATGTTTATAATTTTTAGTTTTTGTTTTAAAAAAGAAGAGACAGGCGGGGCTAGATTTAAAAAAAAAAGTTTTTGGTGATAAAAATCGCGTATTTTGAAATTTAGTCTTTTATTTACGACCCATGCTATCACGCGTCTAGCACAACAGAACACAGTATTTCACGAAGAATTTTTTGTTTCCAAAAAAGAAAACGTTGGGACTAGCTTTATGCCCAAAAATAGTTTTGGGTTGTAAAAAAATACATTCTCGGAGCTTAGCTTTTTTTATTTAGGGCACATGAGAGTAGGTACATGATTCGCATAATATGGCACAACTTTTTTGTTTAAAAAGAAAGAAAATGGTGGGACTAACTTGGTGAGGATAAATGGTCGATCAAATGGTCGGAAAATGACCTTTCATAAAACACGACCTAATGTCATTCCACTCCAACCAATGGCGGAAATGATTACAATCTAAATAAATTATAGTTAAAATATTATAGAATAGCATTTAAATATTTTGTTAATGCCTAAAAAACCGACATTTCATATTACAAGACACCATGTTATTCCAATTAATGGCGGGAATGAATGATTTGTGATCGTATAAATGTGATCGGTTCGCACAAAATTGTATGGGATTTTACCGGGCCGTGACTAAAAAAAGATTGAGAAACGCTGCTTTAATGGATGACTATAGTCTAGAACTTTATTGCAAGATGAGAACTTGCAATAGGAGCAATACTAAGATCGTGCTAAAAGAAGCAGCCGCAGTGTGTGAATACGTATTGCAGAACAAAGACATACGAGGACTCACTATTATAAAACGCTCCATGAATATAGTAGGTTTTCTTAATCGACACTATCATTTAAGGAAGCACCTGCATCGAATTGGGATCTACACAGAAGAACAAGTATGCAGGAAATGTGAAATGGAAGATGCAGCAGTCCACCACATTATAATTGAATGGGAGGCATTGACTCGCATTAGGTACTCAATCGGGAATTCATGAAAAGCCTAATTGAGTTCATCAAACAAGCTGACTTCTTACGTATAATTGATAATGGGTTGTTGCGCAATATTCCACAGACATGTATTTTTTTTATCGGCCAAAAACGCCTTATTAACGAGTGAAATCCACCCCCAAAGTTGAGGTAAAAATTTAGTTTTGTCAAATTACAAGAAAACTATAACAGATAGAAGAAAAGTTTAAATTGACACAACCCTTCATTTTTAAAGGTCTTTCTACTGATATACTAAAATCCACGGTCGGACCTACTGGGAGGGCCTTGACTATAAAATTGGGGGTAAAATTTGAAGTAGCGTGAATATGACTCGACCAATCAAAATATTAATATCAAATATGAAGACTATATCGAAAATACTAGTTCACCTGTTTTCGCTAAAAGCCGCTACGTTAAAGTTAAAAGCCCAAATCTTAATCTAAAATCTTACATGCGCGCTCAATATTTTTCTTGTATCTTTAAAAATAACTTTTTAAATCGTTTTATTTATTGTAATTACACTCTACAATTAATATTTAAACAAAAATATTGGATAAAATTTTATTATAATGTTATTCGTACAGAATTAGGGACTCTTTATAAATTCCAGTAGCTCTAGTTAATATAGGAAACTGTTGAAATATTTTAAAAACAGAATCGGTAGAGGCAAAATTTAAATTGACGTAGTATGTAATAGGATATTTGACTGCAATTGAGAAATGATTCTAATATTTACAACTTTCTACTTTCTACTTTCTACTTTGTTATCTTCTTCATTTATTATCACTGTAAGATTTTCATGAAGTACACAAGTATTAAATGCACTTTAAGAAAACAGTTTGACGTAACTTGAAAATTGCAGCAAAAAATAAAAGCATTTTTAACATAATATTTAAAACAAGTTAATAAGGATATTTTACGTATCAAGTGACGATGTATTCCTTCCATCAATCTTTTTTGAGTGCAAAATTAATTGCAAACCAAAAAGTTCAAAATAAATTACAAAGAGTTACAAATTACAAATTACAATTCGCAATGAAAATGCAATTTGTCATAGACAATACGTAATTGCAGTAATAAGATTTGCTATAAAAAATGACGTCATTTTCAAATATCACTGCGTTTTTAATCATTTAAATGAAGGCTAAAGATTTATAATTTTCAAAATCGAATTTTTAAATAACTAAAGAATATTTTTATTTTTCACTACTAAAATTGAATAAATTTAAGGATAATACATAAAATTATTCAACATTTAAAACAAATTTTGAATATACAGTCAAGTACCGTATTGACGTAGCATGTAATTTTCGAGCTTTAAAGCCACATATCGGTTACTTTTCCTTGTTCTGCACACCTACCAAGTTTCATGAAAATCGGGAATTGTCACTTCAAGACCTTTACTTGTAAGTAAAAAAAAAAAAAAAAAAAAAAAAAAAAAAAAAAAAAAAAAAAACATTATAGAAAGAGAAAATTTGTGAGACAGATAGGACCAAATGGTATGTATTTTTTGTTCACTTTAAACCACTTTAAATGTATATTATTTTTTTATCACTTGTGTGGGTATTACATTAGAATCATTACTATTTTCTCGAAATGATATACGCACTAGACGCAGCCTACATGTAATATAAAATATTCCCTCAGGAAATCCTCATTTCTTTTTAAAAATTAAAACCCATCGCAACTTTTTTTATTTTAATAATAAAACAGAAATTGAAAAATAGAAATATTTTTTCCAATTGTGCCCCGAGGCAACAACGACGAAGAGTATACGACAAAATCGTTCTAGAACTTTATAATGTCATTAATGTCGTATTTAAACGTTTCACGTTGCGTTCTATTCTGTCGGAAAAATGGGTCGTCGAATATGTCATGTGCAAGCGCAAAGCGATAAAGAAAAAAACAAGTGAGAAATAAAAAAAAAAAGAACGAAACAAATGAAAGAAACTGGCGGCGATACTATTCCACAGAAGAGAACAACTGGCAAGAAATAGAAGCAATGGAAGTGTAAAATTAATTGAGCACCAATGCAATTAAAGACAAAAAAATAGAGTGCAGTAAATTTAAATTATCACACGCGGTGTTTTCAATATAAGATAAAAATGACATTACCATTGTGTAGATAGATATCAAATGTATCGTTTATACAGTCGTGGAGAAAAGTAATTAAATGAATATTAAAATTACATACCGTAAACACGGATTACTTGAGCCCAGATTTACAAATCACTTGATAATTTTTAAAATTTAGCGTAACTGTTATATTTATTTGGGATAGAGAATTCAGTATATTAATCTGTATACGACTACGGTTAGTTTATTATAATATAACATGGATTTTTTTCGGATGGTTCATAAATTTTATACATATTTAAATTTTGGCTTAAGTTAACCTCAAGATCGGGTTACTTGAGCCCAAACGTAAATTTCCAAGTGATTTTCATTTGAAAACAGTTTGAGACCATGCAGGATGTTGGTTACTAACCAAAACACATTATATAAACATGTATTTTTTCAAAAAACATGAATAGGTACCAAAATTGAATAAAAATTTTCAAATAAAAACTGTTATGGATATCAAATGATTTTTATGAGTTAAAGTGTGTCTTTTAGTACACATAAAGAGAATAATCCTTTTTTGATTAGTGTAGGTGGAGGTATTTTCTTAACTATGTCTTCCCATTTATAGTACAATACGTCCTTGTTCTTGAACGACTTCCATACCTTTTTAATTGGATCCATGTACCATTTTATACCAAAGTTATAATGGGCTCAAGTTACCCTAATCTGAAGGTGAAATTAAATTAATTAACCTAAAATTAAATTAAGAAACTAAGGAAAAAGCTGGCATATGAATGTGTCTGGATTTACTTTAGTAACGAAGCAAATATAAAAATTATACACTTACCTTACTTTGTGAACTATCGAAATATTTTTTACAGTTGAAAGTTAACAACATAACAAAAACAGCAACTTCAAATAGAGCTAGACAACACTCGCCTGACACCTAGTGTCAATTTTCAGAACTGCCTAAAGATAAATACAGTGAACCTAGTCCTGTTACCTATCAGATAAACCTATATCTTTTTTTTTTTTTTTTTTTTTTATTAAAATCTGGCTATTGCTTGTGTAGCAATTTGGCCATTAACCAAAACAAATACATACATTACAAATTATAAATTAGATATTCATACAAATCATAAGAAACAGCTAAAAAAAAAATATTTTATACAAAACAAGAAAAAAAAGAGAATTTTCCCAACGTATAAACAATAAAAAGTATAATAATTCTCTTTGTATTATTCTATTCTGTAAGTATATAAATTTTAACTGGGATACAAATGACAAACTAAACACAGGGATATTGGGAAAGACATTGTCGCCGAGACCCATCGGGACACACAAAATTAACAGACATTTGTTTGGGGGTCCTGGAAAGGTTTACACAAGAGAATATACAGTCGAACTGTACGGTGTAAAACATTTAAGGTTTTAGGATATTCAACAAACACAGTATATCAAACATTTATATTACATGAGGTGAAGAATTGTGTTATAGCGGAGTTAATGTTAGGCTTGTTAAGGAATAATAAATGGTTTAAGCTGAGTGGAAATTGAATGTTTTCATTAAGGATATTGTTGTAAAAGCGTAGGCGCTGGGTATTATAAATGGGACAGGAAAAAAGTAAATGGTTAGCATCTCGTTCATCGTTGCCGCACTGGCAATCGGAGTTTTCCAGCAGTCGGAGTCGACAAAGATGAGTGGGTAGACTGTTATGTCCGGTTCTTAGACGGCTTAGGGTGACTATGCTACGCCGATTCCAATTTAGTCCGTGGTACCACTGCTGGAGCTTCACTTCCGGTTGCACTGCGGCTAGGGCTTTGCCTTTTATCAAGCTGGTGGTTTTCCATTCTCTGTCCCATTCTGATAGCATATGTTCTCGGCATTGGCGTACAAGGTCTGTGTGGGGTAGTAAGTATCCCTCATCCACGCCATTGGTAACAGCATCTTTTGCTAAAAAATCAACAAATTCGTTTCCCCGTATTCCAACGTGTGAAGGACACCACACGAAGCCAATACGGAGACCCGCATTAGTAATTTGCCAAATAATATCCTTAATGAGGGAGATAAGGTAATTAGGATGGGGTAGTAAAGATGGATTTTTTAGGAGGGATAGGACACTTTTGGCGTCGGTAATTACAACAGCTTTGTGAATTCTATTATTGCGGATGTATTTAAGTGCCTCTATTAACGCAATGCATTCTGCCGAAAAAATAGAAAATCGGCGGTCAAGTTTAATTTTCTTTTGATATGCGGTCGAACAGAATGCTGCTCCAACTGACACATCATCGTGCAGCTTGGAAGCGTCTGTATATATCGGAGTGAAATCAGGAAAATTTGAAGAAACAAAATTATCAAATAAGGAATTATAATAAGCAGCAGGCATTGTTTCACTCTTGATTAGGCCACAATCGACTCTAATAGAAACCGAAACAAAGTTTGTGGCGTAGTCAAACGTGAAGCATGGTTGAACAGGGGATGTGTAGATTGGCTCATCACAAAGAGAACGATATGCTGAAATTACAATAGGAATAGGTTTGCGGCGCCAGTAAGAGGAATGCCTCATTGTGTCACTAAGACTGGCCAATATAGGTATAAGGGGATGATTAGTTACCGACAGTCTTTTGAGAATAAATTTTCTGGCCAAAAAGAGCCTACGGATATGAAGTGGGGGCTCAGCAGCTTCGACAAGCAGAGAATTAGTCGGGCAGGAGCGCATTTGTCCAAGAGAAATGCGTATCGCTTGAAACTGAATTTTCTCAAGAATATATGAATTAGATTTAGAAAGGGGGGAAAAAAGAAAACTTCCATAATCGAAGAGGCTCCTGATAATCGCACGATAAAAAAGTAGTAGTATGGCAGGATCTGCCCCCCACCATGTAGTGGTCAATG
The DNA here is from genome assembly GCA_035578155.1 of Brachynemurus nebulosus. Lineage (NCBI taxonomy): Eukaryota > Metazoa > Arthropoda > Insecta > Neuroptera > Myrmeleontidae > Brachynemurus > Brachynemurus nebulosus. Next base: position 33,597,865 of record JAPWDM010000006.1, read on the forward strand.
CTCTCATTATGTTTAAGCCAGACTGGCTTTTATTTGAGACATTTGTGATGTGCGGTCCCCAGGAGAGTCTTCGATCGAAAGTTAGTCCCAAGAATTTCACAGAATCTTTAAAAGGGATTGGAGTATTGTGAAATGGTATAGATAATGGTCTGTCTCTGTGCCGAGAAAAGAGAATGGCGGATGTTTTTGTGGTTGATATCTCAAGGTTTAATTCAGCCAGATAATTTTCTAATTGGATCAGGGCTGCTGAAATATTTTCTATAGCTTGGTTTAAATTTTTGGATGAGGTATATATGACAATATCATCAGCATATTGTAAGATTTTAATATGTTGAGGAAGTGAGGTGTGGACATCAGAAGTGTAAATATTGAAGAGGAGGGGACTTAGCACAGCGCCTTGAGGTAAACCCAAATATGCTGTCCTAGGAGAATCAGAGTGTGGAGCAGTGAGCATAATGGTTCTATAACGTAGAAGATTGTATATGTACTGTGTTATTTTGGGAGGAGCTTGCAGTGATTGTAATTTTTGAATCAGTGTATTGATATGTACATTATCGAATGCTTGTCTAATGTCAATAAAAACTGCAATGAGGTTGTGGTTTTTAGTGTACGTGTTAAGGATATCTGAATGTAAGATAGCAAGATTGTCCAGTGTACCCATTTTTTTACGGAAACCAAATTGAAAGGGAGGAATTATCTGGTAGTGTTCACTCCACCATTCCAGCCTCAATTTAATCAGGTGTTCCATCAATTTGGCCATGCAAGAAGTCATTGTAATGGGACGGTATGACAAGGCAAAATTTGGGTCTTTGTTAGGTTTCAACACAGGATGGACTAAAGATACTCTCCATTCGTCTGGAACAATATTTTCAATAAACAAATTATTGAAGATATTCAACAGGTATTGTTTGCTATTATTTGAAAGATTTTTGATCATACTATATAGTATGCCATCAGCACCAGGTGAAGAGTCCTTTAGATAGGATAGTACGGAAGTCAACTCTTCATAAGAGAAAATTTTATCTAAAGGATTCGTGAGGAGTGTAAGGTTGTTTTCCATGCTAAACAGATCGGGAACGGTGTCTGGTGCAAGGTTTTTAATGAAATCTGACATCCAAGAATTGTTTACCGTTGTAGGTACATACGAGGTACAACTTTTCCTAAAAATTTTAATCATTTTCCAGACATCCCCTATAGGTGTGCTACAGGAGAGGTTTTCACAAAAATTTTTCCAAGAAGCTTTTTTCTTGGCTTTGAACACCCTCCTTGCGTGTGCTTGTATATTTTTATATTGTATGTATGTGGCAGGAGTAAAATTATTTGAAAGTGTTCTCATTGCAGCTTTTCGTTTTTTTATTAGCTCACAACATTCACTGTCCCACCAAGGTGTGGGAATTTTTTTTGAAAAATGCGGATGCGAACGGGGTATGGTAAGCATTGCGGCATGATTGATTGCGTTGGATATCTCTTTATAGGATGAAATAGGTGAGGATGAATGTAAGGTGTTCTGGATACTCGAATCGACATGTCTGGCATATGCGTCCCAGTCAGCGTTTTTGGTTATCCAGCGCCGACGTGTGACGTGTCTTACGACTGTATGTTCTCTTGCGATTCGAATGATGATTGGCCAGTGGTCGCTGCCATAGGTACAGTCCAACGGAAACCATTGGATGAAAGGGCTTAAGTTGGGAGAACATATGCTGAGGTCAACAGCCGTACAGTTTCGGGGTGGAGGAGTGCATCGTGTAGGGGACCCATTATTGAGGATTGTTAAATTGCAATTGGAAATAAATTCACAAATTTCATCGCCCCCTCTATCGGAAAAATTATTTCCCCAGAGGTTGTGATGTGCATTAAAATCTCCAGCTATGAGAATTGGTTCGGGAATGTGTGCTATTAGTTGTTGCCATTGGGCTGCTGATAGTGGATGTTGAGGTGTATTATAAACGGAAATAACAGATATATCCGCAGTGCGGACAGCAATCACTTGGACGAATTCAGAAGGAGATTGGATGTTAATTGAATAGGATGGGAGGGTAGTTCGAACGAGAATTGCTGAACCACCATATCCATCATGTCTGTCAGAACGATATACATGGTAGCCATTAACCCGAAGGTGTTCGTTGGGTTTAAGCCAGGTTTCTGATAAAATTGCAATCTTGATCGAATGATTTGTAAGGAGATAGAGCAAATCTGGCTTATTACTGTGTATGCTCCTTACGTTCCATTGGATGAGGGACAGATTTGGGATGTTGTGTAGGGCTTTGTAGGCCATGATTAGATATAAAAAAATTTAATAGTTGGGTCACTTTTTGTATAAGAGCTGGGTCTGGGATTAAATGAGATAGGGCTTCTTCAAAATTGTATGTGATTTTTGTAGAAGTAGAACTATTACTGTTTGCTGAACTATCACGCAATTGAATTTCGGTTACTGGAGTAGTAAAAGTGGAAGGAAGTCGACCATTTGGATTTAATAAAACGGATTGGTGTAGTTTTGAAAGGGGTGTGTCGTTATATGACGGAGGAGAAGGTGGGGTTTTGCGTTTTTTAGTAGATGTTGAATTTACTACTTGACTGTACGACTGGGGAAAAGCACGAGAAGTCGATGGAGTAGGGCTGTCGTTCTGGGATGGAAGTGATGGAAAAGACTGCGGTGCATTTAATGGTTTATAGGTTGTTTTTGGTTGATTAACAGTGGGTACGAGGGAAGAGGCTTCGTGGAAGGAGATACCCTCAGTTGCCATCAAACGTTTAATAGCAACTTGACGACGATATTCAGGGCAATCGCGAGAACGGGAAGAATGGTTGCCATTACAGTGAACGCATACTTGTATTTGTGATAAATTAGGACATTCCGCGGAGAGGTGTTGTTCTGCACAGTTATTGCAGCGTGGCGAACTTTTACATGAGTTAGCTGTGTGACCATATCTTAAACATTTATAACATTGAGTGACTGGAAATACATAGATTTCTACAGCCCTCTGGCAATAAAAGATCGACACACTTTCCGGTAACTTGTTACCTTCAAATGTCACAACTATGGAGGAAGTTTTTACGTACGAAAAAGAATTATCAGGTAATTTTACACGTCTAGATAAGCGATGAACTTTGAGGACTTTGTAGGGGGATCTAAGGTTCGATTGGATAGTGTCATCATCAAAATGCACATCAATATCACGAATAATACCCATCTTTGTAACACAATGAGTAGGGATAAATGCTTTTAAATTATTTTTGGGTACAATAGGATTGGATAAAAACTGATTTGCAGCGCTTGAACGCTTAAAAAGAACACATATTCTGTTTCTTCCCAAGCTGTCTACTTTTAAAACATCAGGGACTTGAGATTTCATAAGAAGGTTACCAATAGTTAGCGGATAAATTCTAGTATCTGGTTGAGTTGATTCTACAAAGACTTTAAATGGGCCGCGGGAATTATCAGGATAGACGTAAGACGTTTTTGGTTTGGGGTTCATATTGGAATCATCATTAGTAATGGCATTAATGGGGGTTGAACTGGACAAATTGCTTTCTGAAAAAATACTTATTTCTTGTATAGGATTGGGTAAAATGCAGGGGGAATCGGGGGGGTCCAGGTCTATCCGAGAAGGACCTGGATGACCATCTCCATCCTGCACGACGGAATGTGTTCTTAATATTTAAATGAAACAAATTTTTTTTTAAAATATAAAAAATGAAAAAATAAATCAATTAAAATAATAAAAATAAAATGCTACTGTAATTCCGACTTACCAATAAAACAATAACAATATGAAAATACAGTTTATATGAATTATTAATAAACAAGTTGTTTTTCTTTATTTGTTTTAATTGAATCACTTGCAACAATATACACGTCTAAGCAAGCTAACGTACCAGACGTAACTCTCAACCTATATCTTACTTTTACTACTAGCTACACTAAGAATAAATTACATCACTTTGAAATGCCCAAAAAGGAGTTCTTATTGGAGAATTTTTGTCTTGGTAACGAATAATGTAAACAGTATAAAACTTTTTAAAATATATGAGATCCGAGGTATGCAAAAAAATTATTTTTTAATTTAAAAAATAAAATTGCAGGTCCAAAGCAGATCATTTTTTTCGAAGAGATCATTTACATTCGTTTTATTAAGGCGGTACTCAACACGATTAAAAAATATTAATTTTTTGTTAAATTTCACCAGTCTGAAAGAAAAGTTTGAAAATTGCTAAGAAATGTAATTTTGATATGTTTGTAAAAAATTTATTTGAACCAATTACAAAAATATTCTGTACCGCCCTAGATAATCTATCTAAGAAACAATAGGTAAAATTTTGATTTAATCAAATTGCTGGAGTTATCTTGTCTACCGTAATGGAAAACGTAGTTTCAAGAAAAACGTGTGTGTTTACCCATTTTATGTATTTAATATCTATCATTAACGCCATCTGTGAATTATTAATGAGAATATAACTGATATGAAATGAAAAAATATTTGGTTTTCGACTAATCTGAGCGAACGTTTTGAAGCACTCAAACTGCTCAAAAACTTTCAGAAATGAAACATTTTTTTTTTAATTTTCCTTTTCAAGATCATTTTAAAATCTAGAAATGTTAGTAGGCATATCATTTAAGTCAATTAACGTATAATGAATACTTAACAATGAGCTAGAAGTGATGAAACTTGGAGTTGGTTCATAAATACCCTATTATGAGTTCAATAAGAGATATGCTGCACCCTCTTGTGGATAGTGATGTTTATTGCTTAAAAAAACTGCTATCATCATCATCATCATCATCACTTAGGGTAACTTCAAAAATGTAAACTTTACCGCATCGATGCAGCATCATGACCTTTCTGATGCGTCTAATACTACATGATGCGATGCTGATGCTCTCTTGAAATTTGATGCACATTAGATGTTTTTGAACGGGATATTGGCATTATTTAACCTCTGATTTTACTATAGATAATATAGCATGATTAGACTATAGATAATATAGCAATACAGTCCTTGAACTTACTTGAATTTGAAAATTGAAAAAATTGAAATTATTTGAATTATATTTTACATATTTTGGGTGCAAGATGTATTCAGATAGTTTAAACAATTTTAATGAGAGGTAAATAAATTCATTTTTTTCAGCATTTAGTTTTTCAGAATTATTCATATAACCGTTATGGTCATAGGATCATCCTTTATTCACATTATCATAGCTGCGACAGCCACCTATATTTTAAATGTAAGTAGCTGTGATATTACGTTAGCTTTATTTTCAGAAATTTAAGTAACTACAAAAAAAAAAATAGATAAATACTTACTTAAATAAAAATAAAAAAAAAAAAAAAATAACGTAAAATTTATACAATAAAATTCTCGAAAAATTAAAAAATTTTACCTCTTGTTTCTCGTCAGATGTTGTTTGATTCATTAAAAAAAAGTAATTTGTCGAATGTGTAAAAATAATAAAAGTTGACTTATATCAAGTAACAAATTTTGAAATTTTAAAAATTATTACATTTTTGTTAGGTATAAACAAAAGTCAATAATAAATAAACAGAGACAAACACATATATTTTAATTAAAAAATACGTATATGGAATTTCGCAATTCTAATTTAACGTATGTACGTAAATTACAATATTGATACAACGTGTAACGGAACCAAATTCTTTTATTTACATAATATTGAGATAACCACGAACTGTATAAAATAGTATGGGTATACAGTATCTGCGTTTGGGGACATTTTTTTTAATTTCTGTAAACTCAATTCTAAAACGGTTGTAGAAAAACGCATTTTTATCGTTTTTTAGAAAGCCCTCAAAAAACATCCTTTTGAAAAGAAAGCATAAATTTTTTTTTTAAATTCTTCGGTATTTCTTTAATTTTTTGGTAAGTATCTGTTCACAACTTATAGGAAATTTTGAATCATATTTAAAACCGGAAACCAAAATCGAAAACGAAAACCACCGATGCTTTATAATCGTAGCCGAAACCGAACCAAGGACAAATAAAATTTCGATTCAAAGACACACTTTATTTACTGTTAGCTAGCACTTTATTTTCTCTGACGAGGAGATGCACCGCACCCAGAGTGAAATTCCCAATTGTGATGAAACTTCTCTGGTGTGTCTTCCATATATGTATTGGATACCACAGAGATTTCGGAAATACGCAAAAAGGCGTATCCCCTAATTTTTGGTGCGCTCTTCATTTATGATAAAAATTTTATACATTGAATCACTCAGGCGGTACAAGAAAATTTATCCATATTTTCACGCCTCCAGCCCCTCTTATGAACCCGACTCTGGCTTAACCTATACCGGTGAATAGGTTTTTTAAAGAGTAACATTCCATTAATTGAAAATTTTCCTCTATCGAGATATCTTAAAAAATACGATTTGAATCCCCAACTTTAGGAGTTCGTTTCACCCCGTAAACGTTGACGATGGCCGATAAAAAAAATACGGATCCATTATTTTTGCCTATTCTACACACCAGCGAAGTTTCATCAAAATTGCGAATTTTACTCTGAGTTCATCTTCTTGTGAGAACAGCAAAAATAACATAATATTGTTTAAATATTAATTGTTCAAATTTTAGATAATTTTGTTAAGTTATTAAATAAACAATAGCCAATAACTATTTATACATACAACGAACTACTTTCAATAAAGTTTTCACTTAAGTTTCCTCTTTAACTTTTCTCTTACATTCTATATATACAAAACTGCATATTATAAATATCGGTGAGTATCGTTCAATAATATTGCTCCTGTTCAACTGTAAAGTGTTCTTGAATTGAAAATCTATAAAAAAACAAAATAGGGTCACAAAACACTCAAATCAATTATAAATAGTTGAATAAATGTTGCTGAAACTAAAAAAAAAATCATGCTGCATTAATCCGTAAAAACGTACTTTTTTTGCTATTACTACGTAATATAAAATGTATATATAGCACATAGCGTAGTAGCGCATATACTAAAAAGTAACATATGGTTGCATCATTTTAACCTATAGTGAAATCTCTTCATCCGGATACTTAATATATGAGGATACAAGGTAATTTATTAACGTGCGAGCTAGTTTTATAGTTTAAAAGTGAGTTTAAACAAAAATATATAGTATCAATTACCTACATACTCGACAACAATAACTTTGTCTGTGGAAAATACAGTGTTGTATAGTAGCCACGTATGAGAAACAATGATGTCGAGGGTAATGTATTCTTACGATAAAACGTTTCAAAATTTATGTATTTTGAAATTTACAAATGTAATTTTCCTGAAATCAGTTCCATCTACTCATCAAAAACAAACCAAAGGAACCCTGAGGCTGTATTTCAATCATAAATGGTCCTAGAATGGTTTCAAATAACCCATTTTCAGAAAAACTCGCTTATATAGGTAATGGTTGGAAAACTTATATGATTCTTTACACTATTGATATTGGTGTAAAAAAAATCGACAAACTTTAAAATTTTGGCAAATTTTTTCAAAAAACTGATTTGTTCAAAACTTTAACATCGGACGTGTCTGGCTGAAGAATTCCTCCGACAATTTGGAAAACACTCTAGAATAGTATATTATACACCAAGGAGCTAAAATATTTGATCCCGAGTGTAAAGTTTATTGTCAGAGTACCTATAAAAACCAGATGTATTGAAAGAAACCAAAGTATTTTTAAACTCTTAGGACTAAAAGTACCTACTTAATACTTGACTCCCTATTAAGGGCAGTTCGCCAAAACAACATCAAAAATCGACCTTTTTTAGTATTTTTTTTTTATACAGCCGACTTTCGTTATCAGTCCGTTTACGGGGCTGTAGGAGAATATAATTCTAAGAATTCCTATACCCCCACTTGTGCTTAGTAGTCGACCGCCGTAACTCGCACTTCCCCTACTTTTCAAGCGTGTGAGTGTGTACTTATTTATAATCAAATAGCCGGGACGTTTAGTGTAGTATTACCATTCATTAGAAGCGGCACAAAATCTACCTATTTTTAATAAATACATTTACAAATATTTTCTAAATGCGTTCTCTAGTTTGTGTGACAGGAGTTTAAACGATACTGTCAACACATATATTCTTTAAAAAAAATTTTTAAAACCTTTTGTAGAAATTGTAAATAATATTGTTAGTCAAACAAAGTTTGTAATATAATCTGCGCGATGAACAAACAAAACTTGTTTTGGTTAACTACACATGTATTATGTAAACACGGACCTGTAAAAAAATTATTTTAGTGAATAAAAAGATTCTGACAGGATGATTTATGAGTTGCACTATTAAACATCAACACCAATGTTCCGATCTTATAACGAGAGACTAAAATGAATTTTTTTCGGTCATGGAGGGAGAATGTTTACAATAAAAATATAAATCGGCGGACTCATAACAAGCGGAATGATAACGAAAGTCGGCTGTACAAATAAATATTTTATTAAAAATCTAAATGTATAACATTATTTATACATGTATTCCGATTGAAAATTTTTTTTTTTAAATTTAAAATGTGCCGAGTATAAATGGTTTTGAAGTCTATACTGCGAGATTTTTTCACCTTGATTGTTTCTCGCGTTCTGAAATCCCCAGTATTCCAAAATCAAAAAATCACGAATTTTCTGAGAATATACATATACAGTTATGGCACTAATTAGGATCTAAGTTAGGGAGAAACCACATTTTGAAAATAACTATAAGAACACTATGTTTTCTGTGCAAGTTAAAGACAATATTATTTTTGTCAAAATATATTACACAACATTATTCACATCTGTTCTAATAATTTATTTAGCTAAAAAATATGTAACAAAGTAACTACAACTTTTAAATAAAATTTTTGTAGCATAACCAATATAACATCGGAAAATATTAATCGGAACTTTAATTAAAATACTAATTACTATAGTTTGCAGCAAAACGATTTAAAAACTTAATTGTTCACTGTTAAAAATTGACTAAATAATAATCTTACTGTCTCTAGTGTATGAAAACTAAAATTAAATACCTATTAAAAATAATAATGTCGTCTTTCTTAATACTTGCCAAACTCACTGTAATATTCTTAAAATATTCAAACAATATATATTTTATAGATAAACTTGCACATTACCATCATCAAAGATTAAATTTGATAAATCGGTTTCCAGTAAAATTACACATGCACTTGTAAATGTGGCTTTATTCATCTATAATAAAGTATAAAACTTCGGCAACCGACAATACACAATACCTATATAATATGTACCTAGGCCAAAGTAAAAGAGTCAATGCGGAGAAAACTTCCCGTACAAGAAAAGTTTCTTTCGTGTAAAATCTCAAAGTTTAAAATAAGTTTCATTCATATTTACCACTGCATGGCATCATTGTCGTAATATGATATGTACAATATATACCTACTGTGTGAGTTTTTCGAGAGTTGCCATTTTTATTACAGCCAAACCGTTGATTTAATCGAAAAATTGTTCAAATAAGAGTTGTAGATATCGACGGGGGCAACCGATTGCTATAGTCAGGAGCTTTATAGCTCTTATTGTTTTCGAGCTATAATACAAACTTATAGATTTTTAATTGGAACTGTATATTAATTTTTCGTTAAAACTAATCTATTACATTAATTAACACCATAAATGAGCAAAAAAATTTTTCTTACCCAAGTTTGATTTTTTAAATTTTCTTTAATTTATCAATTATAGGCAGTAAAAATATGCATATATACTTGAGGCTACTTCAACCAATAGTGTTTTCCTTGGTTACATTTCCATTACATCCAAGAAAAGAACCTTTTCCAGTACCATTTCCATCATAAAAATTTGGTTTCAATAGAAATGGCAACTCTCAAAAAACTCACATGGTCTGTAATGTTATAGAGGTGTCCATAAAGTTTTACTTGAAAATATTTTTGGTTCTATCCCAAAAAGGAAATACTTAAATAGTTACAATAATTTGAAAATGCGTAAGGTGGTCATACACATCGTACCAAAACGTCGTTTGGGAAAATTTGTACCGGCAACCACCTATTCTATGGATGTTCCCAGAAATCAGTGTCCGCTTTCTTGGAACGATGTTGTCATATATACACTGTTCCAAAATCACGTTTTTGAAGGACGAGAAAATACCGATAAAAATAAAAATTTAACATTCAGACAAGGTAAATTTCACCTCATTTTTGTAGCTATTAATTTAAAAAATAAAAATTAAACTTGATGACGTCATCACATATATTTAATATTTTTGAAAGCTTCAAAAACTATAATTTTGACGCTAGCAAATTTGAAGCTGTTCACTGGTTTTCGATACTGGTTTTTATTTTTACTTTTAACCAAATCTGAATTAGAGAGGCAATAGAAAAAACCCATGTGGAAATTAACACCTTGACGATCATTCACGTAATAAGACTTCAAGTGAAACCGTACCTACTAACCCACACACATGTCGTAAGACGTCAACAATTCCATATAAAATGTATTAGCTCCCAAAATAGTGTACTAGTTGGCTGTTTTGTCATTATAGGTTATGGCAGTCATGGTGTTAATCATATTTCTTGAACGAATTTACTTATTTTGACCTAAAAACCTGATTAGTGTAAAGGTAGATCATCAGATAATTTAGAAAAGTAATTCGCATAGTACACGGAGAGAAAAATCATATAATTTTTTAGATAAAATTTCAGAAAAATTACCATGCTCTCTTATAATGCGTGCACGATCGACGATCAAAGTAAAAAATATAGCATTGTAAAATTTAATGTGCTAACACAACTTCTATCACACTCTTATGCATATATGTTATAGTTTAATTCTTGTTGTCCTACTCTTTCATTTGCGCATCTGACCCGCAACCTTATGTTGCTTGGGATGTACCTGTAAAAACTTCGAAGATGCCCGATCTTTTCCGACATTCGATTCTTTATGATGCATACAAAAATGATTGGCAACTATATATTCTAATACTGAAGATAGTGAAGTAACAAAATGATGAATTAAACGATGACCATCCGTCCTATAAGACATTCTAATGAACACTGCTTCGACACCACACAACACTACAGCAGCAGTGACCAGCTACTTGCTGGCTATGTGACCTTTATATATGATTGTGTTCATACCTTCTGCAGCTTGCCTCGCTATGTGACAGCGTTGATACCTTCTCTCTCTTACTTTCTACTCTTATCTTAGCTTCTTTTCTTCTTTTCTACTTTTCTTCTATTTTAAGACAACATGGTAATTTTTGTAAGAAAAACAATTAAAAAATATTTTTCTGTCGGCAATGGAACTTTTTACTGTGCTGTTTTACAAATTTTACGGAGCTAATATTACGGAAAGAACATTCTATACTTTAAATTTTCTATGATTAATTATAATTTTTATATTTTTACCGTACAAAATTGAATATGTTCGCCTTTTACACGTCGATTGTAGTGCTGAGCACAGTAATTTTTATATGAATTTTCTCTCTGTGTAAAAAAGACTCAACAGCATTGACATATAATCAATCAATATAATAAAATTTGTAGGTTTTTTTGAAAGAATTTAAGTAAATAATCTTAACAAGTTCAAAACTGTAGATGATCTATCATCGAAAGTCGCATACTTGGAGTTCGCAAGCAATAATTAGTCCGCAAGTCACACTTTAGAAGCCTCTGATCTAAACGAAATTTAGAAAAGAATTAACGATATTATAATATACTATATTATTATATATTACGAACTTTTCCTAAAAGATAAACATATTAAATTCGTAATATGTTCTTAGGAAACCTACAGTTCTGGAGAAAAAATTTACAACTTTACGAAAGGCTACAAAAAAAAAAAAAATTACAAACTGTACGGAAAGATGATTAAGGGGCAACGGCCGTTATTCTATAACTTGATTGAGTTTTTCATAAATCATTTTTATGGTGCATCCTGTACATATATACTTATATAAATGATGTTATGACAAGTACGCTTTCTTACTGTTGGTTAGTTTTAGTAGTTCGACAATTTTATAAAGTGTCGCAAAAGAAAAAATTTATCGTAACCGATAAAAATAAAAAATTGTGAAAAAAACTATATTTATAACACGTAATAACATGTTATAAATCAATATTGACAAAGTGTAATAATATTAGTATTTATGGCCCGATAATTTTTTTCCATAGTTCAATTTTAATGTCCAAATTTTTTGATGGATTTCGATGATAGAGCGATAAATAATATGGTTATTTTAAATATGTGTACAATATAGTTCTATAGGTCGAGGACCGGCGGACATTATTGAAAGAGTTTTCGATGAGTGGAAAAATTTTTGTATAATCGTACATATCTCGTACTGGTTATAAAACTCGTTGAATAAAGTGCACCGGGCTCTTGCTCCATTTTCTATGATATACGTATGCAATATGCATATATGTGTTAATATTTATATCCATAATGTAAAGCATATGGAGGATAAAATGTCGGTCCGACTAGAATCGTTGCCCGTATCATAGCCCGCAATGGTTATAAAATTTTATTGTATTATTTAACCAAAGTCTAAACGCAAATGTTCCATAATTTTTGAATAACAAAAATTAAGAAGATATTAGCACTGTATAACAACAAAATATTAACACGTGTTTTCATTTTGGTTAGATTATCACATTCTTCTGTGATGTCAAGTATTAAAGTATAATTAGGTAGGGTAAGTGCGGGAGAGATGCCGCAGTAGCCATAGTTTGTCCGTTGATTGATAGATAGCGCGATTAATGGATTATATGTTTAAAATAAGTTACTTATTTAAGCTGTATATCGTAGCATTTATGACTAGTCCATCAGTTTAGTAATTATCCAACTTCTTATTATTGAAAAGCAAGTTTTTTAACATAATACTTTATGAAGCATTTAACTCATTAGAATTTAAGAATGTATATTTCATTGATTTAGTGAATATGAGTTTTGTTATTAATTTGGGTATAATTTAAAAGTGCTGTATAAAATTTTAGGTTAGAATTTCACACTATGCTTGCTATAGCAACATGCGGCATCTATCCCAACAAAAAGGAGAGATGCCGCATTTAAAGTTGGTATAGATGCCACATCATATTATATGTTAAAAACATAGACTTATACCTTAATTATGCAATTTTATTTTTTGGACTGTAAATTATGCCACGTAAATATAAAAGATCCATTAATGGATCAGGAAGAGCCCTTATATTAGTGAAGATAACGAAAATAATGATGATTGCCTGTGTATTGAATGTTTTCAAAAGTACTTAGAAAAAAAAAAGGTTGACTGGTTAAAATGTATAAAGTGCCAAAAATGGTTACATATGGCATGCATCATGTATGGTGATGTGTGTAAAATGCAAAATTTTTAATATAAACTATGCAGTGTCTCACCTTTGATGCGGCATCTTTCCCATAGGTGTGGGAGAGACGTCGCTTTGCAGGCTCTACAAAAATGTTAATTATGAATCCTTTATGACTCAAAATTTAAAATTATTTATAAATAATTTTAAAGAACAATCTTTACATTTATTGTGTATCAAATTTCAAATCAATTAAATGCATACTTTAAGAATTATCAAGTGTTTTCAAAATGTGCGGCATCTCTCCCGCATTCACCCTATTTTATAATTTTATAACAATTACAGGCAATGAGACGGGCAATCATAATTTCACAAGCAAAATTTCAAAAAAATGATCTATACAACACATTAAAATACACTAAAGGAAATTTAAAAATATTTTTCAAAAGTATTCTCCAGCTCTACCACCATCATATTACAGAAAATTAAATGTAATAGTAATTTCAGTGGAGTCAATAAATGTTTTCACCTCTAAATTCTCTATAACAGGTCTGATTTTAATGAATTTTTTTTTAACTTGTTTCTTTTGTAGTGTTATTTAAAATCATACCTAAACATTAAAAAAAATGGCGCCTAAATGGTTTTAGGCCCTAAATTTAAAAATAAAAAATTTTGATTTCAGTAATTAAATTGAATTTCGTTTAATAAAACGGTATTTTATGCAATACTTATGATTTCAAATAATATATTGAAACATACAATTTTAAAAAAAAAAATTATAAAAACTGGAACTATTATAGAGAATTTCGAGATTTTGATCATTTTGATGCTTTATTGACTACACTATTTAAATATTTTAAAAAATAACAACAATAATACTTTTTCCCGTTTCCCCAATAACACCAAAAACAATACTGTTTGTGCCAACTGAGCCCCTCTGGCAACAGATCACACTAGAATTCAACAGAAACACTTTCATGACGTGGAGTATATATAATTTTTTGCGATTGCAAGAAATTTAAAATTATAAAAATTAAGAAAAAATTATTTAAAAGTTATTTAAATTGTGAAAAATAACATGACATCGAATATATTGTGAACAAATTACACAAATTGGACAATGTACCATAACTGTTTGTCTTTATCTACAAGCTTCAATTATTTGGTTATGTATTTTACACATATATACTTACTCGTATTTCATTACCTAATAACGTTATTTAATTTAAATTTCACTTGCTGATAGGTTCCGTTCTGTAAATTCCGATTACTGATTGGCTTAAAAAATGGAAATTTTGGGATCAAAACTGACACTGTACTCTCTGTTATGAGGAACTCAAATATGTATTTTAGACCCGGAATTTGTTAAAAGATTAATTTGCATTAAGTTGATGGAAACCACCGAAATCGATTTGTATATTTACTGCAAAATATCACGATTTTCCGATTAATTTGAATGTAATGAAATAATGCTGACAATTTAACTCATGTGTATCAAGTCCTATAAGAATACTGTAGTTTTTTCACTTTTACCATGGAAGAAAAATTAGGACAGATTTTTACAGCGAAAAAAATGGTACAAAACATTTCATTGGTCAATTAACTGTAGGTAAACACGATAAAAATAAAACAAAAATTAGTATTGGCCAATTTAACTGATTTCAGAACCATAGTAACAATGTATTAAAATATTAAATAATATGAATTATACCAATTTATTTTATTCGTTAAATTATATTTTACCGTATTACACTTGAGTTTTGTATTTTTTCTGAATAAATTTGTGTTTTTTACAACTCAGATTTCTTGCCTAAAAGCAATTTAACTTGACGAACTGTCAACCCAAAGACGCTTCAGTTTCGCTGTGGCGTTTTGTTAGTTGACAGCTTTTCTCGTTAAATTGCTCAGCAACAAATTTTCGTTAGACAAACACAAATTTATTCTAAAAAATACAAACCTCTCGTGCAATAAGTGATGAAATGTAAGAAACAAGATGTGTATTATTTTAGCTGGAGAAAAGGTAACCGTCGACTAGAACTTGCCGGAGCACTATCGCGCCCTCAAATGTATTCAATATAGCAGGGAAGTAGTTTCAATGCCTTGATAAATAATATACTACTTATTTCTCAAGTATATTTCCGAAAAAGGTCAAACTCAACAATTTTTCATTAAAACTTCAATAATAATAATTCAATTATTGTTCGAACAAATTGCTGAATCGAAACATACATCGTATGAATTATAAAAATAAAGTTTCAAAGCAACACCCCACTTAAGTTCACCTCATTGCGTCTGTCTGACATCTTAAACCACAAAAAACAATAAAATAAAATTACATATTTCCTTTAAAGGGTAACTTGACTGTACAGCTGACACGCTGGCGTGCCAAGCGGATCTCAGGTATCTGAAAAATAATAGTTTTAAAAAACCTGATTTGAATAAAATATCAAGTGATATTAATAAAATTATCCCAGACAATATTAGATGTCTAAGACGATTAATTTTCACTATATTTAATTGGTTGAAGATCCAATATGTTAGAATGAATACATAGGTTGCTTTATATGTTTCACAAACAAATAACAAAATATGCACATAAACACGTGAGACCAACTTTTGAACGTTATATTTGGGTAAGTAAATATTTTTTTTTTGTTATAAAACTATATACTTTTAATTAATGAATTTTTTTTCTGAACTTTTCACTTAAAAAATAGGGTATAAATTAGTTGGAAAAATACCAAGCTGTCATTTTTGGCGTTATGCCAAGTCAAAGAAATATCGAAAACGAAATTACTATACATAAGTGAAAAATTTTCTTTTGTTAAAAACATAAGACTATAACGACAAAAATTATAAGAATATCGTAAAAGTTAAAAATAATTATTTAAAAATTCAACTGTAGGTTAGTCTGACAGTAAATTTCAGAGTAAGTTATAATATTCTTCAGATATCGATAAAAACTTGGGTTATTATAAATAAAAATTGTTTAGAAACTAAAATGGTTTAGTAAACAATTAATTAACTGATTATTGAACTGAATGAACCAAATATTCAAAATAATCAACTAATCGTTTATATTTCTATGTAAAAATCACAATTGTGAGCAAAATATACCAAATATACCGTTTTTAAAAACAATGGCAATGTTTCAATTTTGTTAACACCCCTAAACTGACGTAATGCATAATACAGTGGCCATCCAATGGTACGTACTCCGATTTTACGTAGTGACGTCAGCGATTTAGTGGGGTTCCCCTCTCACAGATATGTTATTGTTTGTCTGTGTTGGTGAAAATTTATGTACCAAGCCCGAGTCAGGGCCGTAGGTAATATTGTCTGAGGGTCTCGTAGCCTTTAAAAATTTTAAAATTTCACTGAAGATATATATGCACATATTCTGTATACGTAATATGCAAAATGCAAATGTAAAATTAGTAACGTAAAATTCTAGAATATTCTAATCATCAACTAGCAGAGATATCAAAAAACAAACTTCACCGTTGAATTGGTCATTAAAAATGAGATTAAACAGTGTAGTTTGACAAAAATTCTAGAATGTTCTATTTGTCAACTAGCAAAGATATTAAAAAATCAATTGTACCATTTAATTGTCCATTGAAAAAGAGATCAAATTACACAGTTTGACAAATGTTCTGGAATATTCTATTCGTCAACTAGCAAAGATATTCAAAAACAAACGTCGCCATTGAATTGAGTACCAAAAAGGCGACCACATAACATATTTTGAGAAATATTCTAGAATATTCTATTTGTCAACTAACAAAGATATTGGAAAATCTACTGCACCACTTAATTGTCCAACCGAAATTAAACTAATTTAAACCAAATGTCCGATTTTGACAAACAATTTTTGCTATCTGACGA
This sequence comes from Brachynemurus nebulosus, assembly GCA_035578155.1. Lineage (NCBI taxonomy): Eukaryota > Metazoa > Arthropoda > Insecta > Neuroptera > Myrmeleontidae > Brachynemurus > Brachynemurus nebulosus. The sequence continues at coordinate 33,615,021 of JAPWDM010000006.1, forward strand.
ATAGAATATTCTAGAACATTTATGAAAATGTGCTATTCCGTCTTTTATTCGATGACCAATTAAATGGTGCAATCGATTTTTCGATATCTTTGTTAGTTGACGAATAGAACATTCTAGAATTTTTGTCAAAATGCGCTGCTTAATCTAATTTTTAGTGCCCAATTGAATAGTAAAGTTTATTTTTTGGTATCTTTGCTAGTTCACGAGTAGAATATTCTAGAATTTTTGTCAGCTTCCACTATTTGGCGTCTTTTACGCTGATGAATGCAATAGTGAAGTTGATTTTTGGACAGTTTTCTAAAAGTTGTCACTCATATTCATTAGTATAACATTCGATTTCCTTTGTCTACACAACCGAATTTTAAGTGTAAATTGTCTCTTAAGATAATATTGTTTTAAATAAATTCAGATAAATAATATTTACCAACCCCCCAAAACAAAAGTTTACCGACGCCCCTGATCTTCCGATTTTACGTACTTCCCCTTAAATTTGCACCGACCACTACGTAAAATTGGATTTGTGGTGTATACTTATACATAAATGTTACCCAGTATTTTGAAAATGCTTCTTCCTTTACTATATATTATGTACCTTTCCTTGTACCATGCATGGTAAAAATACAATACAACACTAATTACTCGTAACTACTGTATCTCAAAATATTTGAAATCCGTATAACACGGCAGCACTGTAGTTTCTATATAATATAAAAATAAGTTGAACAAACTTCATCTACAACATATTATTAGTTCTAAAATCCAAGTTGTGTTCAAGTGAACACACCAACGCTTACTAATTCCGCCATCTTATAAACTTAAATGGAAAAACACCTATTATCTAAAAGCCACTACTAGTTAGTAAGTGTATCTTAACTTACGGTGGCTATACACAATACTCTATTCTTTTTTTGCTCGCGGAGAAAAAAGTAAGAAAAAGTAGTTCACCTAAAAACAATATGGTACTTGATTATTCAAAAAAGTTTTTTTAAAAAATTTTGCCATCCATTTTTTTTTCGTTCTTATTAATTTTGCTTAATCTAACATTTTTCTACAATGGATGCAAATTTAGCAATAAATTTTTGCTTTGTTGGTATAGAGAGAACATAGCATACTGAAGGTACAATTTTTTCCTCTTTTTCTGTTCAAGAAATATAAACTTATGAATTTGAAAACTTTTAACGAACAAAAAAGTGAGTTTAAAAAAAAGTTCTTTTATTCCTCACTTCACAGTGGGAAAAAAAAACATGAAACACGAAAAAGAAAAATGTTCAACGTGTAGTTTGAACACGACGAACGAGAATACACACTATCATAAATAAAGCAAACCTTGTAATATTCTCAAATAACAATAATAATTGTGGATTTTATATCACACCGAGTGTTTATATTTACACATACATTGTATCGGTAAACCGGTACACATTATAAAAATTTATTATATTCTTATTACTCATGCGGGAGAAGTACAAACTTGGCGCACACATTTCTGTACGCAAAATAGCTGTTTGCCCACTGTACTCTTCCCGCATACTTTTTTGCGTGTGGAAAGTAACTTTCCACACGCAAAATTTAATCAAAACACACAAAGCCGCCTCTTGATTTTTCATTTAATAAATATTTCATAATTATTTCTACAGAAACCACCAACAAAGTAATTTAAATAATAATTAATTCAGAAAAAAAGACTAACACTTAAAAATATTATTTTAAAAAGTAATAAAAATGTCAAAAATAGTGATAATATTAGAAAAAAGTATGTGAAATTCGTAATAAAAAATAATATGTGCAACTCGTGCGGGATTGTCGATTGCCCCACTCAAGCGAATGAGCGCGCTCACTACGTTCGTTTCGCTTTCGTGGACAATCGACAATTTCCTGCACTTATTGCACAATATACTATTTTAATTGAGACATATGTATGTATCAATTAGCAGAGTAGTGCGTAATTTCTAATTTAAGAAAACAATTGCTAAATTGACTTGATTATGGATATATGACAACAAAATATAAGTACCACAATAATAATAATGATCAAAATATGCTACTATAGTTTAAAAAATCCTATATGAATGAGTCCCCTTACAATATTGTTTAAATATCTAAACAATGAGAAAATATATACGACCGTATAGATAACTATTCTTTTATTTCATTGTTAAGTATAAGGACGTTTTCGAAGTTTACATGGTTGCTTGCTTTAGCGCATGCCACAAGTTCATTAGTGGTCAGTACGAAAATTAACAAAACCGAACATCTATGGAATCACTTCGGTGTCCGCCGACAATTTTCTTAGAATATACCTATATTTTTAATAAACAAAGACATCATAAATAGTCGGTATTGAAGTTTACAATATGTTATAGAAGTATTTATTTTTTAATTCAAAGAGAATCAACGTGTAAATAAATTAAAGTAAAAAAAATGTTTTTTAAGAAACAGACTTTATTTAAAAATGGACAAAAAAATGAAATAACTTTTAAGTGAACTTTGAAGAAATATGCAACATAATTTATAAAAGCTTGAGGCGTAATCATTAATTATTTCTATTTTGGATATAAGTGTAGCTATTTTACTTTTTAATAGTTACGAAACTTAATTAAACACCTCAAGCTTTTATAAATTATGTTGAATATTACTTCAAACTTCACTCAAAAGTTACATTATTTTTTTAACCTATTTTTAAATAAAAGCTTTTTCTTAAAAAACATTTTTTTTTACTTTATTTTCTACTTTTTAGTCTGATTACAATTAATTTAAAAAAAATTAAAGAAGTAATTTTTTTACCTATATTTTAATCGGTTAATTTACCCTAATCAAACATAACTATAGAGACAAAAAATTGGAATGTAAAATCAATGGGCAATATTTGACAATTCGAAATGTCAGAAAGTTGCACAGGACTAAAAATCAACAATTTTGGTTTGAGGCGATTTAGGACAAAACTAATTATACAGTATTGCATTGTATATCAAGGTTACACACGTATGCAAAATTTGAAACCTCTAGCTCAATTAGTACCTGTCGAAATTTTGATTCAAAGATTTGATCTAAACAAACATACTAACATAGCAAGATAAATAAAAGCTTTTAAAAAATTGTAAAAAATAATAAATTTTTCCTGGTAATTCGACGTTCATACATGTGTATACACACACACACACACACATATATATATATATATATAAATATATATATATATATATATATATATATATATATATATATATATGTATGTGTGTATGTGTATGTACGTGTGTGTATTAATATGTTTTTCATATTGCTCTATGAAATGTTGAGTAACATCAAACTCCGGAAGACCATTTTATTCGTGAATACAATATCCATACAGACGTAGACATATTACGTACTAAAAATTTATTTTTAGACTTCTAGCAATTTATTTGGTTGTTACTAAGGAAATGTCTACCATCTACGTACAATTCATATCGATTCATTATTTCTATGTGTCAATATGATACTTTTTACACAGTATGTACCTACTATCGTCAGACGACAGACGATTTTAGTCGAATTTCTTCTTGAAAAATTTAGACTTATACAGCCTATACGTTAAGAACGGCGAGAGGCGAGAGTAGGGGCGTTATCCTTTTCGGACCCGTAGAATACGATTCTGTGGGAAAAAAATGTCCGATATATATATATATATATATATATATATATATATATATATATATATATATATATATATATATATATATATATATATATATATATATGTATATATATTCCTGCTACCTTTTGACATGTGTAGGGCCCCCCTATGGAAGTTAAGAGCTAAGATTTGGTAAGTGGGGCTTATTTCCGATGCACCTCATACTATAAAAGTGGGGTCAAATTTTGGGCAAATTTTGGATCCAACCAAACATTTAAGCGGGTGGTGGGAGGTAACAAACCAATAAAACTTTTCCAAACCGGTTAGAAATAATGTTTCAGTCAATATTCTACAACATATCCAAAATTCAGCTTCCTAGGAAGATTTCGTGGGAGTAGAGGGGGAAAAAAGTATTTTGGCTGGACCTAACACACCCACAGCCCCCCATAATTAACGTAAAGAGTTGAAATTTTGTATGTTGATAGAGTTCGTACCTAAGGTCTGCTTTTTGGAGGCTTTAATATATTGCTCCCACCCCCACCATTTTTAAGCTACAATTTCATGCTTTTTTGACGTTTTCGAAGTTTGTACCACTCGCACAGGTCCCCAAAATAAACCTAGAGGGCTGAAATTTTGTATTCGGATTAAGTTAGTATCAAGGAGGTGCATTTTGGGGGTCTCAACTTTTAACCCTTACCCCCACTATTTTTATACCAAAAAGAATATGATTTTTCTTGTTTCTTAACAGTTTCGTTCGGGCCAAAATCTCCCCAAATAAACCTAGAGAGCTGAGATTTTGTTTACAGGTTAAGTTAATAGCCAGCCACTGCTTTTTGGAGGTTTCAACTTTTAACCCTTACCCCCACGATTTTTACCCCAATATTTCCTTGATTTTTTTGCTTTTTTTCTAACACGCCTAGAGACTCTCCGAGTAAACGTAGAGGGCTGAAATTTTATATATTTATTGAGTTGGTACCCTTGAGCTAGTGCTTTTTAGGGATTCCACATTACTCTTCCCCCCACTTCTCCTATTTTTACATCGGAATTCAATGGTATTGTTAAATGTGTTTTAAATGCTTTATTTTTATTCTAATACAAGTAAGCGAATAGTAAATTTAAAAATTTAAAAAAAATGAACTTACTTTTATAACAAATGCAATACATATATATTAAGTAATTTAAAAATGTTATTAAAGTTAATGTTTACCTATAAAGTAGGAATTTTGGATTTTTATTTATAAAATAGAAAATTAGGATTTTTTTGGAAAGAAAAAATATCTTCATAAAAACCTTCCAGTTTACTATTTAAGGTCCTTTTTTAATTTTTAAAAATAAAACACAAAGGCAATTGGCGGAGAAGCATGGGTAGGAATGCTCTCGTAAGAATTGTGGTGGCTTTTTTCCTGGTAACTGCTATCGGCCCAAAATTGAAATTTACTGAGATTCATCCCTTAAAAACTTAAAACCTTTTTTTAATCACATTTCGCTTACAGATATTCAATACCGAAGATGAAGGGAAAAATTCGACTTCCGTGATGGGGCCCCACTGCTCGCGGCGTTTTTTTTTAAAAGTTCATTCTATAAAAATATCTATACTTTGTTAAAAATGATCACCCGGTATAAAATTCTGAAACGAACATAAAACCAACGTTGAATGAAAATTGTTTCATATTTTTCTTTATTTTTCCTCTCTCGCATCTCTCGCAAAACAGTCACTACATAAAAAATGCCCGTAAAGGATCGGATACAATAAAAAATGCGATATTATATAATTTCACAAATAGAAAAATACATTCCCATTATAATGAGTAATAATAAAATAAAGTTGCTTTTTTATAACCCTTTCCCATTACCTACATATCCCAATAAATAAAATCGGAGAGGTAGAGAGTGGACGGACCGCAATAATGGTTTTCCACATAGATAGCTGGTGCTGGGGACAACCGAAAAAAAAAACAGGATTACCACTACTCTGTCACTTTATGCTATTCACCCTAAAAAAAATTATTTCACATTTTTCAAGTTATAGATTAATAAAAAAGTGATTTCCAGTTTCTAATATTATCCTCTTCGTCTCGTGGCCGATGATAAATGGTGTATTTTTTTTTATTTTTAATATTATGTTTCAGTTAGATTAGCAAGTCGTTTCATATATCTTGTATGTATAACATGTAATAGCGTGTAAAACTTTAATACGTGAGATAAGTTAAAATTTTAACATTATTTTAGAGTTGCTCTTCTGTGTAGAGGCGGTAGTTGTTAGTTACATTTATCTAGTCATATCCAATTAGTGAAAACATAAAATTTTACTTAACGATAGAAACTTTTATAGTTGATTCAATAATTTAATTCATTTTGTCATTAATGTATATATACTGCACTGAAACCTAGTGTTAAGTAAGATTTTAACTGCTTAAGAGATAACATATGTTTTCATGTCATTGAAAAATTGATGAGTTTTTACATAAAATTAGTTAAATCCTTTATTTTTAATTTTTAATATATTTAATACTAGCTGTACCCGTGACGTCGTTCGCGCATAAAATCAATGAAAAATATGTAAGTATAATAATTATACAGCATTTGCATAGAACAATAGTTTTGCGTAATACATACACATGCTCAAAATAGTTTTTATATTTTCCCGAGAGAAGGAAACATATACCCGTAATAAAAAGCATCCTAAGTGTAGATGCAGGTAATAAGTTATTACTACACCAAATTGCATAAAAATCCGATCAATAGTTTTTGCGTAATGTGTGCACATGCTCAAAATGGTTTTTTTATTTTTATTTTCCCCGTGGAAGTGACTCAACCTAACAATCCAAATCCTCGTGACGCACTATCACCTTTTTTAACCTCTACTCATATTATAACACACGTCAATTTTGCAAATATCCAAAAAATTTACAAAATTGGTAAAATGGCACCCACAAAAACACTTCTAATACTAGGTTCAACTTCAAGCATAATCTATACTTGAGAAAATTTGAATTGAGAATGAAACTTGGGAATAATTATATACAAACTGCAGCATTTGATTATTTTATTTTATTAAATTCGGTATAAATTCCATTGTTACCAACCAATCTAAATATTGATTTTATGAATAAAAAATCGACAAATATTTAATTAATTATATTTGTAAAGGATATTTTTTTCTGTTTATTAACGTCAAACAAAAGAGGTACCTAATTATTATAATGAAAATTCAACTAAACCCAACTACTGTTTAAAATGAATCATTAGAATATTAATTAATTGAATATCAGAATAAACAAAAACAAAGTTTATACTTCACAATAGTGAAATAGGGTACACTTCAATAAGGGTAACTACGCCTCCGAACATTGGCTGTGCAGTGAGAGGAAACATAAATTTAAAAGTAAAATTAGAAATAAAGTGTTTCCTTTTTTAATAAAAACTAAAATTCGTGGTGCGCATAATCGATGAAAAATAATCGATCATTTAATTATTGAAATATCTCGAGATATAATAAAATCATTCGATTATTTTTTATTCAAATAATTTTAAAAAATATCTCAAGATTTATACAATAAAATCATTCGATTACTTTTCGTTCAAGTACTTTTACAAAATATCCCGAGATACAGAAAAACCATATTCGATTATTTTTCATGCGAATGCTTTTAAAGAATATATCAAATAATAACTCTATTATTATAGAATTAATTTGAATCATCTCACTAAATATCTCCGAATATTTTCATAAATAATAATAATCAAATGGTGGAGGTATCATAAATGATTTTACGTTTTATTAGTTATCTATAAAAATATTTCTGTTTTAAAAAATTTTTGTAATTAAATTTTAAATAATCGAATGAAAAAAATTAAATGAAAAAAAATAAATTAAAGTAAAAGAATGTTTTTAAAGGAAAAGCTTTTATTAAAAAAAGGGCTAAAAAAAATAAAATAACTTTCGAGTGAGATTTAACGCAATATTCAACATAATTTATAAAAGCTTTATCATTAATTATTTCTGTTTTGGATATAAGTGTAGCTATTTTACTTTTCAGTAGTTACCAAACTTAATTAAACGCCTCAAGCTTTTATAAATTATGTTGCATATTGCGTTAAATCTCGCTCAAAAGTTATTTTATTTTTTAGCCCTTTTTTAATAAAAGCTTTTCCTTAAAAAACTTTTTTTTTTACTTTAATTTATTTTCTACTTTTTAGTCTGATTACAATTAACTTTTGAAAAAATTAAAGAAGTAATTCTTTTACTTATATTTTAATCGGTTAATTTATCCTAATCAGGCATAACTATGGAAACAAAAAATTGCAATGTAAAATCAGTGGATAATATTTAATTAACAATTCGAAATGTCAAAAAGTTGCACAGGACTAAAAATCAAAAATTTTGCTTTGGGTCGATTTAGGGCAAAACTAATTATACAATATTGCATTGTCATCAAGGTGAGACAGGTATGCAAAATTTGAAACCTCTAGCTTAATTAGAACATGTCTAAATTTTGATTCTAAGATTTGATCTAAATCAACATACTAACAGCAAATTAAATAATAGCTTTTAAATAATTGATCATTTTTATAGTGTTTACTAAAAGGAGGTGTTGGAAGTGGCTTGCATACACTGAGAAAAAAATACAGTAATTTTTACTGAAATTTCTGGTAAAAAATTACTGAGCTCTCTGGTAATGCGGACATAAGTGACAGGCTAAGCAAAAAATACGATAATTTATAGTAAAAATTTTAAATTATCCTATAGCGCAGTAAAAATTACCGTATTATTTATAAATAAGGCTTTTTTTTTATTTATTAATAAATAATTGAATTAAAATAGTTTAAAAGGATATTGATAGAAGGGTAAGCATTAAAATCAAATTATTAATATAGAAAAAATTTTTTGTGATTTTTTATTATTTGTGGAAAAAAATATATAAATTCTTTATTTGACATATTACATGATAAAACAATAGGCACATTACAATAATTTGTATAAAAACATATTTCAATTAACATATCAAAACTAAACAAAAATTCATGAAACACAACAATTTTTTGTTTTAAAAATTTATTATAAAAAAAATAACACTATATAAACATCCAGTCACCTTGGCTATTGAACATTTGAACAACTAAACGAACAAACTGGGGAGTTCTGGTTACTTGCTGTCTGAAGTCGTGTTGGCCGTGTTAGACAATGCTCGGTGCTATTGCGCATGCTTGTTTTGCTTGCGCATGCTTGTTATTCTCAGTTTATGTGATGCTTGGCTATGCAGTGGTGTGTGACAAATAACAAATGCACAACGACTCAGTAAAAATTATTCATATGTCCAGATAATTTTACAAAAAATTAAGTAAATTTTCCCGGTGTCCACTTGAAATTTTACTAGCCCATCGAATTTTACGCAGCTGTATAGGAAAAATTCTTAAGGTGTATAGGAAAAATTCTTAAGGTGTACAGGAAAAATTTTCAAATGAATCGTAAAAAATAATGTTTGAAACGCATTTTTTATATTTTTGCTTAATAATTTCCTACGGACTAGTCACTTAAGACTCGTTTACCGGAGGCAGCTCAGTAATTTTTACTGGAATTTTTTCTCTGTGTACGTATGATTATTCAGCGAAATAATCGAATAAAAATAATCGAATAAAGATAATCAAATTAAAATAATCAATAAAATAGTCTATAATGATCATTGGATTATTAAGACCACTCTATTAATAATAGTCGATTATTGAAATCATTCGATTATTCCCGTTACTAACTAAAATGTTTTACTTTATTTTTATTTCAAGTGTTTATGAAATCTACCTTCAATTTTTGCTACAGTTCGTACTGGTTTATCATCTGTGCAACTTAAGAGTAAATTTATTCTGGTCTAACTGTCTGAAATATGCCTATGTCTGTCTGTAAATCTGCATATATATGATTACATAATATATTAATTATGAAATGTTAATTTTGTATGTGGGTATGTACATATACAAATACTAGTTGAATAATGTTCAGTTTTATCCCCGATCGTCCGTCACCCGTCCACTCTGTAAATATGTATAAAATAAATAGAAAAACTGACCTAGATTTTGTAACAAAAACATTGTTTGTACAAAAATTATTAGGGTGTAAATAAACGAATTGATTAATCAAGTGTTTAAATAATAAATTTTATATAATAAACGGAACACTGATTTTTAATTTTTCATAAATTGTTCGGATATTATTAATTTATTAATATTTATTCATAGCTTAAAAATTATGTTAGAATTTATGGTATTTACGGTTGATTTTAGATATTACAGAAAATGTGCCAAGGGAAAATATTTACTGTAAACCTGAATAGTTGTAAGAGCTAAAATCATATAGTCAGAAACATTTCGTCTCAGTATTTAAAGTTTTCAGTTTACTATTTACTGTTACAAACAATTACTTAGACACTAAAACATTCAAACATATTCGCTTTAAAACACGGAGGGATGCCATTATACACACTAATTTTAATGTAAAATAAGTCCAGTTTGACAAGGGTGATTTTTCTTACTACCGGTTTTCCACCGATAAAAAAAAATACGTGTCGCTTATTTTATACTATATTAGTATATTACAACCAATGACGAAAGAATATATATTATGTATTAGAAAAGGACCTGTAACAACATTGTTTTATTGAAGCAAACGTTATGCAAGTACTAGACAGTGGCGACAACAAAATTAAATGTTTATATAAGTATGTAGAAATTCATTTAAAATAAGTTGACCATATTTACTATTGAATTCACATAAAAAAAGTGGTCAATTTATCATAAGTGAACTCTATCATGCTTTACATCCTTTGCATACTTAATATGTAATATTAAATTATTATTTAACATAAACTGTATATACGCAAATATTTTTTCAGAGAGACGGTTAAAATATGTCAAAAATATGTCAAAAAAATCTTATCGGTGAAATGTTGTTTCTTGTGCTTTTTAGTCGAGTTTTTCAACTGAAAAATTAAACTTATACAGCCTATAGGATAAGAACGGAGAGAGTAGGGGCACTATCCGTTTTCGGACCCGTAGAACACGATTCTGTAGAAAAAAGTCTGATATATATGTATATATATATATATATATATATATATATATATATATATATATATATATATATATATATATATATATATATATATATATATATATATATATATATATATATATATATATATATATATTCCCGCCACCTTTTAATATGTATAGGGCCCCTCTATGGAAGTTAAGAGCTAAAATTTGGTAAATGAGGCTCAATTTCGAGGCACCTGCTAACTACTATCGGCACAAAATTGAAATTTACTGAGATTCAGCCCTTAAAAACTTGAAACCTTTTTTTAAAGCCCCGATCAACCGGACACTCATCATCAGTTTTGGAGCCACCAAAATGACAAATCGCTTGTGAACTTTCAATTACATGTCGCTTGTAGACATTCAATACCGAAGATGTAAGGAAATTTCGACTTCCGTGATGGAGCTCCGCTGCTCACGACGTTTTTTTCTAATAGGGTTTTTACATTTGTAAGCAGAACAAGTTTTCATAACATTTTCTTTAAAAAATTATAACGTAAAAGGCAATTTAAAAGGTAAAAATAGTGAAAATTTTTACATGATTTTTTCAAATTTGCAATACAAAACATGGCTGACTACGCTTCAATTTTAATTTTAAAGTCTAGGGTATCTTAGAAAGAGAAATATGTATTGGCAACTTACATGCTATTTATAATATTTGTCTCTTTTTAACGTATACGTAATATATTTCGTGCGTAATATAAATTACTGGTCCTTTCATTTCTAATGTCTATGACTACAACATATTCAAGTTTCATCAAAATCGATAAATCCGGCCTCAGAATCTTTGCATATCAAAATCGTACTCTTTTTATAAAAAAATTTTAAAAAAATGAATTCCTTCGATGGAGCTTATAAAATATTATGTGTCAGACCGTATATTTTGATAAAAATTCAAGTTTTTCGATAAGGAATAACAAACTATTTATATTAACCGCGTAGCAACGAAAAGAGATAAAAAAATTTTTGTCTAAAACACGAAAATCGTCGATAGCAACTGTCAACAGGTATCCATAGAGCTTCAATAAATTTATCAACGTGTAAGTATAAGATAAGAAAACAAAACCTACGCTTTTCAACAAAATTAAAAAAAAATACCCCCAGCATGCTGCATATCATAGCGAACTTGCAAGGATCTACATTTATCAGAATACGATTTTCAAGGCACATACTATAAAATTGTCCGTTTCTTTGATTTTTGTCTAATACAGACGCCATTCGCATAATTTTTTTTATTTACAAAATTCGATGAAAGGTTGCAAGTCCCAAAGTTCCAATCCCTAGAATGAGTTCTTCAGTCAGACACGTCGGATCCTCAGAAACAGATTTTTAATACTTTTTGTTAATATAAATATAACATTAAAAAAATTTCTATCTCAGTCTCAGAGAACTGAAGTTTCAGCATGACAGTGGTCGTATTAGTTAAATTTTCCTTCTAGAAATTCGCTAACATTTGGATTTGACTGTTTTTATACAAATAATATTTTTAAAAGCTTTCGTTGAAGAATAAACAATTGAAGTGGGTAGACACCTATTAGATATTTTGATAAATATTGTTTCTTTCAGTTTGAAGAGTATTTAAAATTTTTCATTTTATTCATTTTCTTTCCCTGGTTTCTATTTTTACATATAATAAAAATTTTATAAAATTTAATGATGTTGAATCACTGTTCAAATCACCCCACTTATTCAAAGCATGTTTCACGTAACTCGATTTATCTAAATATTCTTTTACAATTAAAATTTGTAAATTAAATAAAATTGAGAATGAATCAGATTCGAAACATATGTGTATATTCGTTAAATAATGTAATCTGATACAAACCTAATGAATAAATTGATTTATAATAATTATATTCTAAAGGCTTAACAGTAGTTTAGCTGTGCCTTTTCTTGGAAAACATTCGCAGAAAAAAAAACATTTGAAATTGTTTAAAGTATTAAAAGAATTTATTAACTCAGCAGAAACTCTAGTTTTTTGTTGATAAATTAGTTTTCTAACCGTCTTTCAGCGAACATATTTTTCCAAGTCCTTTTTTATGAACAGTATTGGTAGCTGTCCAACAGTCGTTCTTTGAAGTTTCAAAACACTTTTAATAAATTTTAGTTTAGAAAAACTTCTCTCAGCTGTTGCTATTATAACCAAAATGCAAACCAATGAAAAAACAGTAAAAGCGCTGTTATAATTCTGAAATATATCAATGGTTCTGCAGATTCCTTTATTATATGAATTTTCTTAATTTCAGATTTCAAACAAATTTTCATCACTACTACTTGATTACCGATATAACTCTTTCACTAATTTTGCTGCTTCCATTTTTATAATTTCATTTGTAAGATTTGAAACATATTACTCACATCACAGATGCTTTAGAGAACTTGGCGATAGACAACAATAGCACATATTGACTCTGAAGTATAGGTTTACGGGTCCGAAATTCTTTCTTCTTCCGATAACTATCAAGATTGTTCCGGTAACTAGCGGAATTGTCGCAAATCGAGAGTTTCATTATTCAATCACACATGTTGGGGCTTCTATGTAGCTCGGGCATTTTGTATCATTAATACACCTGCTACAGTGCTAGCTACGTCTCGGTAGCCATAATTATTGTTAAATAAATAAATAATACAATACAATTTTTCATTTCTGTAATACATACAAGTTTTTAATACAAGAGTAAATAGAGTTATTAATATTTGTAACATATTTTCAATTGACAAATATTAGCTACACCATGTAAATTATTTATTCCCTATTGTTTTACTAATAAATTAGCAGCAAGTTGGTAATAATTATTAAATTATCATATTTAATTTACAATGAAATTTAACTGATGTAAGTACTTAATATTTTATTCGCAAATAATTATTTATTGAAAACTGCATTTGAAACTAAATATTTATTGTATCATACATTTAAAATAATAGTTTCAGGATAATTCTAGTTGTTAAAAATTCACGTCAGTAAACCATTTGTGGTATTTTATTATACAACTATAGTAATAAACTAGCTATCAAAATGAAACTGTTAGCTCCAATTCGCTAATAAATTATATATAGTTGAAAATGTCTCGAAGTACATTTATATAAAATTGTAATAGTGATTAAAACTTTATTATAAAAATTTGTATTTTATTGAAGAGGTTTGTATTTTATTGAATAAATTTTTTTTACTTGTCTAGCGAAAATTTGCTGCCTTAAAATTTAACGAGAAAAGTTGTCAACTAGGCAGAACAGAACAGTTAAGGAATACGACTCTTTTATTTTGTTAAGCAACAAATTTGTGTTACAAAAAACACAGATTTATTCAGTAAAAGTATAAAACTCCGGTATAATACGGTAAGACAATTTAACGAATAAAAATAATTAGTATAATTCAGCTTATTATTTAATATTTTGTTACTATGGTTTTAAAAACAATTAATCAGTTAAGCCAGTAAAAATTTTTATTTTAGTTTCATCGAGTTTGCCTACAATAAAATAATCGATGAAATGTACTATATCATATTTTTTCGCTAAAGAAATTTATCCTAACATTATTTTTCACGGTAAAAGTGGAAAAAAAATCAATATTCTTAGTGGGTTTAAGGGGGGGAGGGTCCTCCAGAACTTTAAAATTTTTCATTTTTTGTTTGCTTTAAAAGTTTATTTGAACCTTAAGGAATATATTTCTAATGTTTAATCCCAACAGAACGATTTTCTTAGATAACGATAAACTGCTTTTAACTCTACTTTTCAAGAACGAAAATTTTTTAATAGCGTTTCTATCAAAACAGGTTTTTTTTCACATAACTTAAAAAGTTATTAAGGTATCAACTTGAAATTTTGTACAGATATTCTTGAGTTATTGGCCATTGCATATACCTAAAATTTTGCATAAATCATTACTATAAATATTGTTTATAACAATTTGTTTATAGAAAAAAAAGTGAAACTTTTTCTTTTTGGTTTTAAATTGTGAAAAAAAAAAATTGTATCATCAGAAATAGGTATATGCAAAGCGTAATGACTTATTTTAATAAAATTTTTTTTTGTCCGATTGAATTCAATTGATTACAAGAGGCTGGGCATTCCACGGCGCAAATTAAAACAGTCAAACTTGGAACAGCTGTAACGTCGCCATTTTTTCTTTTTTTGCATAAAAATTTATGAGTGAATACACCGTAACATGTACTATACTATGTAACTTCACTTGATACTATAAATGTATCCAGTTTCTTAAAAAAAAATTATTAAGAATCCTGTTGTCTGGAGGACCCTCCCCCCTTAATATACTTTCAAAACGGTTTCTTTGTTCGAAGATTAAAAATTTCCTTGATTTCTCTTTCTTCGAATCAAAGAAAATATGTTTTTGATTCAAAGAAATATTTTTCGTGATTCAGAGAAAACAAAATCCAAGAGATTGTTAATCCTTGAACAAAAAAGTCGTTTTGAGAGATTACACATAAATCGTGCCCATTTAATCCAAAAATAAATTGTAATTTCGTAGGAAACTGTAAAGGATGTCAATTATGGTACAGCTATATTTGCTTGTTTGATTTCTGGTAACCAAGCTCTGTTATAAATTCACCGAAACGATATAAGAAGACACTTAGCACCTTAGCAAAAATTGATAAAAAATTCAAGATATTATATAGAGGCACAGATAAAAATAAAATTTGAACCAAAACATACGAGTATATTACCTAAAGAAAAACAAAATTCAACACAGTTGCATATATTTTTACAGTATTTGCTCGAATTTTCAAATTTAAATAATAGTATTTTAAAATAAAAGTTCGGTAAGTTGCTTTTACTGATCGAGAAAATGTTGCGAAAACGAGACCCGCAGGGTCGAGTTTTTGCAATTTTCGAGATCAGTAAATGCACTTACCGCATCGTGCATTGTATAATATTTTTTGCACGATCGATTTAAAATAATTAAAAAATAAAAATATCTTAAATAAAAAATAAAATTCGGATAATATAGGTGAAATTTATATTTCTATGTTATGACATAAAATGCCACGAATAAATATTATAAATATTCATAACAACTAATACGAATCTTTGTAGTGACAATTGATAACTATATTTGTAAATAAAAAATTAAGTGTCAATATTTCACTGGCGTGAATATTTTTTTTGAATTTTTTATTAAAAATATTGAGGAAAATAGTTTATTAAACTATAATATTAGTGAGAATAATGAAATTGATGAAGCATTTTATTTTTGGCTGCAAATTTATTCTCGTAAAATAAAAAGAAGATTATGAAAACCACAGAAAATTTTAATGATTGAACGACCTTTTGAAATGTCAATAAAATAAGAAGATTAATGCCGACAATAATAATAATAATAATGTGCAATCTAGTTAAAATTTTAATATTAATAGATTTATTTTCCTAATTGTTTAAATTGTACTTTTAACTTCAATATAAATAAATAATTATAATCATTTTTGAGCTAATTTCGCTTACCACACTCCTATTCGCTTACCACGCATCTATTTCACTTACCGCACTGTTATTTTTTGCTTTCCATCGATATAAACAAACGTTCGGGAAATGTAACTTACCAGCATTGTCAACAGCATGGATAAATGAATGAAAATACACGATCGTGCAAAAAATTATTTATCTATTTATTCTACTTATCACATATCTCATCTTTTGGAAATACTGATGTTTATTTTTAAGGTCCCGTACCTTAAAAGGAAAAATGGAACCTTTATAAGATTACTCTTGTGTTTGCCTGTCCGTATGTCATAGAGGTTTTTCTCCAAAACTGTGTAACGTTGGAATTTGAAATTAGGCATAATATTAAGTCTTGATAACGCGCACATATATCGCTAGTCAACAATTAGAAAAAAAATTTTTTTAGTTAAAATAGTGGCTCAGTTTTGTCAAAAAAAAGTTTTAATAAATATATGGTGTGAGGTATCATTTAAAAGAGCTATCGTCACGAATTCTAAAAATATTTTTTTTTTATAATTATTGATCCAGTTGCTTTAATAGCATAGCTCAAAATTCGCAAAAAAGTAACAGTTCCCCCTTAATCTCCGACGTTTCTAAAGCTAAAATTTCTAAGGATCAAATTTATGCTGATCCAATTATCTAAAAATAATTTTCTGTCAGCACCTAGTTTAAAAATTTCTAAATATATGGTTTTAGGGTTTGGAAAATTGCTTCTATTAATCTAAACCTTCTTGAGAAAATTTAATCCTGTAACGTAACCAGCCTCAGAGACTGGGCGATCAAAAATTTGAATAAAATTTAAATATTCATAAATAAAATTACTTCAATTTGGTCTATTGATTGCCTACTTTACGAAACCTTAACTGTGCGAACCCGACTCGCTGTTGACCGATTTTTTTATTCGTTGTTCACTGAACACATTTCAATTAACGTTAAAAAGTTTCACTACCTAAAATTCATACCATCGGCACGAAGCAGTTGTATAAAATTCAAAATTACGTAAAATTAAATAATAAAACTATGTACATATATTGATTCTATTGAACACTCCGTTAATATTCTGTTATCATTACTGTACATTTTTATTTTATTAATTTTTCTGTTTGTTTGTTAGACTTTAGTTGAAATTCGATTTTTTGTTCTGCCCGAACAACCAACCCCATTATGGATTTTATCATACCTATACTGTAAAATTACACTACATATATGAAAACAAACATATGATAAGTACTGTCGATTATGCATTTTGTAAAAATTGTTATAGCAACATTTTGCATAAATAGAAACGCGCATCATACAATGTTATAGGTACATAATATTATCATACGACATATGTAAATAGGTTTAGGTATAATATGTCCCATTTTCATTAGGAAAACTCGTCATAATGGTAGAAGTGTTGGTAAATATCAATTGTAAGAAACAATGCGCGTATCCATGTCTAAGTCTACTTGGGAATATTCACAAAGAAACATGCTTAGATTAAGTCATTGTTTGTACTAAAAACTAATCTTGAAATGTGTTATGGTATACGGTATTATAACATACTGATATCGTGCTGCTGCCTTTGGTAAACTAACCGAAGTGGTGTCTTGGAATCAAAATGAACCAATTTATTTCTATACTTTATAAATCTATATTTAGAGCTTCCGATTTCCAACATTGGATGTTTTAATTCTGTAGGTAAGGTAAAAGCCCCTATACCGGAACGCGATCATACGTCCGAACAGTTTTGACATTTATGTATTAATGAAGTTATTTCTGAAAGAAACCTATGGTAACAAATATTATTATTAATATAATGGCTATTTTTCAATTTGAATTCACCTCGCATTTAATGTTTCTTTACTCAATTAAAGATATATATATATATATATATATATATATATATATATATATATATATATATATATATATATATATATATATATATTAAACAATTTTTCACGAAGAATTTTTTCAACCTTCTCCCAAATTGCGTGGACTAGCTTTATAGAAGGATGGACATAATGAAACCAATATCTTCTATTTCATAGCTTTTCTTTATTAAAATTGCCAAAATATTTTCGATATGTTTAATATCATCTTCAGTGGCAGAAATTATCTAAATTTCAGATTGTCATTCTTGGATAACAACCAACCATACCAACAATCCATTAGAACAATTTAACTAGTTTTTTTTGCATTTCACATGGAAATTTGTCAATCGAAAAAATTTTTTATAAAATAATTACTTTAATTTAAAACAATTAAAAAAGTCAAACATATTTAAAATGTAAAATCAAAAAAAATTTCAAGAGAATTTTTTTTTTTTTTTTTTTTTTTTTTTTATATACCAATAACAATGTACTTGAGGAGTGCATTGTACAAACTGTGATAATTTAAAAAAAAAAGAAATAAAAAAAAAAAAAATAAAAAAAAAAAAAAATAAAAAAAAAAAAATAAAAAAAAAAAAAATTCTCTTGAAATTTTTTTTTGATTTTACATTTTAAATATGTTTGACTTTTTTAATTGTTTTAAATTAAAGTAATTATTTTATAAAAAATTTTTTCGATTGACAAATTTCCATGTGAAATGCAAAAAAAACTAGTTAAATTGTTCTAATGGATTGTTGGTATGGTTGGTTGTTATCCAAGAATGACAATCTGAAATTTAGATAATTTCTGCCACTGAAGATGATATTAAACATATCGAAAATATTTTGGCAATTTTAATAAAGAAAAGCTATGAAATAGAAGATATTGGTTTCATTATGTCCATCCTTCTATAAAGCTAGTCCACGCAATTTGGGAGAAGGTTGAAAAAATTCTTCGTGAAATTTATATATCCCAAAAAAAATATTGTTGTAATTAAACAATTTTTGTTGAATACAGTATTTTGATCCCTTATTTACGTCTAATACTTAAACTATTCTATGTTTACAACTCTGACGTCTAGATGTCACTCTATCTGTCATATTACTTATATTATACGTCTGTTTGTATATCTGTTTCCAACTTCTAGTGTCATTAATATTTCTCTGTTTGGATATAGATGTCGACATTTTGTAAAAGAAAAACATTAATAAATAAAATTTTTTGGGTAAATATTCACTGGATTAAAAAACTTTCTTTCATGCTTATTAAGAAAAAAAAGGTGTTTAATTTTTTTTTAATTTTTATAAGCCAGTTTAATTACACACCTAAAAATAGTATTCCAGTATAGGGGCTTTTACGTTACGTATAAAATGTATTATTTTATTTAAATGTACAAATGATTTGTTTTTAAATATTCGAAGTATTTAATTATTTCGGTAAATTTATTAGTCAAAATTATGTTAAAATAAGTATGAAAAATCGAACTGACTTTTTGTCTAAATTACAAAAATATAATTAATTAAAAACTTTTATTAACTGTCATAACCAAATCCGCCTAATTGAAAAAAATACGGACAAAAAAAGCAAATATTATTCTATAAAAAAATTTATTTAAAATTTATTAATAAATATTATTGCTGTAAAAATAATTTTTATATCATTCACAAATTATTTTCAATTTTCAACTTTTTAAAACTTACGTACCTACGTATTGTATATGTCTGTAAAATGAAGAAAATAAATTTTCACTAATTAATATACTTACCTATACTCAAAGAAGCATAAAAATGTTTCCCACTTACCTAATTAATTTCTTAAAATTGAAGTTATTTTAACTTATAGAAATTAATCATTCTAGGAGCTTTATTCATTCGCCAAATTTTTTTCTAAAAAAAGGATTTCAATAGTTGGTCTCTCAAAACTAAACTTTTATTTAACCGATTTCTAACATTATTGAACTACATCAAACCTACTATACTTTGCTAAAATATTAAAGTTAAATAAAATAATTTAATATTTAAATTAAAGAACTTAACTAATTATAATTTATAAGATATGAATATGAAACCAAAATTTGTATTATACTGAAATACATATTGTACGCAAGTCAATAATGATGTTATAGTATATTACTCAATGAGTAATCGTATTGATAGCCATTACTCACGAAGATGAAACCAAGGTATGGACACTCAACAGTCTTCCGGACAAATTATTCGTCGGTGTGGACCAGACAGTAGCCGACGCAATAATAATATTCAGGGGGTTCTCCCGTGTGGCAGCCTATTTTTTAAGCATTTTTTGGGAATTTTTTTTTTGACGAACAGTGGAAAGATTTGGGTTTTTTATCATTTATTTATTATTATTTCAAGAGTATGTAAAACAAATTTCAAATAAAAATCTTAATTACTACGTAAGTTGTACCACTCTGAAGACACCGTCCTCGAAAAAACGGTCTCCATCATATCTCGAGAATGGTTTGACCGATTCACTTGAAATTTATAGGATAGACTCAGCACGTGTAGACGCATCGAATGAACTAGGATCATTTGAAAATATTGAAAATTGGAATTTTGGCAGACGTTTCAAAAAAAAATTCATATTTTATGTTTTTTTTTTAACTTTTCCTTACAAAAAAATAGAAATACTCGGCATTTTTGGATGATCCTAATTCATTCGATGCGTCTACACATGCTGAATCTACCCTATAATTTTCAAGTGAATCGGTCAAAGCATTCTCGAGATATGATTGGCACCGTTTTTTCGAACAGGGTGTCTTCGGAGTGGTACAACCAAGTGGTACAACAAACTAGTATGTCTACCAAACTGTGCCCGCTGTAACCAGCGAGTGACGTAGCACAGCACCCATACAACAAAAAAACACACGATGTATGGGCACGAATATACGAATGTATTAGTATGATATGCTGACGATGATGTATGCAGTTCGCATACATATGTATATACTATATACTATGATGGCCGACCTATGTGACAACCAGTCAACAATTAAAAATAAATTTATTTATTTTAAGAAAGATATCCCTTTATTTCGAGAAATTTTTTATTCAATAGAATTTTTACACTTAAATACGACACACTTCATATTTTCTTCTGTTTTAATTTCACGAGTTGATTAAAAAAACATGATATTTATTACGACGTGAACACCACGACCGACAGTAACCAACTAAATCAGTAGTGGTGTAAATTGCTACTTATTGCAATTTTCGGATTACACTTTTAGCGAATTTCGAAAACTCGAAATTCAGCTATTACAGTAGGTGTCATGACGCAATCTGAGTCCGGGACTATGGCAGAAATTTGTTTTGAGGTCCCTAGAGTACGAAAATGATATTCACTAAAATTTATATATATATATATATATATATATATATATATATATATATATATATATATATATATATATATATATATATATTTATGTGTTCCCACGATAACTCTCGAACGAAACGTCTAACGCTTATGAAATTTTGTGTGCGGACTGGATTCTGAATTGGCTTGGCTAAGTTCGTTAGCCAGACGCGTCGGATGCCCAGAAGTAGGTTTTCTGGCCATTTTTTATCATTCGATCCTATCATAAGGCAGTTCAATTTTTACATCGTTGAAAAGGAAAAAAAAAATTATGAAGAAAATATTCTTATAATTTTCTTTCTATTTTAAGTATTTTTCGAGAAAATGTAAATTTTCACTTTTATTCTTTCTTTGTTAGTCTAATAAGTAATTTATATTTATATCTCAGTTCTTTATTAAGTATAAAAATATTTCACTTCTTTATTAAAGAATTTTGTGAGAACAAGTGAAAACTATTCACATATATGTGATATAACACACATACATGTATAGAGTTTTGTTTCTCATTTATTGCATTATAATTAGCATGGTTCTATCCCATGTTAAAAAATGTAAATTAAACAGATTTTCTAAGTTAATGTAATGAAGAATTTTTTTTTTTTTATTGAATTTTTAAGTAAACAAGAAATTGAAGATTATGTTATGACATAAATATTATTAAATATGAAACAAAACAAAATATGTACAATGTACATATGTATGTACGGAAAAATATTTTGAATCGATTTTGAAAATTTTTCCACTAATAATTAATAATGTTAAAAAATTAAACCATTTCAAATGGATTTAAGGTATTTTATGTGAGGTCAAGGTTTTCGGGACCTAAAAAGGCCAGAAATTAATTAACCAATCGATTTTAAAAATTTTTTCACAGTTAGTAAGTTAAAGTATTTGAATTAATTAATTAAATGATGTCCGCAAGAAGCTTACGGACTGCCATAAGTTATATGAGATCCTTAGAACCCTTTTCTTACTGTTAGAGTACTAGACTTGTATGAGTTTCGCCAGGATTTACTGATCCCATAATTGTAAAAAATAAACTAAACGACCAATTTTAAAAATTTCTTCACTGTTACAGAGCTAAACTATTTTAGATAGATTTAGAATACATTATGTAAGGTCCGCCAGGGTCCACAGGACCCAAAAGTGTCAAAAATAAACTAACTGACCGATTTTGAAAATTTTTTCACTGTTACAGAGCTAAACTATTTTAGATAAATATCGATTACGTTATGTAAGGTCCGCCTTGGTCCATAGGACCCAAAAGTGTCAAAAATAAACTGCCTGATCGATTTTGAAAATTTTTTCACTGTTACAGAGCTAAACTGTTTTAGATAAATATAGATTCCGTTATGTAAGGTCTGCCAGAGTCCATAGGATCCAGAAGTGTCAAAAATAAACTAACTGACCGATTTTGAAAATTTTTTCACTGTTACAGAGCTAAACTATCTTAGATAAATATAAATTACGTTATGTAAGGTCCACCAAGGTCCATAGAACCCAAAAGTGTCAAAAATAAACTAACTGACCGATTTTGAAAATTTTGTCACTGTTACAGAGCTAAAATATTTTAGATAAATATAGATTACGTTATGTAAGGTCTGCCAGGGTCCATGGGATCCAAAAGTGTCAAAAATAAACTAACCGACCGATTTTGAAAATTTTTTCACTGCTACAGAGCTAAACTATTTTAGATAAATATAGATTACGTTATGTAAGGTCTGCCAGGGTCCATGGGTCCAAAAGTGTCAAAAATAAACTAACCAACCGATTTTGAAAATTTTTTCACTGTTGGGGAACTAACTATTTTAGATAGACATACATTACGTTATTTAGGGTCCGCCAGGGTCCATGGGACCCAAAAGTGGTAAAAATAAACTAACCGACCGATTTTGAAAATTTTTTCACTCTTACAGAGCTAAACTATTTTAGATAAATATAGATTACGTTATGTAAAGTCTGCCAGGGTCCATCGGATCCAAAAGCGTCAAAAATAAACTAGCCGACCGATTTTGAAAATTTTTTCACTGATGGGGAGCTAAGCTATTTTAGATACATATAGATTACGTTATGTAAGGTCTGAAGTGTCAGTAGGACCTAAAAGTGTCAAAAATAAAATAACTGACCGATTTTGAAACCTTTTTACTATTACCAAGGTAAACTATTTTAGATAGGTACAGGTTGTGTTATCTGAGATCCACAACTGTCCTGCGGATGCAAATGCGGCGTAGAATGCTACACAACGGGTTTTGAATATATATATATATATATATATATATATATATATATATATATATATATATATATATATATATATATATGTATATATATATTACATAAAGTCCGCCTAGAATATACGGTCGAGCTGATTTTTTAATGAGGTCCACCGGGATCTTGCAGATCCGAAAACGCCAGTAATAAGCTATCGAACCGATGCTAAAAAATTTCTCACTGCTAGAGAACTAAATTATTTTAGATGGATACAACTATGCTGCACAAAATTCGTTTGGGTTCTTGGGTCCCCAAAAATACCAAAACTAATTACCCAACCGATTTTAAAAATTCTTTTACTCTTAGAAAGCTAAACTATTTTAAATAGGTACAGGTCTTAGATGAGATCCGCCAGTGCCCAAGATTTGGAAATTCGCTATGTTATGCAGATGCTGCGACAGGGGTATTTTATATGTAGGCTTGATCTGTCTCATCTGTGGGTACAACTTACGTACTAATTAAGATTTTTATTTGAAATTTGTTTTACATACTCTTGAAATATACCCTATTTCAAATACAATTAATCATGACTCACAGTTAAAAAATTAAATAATTCTTATATTCAAAACAAATCAATCTTCTTTTCTAAAAACAAACTGCAATTTTAAAATTTACGTAAGTGCAATAATTAAAGAGATAAAGCCAAGAAAACGGAAATTATTTAAATTCATAAGTGATGAAGCATGGTTAAATTTAACTGAAATGGACCATAGTAATAAATAAATGATAGAAAATTCAACATTCTATCTTTTCACTGTTCGGCAAAAAAAAAAAATCCCACTAAATGTCTAAAAAACAGGCTGTCACACGGGAGAACCCCCTTCAATGATAATTTCTTCACAACCAACACAAGGATTTTTTAAATAAAAACACGTATCATAAAACAGGACATACTATACGCAAACAATATGCAGCATATCTAAATTGGATGCATATAGAAACGTTACCAGTTACATAGTTGATGTGTGTGATGAGCTTTTATTTGTTTGGTGTATGGCGCAGCAGGAACAGCAGGAACGGTAAGAGCAGTAACAGTCAGTAAAAATACTCACTGGCTGTTGCATTTAGTGCAAGTTCTTTTTTCAAAACGTATATAAATGATACAACACAACAACAATAACAAAAAAATACCCCTGTCGCAGCATCCTGCATAACATAGCGAATTTCCGTTTATAAAAGTTAGTTTTTCTTAGAACCTTATTTATGTGATTTTTTCTCCTCTTTCTAATGGTGTAAAAAAATTTTCACAAAAATTTTTAAATAAGGGGAAATTTTTTGCAAAAAACATTATTTTCACGAAAATTGCAAAAAAAATCATGTTCCGAGCATCGGACGTATCTGGTTAACGAACTCGTCCAACGGTTTAGGACTTCCAATATTTTCACCAAATTTCATAAACGTAAGACGTTTCGTTCGAGAGATATCGCGCGGACACACACACACACACATATATATATATATATATATATATATATATATATATATATATATATATATATATATATATATATATTAGGGTGGCGCAAAGAACCACATATTTTTCTTTTTTTTGTCTCATAGGGAAAAAAGTTAATTTAGCTCGATTTAAGAATGCTCACAAAAATTTGCTCGATAAAAAATTTTTTAAGGTAGCTCAAAACTTTTTAAAATTTGAAAATGGGCCAAAAATCGATTTTTGTTTTTCATTAAACTTTTTTCTCATCCCTGCATATGTTTGCACATTGAATAATAAATAATTCTTCCAAATTTTAACTCAAAAAATTGATAATAAAAGGTCGCTCAGGATTTTAAAGTCAAAATATTTAATATTTTTTAGGGGCGCTAAAAAATATTAAATATTATGACTTGAAAAATTTTCAGAACTCTTGAGGGACCTTTTATTATCAATTTTTTGAGTTAAAATTTGGAGGAATTTTTTATTATTCAATGTATAAATATATGCAGGGATGAGAAAAAAAATTTGATGAAAAACGATTCTTGGCCCATTTTTAAAAAGGTATGAGCGACCCTTAAAAAATTTTTTATCGAGCTAGATATACATATATATATATATATATATATATATATATATATATATATATATATATATATATATATATATATATATATATATATATATATATGTATACATATATATATATATATATATATATATATATATATATACATTTTTGTGAATATTATTTTCGGTTTCTAGGGACCTAAAAACAAATTTCTGCCATAGTCCCGGACTCAAGTCACGTCATGACAGTGACTGTAATAGCTGAATTCCATTCTGGAAATTCGCTAAAAGTAACAGTTTCAAAAATTATACATTAACTATTATTATTATTATTATTATTTATTATGTAATTTTTGCTTTTTTGTAAATTTTTCCAGTTATCTGATGACGTTCCATCCACATAATATACGTTTCTATAGAGTCTATTTGAATATGTGCTAGGTTATTGTTAATGATATGACTGCCATTCAACAGTGAGATATCATATCTATGTATCTATAGTGTTACCATAAAACAGGTATTGTATCTACAGTACTGGATCATAAAATGAAAGCTTCTTGCTAAAGTCGCTGCAGTATTAGTCGTTAGTCACATAAAATTTGAATAGGGAGATAGTTTAAATTGATTCTATATTTGCCTTTTAAATTGCCTTTGCCTTGTAAACGTGAACGTCTTGCTGAACGACAGACAGCATAAAACGACATTTCATATTACACGAATAAATGTTATTTTAAATAGGTAATGCGGGATTATTGCAGACTACAAGAATTCTATTTAAAATAAAATAAGGAATTGCTTTTAAATATTTCTGTAACGGTTAAAAAAGTGTCAATAATAATCTAAATTAGATAACTGACAAAAATAGTCGGAGAACGACATTTTATATTCCACGAAATAATGATATTTTAAATAGTGGCTGAAATTATTCCAGGCTACAAGAATACGGTACTTGACTGCATTTAAAATTTGTGTCAAATGTTAAATAATTCTATGCATTATCATTACATATGTCCAATTTTAATGATGAAACATAAAAAAATTTGATAACTATATTTAGAAATTTTATTTTGAAAATCGCCATTTTTCAACAAATATTCAAATTAGTGAAAACGCGCAATTTCTTGAATATGACGTAACATTTTGTAGCTAGATATGTCGATTTTGATAATTTTCATCGGTGAAGTGAAATTATGTTTTCTTTTGAATATATCTATTAGTTTATATATATAGTAATAATAATCGGCCAGAATTCTAATAAATACTTGCTTTTACTTTGACATTTTATGAATAAAATCAAAGTTTTGAGGTTATAAATTTTAACATTGATGTTTAATTGCTTCAAACTGTGACGTCACTATAGTGAGATGTTTTTCCCGCCTTTTTCTATTTAAAATTGTAGGGTTATTTTTTTTTTTTTTTTTTTTGATGATTTTTTACAGAATCTGTCGAAAATAAAAAAATCACTTGACTAATATGGAAAAACAATGCTTTTAGAATATTTTTGTAACTTCAGTCAAGTACCCTATTCTTCTTAAAATTAAGGAATTTGTTTTTTATACTTTTTTAATGCTTAAGAAAATGTCAATACTTTTCAAAATTTCATGGTAGATCAAGTGGTCGGAAAACGACATTTCATCTTACACGAAATAATGTTATTTCAATTAATGGCGTAAATTCTTGCAGGCTACGAGGACTCTATTTAAAATGAGAGAATTTCTTTTAAACATTTTGGTAATGCTCAATTAAGTGTCGATATATTTATCAGAATTTCATGGTAGTCCAAGTGGTCGGAAAACGACATTTCATATTACGCGAAATAATGAATTTTAAATGATGGCGGAAATTATTCCCAGCTACAAGAATTATATTTAAAATTAAAGAATTTCTGTTAACCCCTTATTGCATGAATTATGAAGGAGGTGGGGAAAAAAATTTTTTTTACTGAAAATGTCTTTCACTTCTTTTATTTTAGTAGTCAAATTAAGAAAAAAAAATTAAGTCTTATTGTTTAGAAATTACTTAACGAAGTCATATATGGCTTCGTATGCATTCTAGTATTATAATTAAAATCGATATATTATGACTTCGTATGCGTTAAATAAAAAATACAATTATATTTTATGAAAATCTGTAGGCAATTTTATTTGCCATTGTAACATAAATAAACTTGACACTTTCCACATTTGGCGAATGAACGGAATTTTGAGCAGTTTTGACATAATTGTCAATTTAGTTTTGTCCATTCGGGGAAATGGTCATCTTATCTGATCGCAAAGACTTCAAAGAGAGGTCTTGATGCCTAGCTGGAGTTTTTCGTGCTTTTTTAATGAGTATAGGTGAGCCGGGCAAGCTAGATGGAGTACGTTTTCGGCTTGTTGCAGTACGTTTTCTGGCCACCGAAGTTGGTGGACTGCCTTGGCTGGTGGGAGTACTGGGAAATCAAAAGCAAAATCATCGGTCACTCACGAAGCCATCACCAGGAATAGAATTGACATGCTGGGATGTACCATAAAAGCGATACGAAGCCATATATGCCCAATAATAATTTGGATTAAACGCATACGAAGCCAAATATGGCAACTTCAAAATAAGCTCCAAAAATCGAAGAAAACAAGAAAACACACACGAATCACAACTATTCCATGTTCTTGAATATATAAAGAATGTGTTTTGAAAATTTTTTATTTTAGTACTTACCG
This sequence comes from Brachynemurus nebulosus, assembly GCA_035578155.1. Lineage (NCBI taxonomy): Eukaryota > Metazoa > Arthropoda > Insecta > Neuroptera > Myrmeleontidae > Brachynemurus > Brachynemurus nebulosus. Next base: position 33,643,383 of record JAPWDM010000006.1, read on the forward strand.
TTTTATTGTTTGGTTTTCACAAATAAAATTAGCACCAATTAATTGCAGTGTAACGGTTGGACACTCTGAACATAACTTCAAATAATTTGACAACCCGCACTTACCAAAGACAACAAGAATTACGTTCCGTTACTCGAAGGAGTATAAAGTTAGGATTTAACATTAGTTTCAAAAAAAAAATTTAATATGTTCGAAAAACGACATTTCATATTACTCGAACTAATGTTATTACCAGCAATAATAGTAATTATTTTGGGCTACAAGAATTCTCTTTAAAATACATGAATTGCTTTTAAACATTTCTGTAATGATTAAGAAGGCGTCGATATTTATCTGAATTACAGTGTAAACCAAATGGATGGAAAACGGCATTTCATATTACACAAACAAATATTATTCCCGGCGATAGCGGTAATTATTCCAGGCTATACAACAATTATATTTAATATTAAAGAATTGTTTTTAAACATTTCTGTAATGATTAAGAATATATTCGATAATTATCTGAAAAACCTGAGATTTAATTTTTACCTGAAAAATTATGTGAGAATTAACCGCGTCGTGATTGAAAAAAGGTTGAGAAACGTTGGACTAAACTAACGATCAACTAAAAATGGACCGTGTGGCCCCGGACTTGATGTTTACGTAGTGTATACTTTTTCTCTCGTACACCACTCACTATTTTCATCTACATTTTCTACTTCTTGCTTCAGTACACAAATCCACCCACCAACTTCACCGATGTATCTGTGTTGGATACATTTTAAAAATATTAAATTGTTACATATTGTTTGCTTTTACCCGTAGTAGATACCCACCTATATGCTTTAAACAATATGCTCCAGAAATACATATTTACAGAATACATAATTTGAGAAAAAATCATTAAAAAAATATTTTATATTTTCAATTTTCACGACAACTATGATACCAAAGGTAGGTTTGTCTTTACTGTCATATTTTGCTTTTTTTTGTTATTGAATATACGTATAAAATAAATGTGACCCATTTTTTAATAAACACTACGACAGCATCAAATCATTCTCTATAATGAAGATTAAATTCAAAAACAAGTATTTGATATAAAAAAAAAATATGAATGTAATGGTGGAGCCGCTGGGTAGTAGTACGGTGCAATTAGACCCAAACCTCAACATCCAAAGTAACAGTTTCACTCCAACTCCAAATTGTTCTATACAGTCCACATATTGTTTGGTAAAAAGTTACACCATTTTGAGCGTCGGGTTTTGGGGGGAGGAGGGTAGAAGTAGGCAAATTAACGGTTTTCGTCAGTTTTTTCTTAAATATTTCGAAAACTATGCACACTGTTAAAAAAATTTGTAAAATTACAATTGCTTTACAAAACAAAAGTTGAGTAAAATTACAAATTATTGTTTACTAATTTAAAATCATTACATAAATCTAGTAATTTTCTGAGACATGTCAGAGACTTTCCTCAAACGTATTGTAATTTTACTATCTATATGTACAAATCCTATATGCATCGTAATTGTACGGAACTGTTCATCGAATTTACATAAGAAACTTCTCAAATTTACAAATATTGCCTGTAATTTGGTTTTTTGGAACTTTTTGTAAAATTACAAAACAAACTTGCAGTGGAAAATACAACAAAAATATAGAAAATTTAATAACTTTTTTTGCATTTTCAAAATGTCGATTGTAAAAGTACACATTGTGTATTATAATTTCATCAAGAATTTCTATTGATCCAATGCGCGTTTTAATTTTACGAAATTGTATATTAAATTCAAATGACAATGTTTTCAAATTTATAAATATTATCTTTAATTTGGTTTGCTAGAAACTTTTTTATATTTTAACTTGCCAATTTTTGAAGTGTTAACCACATAAAACTGGCTGCCAGATCATTTCGAATTAAATTTTCTACTGGAAATAAATTAAAATTATTAAATCTTAATTAATTTTGGATTTAAAAAGAAAAAAGTCGTTAAAATGAAGTAATAAATATTATTGCCCTATACCACTTCCCAGTTAATACACAATTTGTTATCAATTTTAAATTTTGTAAAAGTATATATTATGAATTAAGAACATTACATTGTATAATTTAATAGCCCAGTCGGTAAGTGTGTCTAAATAATAAAGTGATAAAAGCTGCATACAAAAGGTTGCGTGTTCAAATCCTACCTGTTTCAATCTTTCTCCACTGCGTTTTTAATTTAATATGAATTAATCTCCTGTAAGCTGACAACATAAAGAGTAAGTATTACGTATTACAAAGTTAAGTAAAAATACATGCTTCTACATAATAAGTTAGCACTTTGATTTTACAAATAATTTTCAATAGCATTGTTGGTAAAATTACAACATTTGTCATGTGAAATTGACAAATAAAATTTTATTGTCTGTTTAGTAAGATTAGTACTTTTGTTTTGTAATTTTCCAAAATAAAATTAGCAAAAATTATTTTGTAAAATTACAACACCTGGTTTACTAAATTACAAAACTGCATTGGCAATTTACTTCCAACGCATTTTTTGTAAAATTACTATAGAATTTTTTAACAGTGCAGTTTAACGCAAAAAGTGCCTATACAAAAATAATCTACATTAAATTGCGAACAAAAATGGTCCTATACATAATCTTGCTGAAGTGAAGAGTTCCAGAGTTATGGAGGGTGTAAAAGTCGCAATTTTTAGTATTTTTAAATTTTTTGGAAAAAATATGACACATTATCACTAAGGAAACTAATTTTTTTATACAGGATTGTGTTTTGTAAAAGAAAATTGCGTTTAGTCCTATTCAAACATAGCGCCTTCCTCTTCTAAATCTTCATCTGTGATGTTCGTATCCCTGTTATCACATCCTAGCCCTGAGTAATTACCGCATATGCTTGAGCAGTTTAGATCACTCTTTCTGCATTCGCAGTTACGGACGCATTCGTTTTTGCAAGCGCACACTATGAGGGAAAGTAATTCCTCGGGAGCTGTAGGATGTGCTGTTGTAGGTAATTGGTCTCAGGTGTTCGTCAATCTTATTTCACCCATCACTCGAGCGAATTCTTGTTCTTATTCAGCCACTGCTACACCTGGTGATAGGTGCAGCAGTGGCTAAAAATACTAAAAATTGCTACTTTTACACCCTCCGTAACTCTGGAACTGTTCACTTTAGCAAGATTATGCACAGGACCATTTTTGTTCGCAATTTAATGTAGATTATTTTTGTACATGACACTTTTTACCTTTCTACCGATTCTAACCTAAAACTGATTTTTCTGTTTCGGTTAACCGGCTTATTTCGGTTATCTTTTTGACTCGGTTATTACCGATTTTTTTTTAATCAATAACCGGAGAAAAACGGGGCAAATTATTTTTAGAAATAAAATAAATTTAAAAATTTGTCATTATTCAGTGACTGGTAACTTGTTTTTTCTACTCCTGTTGAAGAATATACTCATTATATATCCGTTAATTGTTGAGAAAGTTGGGCATTATAGTCAAAGGTGTGGGGGAATGATCATTACTCAACACCTTTCGACCAATGAAATGGATGTGATTCAACCGTTATTATTAAGAAAGGAATTAATTTTTTGAAAAATTTTAATACATTTAACTAATTATGGTTATTATGGTACGGAAAATACTATCATTTAAAAACAAATATAATTGTAAAATAAAATTTTTTGTCTATAAGTGTTGTTTATTCTAGAAAAAAAAACCGAAAACCTGCTATTTCAAAAACCAGTTCCATTGAGCAGTTATAACCGTCACCTGGTTAAACCGAACACAAAAAAAAGAAACCGAAATAACCGAAAATCGATTATTTTTAAAAAGCCGTCATCCCTACTGTAGCACACAATACCATCCAATGTATAATAAAATGTCGGTATTCGTAACAGAATTTTCAATAATTGTTTCAAACCTACTCGAATCAATAAATTTCAAACCTACTCGAAAGCTAGCTCGTTATAGAAAAATCTAGTTTAGTGCAAAGTGACAAAATAAGCTTATTTTCATATTTTATAATATATAATGCATATTCTTGTAGGTCTTTGAGTATAATATTATAGTAATCAATCCAATTATCTTACGCTACACCTACTTCTATAGATGGGAACGTAAAAATGTAAAAAATTTTCTATATATGAGTTGCCTAGTATCAAAATCTACTAAATCCACTTTATACAAATCGTGGGAAATCGCAAAAAACCATAACTCAGTTCAAAATTAATTTTTCAATTAAAAAGTCATAATTATATTAACTAACAAAGTAAAAAAGATGATTAGTACTATTATCAAAAAACAAAATTATCATTTTACCCCTTTTTTAATCAAAATTATTTGAATTGGTTTTGATAGTAACATTTATATAAGCGCGTGTTAAAACAGAAATTATAAGGGAAATTTATTTAAAAAAAAACTTGATTCAGCAATGTTGGATGTATCAGGGTTAGACGATACAATTTGTTTTATAATATTGTAAACTATTATCATTTTGTCACTTAAGACCAAAGTGCTTACTTAGTAATTCATTTACATCTACGATTTCATTATTTAAAATTTTAGATAAATACTAAAATATAAATTTTACGTGAAAACATAATTTTATACTTCGTACGTCCCGCATGTCAGTGAAAAAATTAAAATTTGAACGGTTAAAATCTAAGATATAGATTATGTATAGGTATATAGCAGGATTTGTCAAGTTTTCAATGTAATTTTAGCAGGATTTGAAAATTATGTTATATTTCAGCTGCAAATTTCTTTAGTAAGCAGTTAAAATTACAACAAAAAATGTTAAGGGGCATATGCCTTGTTGCATTTAAAAATTAATGGCCCTAAGAAATCAAAAAATTCGAAAAGTGCTTTTAGTAGATTTTGATATAGGCAACTCATATACCTATATACCTACATGTGAAATACTTTATTAATATTAATGTCAGAGGAAATTAAAACGCCTGTTTAATAAATTCACACACAACGAGTATTATATTGTGTTCTCCTGTGCTCTCCTGTGTATGAATGGCTACATTCTATAAGAGCCTACCTAACTAGTATTCAGATAATGTCTGGTGCGTAGTTATTATTGTATGTCTGTCCCGCTGTAATATTTATGACTACCGGTCATATGAGCATGTATAATAATAGTATATATTATGGTCACATTATTATTAATTATTAAGATTTTCATGTAAGGTTGTAAGAAGGCGTGTATGTAATTAAATGTAATTTAGAGGTGGAATTTGTTAGATATTTTTAGTGTGAGTAACAAAGAAGCGCGATATTCGCCCCTAGATTGAAGATAATTTGGCGTAAAGACTTGAGTTTCGCATAGCTACACCAGATTTAGTTGTTTTTTTAAATTTTACAAAAAAAGCCAAGTTCAGGGGAATCGATCAGTACTAACAAATTTGTGACAAATGAATTACTACGTCTATTTCTTTCTCTATAAATAAATATAGAAAAATAAGTTAAATTTTATATTACCTACATATAACAGTATTAATATTTGATTATTGTTCAATCTTCTAATTTTACTAATTTTAAAAGTAATGAATTAGATTCTGGTAGTGACATGTACGCACACATAAGAACTAACACGTACACAAAAATATTATGGGTGTATTAGTATACACCCATAACTATACATTATACATTACAATAACTAAACGTCCAATATTAAACAAAATAGTTTTTTAATGATGAAAAAACATAAAAGAAAATAATTTTCAGTTTGTTAAATCTTAAAGTTGGTTTTTAATGGCACAACTTACTTAAATACATATCACTGATTCACCTCTAATCGTTCTTTGGCATTTACTCGCACGTTAAAAATTCTAACTTTGAAAATTTATTTCTTCTAAACTACACGTCAGAAATTATTCAAAATAGTGTCAGTGAATGCATCATATCTTTCTCTATAATATACTAAAAATTCAAATTCTAAACTTGGAAAATTTCAAGTGATCGATTCACCTTAATTTCTCAGCTAAAATTCATAATAATATAACAACTTCCAATTACTCTAGGATCACGATCGTTAACATAATCTTACTAGCGCGATTTGTGAGGGTGTTTCCAGCGAGGCAATAAGTACTTAAAGGCGCTCGTAGTGACACCGTCAAGCGTTCTCAAAGATTCAGCAGGTCTGTGAATGATATTGTTAACGTAACATAACACGCATTACAATACCACTAAAGTGGGATATGGAAGTCTACAGAGCGCTACAAGTTAAACAACTTTCTCGAACAAGATTTTGAATCGCACCATCTAAATAATGCCGGTCTCAATAATGGTATTTCCAAGCAATAAAAATTAAACAGACTTTTTCCTTTTTAATTCTTATTAATTATTCAGAGGGAATAAAATAAAATTATGTGACGGTGAAAATTGCTGAGCTAAAAGTGGAAGTATATAGGTTTTCCAAAAATTTTATTCCCTTACAGAACAAATTTTGACATTACTTAAAGCTTGCACTCTTTTACAAAAACGACTGGTTGCTCAAATACTGCAAAACTGAAAGACCAGTCAAGTTGGGCTTGCTTATTCATTAAGTCCAACATTATTTTTCCAAAGATTATAGCCAGCCAGATAGTTAAAAATTCAAGTCAGATTCAATTTATTAAGCTAAATACGGTCATTGTATCCAACGCTATTGTTATTTCCAAAATACTTTTGAGATAATACAATAATAAATCTTTATTAAATTAAAAATAAAGTAAAAAAAATGTTTTTTAAGGAAAAGCTTTTATTTAAAAATGGGCTAAAAAAATAAAATAACTTTTGAGTGAAGTTTGAAGCAATATGCAACATAATTTATAAAAGCTTGAGGCGTTATCATTAATTATTTCTGTTTTGGATATAAGTGTACATAGCTATTTTACTTTTCAGTAGTTACCAAACTTAATTAAACGCCTCAAGCTTTTATAAATTATGTTGCATATTGCTTCAAACTTCACTCAAAAGCTATTTTATTTTTTTAGCCCATTTTTAAATAAAAGCTTTTCCTTAAAAAACATTTTTTTTACTTTATTTTCTATTTTTTAGTCTGATCACAATTAATTTAAGAAAAGAATTAAAGAAGTAATTTTTTTACCTATATTTTAATCGGTTAATTTACCCTAATCAGACATAATTATGGAAACAAAAAATTGCAATGTAAAATCAATGGACAATATTTGACAATTCGAAATGTCAAAAAGTTTCACAGGACTAAACATCAACAATTTTGGTTTTGAGGCGATTTAGGACAAAACTAATTATACAATATTGCATTGTCATTAAGGTTAGACACGTATGCAAAATTTGAAACCTCTACCTCAATTAGAACCTGTCTAAATTTTGATTCCAAGATTTGATCTAAACCAACATACTAACATAACAAGTTAAATAAAAGCTTTTAATAAAGACTAGATATGAAAAACTCGCCTTTACATTTTTAGAAACAAATCCAAGAAAAGTAAACGATTAAAGTGTTTATCTATCCTTTACTGAAAAAGATGCACAAATAAGACACGTAGATATAAGTAAATTCCATTTGTAAACGAGCTGTTAGTGAAACAACAAAGATATAAATTTTGAATGCAGCACATCAGCAAATTAATTCAAAGAACAAAATTTGATATTAATTTAATAAATTAATTAAAACAACTTTTCGAAGTCAACCATTTCAAGTCAACTCACACAGTATATTATTATGTATATTGTGCAGATATTAAAACAGCCAACTCTGCCGTTTACTTCGTCCATATTTTTGAATACTTGGAAAATGTTTTTTAAATAATTCAAGTGTGCCAATATTTTCGCCATTTATCCGTTTCTATATTTTTCCGTTTGTATTTTCTTCCTCCATACGCCACCGTAGATACATTTATTCTAATTTAAATAAGAAAATGTCCGTAGCTTAATTATACATGACACGATGAAAACGTGGCAACTTTGTGATCGTGAAGAAACTCTAATGAATATTCATAAAGTAGAAATAATTTTTCTTGACCTTCTGTTACCAAAGAGTGAACTGTACGAATATTGAACGAACCGAGTGCAAAATTTATTTTCGATATCAAATGCTTTTTTTAATAAAAATAAAAATTGAATAAAATAATTTGGATTCAAGAGTACTTGCAAAAACTGAACTTACCGTTGGTCAAGCTCGATTTATCTCTTCAGTAATTTTACAGCAAAAAGTATAAATATATCTACATATGAACTGCTAACTGCAGAAAGTTAACAAGTCACAATATTTTGAAAACGCGTTTTTTTGTTTTAAACTAAAGATGCTGCATAGACGGATGATTTACAGCAGAAACAGAACTTGTCTATCATCTGTTACGGCAATAGCAAGTAGTTCAATCATAAATTATTATACGTTTACAAGTCCAGGACTTGTTCCCTTTCTGCAGTGAACAATTTAATTTTAAATAAATTTATAAGAATATTTTTTCTTTCTTATCATGCTTAATAGTTAATAGTAATAGAATAGTAATAGGATTCATTTCTAACACTATCAACAGATGTCTAATAATAATAATAATAAAAATATAAACATTACACACATTCAATTGACTTTTCTTAAGACAAGTATTTATTTACTTAAATTGAATTAATTAATTATATTTATTAATTATTTTATATAGTTAGTATAGTTATATATCCCGATATAATAATTTAGTAACGTTGCTTGCACTACGCATACACATTGGTGAGCTTTAATCGAGTATTATTGAATTTATGCTTTAAATACTTTTAAGTGACTTAGTTATTATTATCTTGAATTCCAAAATTTACTCTGGTCTACATTCCTGCTGACAAAATAGGCTTTAACGTCCTGGCCGGTAACCGTAGCTGCAACAAGGCAAGCAAACCGAGTGTAATACCGTTTTAAGAAGTTTTATGGCCTTTTTTGTTTTAATTTCTTTTTACGAGATACGTTATTTTAGTTAAATATTATATTTTATCATGTAAATACTATTTTTGTATAAAAAATAAATTGTTTATTTCATAAAAAGCGTTTTTTATTAAATATAAATTTTGTTTACTGCAGAAAGGGATCAAGTCCAAAAAACAAAACATTTTTTTTTAAATAACTACGCATAAAAAAATTAAATCTTTTACGAAAGGTTAATCAGCTAATCACTAACAATATTTAAAAAATAAAATTTTATTAGTTTGTAAGAAGGGTTCCAAGTAAAACGTTTTTTTCATCTCCTGTAAAATTTTATTTTAAGGACTTGTTACCTTTCTGCAGTTAGGCTACAACGATTCTATACCAAGAGTAGTAAGATTACAGTGGTTCTGTACCAAACGTAGTATGATTCCGGTGATTCTGTGCCAAAAGTAGTAAGGTGACAGCGATTCTATACAATAAAATTTACAAAAGTGAAATAAAAATCACATTTGAATACGCGTTTTTCCGTTACAATTGTAACTTTATAATATAAAAGACGATAGTAACCGTGCATTTCGTTTAAAGAGTGTATTTTTAACTGAAATTTACATATGAAAAGTTTGTATATATCGAAAGTATATCATGCCGGTGACTTTGTTGAATAACTACCGTCCCATCCGGATCTACCATTTGCTTAGTATTGTCAAATCCTACCTCCGATTGTACGAATTTTTACACTGTAAATGTAATAAAATACAATAAATTGTTATATTGTTGTACGAAATTTATTTCAAAACCCCACAAGTTTGCACCAGACCTCGCTTCTCGTGGCTGGGTGTGGTATAGCTACTTCGAATATTGCTAAAAATTAAAATGAAAGTAAATATAAACATCAATTTCGATTATATTTTATACTAGATAGATATTAAAATAAAAGATAAAATCACAACTATGATTCCAGAAAAATATTTCACCCGATACATTTCTATTTAACTTAAATAGTATTACATTGTGTTATAACCGGATAGAAATATAGGTTATAACTTTTTGTTAATTTTCAATCGAACTACCTTTTTTATATGTTACATCAACAACACTATTCTTTTCTTGGCTATATAGGATTTCTCTATATGTGCTATTTCTTATCACCGTTCTCAAAACGGACAACATACATTTTCTTAATAGAATTGGCGTTAGCTTCTACTCCTATAGCTTCTACGTAGTTATGTATCTATATATGTAGTTTCTAACGTTACATAACTATCTTATAACTTCCACATACCTACAATGTGTTTCTGATTACCAAGAACATATAGATAAATTGAATCAGTTATTTCAGAAACAACACATTTGACAATTTCGGCTATTTTGAGTTAGAAGTGGATTTGTATATAGTTTACCAAGACGCATCGTTTGGTGCAAAAAAAACGCACATAACATTAACCCAACCTGTTGAAATATAATCTTGAAGTTTGCGTTTAGAACAGAAACAACACATGTGAATCAGTTGTATTAGTAATGGAGAAAAATCGATAGTCCCGACTATCGATAATTCCGACTATCGATAGTCCCGACTATCGATAGTTATCGATAGTTTTTGATGCTCAAGTTTTTTGACTTGGGCGGCATTTGGATAGCTGACGAGCAAAAAGAAAAAAAAAACGTCGCCGGAAATTCCCTTAAAATGGTTGCTTTTATATCTCTGGCTATAATTTTTATTATCTTTATAGTATTTATAAGTAAACGAAATGGCTGAAAAAAATTATCGATAGTAAAAAAAAAATATCGGTAGTTATCGATAGTCAAACTATCGATAGTTATCAATAGTGCTATCGATAGTTCTCCAACACTAAGTTGTATTGTATTGACTATGAAGATGAGTGACGCTGATGTGACCACAATCGTACATGAAGTTTATGATTACGCTTATTTTAATAAATGTCCTTTTTTCGAAATAGGTCGAAGTTAATGTTCCTGTTAATCATTTTTTTTTTGTCATTTCTTCTTTTGAAAGCAATAAAAGTGAAAAAAAGAAGTTAATGCGTTACTTTTGTTGTAGAAAACGATTTCCTGCAGAAACAACACATGTCAAATTTCTTTAAAATGTCATATTTTGATTTCTGATGAAATTTTTTCGGCAAAAACTTGTCAACTGACGTAAATATATGTTGTTTAAAACGTACATTTTTTTCAGATTTTTAACGCACAAATTGTGTAAGCTGCACAGTTTTTTGTTGTTTACTCAAAATTTGAAAAATGTAACAAGTGTTGTTTCTGAAATAATTGATTTAATTAAGTGTAGAATAAGATATACAATTTTCAATCTATGAGTGATCAAAATAAATTCGTTTTTGTGGTCACTTAAGAATACGTATACTTTACCATTTCCATATCTTTAGGCAAGCGGAAATGGAAGCGATTTCGGGAATTTTTTTAACAAGGAAAAAGTTGGTGGTATTTTTGCGGTATGGCATTTTATTTATTATAACTTTCAAGTGTTAGAACATATTTTTTTAAATATATATATATACCAAAATAGCGGCTACAGAAATCATGTTTTGGAGCGTACCACTTCGTAAGTATTCGGACGCGCAGCAACCGTATGTGTCACTTGAAAATTAGAAAAAAATATTTTACATATAATAAAAATATGTAAAATGGTACTAGACCAAAAAATATTAGAATTTGTACGAATTTTTTTTTTAATTAAATTTTCATGAAATTTTGACCAATTTTTGTATTGAAAAAATACTTTCCGCACGGATATCGACATATAAGTTTGAATCACATAGGAAGTATATTAATATAAAGTATATTTGATATAAATTCCAAAAGAAAATCGAGAATGCCATTCAATTTTAAAAAATGTTATTTCGAGAAAAACGTATTTAGCACGTTCATTGTCGTATCACACGATATCGTGTGATACGGCGACTTTACTATACGGCGAATCACGCGATACCGCGTGACAAATATACGAACTTATTTATTTAACATAAAATATTTGACCATCTCACAAAGTCTATATTTTTAGTTAGGCAATGAACGTGTTAAAATTGAAATGAACTACTTCAGGACACAATAGGAAGGCTTCGAATACCGCCTTGAAAATTTAGGGGTGTATAGTCTTGAGATGTTTTACTAATATTTTATGAAAGAGAAAAGTTTGACGTATTTTTGTCAGTTCTAAAAGTATTTCTACGCTCAAGTCAAGTGAAAAATGAACTGTATATTATATGTGTCGACATAATATAATTAACCAAACAAATCAGCAATGTTAAACCAAAAGAAAAATATTTATGTAAAATATGATTAAAATGTTACGTTGTATAATATATATAATAGTAACTTAAAGAGGGTGGTAAAATACACACTTTCTCCCGCCAGTAACATTAAAGTTAAGAATAATATTTGTTAAGATAAACTTTTGTGAACAGAATAAAAAAAAGTTTCAAAAAATTTACATTTTATTTACAATTTTTTTAGACAGATGAAACATATACGGAAATTTTGCAAAATAAATCGAATAAAAGTGTGACATATAGAAATGTCGGTCGTAAGAGAGTAAGTTTCCTGAGAAGAAATAACGAATTAATGATGAAATTCTTGGAATTTTAGTAGAATTTGAATTCTTTCTAGCTTTTTCATAGAGCCTCTTCCATCTGAAGGACATATGTGTACGACTGACAATGAGAAAAAATGTGACCTTTCTTAAATACATAGCCTAATAATATAACAGGAATATGACATATGAAGGAAGTCTTAAAACAATAAAATTAACAAATTCTATTTTCTAAGTATTTTATTTACCATTTGGGTTACCACTTCTTTTTCTTAAGAAAATAAAGTATATTTAAAAATTCTGGGCCAAAATATAAAGGACACTCAACTAGAAAAAATACTTTTCCTACATTTTTATATTATTTTTCCCCATGTAACGTAAAAGCCCCCATCCAGGAACGCGATCCAATAATAAAACAGTTTTGACATTTACATATTAATAAAGTTATTTTTGATAGAAACGTCTGATAACAAAAATTATTATTAATAGAATGATTGTTTTCCAATTTAAATTCACCTCGCATTTAATGTTTCCTTACTTAATTAAAGAAATATATATATATATATATATATATATATATATATATATATATATATATATATATTAAGCAGTTTTTGCTGAATGTGTCTCTTTTGCGTTTGATCAATGCTTATTTATAGAAACAAATGCCTTATAAATTTCAACATTTTCCAGTTAATTTTCGAAGTTAGCGTAACAAAACTATACAAATAATTTTTATTAATCCAGTTAAGAGATTATAAGAGCTAAATCACCTTTTTATTTGGTTTAAATATAATTTATATATATATATATATATATATATATATATATATATATATATATATATATATATATATATATATATATATGTATTTCTATTCAGTACAGATATAACCTTTGTATGTAACTTAAATTATGTACGTAAAATAACTAAAAATTTATATTATGAATAATTTTAATTCCTTTTTGAGTCTAAAATATTACTTACTGCTTTAAAATCGTAAAATTTTTAATATTTTTTTTTATTTCGGAGCGTATCATCAATTGGTAAATAAAAAAATATTGATTTGAAATCGCAAATAATGAAAAATTGTCGCAATTTTGTCAAATTAGTTTTAGAACTGAAATAAAAAAAAATAACCACTGTCGTTTTTTACAAAATACATAGATAGTGAAACAATACTTGTGAAAAATACAGTATTCTCATCGTTTATTTCATCGAATATTTAAACCATTCTGTGTTTTCTACTTTGACATTCTATGTATTACTAGATGTCACTCTATGTTATATGTCACTAGTGTCACTATACGTGAAAAGATGGCAGAAGATGTATAAGATGTATGTGATGTATCTCATGTACGTTACATACGTGTTCTGTTTTAGGTGTCCGTGCTGATTTTTCAAGGTGTTAATACATATATTCTGTCCGTTTTTTTTTTATAGATGTCAACAAATTACAAAACAAAAACATTAATAAATCAAAATTTTTGGGTTATATTTTCTTAAAAACATATTCATTGGATTAAAAAAACTTGATTTCATGCTTAAAAAAAAAATGGGTGTTTAATTTATTTATTAATTTTTATAAGCCACTTTCATGACACACCTAAAAATAGTGTTCCATAATGGGAGTTTTTACGTTACTCTGTTATTATGTAGGTACCCTTACATATATGTACCTATGTATTTTTTTTATATATTTCACTTATATTTATACAGAAAATTTTTAAAGCAACCTTTTCTTTTCCACGTAGACTTTCCAACTCACAAATTCTAACCTGGATTATGAAGGTACAAGAGAATATAACTTTCCGTTACTTGGATATCAAACTGATCCTAACATTTTTCCGTTTTTTACGTATCAATTTCTGTTTGGGTCACTAAAAATAAAAGAGAGCACCAAAGAGAAATAAATTGATAAAATTCAGCATTTATAATTTTATTTATTCATTGATACAGACAGTAGCGTTTTCAATGTAAAAATTATATCCTTAGGCTACGGTCACAGTGCATCCGACTTCGGCAGTGTATTTACACGTCCGTGTACGGCTGTGTATACACGGACGAATTGTGTGGTCACATTGTGTCCATGTTCGGCAGTGTAACGGTAAACTTGATTCTTGATTTCAGAATAATTTGGAAATTATGTCGTTAATATGGTTCATTTCAGTTAAATTTAACCATTCTTCGTCACTTTGAATTTAAATAATTTCCGTTTTCTTGGCTTTATCTCTATTATTATTGCATTTATGTAAATTTTAAATTTGTGGTTTATTTTTAGAAAAGAATAGAAAATTGATTTGTTTCGAATATAAGAATTATTTAATTATTTAACGAAAAACAAATTCACTTTTTAGAAAATCCTTTACAAAAAATTTAATTCATTTTCGGTCATGAAACAATACAAAATTTAGTGAAAAAAAATAAATAAATAAATAAATAATAATAATAATAATAATAATAATAATAATAATAATAATAATAATAATAATAATAATAATAATAATAATAATAATAATAATAATAATAAATGTCGTATAGTACGGAAGTTCCTCAGTAATACGAATCCGACTGCGATATGTGAAAGCACAAGATCTGCTTGTACTCCATCTGAGCCATCTACAGTGAGTGAACAACACACTGACACTCATCTTACAGACACACAACACACATACATAAACACACAATACGCTGACACTGAAACACAAACACCTAACACACATACAGATCCAGATTCGTCTGATGGAGAGGGAGGATCGACCAACTGCCGCACTGTCACTGTTACTGCTCTGGTGCACAATCCTCCCCAACTCAATAACACACAAGGTCCGTCAACCTCTGTACCATCTAAACGCGCAATTCCAGGAACACCCGATCTTAATGAGCAATTTGATGAACCAGAACACATTTACACCAAGAAACGAAAAATAGAACGACACATCCACACACATACACGAACACACACACAAACACAAACAGTCCTTTCCCTTCCCTCTGTCCCTAATCCTACCTATTCTCTGAGGACACGAAAACGAACTAGGCATTCACAGCCGTCTGTCATTGAGCCAACATCTACGCTCCCACAAAAGTCTCGTCGTACGAACCAGTGTACACCAAAATAGACACATAACACCTCGTTTCAAGCAACAACAAAAACAATATAAGGAGTGATGTGACAGACCCGTCCGTGAATGTACTACGGTACTTTTACGGATTGGTTTGGCACATTACCCTTCCACAGAGCCTAATACCTTGCATAATGCCGGTATAGGTGAATGTTACCCAGTACTGTCCTACTGAGTAGTGAGCGCCAGGTTTGCGTAAAAGTCTATAATAATAATAATAATAATAATAATAATAATAATAATAATAATAATAATAATAATAATAATAAACGCCCTGTGGGTGGGGGCTTCACTTTGCAGAATTTACCCACAGTAAGTCCTGCTTGTCGTAAAAGGCGACTAAAAGGACAACCCATTAGGATGGTGAAAACAAGAAAAAGGCCTCGGAAAACTGCCGCTGCCGGTGGAGCGACCGGGCGCATCAGGGTCACCACTGAATGTGACAGCTCAGATCACGGTGACGACAGGTTGGGTTCTAGGCAGCCACCTGTCAGCTGTAACAACACCTTCAGCCAAAATGCTACTGCCCTACTTACGGAGCCCCCAACACCTTTGGCTCAGCCGACTTTAAGTGTTTCCTCGGAGCATCCTTTGGGGATCACTAAAGCTGGTAAGAAGCGTGTGCGTATGCAATGGACAGATGAACTGAATGAATTCATCGTACGCACATACTTCCAAGTTACTAGACTTGAAACGGACAAAACTGGTTACCGTACGAAATTACATCAAGAGTTCGCGCGCACCTACCCTCACCTTAGTCGCGTCACTGAACAGAGACTGGCAGACCAAAAACGTGTCATTTTTACCAATAACCTTATCCCTTCCTCCCTCATAAACACGATTAAAACACAAGTCGCACATCAATTTGCTCAAAATGAAGAAAGTCAGGACGACGGCCCACCAGAAATGGAGAGCCCCACACAAAACGACACTCAACAACTTGTCGAGAATGAGCCTGACCACCATGAGACAGCAGTAAATGACACCCTACTGCAAAAGATCGAACTGGAATTTAACACAGCGCTTACTGAATTTGAAGGGACGGACCCCACACATAGGTACTTGTTGCCTAAACAACACACCTCACGTAGATTGGCTGAGATCGTTGAGATATTGAACAATACAATACTGCCTAAACACTTAGAAACATGTGACAATTTTATCGAGTTACACACAGCTATCTATTGTGGAGCCGTTGCAGCTATACGTTGTAACGGGTCCGATGTAACACCACCTGTAGCGCACAACTCGAAGGAACACAAAACTCCTGCCTGGGAAACACGATTGAATAAACGCATCAGCAACATCCGATGCAACCTCGGCAGGATCACCCAATACCAACAGGGTACGAGGTCCAAACGGCTCAACAAATACATACACGACATATTACACAAACACACAGTACACACACAATATGAGGAACCCAATAAAACACTCACAGAGATCAGAGATACGCTTCACCAAAAATTAACAGCACTAGCGAAGCGCTTACGAAGATATAAGACCAGTACTGAACGCAGACGACAAAACCAAGCGTTCAGCAGAAACGAGAGACGGTTTTATCAGTCTCTAACGAACACGGTAACTGACAGTAATGGTCTACCGGAGAAGAACGCACTCCATAGTTTCTGGGCGAATATATGGTCCAACACCATTGACCATAATGACAAAGCCAGCTGGATCGATACAGAGTACAGGAATAACGAACATCTTCCGGAGATGCCCTATACGGACATTACTACAGAGGACGTCTCCAGAGCTTTACAGAGATCGCATAACTGGAAGGCACCTGGCATCGACAACATACAAAACTACTGGCTCAAACACTTTACATCAACACACAAGTATCTCGCTGAACACTTTACACTATTTATAAAAACACCAAACCTGACACCGAAGTTCCTAACGCAGGGTATCACATACATGAAATCTAAAAACAGTGATACAAAAAATCCTGCGAATTATAGGCCTATCACCTGCTTGCCTACAGTGTATAAGATTTTGACGTCCTGTCTGGCAGAAAAGATCAATGAGCATTGTCAGATTAACACCATACTGACAGAAGAACAAAAGGGATGTCGAAAGAGGTCACAAGGCTGCAAAGAGCAGCTTCTGATTGACTCCGTAGTACTGGAACAAGCGAAAGGGAGAAAACGTAACCTGTACACAGCGTTTATTGATTATAAAAAGGCATTTGATTCGGTCCCGCACTCCTGGTTGCGGAGAGTATTGGAGCTGTACAAAATACACCCAAGTATCGTGAACTTCCTTGGAACGATCATGTCCGACTGGCGAACGACCTTACATTTGAGTATTGGTAATGAAAAAACAACAAGCGACCTTATTCAAGTAAGACGCGGCATATTCCAAGGCGACTCATTGAGTCCATTATGGTTTTGTCTCGCAATGAATCCACTTTCTCGCCTGTTAAATGAAACCAAATACGGTTACAATGTAGGTACGCAAACGAATTCGCGCCATACCATTTCACATCTAATGTACATGGATGATATTAAGATCTATGCAGCTACTAAACATCAATTACAGCAGCTGCTGGGACTTTCCAACGAGGTTTCGCGAGACCTCTGTATGGAGTTCGGAATCGATAAATGTCGAACACAATGTCGTTCTGGAGGAAAACGAGATGCGGTCGCATTCGAACTCGAACCAGAGTCTGTTATGCAGCCCATGGACGAGGGAGAGTCGTATCGGTATCTCGGATTCAATCAGGACGAACGTATAGATCACAGCGCTGTAAAACAACACCTGATGCAGCAATACCTAACGCGTGTACGGAGATTACTGAGCACCCACCTTGATGGAAAAAAAACCATCAAAGCAATTAACACCTACGCAGTTCCGGTGCTAACATACTCATTTGGGGTAATCAAATGGACGCCTACGGACTTGACAAACATCGAGATCAAGACCCGCGTCCTTATGACCAAATACAGAATTCATCATCCCAAAGCAGCGATAGAACGATTGACGCTGCCAAGAGCCGAAGGGGGTCGAGGTCTTATAGACATAAGGAACACGCATAATAAACAGGTTCATAACTTGCGAGAATACTTTTACACCAAAACACACACATCACACTTACACAATGTAATAATCCAAGCCGACAAGGCATACACACCATTAAACCTCTCACACACAGAAATGCCAGATAGTTTTTGCCGTTTGGTCACGAAGGAGGACAAAATTCAGCAATGGATTCGGAAGCCTTTACATGGGAGACATCCACATGATCTTAATCAGAGTAACGTCGACAAAGCAGCGTCGCACGCCTGGTTGAGTCAAGGAAGTCTTTTCCCGGAGACTGAAGGATTCATGCTAGCTATACAAGATCAAGTAATTCATACAAAGAATTACTCAAAATACATACTTCGTGACTCGTCAATAACATCTGACTCATGCCGGAGATGCCATTCCAAACCTGAAACGATCCAACACATCACAGCTGCCTGTACTCAGCTCGCTCAATCCGAATACAAACACCGTCACGACCAGGTTGCCAAAATCATATACCAGAAACTAGCGGTCAAGCACCACCTTATAACCGATAAAACACCTTACTACAAGCTCACACCAAAAGTAGTAGCGGAGAATGACTCCTGTAGACTTTACTGGGATCGGTCGATTATTACAGATAAGACCGTAAATCATAATCGACCAGATATCACCTTCGTAATGAAAAACACTAAGACAACCTATCATATCGATAGTGCGGTTCCAAATACACACAACTTACAAAAAACACACGCAGTTAAACTGGATAAATACACTGACCTCGCAGCCGAAATAAAACAACAATGGCGAATGGAACATGTCCACATCGTTCCAATAGTGCTCAGTGCCACCGGGGTCATTCCACACACACTACATAATAGTTTGAGCCTCTTGGGTCTCCCAAAATACACATATGTCACTATGCAAAAGGCAGTGATCATAAACACGTGTCGTATAGTACGGAAGTTCCTCAGTAATACGAATCCGACTGCGATATGTGAAAGCACAAGACCTGCTTCTACTCCATCTGAGCCATCTACAGTGAGCGAACAATACACTGACACTCATCCTACTGACACACAACACACATACATAAACACACAATACACTAACACTGAAAGACAAACACTTAACACACATACAGATCCAGATTCGTCTGATGGAGAGGGGGGATCGAACAACTGCCGCACTGTCACTGTTACCGCTCTGGTGCACAATCCTCCTCAATTCAATAACACACAAGGTCCGTCAACCTCTGTACCATCTAAACGCGCAGTTCCAGGAACACCCGATCTTAATGAGCAATTTGATGAACCAGAAAACATCTACACCAAGAAACGTAAAATAGAAAGACACATCCACACACATATACAAACACACACACAAACACAAACAGTCCTTTCCCTTCCCTCTGTCCCTACTCCTACCTACCATCTGAGGACACGAAAACGAACTAGGCTTTCACAGCCCTCTGTCATTGAGCCAACATCTACGCTCCCACAAAAGTCTCGTCGTACGAACCAGTATACACCAAAATAGACGCATAACACCTCGTTTCAAGCAACAACAACAACAACAATATAAGGAGTGATGTGACAAACCCGTCCGTGAATGTACTACGGTGCTTTTACGGATTGGTTTGGCACATTACCCTTCCACAGAGCCTAATACCTTGCATAATGCCGGTATAGGTGAATGTTACCCAGTACTGTCCTACTGAGTAGTGAGCGCCAGGTTGGCGTAAAAGTATAATAATAATAATAATAAATTTTACAGCCGGGCATAAATCCAACCCCTCGTCCTCGTCGTGCTCGGCTGTAACTGCTAGCTGGCTAGCAGGCTAACGGGGCACTGGTTTGTTAATAAATTAGGACAACACAAATTCATTTTGAACACCCGATTGTTATTGTTTTTTCGTCCCTTTTGTTTTTTTTTCCTGCCACTGGAGGCCAATGGGGCCTCCAACGGTGTTGTTGTAATCCCCACTGTACCACTAGGCGGTTCTAGGCCCCCGGGAATACAGTGGGTACGCTGTGATATATTTACTGTGATTTTTCAGTCTGTGATATTTTGTTGTTATTTTATTGTTATTTTTCTATATTGTTAAATTTTTTTAGCCCCCTTCTAATGGAGATTCTTGGAATCTCCATTGGCGTTGTTATGATCCCCATCGCATCACTGGGTGGCTCCAGGCCCCCCTCTAGTGTGATGGGTTACTGTGACAATTCTTGTTTGGCTGTGTTTTGTTGTTCCTTATCTGTGATATTTTGTATTGCCGCTGTAGGCCTGTTGTTATGGGTCTACAGCGGTATTTTCTTTTAATTCCTTCTTGCTTCACTGGTCGGCCTGTGGCTTCCCAGTGAGGCAACAAGTTTTATCTGTGATACCGTGATACTTACCTGTGATATTTATTTGTGATTTATCTTTTTATAGTCAGTTTCCTCCACTCTGAGGCCCTTTACACCTCGGGGGGAGTTTCATCGTTGGTTTTTCAGTCCTTGGTGACCGGACGTTCTGGCTAGTACTTAGCGTACCACCACCAAGGACTGTCCGTTCTTTATGAAGCCTTGGGATGGCAAGGCTCATCGGTGAATTTTATTATGTGTATGTTTGTCCTTTGTCTATTGCATTTATGTGTCCCTGTCTTTATGTGTGTTTTAATTTCTTGTGTGTATGGCGGCGCATGCCCATCGTTGGCGATGCCACCGGACACTGCTGACCGTGCCATCCACCGGCAGCAGTGTTCCAATTTAAATAAAAAAAATAAAAAATAAAAAAAAATAAATTTTACACCATTTTCTTATATTTAGCGGAAAAATGTGGCAAATTTTTTTATAAATCCAATAAATTATATTATAAAAATGATAAATATGATTTTAAATTTATTATTTATACATATTTATTCATATCATACAACATAACACTGATAGAGTTCTATGCTAGTAGGTACCTACTGCCGAAAAAATCAAATTCATGTAATTTTGGTCGGTCATCGGTGAAATCTGACCGTTCACGCCAGTGTAATTCGGTCTCGCTGTGACCATTTACATTTAATAACAAAATAATAGTTGTTTGTTTAGTTGTTAACTGCCGTGCACACCGATGCTAAAAATTCTGACAAAGTCGAATGCACTGTGACCATAGCCTTAGTAGTTTAAAATTCACCGTACTTGTATATCTAATATAAACTGACTGTATATCAGAACACAGAACAAAATAAATATAGAACGTTACTAATTTGTGTACTTACATCGAAGTTATTCTTTTACATAGAGAGAAACCATTTTTTAAATTAAACAAGTTGTTGTACGGGAGGGACGTTTCTTGTTTACTTGAGAGATATTATTTACTTTGTGTTTCTATTCAAAGATAATATTTATTTAGGTACGGCACTAGCTAAAATCACTATTTTTTAGTGGAAAATTGAAAAAATGTTTTCCAATGTCAGATTTAGTCTGTAGCTATGGAACAGACGTAAAGGACATTTGCATTTAAATTGAGGAACTTGCGAGAGTTTTTGAAAATCTTATCAAATATTTTTTTTTTAAATAAAAAATGTAAAACCTACCACAACACACGCATGCGACTGGCTGTACCTAAACTGTGATACATAAAATAAATACACTCCTTTAAATCTGCCGACTATAAAATAACCCGAGTAAATCCTACACGCCGTCACAACAGGTTTATTTAACCAATTTTTGAAAAAACAAAAACGTCTATCCATTTCGTTTGAAATTTGCTCACTATACGTCTAATGTAGTTAGTTCGTAGCTGGCAGTCATAACCTGAGTTGTATAGTTGTACGGTGCATGTAAGAGTTTTTTTCCAGTTTATTGCTGACTCGTCTTTTTCTTTCAAAATCAATTTGATAGTACACACACACAGCATGTTACGTTGCTCGTCGTATACTCGAAAAAAAAAGGTTACCACCAGCAAACCAACCGTTGAACGGGAAAAAAAGGAGTCGCTAAGCTTGTTCGATTTATTTCGTATAGTTCATTCACTAAAAGTGTTGTGTGTTTTGATGAGAATAAGTTTGATTCTAGGGTGTGCAGATGGAAAGTGGAAAAGTTAGGTTTTGTGAAATTTAATTTTCAGTCGGTAACCGCCACGAAATCGAGTTTTCTTGTCTAATGGAGCTAATTATTATAGATGTGAAGTTGAGTTTAATTTAAGCGGGTAACCTGTGGAAAAGAATTCTTCCAAGGGCTCTAAAGTATGAATTTAAAAATCTACATAATAACGAATTTAAATGATCAACATGCGGGGAAAATTCGACTTCCGCGATGGAGGTCTGCTACTAACGGCTCACAGTGGAGTATTTGGCCTTAAATCATGGCCAAAATCGAAAAATCCAAAATTTATTAATATTGTTAAAAGTAGTATTTTTGGACTGATAAATATCTGGTTTATTCGTTCGGCCATATACCGGGTCAATAAGGTATATTCAGACATTATTACCGTCAGTTGAAGTCAGAACTTTTTTAACAGTAGAATATCATGGCTTTATTATAATTTTTATAGTCAAAGTATAATGGTTCAGTTTTTTGTTTATCTAATTAACTTGAATTATTTTTTTTTATTAATTTATAAGGTGAATGGTCAATGTTTGTTTATCATGTATAAAATAATTTTAAAATAATTCCTTGTATACTTTAATGACATTTTTAGGTCAAGTTTATATTCAAGTAATAAAATTTTTATGTAATTTTATTTTACTACTTTATTAAAGATAATGATTTAAACACCTTCCGGGCTTTTCCGGGCAAACTTGTCTATATCACTTCATTCTGCAGGTAACAGAGAAACAATTCCTGGATTAAAACTTCCCACATGTACTTGCCATTTCTATAAAAAAAAGTTTAACTATTTTATAACATATTATTCACTTCGAGTTTCATAAGTATAACATAAAGAGTATATATAGTATCATCCTTGATTTTTTGTTTATTGATATTTGTATCAACACATTTATGCTTTAAATAATACAGGGGCGTATACAACCAAGCATCCTCAAGGGGTGGCGGGGCGGGATAAATGAAAGAATTAAAACAATTTCTGAAACAAAATTAAGAAACAAAAATTGAAGCTGACGAGTGACGAGCAAAAAAGAAAAACACGCTGCTTGGTAATAATAATGGATTAATTATAAACATTTGCCGATATTGTCCCCGAGATTAAATAAAATCTAATGTATATATTTAATTCCCTGGGGGGGGGGGGGGATGACCTCTTGACCCCCCTCTTCTGTATACACGCCTGAAATGAAATCTAAATAAATAAATAATTGAATCTAATTGTATTTTACAGTAAAATTTAACAATAAAATACAATTACTATTTTTGGCCAGGTTTTATGATCAAATACTCCACTGTGCGGCTCTTTTTTCTTCTTAGCCACAAGAAATTTGAACTCGGCACAACGAATAAACTGATTATTGTCACTGTTTGTACCAAAAGATCTTCGAACAGGTAATGTTTTCTTTACTAACGACATATTTTGCAATTTAGCTTGCAATTAACAAATTATTTTCACTACTAACCTCAAATAAAAACAAGTAAAAGTGATCGCAATTTACAAGAAATCAAATAGTCAGGTCAGTAAGTTAATACCATAAACTCGTTTTAAACTAATGAACGACGATGCCCGTAGGCATCTAATGAACGCCAAATTAAACCTAGACGTTACAACACGCTGAGTAACAATGTTCGACCGAATATCATGCCGCCAAATACCCAGTTATCTGACTTACAAGATAACCAAATATCTGATATCCGGTATCCAGGCAAACAGCTAACCGTTTTATCTGTAAAAAAACGTCATAAATATACCCGGTCTCTTCAAAAACTACAGAAGTTACATTATTTAAAACAAAACTGTCGATAAAGTACATAAAGCTACACTGAAATAATAAAATCTCAAAAAAGCCATTTTTACTTTGCAAATACCACTTTAGGTTTTTAAATTTCTGTGACATGTTTTGGTCCATATGGTTATTAACAAGCAGTAAGCTATATTTAAAAAAGCTACCTACTTATATATTAATCTAAATTCTTACCTGTAATGAACAATAAATTGTGTTTTGTTAACAAATAAAAATCAAAATAAACAAAATCAAAACAAAACGAAAACATCTTGACATAGCTCAGACTTGTTGTAAAATCTGTGATATGATGAAATTTCAGAAATTACTTGTAACCTTCTGCCTGGGCATCACAAGATTATAAAGTTACAAGTAGTTAAACGTTGAATTCAATTCATACTAAATCAGTCGTTGACTCACATAATATACTCCTTCATCTTCCAAGCGACAACATGAATATGTCAAAGGCACAATTATTCTTATCAACGTTTAAGTATGTTTGTTTCATGATATTGATTTAAATCTAGAAAAAATTACATTGCTCCGTCATACCATTCAAATAGAAATGTTTTTGTTGTTTCCATCGAAAGATGGCTTCAATCACGTTTCTGTCCACTCATCAAATTACATCGTTACTGTGTTCTCGCTCTCCGCTCTCTGCGGCCCTGTTTTTCGTAACCTTCTTAATTATTTAAATATATCTGCAAAACATCCATAAAATTACCGACGATAAAACCGTATGGAAAAATTTGTAATGTTTCCTCTCATACATACAATATTAACTATTTTAACGTGAATAATATTGGGCGAAAGATAAGCAATCGATTTTTATGGAAATTTCATTCCTTAGGGATCATCCATAAAATACGTACCTACGCAAAAAAGTGGGAAGATGGGGAACAATTGACTAATGTGATGATGTGTGATGTGGGGAGAACGGGAAGGAGTCGTGACGCGACGTTTGAAATACCTGCATTAATTTTATTATTTTTTGAAGATTATAGAATTTATTTTTTTTTTAGTTGCAATATTGAGAATAACTTTTTCCTTGGATTTATCATTAATATCTTGAATATTTATACTTTTTGAGAACATTTGTATGTTACGAATAATTATAAAAATAATAATTCATTTGACGGTAAGGGGGAAGATTTCGTGGAGTGATGTAATGCAGCGTGACAAAGGGCGGGGTGATTCAAAAATGTGGGAATTTTTTGTGACGCATTTGATAAATAGCTCCTTAGTTATTGTTAGTTACTTTAACAGCAAATTATGAACTTACCTTTGGAGTATTGACAATGAAATGAACATTCATAAGTCCTTATAAAAGCGTATAGAGGAGGCCGAGGCTACAATTAACGGAGGTAAGTATCAACAAGGGAGTTTCTTTAAAACAATATACACACATCCCCTCCAATGCGTGATTTAATTTGTCAACTAGATCACGCCGCAAGCCACAGGATCGGTCATTTTCGCTCGTGTGTCGAGTGACATCTTTCGGCAGGTAACGAATATTTTAAACTTTACCAGTTTTTGATTTGTACAAGAATTATAGGGTGTTATGATTATGTTTTTTGCTTCCCTAGTAGCATATTTTATACTTAATAATTCTACATTGTCTAATTGACATAACTATTGACCAATATTTTATTTTGTTATCTAATACTTAAAATGTACCTTTGGGGCTATAATTAACAAATCGGTGGGTTTGTATTAACGTGTTAATACCTACCCCGGATGGGATAAGGGATGGGTAAAAGTAAGGGTAAAGGCAAGGGTAAAAACAAGGTTAAAGAAGACGGAAAAATAAATGAAGATGAGAAAGTAGGAAAGGTGAAGAAAAAGATATTAAATGAAAGCAATGACACTGACACGACGATTTTCAAAATATTATTTTAAAAAGCAATAAAAATGTAAAAAATAGTGATAATAATAGAAAAAAGTATGTGAAATTCGTAATAAAAAATAGTATGTGCAACTCCTGCAGGATTGTCGATTGCCCCACTCAAGCGAATGAGCGCACGAACGTAGTGAGTGCGCTCAACTTCGCTTTCGTGGGCAATCGACAATTTCCCGCACTTATTGCACAATATACTATTCTAGACCTGTTAAATCTACCCTAAAGATTTTGTGTTAATAAAGACATTAGGGAATATTCTATTTTTTTTTTAGTCAAATCGAGTCATTATAATTTTGAACACAGGCACAAGAGACACTTTAACAAAAACAGTAAACAGTAGCCCTGTGTTTCTCAAACTTTTTCTTCCGCGTATCCCTATTTAATCATAAAACTAAAATTATAGTACCTTCTGCAAATTCCACCGAAAACTACGACGCGCACAGAAAACTGGGGGCCGTGTCATTTCACAGTCAAAAAATTTGTGTTAAAATTAACACATTTCACATGTCCAGAACGGTCCACTTATTTTTTTGTTTTATTTTATTGTTGTTATTTATGTTAGATATGTGTCAAATCTTTACACAAGATTTGTGTCAATGATTTAACACACAACTACGCAAGAGAACATACATTTTGTGTTAATTTTTCATATTTATCAGAGTTAGTTGTTAAACTTTTTTATTCAATATTTTACTTTCATTACAGTTTAAGATATTTGAAGATCGTCAAAAATTATATAACGATTTTGTTCATATATTATTATAAAGGAGACTCAGAACACGCAAAGCAATCCTTTGCGTCCTTTAATTAAAAAATAGTTGATATTGACTGAAACTTCTCACATAATTTACACTCCATTACCGTAATAAACCTGATACAATTTTTTCTATTTGAAATTCGCTTCTGGCACTCACAAAGAATTTCCTTATTACTTCATCATACATAATATTACAAGACATTGAGACTACAGCATCTTATGCGAGAGTTTATGCAACAGAATAATTCAAATACACGTATAGGTAAATTGCTATACGAACGAGTACACCATCGCTACAACGATATCTGTCCGTCCGTCTCTACATCCGTAGTATCATATAACAACAGTGGAAAAACTAGGCCATCCATATTCTCCACTTACATTAATGAGCTCCCGTAGGTAAGAAACCAGTAGCGACGTGTACAAGTAAAACAAGAGCGGACAGTGTGTCCCCCAAAAAATTGAATTAATATGACAGTGAGTTTCTCTAATTTCATAAAAATACCAGTTCGAACGGTCTGTCTCAATGTTGGATAAAATTCAGATATTTATATTCCCTTTGTTGTTGTCAGTATTATAACATTGTTTTTGAAATATTATTTTGTGTCAAATTATATAATTATTCAAAATATGCAATTTCTTGTTCATTTTTTAATTTTTTCTTTTAGTTTTGAATTTACATTTATTTTAACTTGACATTTTTTTTACTAATTGTAATTTTAATGTCTGATACTTTCAATACGACATCATTTCAACGCTTAAATTTAGAACCAAGACGATTACTTTCAACTCATAATTCCTTAAGGAGATACGGGTATACAGTTATATCGAACGAAATAACGATATTTCCTCAATTATTTTTCAACAGTAAAATAATAGTATATTGTGCAATAAGTGCGGGAAATTGTCGATTGCCCACGAAAGCGAAGTTGAGCGCACGAACGAATTCGCTTGAGTGGGGCAATGGACAATTCCGCAGACAATCGACAGAGTTGCACACTGTTAAAAAAATATGTATATTACAATAAAAAATTTGGTAATTTTTTACAATATGTGTCTTGAAAATTACAATGTGTTAGTAAATTAAAATAATTTAATTGTAAAATATGAAATTTTGTGTAAAAATAAATATTCACTGTAATTTTAAATACTTTGATACTAAAATTACATATAAAAGTGGTATTTCACATGCTAAAATAGTAAAATTACATTTCGAAACGAAAATTTACTGTAATTGTATGTAAATTACCGGTCTTTTTGATGTAAATTACCGGTATCACGTGATTGATTCTGCGCAATTGACGGCGTCAGTTGAGTTGACAAGGTAATTTTACATGTCGTACGTAATTAATTTACTTTGAGTGGCGTAAAACAGGTAAAACATTCTACAATGTAATTTTACATAGAAAAATGTTCTAAACATTTCGAAATTTAATTTTACAATATTTAATGTTGGCAATTAAATGCCGACTGAATGCGTGTTTTATTGTCAATTTGCGTGTGGAAAGTTACATACACAAAAAAGTATGACGGAAGAGTACAGTGGGCAAACAGCTATTTTGCGTACAGAAATGTGTGCGCCAAGTTAGTACTTCTCCCGCATGAGTAATAAAAAAATATTTATTTAAAAACCGTTACAAACATCGATTAGTACACGTTTTGAGATACTTATTAAATTTTGTTCATAAAGAAATATTAGAAAATAGCCGGACTACAACTGTATTTCAAGAACGTCTTTTTTGGGCATCACTTGGAGTGGACATGATAACTCGAGAACGGTTCATCCGAAATCGAGATTTCAAAAATATTTCGTTAGTTATTTTGTTGTCTAGTCACTAGTGATGTCGGATAATTAATCGATTAATCGGTTTAGTCGACTAATTCTGTTTACATTTAGTCATTTTTTAGTCGACTATTTTACCTTCGACTAAATGATTAAAATGATTAACTTTCTTTAACTGACTAAAAATGACTAATTTATTAATTTTCCTGCACTTATTTGTTGGACTGCAAAAAATGAAAACTAAAAAAATTATTTATTTGTCTAATTTTTCACTGATTAAAACATTATGATATGTCATATCTTTCCTTTTATTAAAAAATATACTAAAAGTAAACAATTAAATTCAAAAGAAAACATGGTTTTTGAAAGAGCTACATAAGTTACTCTGTTCATGAGTTCGACTAGAAATTTAGTCGATTAATCGACTACTCAATTCTCAACTAATGACTAATTTTGTCTGAAAAACAACTTTAGTTAATTAATCGACTAACTACATCTCGACTCGACATCACTACTAGTCACTGAACGAAGGATTTCTTAAAAATTAAATTAAAAAACAAAATGGGGGGAAGTCTACATAACTGTTCCAAAGTTTCAAGCCCATACATTTCGAACAATACAATAGAGCGACGAAAGTCAACATACCGCTTATATTATATTATACCAAGCGACAGTCAAAAGTATTTTGCCAAAAAAAGTATAAGACGTAAAAAACTTTAATAATAATAATATTTAAAAAAAAAAGCAAAAACACAAAAACCAAGAGTCTTGAAATAAATTAAAAAAGTAAATATGGCACTTTGCCTCCGCAGATAATATTTTAACGCGTCGCCACTGTAAGTAACGTCATGTGAATAGGTACTCTGTACTTTTCAAAGTATCAGAAGCCAGTATTATTAACTTAATAAATACAATAAAAAAAATGTGAGAACGAAGAAAGCGATAGCGAAGAAATAAATTTAATATTTTTCTTTTTCGTTTAAGAAATAAAACAATAGCAAGCAAGTCAAATAGCAGCCACGTCATTTATTAACGCTCCAAAAAAAAAAAAACGTTGGGTGGCGTTAAAAAAATATCTATCTGCGTGTAAATATTTACTTTTATTGTTAGTTCATGTTAAATATACGTTTGCCCCTCTGACGTCCCCCGTCCCTGCCACCTCCTTAATCCGTTCAACAATTTAAACGAATTTACAATTTCTTGATTTATTTTCTGAAATATCTACCACCATTCGAAGAAAAAAATCACACTGTTTAAAATTGTCTTTAGGGGAAAAAAATGGGTTTAGTAGCTAATTATATCGAATATGTTTTACCGCATCAAACCAAATGGTGTTATCTCCACAAAATATTTTATTAGTGTATAGATTATATACCCCTGTCGCAGCATCCTACATAACATAGCGAATTTCCATTTACAAAAGTACGTTTTTCTCGGAAACTAGTTGATATCGAGTAATTGTAAATAAAAAAAACCTTTACTTCGCAAAAATACCACTTTTATTTTGAAACTGTGACAATATTGTTTCGAACCGTTAGTTCATTTTCAAACAGAACATTTCTTTCAGTAATTTTGATTCTGTTTGAAAATGAACTGACGGTTCGAAACAATATTGTCACAGTTTCAAAATAAAAGTGGTATTTTTGCGAAGTAAAATATTTGTTTATTATTTACAAATATGGAATACCATAAAGTAACGCTCAAATCTAATAATATTAAAAAAAACCTTTATGTGATTTTTCCGCCTCATGCCGCCAAATTTTTTTGGTGAAATGAAATTTTTCGTGAAAAAAATTTGGCGGAATGAGGCGGAAAAATCACATAAAGAAGGTTTTTTTTATTACAATTATATACAATTACTCTATATTAACTAGCTTCCGAGAAAAACGTACTTTTGTAAATGGAAATTCGCTATGTTATATAGGATGCTGCGACAGGGGTATTTTAAATAAATATTGAAGCATCAACACAAAAAGTACTTGGCTCCATTTTTACAGATATCTCCATAAAGTAATAAATTAATTTTTTTGTTCTTATTTTCTCAAAAACTAGCTAATCTAGAATAATAGTTCAAAATACCTTTTTTATGTGATTTTTTTCCGTCTTTGCAACGGTGTAAAAAAATGTGGCAAAAACTATTAAATTATAGCAAATTTTGGCAAAAAACTAATTTTTTGCAAGAACAAAAACCATGTTCCTGGCATCCGACGTGTCTGGCTGAAGAACTCATCCAAGATTTTTGGACTTCCAACGTTCTCACCAAATCTCGTAAACCTAGGACATTTCGTTCGAGAGTTATCGTTCTGATACATAAATACATATATATATATATATATATATATATATATATATATATTATATATATATATATATATATATATATATATATATATATATATATATATATATATATATAAATTTTAGTGAATATTATTTTCGGTTTCTAGGGACCTCAAAACAAATTTCTGCCATAGTGCCGGGCTCAAGTCGCGTCATGAGACCTACTGTAATAGCTGAATTTCCATTCTGGAAATTCGCTAAAATTGTGTGGTATTAATTTGGCAGTCAGTATCTTAGGCCAGTAACGATAGCAAAATAAATCATTATGTACCTACTTTAAAAATTACGTAAAAAATTATGCAGATTCAAGTGATGTAAATTATAAACAATTTTTTTGTTTGATTCATATTCTGAGGATGTTCTTCATGTACAAAGCACCGTCATCTGTAATTTTTATAATCTTGCGTTTTCTGTTTGTACTTTTATCACCTCATTTTCAATACTGATTATTCCTCACTAATTTATAGATATTATTCATTTCCGTTTTATACAATAAACAGTCGTTACCGAAGCAAATAACCTTTAATACCATTCACCTGATGATGGTTTAAAAATAGAAAGTATTTTGCTGTGGGGACTACTAAAGTAGTGAAAGCATTGTGATCACTTTTGAAATAGGAAAATTTTTACCCTCCAAAATGTAAATTTTCATGCACATTTTACATTTTAGAGCTTCATATCGGTCCATATGTCTATCCGTCTATGTCTCGCCAGATCCCATCAAGTGGCACAACTTTGGAATTATTCGATTGTTTTGAATGAAATTTTCAGAAATTATACGGTTTAGTTCCCAGATAGTCCCTTGCGGATTTCATCGCAAACGAAATAATGGCAGTTTTTTTTTTTTTTTTTTTGTTACTAAAAGAAATTTTTATTTTAATTTTTTGAAATTTTTTGACAATTTGCAACGTCAAATATTGTCTTCTGGTATCTTTAACAAAAAGTCAATTTCCTAATTTCCAAGGTTATATAATCGATTCGAGAAAGTCTTTTATGAAGCAGCTCACTCAGTTCTTGTTTCATACATGACTTCAATAATATGATGACACGAAATTTAAGATAAGAAGCAATTTAAGCACGAAATCACTGTAAAGGTAGTCGTGCACGAGAGAGCTGTGTGCCACATCACATTCATAGTGTATTGTCAATTTGGATTTGGTAAGTTGGGCTCATTCCGATGCACAACAATACTATCAAAGTGGAGTCAAATTTTGGGCCAACCTTCCCAACCTTCCCCGACCCAACTTTCAAGAGGGTGGTGGGGGGCGGGAAAACAATAAAATTTTTCCAAACCGGTTGGAAATAGTGTTTCAGTCAATTATCTACAACATATCCAAAATTCAGCTTCCTAGGACGATTTGGAGTGAGTAGAGGGGGAAAAAGTATTTTGGCTGGATCTAACACATCCACAGCCCCCCCCCCCCAGAATTATCGTAGAGGGTTGAAATTTGGTGTGTTGATAAAGTTCGTACCTAGGGTCTGCCTTCTGGAGGTTTTAATATTTTACCCCACCCCTCTCATTTTTAAGCTACAATTTCATGGTTTTTCGACGTTTTCGAAGTTTGTACCACTCGCACAGGTCACCCAAATAAACCTGGAGGGCTGAAATTTTGAATTCGGATTGAGTTAGTATCAAGGAGGTGCTTTTTGGGGGTCTCAATACACTCGAATTTTATACGCCCGAGTATTACACTCGAATTTTATATTTTTTCTGAATAAATTTGTGTTTTCTACAACTCACATTTGTTATCTAAACGTAATTTTCACTATAAACATAGATTTATTTGGAAAGATACAAACCTCTCGTGTAATGATAAGTGATAAATTAAGAAAAAAAATTATTAGAAAGAAAGTTGCTCCCGGACAACCTATTAATGTAAAAAATAAGCTTACAACTTTTGCAAAAGGTTGTTGACCGATAAATTGTTTTAGATTTTTTTTTTTTTTTTAAAGAAATGAATTTCAAGTTTTAAATATTATAGGTACAACTACCTGTTGTAGAGTTTCGCCTCAGTTTAAAACACGTAGGATTTCATAAATATGTATAATATTGATCCAAGATTATGAAAAAATCCAAAAGTCAAATTTTACAGTATTTCCCTCTAAATTGACGTAGGTTTATTTTGTATCAAAATGTTAATCAACTTAAAATAAATTTATTGTCAATTTTCATAAAGGAAAACATTCGAAAGTCAATTTCAATAACACACACTCAGGGCCGAATTAACCATAAGTGCCCCCCTAGGCATCGAAAAAAATGCCACCCCTACCTTTTAGTTAAAAAGGATTAAAATCTTAAATTTTCCTACTTTTTTTCGAACTTTCTCTTAAAAAGGCTAACTGACGAGCAAACAAAAAAAATAGTCAATTACAACTTTTGTCGCCTTGTTTTCTAAAATCTGCCACCCTTAGGCCATGGCCTAGGTAGATCTACTGGCTAATCTTGCCCTATACACTTATTAATAGCAGAAGACACAGTCCTAATTTTGGGTTCAATGTAAGCATTTCACGCGTTTCACGAAATATATTTCCACATTCAAGTTACTTGGTGGAATTTTAGTAAATTTAAAAAAAATATTAATCGATTTTTTTTAATTTGTAAATAATAAACAAATATTTTACTTCGCAAAAATACCACTTTTATTTTGAAACTGTGACAATATCGTTTCGAACCGTCAGTTCATTTTCAACAGAATTTTCACATTCTGTATGAAAATGAACTGACCGTTCGAAACAATATTGTCACAGTTTCAAAAAAAAAGTGGTATTTTTGGGAAGTAAAATATTTGTTTATTATTTACAAATTAAAAAAAAAATTGCAACTAATAAATTACATTATTTTCATTTCTTTTCAAAATTTCATAAGATATTAAATTCTTTTTGTAATTTTATTTTGCATTTTCATCTAAACAGTTTGAAAAATGTAAACTAAAAAACAAAAAATAGCCATTCGAGTTAAATCCCTGTTTCCGGTGTTTTTATTTCATATATTTCCTGTTACGTTTTAATAGTACAAATTGTCCTAGAAACAAAAGATATGCTGTCAACATATTATTGTCCTCACATAAGTATGTGACACACCAGCAAGAAAAACGTAAGATAAGAAAATACCTTCTTGGAAAAGATGTGCACCAAAATAACTATTCCTGTCATTTAACATGTAAAATATGCAAATAATATATAAACATGTCATCACAAGTATCTACGCTGATGGAATTATATGGCGAAAATTTTCTTTACGGAGCTTTTTTTCCAAAAAACAAAAAAAAAGAATAACCTCTAATATTTCAAAATTTGTGAGCTGCATTTCATATACAGGACTATATTTCGTGTAGGATAGTGTCGTGTAAGACGGCCCACTTAATATTTAGGGGGCTATAAAGAAATAACGGAAAATGTTATAGAAGAAAATTGTATTTATTCTAGTACTTTAATGATTAGTTAACGCTGTGACAAAGGATTTTTATTATAAACTCAATACCGACCGAGTTATTGAAAAAAATTCACAAAATGGGAAATGCGTACTCTTACACGACCGGTCGTTGTAAGAGTGCGCATTGAGGTTGGTAAGATGGCGCACTTATTAAAAAGCTTGGAACTTAGCACAAATGACGTTTAAACAATTCCGCACCTACGTAACAGGAGAATTTCTTATGTCAGCACTTCTTCATATTTTTCGTTATTCTAAACTTTGATCGCAAGTAACGGCAGGTCGTAGTCAAAAAATAACGAAATTTTTGAAGGTTTAAGTGAAACAAGTTATGAGTACTCCAAACGAGTAGAAGAGCTATGACAGTACGGCGGCACATTACGTCGTCAAAAGTATGGGAATACCCTGACCCAAGGTGGGCCCACACTTTTGACGCCGTACTATACTTAATCCTACAGTACACTACCGTGTCAAAATTGTGGGTACACCTTGGGCCAGGGTGACCCCAGACTTCTGACGACGTAGTGTGCTGCCGTACTGTTATAGCTCTTTTACTCAAACGTATTGCGATTGTTAAAACCTACTTTTCGTTGTCGAAACTTATCGATACTGAATTACTTATCATAAATTGATTACAACTGGTTAATTTAGGCTCCATTAGTCCAATTAATTGGGTCAGCAATAACACATTTTTAAAAAATTAATTTTCGTAACTTTTCGTAATGGAAAACTTATGATCGTAAGTATCTCGTGAACGATGCGTCGTAGCGAAAAAATAACGAAATTTTTGAAGGTTTAAGCGAAGCAAGTTGTGGGTAAGTTCAATTCTTTCAATTTTTTGGTGAACTGTGGAGTTTTTTTTTTCTAATTTGTAAATTAGAATAGCAGATCGGCCAAAATTTTCTCTGTGATCGACCGATCAGTCGCAATCGACGGTTTGAAGACTACTGGTATACAATTAGCTATACATAGCTTATTCACCTAAACCAAGAAATTTAAGTAAATAAACACATTTCGCTTGTGTCCCTGTTTATTTTAACATTTTTCTCGGCCTTGAATTACAGTAATTTCTTAACTGAATTTTAAAACAGGTAATTACTTTGTGAAACGAGACACCCTATACAACATATTTGATATATATACTAGCTTGCAGATAAATGTGGGTATATTTTCGAAATTGCAATGAAAATCATTTATTTTATTTAATTTCGTCGGATGAAATGAAATTTTGACATCCCGTTCAGTTTAGCTCAGCTCAGATCGGTTTAGAATGCGTTAAAAATTACTATGATAAATGATCGTGAGATTTAAAATGGTCATTTATCATTGCCTCGATGTTTTCAAAAACGAGTATTAAATTTTCAAATTTCATTTAAATAAAGATACTAACTGTTTCCTTTTCATAAATACATTTTCTTTTCAAAGACTGTGCAATTTTAAACAAAATATTATCTAATTTATTTTCTCCAAGGTGCAGTTTCCTCATTTCTCTGATTTTAGTAATCAGTGGTGATTGTTTTCAATGATGAAATATCAAATAATAAATTTCCCATAAATCATATCCTTCTTCATATTTTCATTTCTGTATACCAAAACAATCTGCAATAACAAAATTTTGTATTTTCCAGCTGGAAGTCTGAGCAAACATTTAGTTAATTAATAACCTCGAAGCAGTAACAATAACACCAAAAATTATATCAAACACCTCGAGGATATTTTTATAACCTACACGATTCTTGTTCACAAAAAAAACACGAACACATGTTTTACGAAAACAAAATTTCAGCAAAAATGTCGAATAATATTTATTTTAAGTTGATTAACATTTTGATACAAAATAAACCTACGTCAATTTAGAGGGAAATACTGTAAAATTTGACTTTTGGATTTTTTCATAATCTTGGATCAATATTATACATATTTATGAAATCCTACGTGTTTTAAACTGAGGCAAAACTCTACAACAGGTAGTTGTACCTATAATATTTAAAACTTGAAATTCATTTTTTTTAAAAAAAAAGATCTAAAACAATTTACCGGTCAACAACCTTTTGCAAAAGTTGTAAGCTTATTTTTTACATTAATAGGTTGTCCGGGAGCAACTTTCTTTCTAATAATTTTTTTTCTTAATTTATCACTTATCATTACACGAGAGGTTTGTATCTTTCCAAATAAATCGATGTTTATAGTGAAAATTACGTTTAGATAACAAATGTGAGTTGTAGAAAACACAAATTTATTCAGAAAAAATATAAAATTCGTGTGTAATACTCGAGTGTATAAAATTCGAGTATATTGAGACCCCCAAAAGGCACCCCCTTGATACTAACTCAATCCGAATACAAAATTTCAGCCCTCCAGGTTTATTTGGGTGACCTGTGCGAGTGGTACAAACTTCGAAAACGTCGAAAAACCATGAAATTGTAGCTTAAAAATGAGAGGGGTGGGGTAAAATATTAAAACCTCCAGAAGGCAGACCCTAGGTACGAACTTTATCAACACACCAAATTTCAACCCTCTACGATAATTCTGGGGGGGGGGGGGCTGTGGGTGTGTTAGATCCAGCCAAAATACTTTTTCCCCCTCTACTCACTCCAAATCGTCCTAGGAAGCTGAATTTTGGATATGTTGTAGATAATTGACTGAAACACTATTTCCAACCGGTTTGGAAAAATTTTATT
Organism: Brachynemurus nebulosus; assembly: GCA_035578155.1. NCBI lineage: Eukaryota > Metazoa > Arthropoda > Insecta > Neuroptera > Myrmeleontidae > Brachynemurus > Brachynemurus nebulosus. Next base: position 33,680,711 of record JAPWDM010000006.1, read on the forward strand.
GTTTTCCCGCCCCCCACCACCCTCTTGAAAGTTGGGTCGGGGAAGGTTGGGAAGGTTGGCCCAAAATTTGACTCCACTTTGATAGTATTGTTGTGCATCGGAATGAGCCCCACTTACCAAATCCAAATTTCAGTTCTTAACTTCCATAGAGGAGCCCTACACCTACACACATTAAAAGGTAGCAGGAATATACATATATATATATATATATATATATATATATATATATATATATATATATATATATATATATATATACATATATATATATATATATATCCAATTATTAATAAGGCGTCCATCTATTTGCATTTTACCATCAATAGCGCGCCCGTTTCCAACTGAGCGTCATTATACGGACGCTTGATTTCTCGCAATGTTATCAAGCATAATATACACCTCTTCATCTACGAACACTGACCAATTGAAAGAAATGAATGTTAATTTTCTTCAAAATTAGTTTGGCGGTGCTGACAGTTTTATGTTGTCTTCTATCTTTATTTTTCATCGGACGCTCAAATGGTATTTTGGTGAAAATTTTATATACGATATGTATATTTTAGTTCAGATGTGATAGCGCTGATGTAGTTTTGTATATTTTGTATCGAATATTTATCAGATATGTAATCGATTAAAGAGCGTCCACTGAAAAGGCAACATTGTCTCCTATGATTGTGTATTCTTTATCTTAATTTTTGAGAGTAGCCAAGTAAGCAGATGATATAGTGTATGATGCGTGTATAGATACTTATGTATATTTTTTTAAAGTTTTCATTATTGTAATCTCTTACATAGAAGCGTCCGTTATGCAAATGTAAACAAAATATATATGATATTGAAGTTGTATTTTAATCACTTATTTTATTTAAATTTTAAAGTATTATTAATTATTACATTAGTTCGTTTTTGTGTGAATTTTGTGAAATGTATCAACGAATTTTTCCGTCTGAATATGTAAGTTGAAATTTGAATTTCATATAATTAACACGTTCCTAAAAATTGGTTTTATTTATTGTTACTTCTATATTTTAGTATAATTGTACAAAAGCAAATTCTGAAAAGAAAAAAAGTAGATGGTTTTGTAATAGACCAATATCTCCTATTTCAAAAACCGATAATATGAAATTTAGTAACAATGTGGAAAAACTAAATATTGATGAACATGTAAGTTTCTATTTTATTTAGTACAATAGGGTATATTTATGGCGGTAAGTTCAAAAATTCAAAGAAATTTGTAATTTTTTTTTTTAAACTTAATGAGATTTTTTTCTTTTTGTTATATTAGGAAGTCTTACCGAGTTTGCCAAATAAAACTTCTGATTTAGATATGAATGAAAAAACTGATGAATTTTTGGAAGACAGTGACGATTCCCTAAATGATCCAGACTTTAATTATAGTGATTACTTGGGTGAAATCAATGTAAAGTGTATTTTAAAAATTCTTTAGTATATTTCTATTATTTCTTACCGTGGCTCTTTCTATTTTAGTCTGATTCTGATTCTAATATAACTGAAAATGCCTTTTCAACACAAGAGGAAATTGATTTATCACCTGAAATCCCTATAATCGACAACATCATCGACTTTAGAGTATGTTCATTCTTTATCGTCATTAAAAAATTTTTTAAATATTGTTGTAATAGTTTTGTTAATATCTCAATTTTAGGTACAAAATTTTAATGAAAATACTAATACGAACAATTTAACAGAAACTAACAAATCGGACCTTTTAATATTAGGAAAAATAAAACCAAATGGTGAGAAAAGGAAGGGAAATAAGGGCAAAGATTATTGTTTTTACTGTTTAGAACTAGTTTTGAATTTTGCTCGTCATTTGGAGCGAAATCATTCTTCCGAATTAAGTGTACAAAAATTTATTTCATTGCCCAAAAACAGTCTAGAACGGAAAAAAATATTAGCAAGCATTCGAAAAGAAGGGAACTTTTTGAATAAAGATGATGTTAAAAAACCTGTGAAAAGAAATGTTGTGTATGATACTGTGCCTTGTGATAATTGTAAGGGATTTTACTGTACAAAAAAAAAGTCTTTGGCGTCATAGAAAGAAATGTGCTGGTGCTATTGGTAGACAACATAGAGCGCGAGGTGAAAATCTTTTATTAAAAGATTCTAGAATTGATAAGCAGTTAAAGGAAAATGTGTTTCCAAGAATGAAATTAGACGAAATAACACGTGCCGTCAAAAATGATAAGTTGATTTGCGCGTACGGGACAAAATACTTAAAGGCTCACCGAGATAAGCATTCAATCAATGTTGTCTCTAGAAAAATGAGAGAACTTGCCAAAATACTTATAGAAATGAAAAGGGTTAATCCAACTATACAAAACCTTTTTGAAGCTTTGAATCCAATTCATTTTGATTTATTAATTGCGGCAACAAAAACGGTAGCGAAGTATGATTCAGTTAAAGAAACATTTGAAGCTCCTTCTTTTGCAATAAACATACGACCTACCATCCTACAATGCTGTGAGCTTGCTATCATATTTGTTTTAAAAAGACGTCAAGTTTATGGTACTTTGTCATCGGCAAATGCAGAAGCAGATATAAAAACTTTAATTCGATTAATTGAAAGTCAGTGGCACTGTGAACTAGCGTCTCAAGCTTTGAACGATCTTAATGTTAATAAATTTAATAAAATAACAATTGTCCCATTGGCAAGTGACTTGAAACTTTTTAAAAATTATTTAGTTTCGAAAAGCAATATTGCAATGGAGCAACTAAAAGCTAATATTAACGATGCGTCTGCTTATATGACTCTTTTGGAAACAATATATTGCCGAATTATACTTCTTAACCGTAGACGACCAGGAGAATTGCAACGATTACCTTTGCATTTATATGAAAAACTATCTAATGATAATTGCTCAAATTATGAAGAATTCTCTTCTATGGTAACCCCAGCTGAGAAAATTTTAATGTCAAAATTCAAGAGAATTGTAATAAAAGGAAAACGAGGCCGTGGTGTACCAATTCTTATTAGCCCTGATGTTCAAGAACATATAAAACTTGTTCTAAGCTATAGAAACAACTTTATTGATTCTAAAAATGTGTATCTTTTTGGAAATATAAATACTCTTGAACCCATTTCGGGATATAAAGTGCTTAAAAAATATGCTACTAATTCTGGTGCTAAAAATCCATCGGCATTAACAGCTACAAAACTTCGTAAACATCTAGCTACTTTATGCCAAGTTTTCAGTATGTCTGAAAATGATATTGAAGAGTTAGCGACCTTTATGGGCCACACCGTTGGAGTGCATCGAGGTTCATATAGAATGCCAGATGACATATATCAGACCGCTACTATTTCAAAACTGTTATTGCTAATGGAACGAGGAGAGGCGGATCAGTTTAAGGGAAAAGCTTTAAATGAAATTGATGTAAATCTTGAGGAGAACCTCATGGACGCAACTAATTCTGAAGCTAATGAATATGAGAACGGTGATGAACATGAAGATAATCTTAATGTAAACCAACATGACTGTGACGATGTTGACATAACACAAACTAATACAATAGTAGCTCGTAAAGAAGAAATTAATACCTCGAAAAAGAAAGAATGTCTAAAACGAACACTTGTGCCCTGGACTGAAAAGCAAAAAACTGTCGTAAAAAGCTTTTTCAGAAAACATATTGCTAAAAAGATACCTCCAAAAAAAGCTGAATGTGAAGAGTTGAAAGAGCTGCATGCTGAACTTTTAAATAATAAAGATTGGTTGAAAATCAAAGTGTTCGTACAAAATGAATATACAAAAAAATTAAAATAACTGAACAATTTCTAGCTGCATTTTTAGCAGAGTTTAAGAAATTTCCAGATGAAATTTGCTAAGTTTTTGCCTTGCAGGCACTGATACACTTACATCATAAACTTCATAATATTTTGATTTTAATGAAAGTTACTCCTAAATAAAAAAAAAATTATAACCGTTTTCGGATATGTTATATTATGAAATCTTTTTTGCTGTAACTGTCTTGTTTATACCTATACTTATATTGAATGTATACTTTTTAATGAGTTTATAAACATTAGTTTCAATTTTTTATGTATTTTTTTTTTTAAGTATTAAATGAAATAAATTGTACTTTGAACGATTTTTTTTCTTTCTTATACCAGAGTCATACATGCAGTTTGAACTTACACCCAAAATAAATTTCATTTAAAATTAATAAATATACTGCAGTAGTTGTATAGTTTATACTCAGAAAGTCTGTAAAATTTGGCAACGTCGTCGGACTCTTCATAGGTAAATAAGTGTATGAATAATATACGAACAAGACGCTGTATGACATAATTGGTGACTGAAATTAAAAATAATACGGACGTCCAAAGGGCGATTTGATGGAGTGACGCTCAGTTGGTAATTCAATAAAAAGAACAAAATTTAAATTGACTTAAAATTTTCACATAGTGTCATATATTTGACTAGGAATGATTCCGTAGAAAGTATTCACTAAAAAATAAGTTAAATTCTGAGCTACAGAGACGGACGCTCTCATAGCGGTTCTATGGTCGGACGCTTCAATAATAACTGGATGTATATATATATATATATATATATATATATATATATATATATATATACATATATATATATATATATATATATATATATATATATATATATATATATATATATCAGACATTTTTCTCTACATAATCGTGTTCTACGGGTCCGAAAACGAATAGCGCCCCTACTCTCGCCTCTCGCCGTTCTTATCGTATAGGCTGTATAAGTCTAATTTCTTCAGTTGAAAAATTCGTCTAAAAAGGGCAGAAAAACATACTAACAGTTGATTTTTAACAATATTAATGTTATTTTAGAAATTATAGGCGCCGTTCACAATTACCCCAATTCACAATTACCCCGGTCAACCCTACTATAAAAGAAAAAATTTGCTGAAAATAGGATTTCCTAACAATGACATGCTGCTGCATCCTTACTACATATATAGCGAGTTGAACATAAGTTTAAATAATTCAAAATAAGACATCAAAAATGTTGTGGCTAAGTTAAATATTATTTGAGCAATATAAAATACCAATAATCACTTAGCAATGACTAGCGTTTATTTCACTCTCACATTACAGATTTCATTACAGTCTCACGCAAACGTATCTTCGCTATAGAAATTTTCACGTCAATAATATAAACTAGCTGGCTACTCCCACTTATACCGACTCCAACTTAATGCGTAAACACTATAGAAAATCACAAAATACTTGAGATAGTTAATCATATAATAAATAGATAACATGCTAATATCGTAGACCTGTACCATTCATCAATACTCCCTTGCGTATCATAAAACTTGACGGCTCTAACGATGTAAGACATCACAATCAATTTTATGACATAAAATCAATTATATCGGAATTATAATGTCATCGTTAAATAAAATATCGTCATCAACTTTATGCGGTTTATACAATAACCTGTTGCCCGTACGTATAAGGGTTAATTTTAAAAAAAAATGCAATTTCTTGGAAATTTATATAAGTGGGTACTGAAGGAAAAAATAAATATTATGTCAAATGATTTACATGATGATAGTAATTTTCGGTTCCGAAGGTTCCGGTCAAACCGGAAACGGTAATATCAATCGTTTTTTCAAATGGAACGATCATGTTTTCCTTTCATCAATGGAAAAAGCTGCATGAGCATTTGCTGATCTCAACAATATCTATACAATTTACGTACCTATATGTGTATTGGTGTTGGTTTAGGGAAAGAAAATTTATGAAATGTCGAGATTCATTTCAAAAACCTGTTTATACATGAAATTTAACTTTATTTAATTTGACATTTCCAGAATATGTATTTTTCTGACAAAAAAAGAAAAATATTCAAAGCGTTTTATAGAAAAAGATTTCTAAATTTTCCAATTTTAAGGGGAGGTTTACTTGAGAGTCGTTAAAAAAAATCGATTTTTTGTGCAGAAATTGGTAGCTAATTATGTGTAGAAACAAGATTCTTGCACATTAACCGAATCCGGCTTTCTATAAAAAAAAAATTCAAAAAACGTAGTTCACGTAATAATGAGTATTAAATATAAAATTTTGAAAATACGTTTCTTTATACATATGTATTTTATAATATCTCGGAACTACATTTTTGGAACTGGCGGACACGATAACTCAAAAACTATTGGATGAATCCTTTTTTTTAATCTTTTATTTTAAAGATAATTCAATTCTTCGGCACCTCTACCTAAGTTCGATACACTTTCAAAATTTTTTTTTATTTTTAAGTTTACTTTAAAGAGCGAAAAATAAGATAAAAATCGTAATCAAAAGTTCAAATATCCGCCATTTTTTTTTCTTTCAGCAATTTATTGATATTATAGGTAGAGGTGCCGGCACTCTTCATATATTTTATAAATCTTTTTTGTTTTTGGATTTCGGTGGTTTATTATCGGCGCTAGGATGTCCGCCAACAAGGCATTGGATTTTCGGATCGTCACACTGCAGTATCTATAAAATGGACAATTTTTTATATTTTTCCTTGAAAATTTTTTTTTTTATAGTTTAATACTTAATAAATATGTGTACAAAATTTGAAATTGATATTTACTTCCGTTCTTGAGAAAAAAATTCTAGAAAAATACATAATTTTTAAGGACTCTCGAGTAAACCTCCCCTTAAAGCAAATTATTACGAAAAAATTTGTTTTTGAAAAATTTTCCTTATAAACTCAGTCTTATTCTGATTCCTATTAAATTTAAATCTTCTTAACTTTTCTATAATCTTTATATAAAATTTCGCTTTATAAACGCTCTATAGAACAAAAGGTTAACCATCTATACCCAGTTTCAAATACAACTGAGCATGAATCATCTTTAAAGAATTAAATAATTCTTTTATTTGAAACAAATCAATCTTCTATTTGTTTCTAAAAACAAACTGCAAATTTAAAATTTACGCAAGTGCAATAATGAAAGAGATTAAGCCAAGAAAACGGAAATTCTTTAAATTCATAGGTGATGAATCATGGTTAAATTTAAGTGAAATGGATTATAGTTAAAAATACTTCTACTACTAATTATGACTAAACCAATATGTATACAAATACCACAATTTTTAAAATTTTTTAAATCTTACCTTTCAAAAGTCTTGTTATATACCTACTTGTATCCACTGCCTTTTAGTAGATGTTATAGAAACACAAAATCCGTCTCAGAATATTTTAAATTCTTATTTAATTCTAAATAATACCTTGAAAACTAACTTCCTATTGAATCTAATTGTACAGAACGACTACTGAAATCTATAATTCACTTCTAGTAACTTTATTTTATTTCAGGTAATAATGGCTAAAAAATTTTTATTAAACTTGATGAAATTTTCAAATAAACAACGATGAAGCCTCAAAATTTTTTTTTTAAAAATTGACTAGATCTAAATGTTTACGGGCTAATATTTTTGTGATCCACTATTGATTGGCTTCAGGGCCGGACATAGCCGAAGTGACGCCCGAAGTGGGCAGGTTTGAAAAATGGCGCCCTTGTAGAAAAATAAATATGTCCTTTAAACTTTTTTCCTCCTGAAAACTAAGTGACGAGCAAAAAAAAAAAAAACGTGACATACCTACTTTGGCGCCCTCTTAAATCACTTTTTGGCGCCTCTAAGACTTGGCGGCCGGGGCATGTGCCCCGCCTGGACCGCCCCCCCCCCTAGATCCGACCCTGATTGGTTTACTTAGAATTTAACTCGTTTACATCATAATTGTACTAAAAACATTTTTTAATATTACTTGGTACCATTTATGTATAGGTATCTTATAAAAGCAATGAAATGTTTTAGGGAGGAGTTCATGCCAGAAACGGCTAATAAACTAATTTTTTTCGAATCTCGTTTTTTGTTTTTATTTTCTTCTGTGGTTCTTTACAAACACATGGTGATATATAAAACATGGCCAAAAAAATTTTTTTTCAAGTAGAAAAATATTTATTTGTGAGCCGCTGCACAGCCCAGTTGCTGCTCCTTTGCAGACAACATTCGCCCCCCCCCCCTCGCGATTTGATTAGTAATATTTAGTTTTGGTGTGTACATGAGTTATAGTATGCACTGAGATAATGTTCTTTTAGCGAATTTCCAGAATGAAATTCAGCTATTACAGCCACTGTCATGACGCGACTTGAACCCGGGACCATGGCAGAAATTTGTTTTGAGGTCCCTAGAAACCGAAAATAATATTCACCAAAATTTATATATATATATATATATATATATATATATGTGTATATGTATATATATAATATATATATATATATATATATATATATATATATATATATATATATGTGTCCGCACGATAACTCTCGAACGAAATGTCCTAGGTTTACGAAATTTGGTGAAAATGTTGGAAGTCCCAAACCGTTGGACAAGTTCGTTAGCCAGACACGTCGGATGCCAGGAACATGGTGTTTGTTCTTGCAAAAAATTAGTTTTTTGCCAAAATTTCCACTTATTTAAAAATTTTTGCGAAATTTTTTTACATCATTTAAACGACGAAAAAAAATTACATAAAAAAGGTCTTTAAACTATTATTCTATGTCAACTAGTTTCCGAGAAAATTTAATTTTTATAAAAGGGCATTCGCTATGTTATGCAGGATGCTGCAACAGGGGTATACCTATATGCATAATTATATGAAAGAATGTGTTTGTGGTACAGGAAGATAGATTGTATATAAGTCATATACGTCATACATATGTATACATATGTTTGTATGTTACTTATATGCCGTTTTTTAGGGTTCCGAAGAAAGTTCTATTTTTTAGAGCTCCGAAATAAATCTCCCGAGACTATAATAGAAATTTGTTTTGGGGTCCCTAGAAACCAAAAATAATATTCACTAAAATTTATGTATTAAATTTATATTTAGTCCCACACCGTTGGACAAATTCGTTAGCCAGCCATGTCGGATGCCTAGAACATGGTTTTTTTGACCATTTTTCGTGAAAAAAATTAGTTTTTTGCCAAAATTTTCTAAAGTTAAAAGTTTTTTTCGACATTTATTTACACCATTAGAAAGAGGAGGAAAAATCACTTAAAAGGGTGAAAAATCACAGAAAAACGGATTTTTATAAACGGAAATTCGCTATGTTATGCAGGATGCTGCGACAGGGGTATTATTTGTATACCTTTGTAGACGTTTTAATAAAAAGTGAGTAAACCGCTTCTTTTATTATTATTTTTGTTTTTTACCGTTTCCCGAAAGTTGTATTTTTTCCGACAAAGAAAATCATATCTCAAGTTCTAGAAAAGATAAAGACTTAATTTTTTTTAAATTTTGTTCATAAACATATTGCCCATAAAGTGGAGTATGCTTTTTCCATTTGAACAATTGTAACTATTTTAAAACATTTTTTTTTTTTTTAATAAAAAATTGGATTTTATAATTTTTAGAAGTTTGGGATTACAGTTTTATAGTTAATTTTTAAAATTATTTGAAACCCATACTCAGCTTTATGGACAGGTCTTTTAGGCATAAAATAATGAAAAAATATTTAAAAAATATTCATTACATTTTGAGATATAGCGTTCCTTGTAAACGCTTAAAAACTTGCGAAAAAGGGCCCCCTCCCCCCACAGGGAAGAGTAATGAATGTTTCAAAAACAAAATTTTCTATTTGAAACCCTCCCTAATTTGAAAAAAAATTTCAACAAGCAAAATAATCATAAATAAAAAAGGTGCTTTTTTATTTGGACTGCCCCCTTAAACAATATAATTTTAAAGTTTCTTCTGTTTATCATACGTGTTTTTTAAACAATTTTATGACATATAGTTACTCTGTGAATTAATTATTGTTTAAAAAATCTATTTCACGTCGCGTCGGTTACTTGTAATTTATGCCACGTTTTATATCAGACGCACTTTTTTTTTTAATTATATATAATTAATTATACATAAAGATCACTTTTTTCCGTTATTAAACAAGCAATTAATATTCATAAAACATTTATAATTTGCAATGGAATTATTAATTATACTAAAAATAATAAACGCAAAAATTAATCAATATGATTTTTAATTTAATTAAATTCAATAGAAATCGAGAATATTGAAACCATTAAAATTTATTTAAACAATTATGTTTTTCTTGGTGTAAAAATTTGTGTAGACTGGTCACATTACAATGAAGTTAAATTTACATAATTTCAATAACTCGAACAGTAAGAACTACTCCTTACAAAATACATGTCACAGCCCTTGAAAAATCAATTTCCCAACTTTTCCACCATAGTACTTTAAGGTACCATAACACAGTGTGATTTGTCGAAATATTGACAAATTTTCGCGATTTTTTTTCGGAAGGATAGGATGGGGGAATGGAGATGAATTTTTTTTACAATTTATACCACTATTTAACAATACAAAAATATTTTGTTTATTCATTTTTATTTATTTTTTATAATTATTATAATTTTTAAAAAAAAGTGTCTTTAAAAAAGGGCGGATATTGGTGCCCACGATTGCGGCCGCAGTTTTCATTTGGAAAAAATAATTATAAAAAATAATAGATTATCAATCTATACGTAAACCGCTATGTTCCTATGGAAGCTTTTTTTTTTGAAATCTTCCTATTTTTTCACACGGAAAACTATAAAAAGTTTTGTACTTTTTATTCAAACCGCCGCCATTTTTTTTAAATTTCAAGAAAAAAAAAGCTTCCTTAGGTACATAGCGGCTTACCTACAGATTGATAATCTATTTGATTGTTTCTTTTCCAAATGAAAACTGCGGCCGAATCGTGGGCACTAATATGCGCCCTAAAGACACTTTTTTCAAAAAATGATAATAATTATAAAAAATAAATAAATATGACTAAAAAAAATTTTTTTGTAATTTTCAATAGTGGTATTATCGTAAAAAAAAATTCATCCACATTCTCCCATCCTATCCATCCGAAAAAGAATCGCGAAAATTGACTACTTTTTAGCCGATCACACTGTTATAGTACCTTAAACAATTATGTTTTTCTTGGTGTAAAAATTTGTGTCGACCAGTTACATTACAATGAAGTTAAACATACATAACTGCAATAAATCTAACAGTGACAACCACTTTTGAGTAGAGATGATCGATATATCGATAACTGTTATTTTATAACTAGTATAGAAAGATAACAGTTATCGTCAATAACTGGAATACCCAGTAACTGGTTACTTAAATAACTCCTTTGGAAATATCGATAACATAGATCAATATTAATATATTCGAAAGCAAGGATCACAGTAATTTATTTTAACCACCTACGGAGAATTTCAAAATAATAACGCCCCAGCCAAGTTACACATTTTCTATTGTAGCACATTTAAAAAACCCTTAAAAACGAACTATTGTCTATTGTACAGTTATCTATTTGTATTTGTAATTTTGTATCCATAAAATTGTTAAAATTGTGTATATAAAGCCTAAATCCTTGTATAGACAAGTATTTGAACAGATATTGCAGATTATTTAGTATCCGTCAGTATTATAGATCTGTGCATATTTCACTAACAGAACCGTTTATACGCATATTGAATATCTTACAATATGTTAAAATATCCAAATACCATACCAGTTATTATAATAACTATTATAAATAACAGTTATTGTTCAGTAACTGTTATTGTAATAACAGTTATTAGAAAATAATCGTTTAGCTCATCTCTACTTTTGAGTGCTTCAACCATAACTCCTTACAAAATTCCCGTCACAGCCCTTGAAAAATCAATTTCTCAACTTTTCCACCATTGCGCCTTAACTTATCAAGAGTTTATTTTAATCGGATTGTATAAAACTTTTTTAAAATTGTATCAAATTACTTCATAATTTTACACAATACTGGTCTAAATAACTACATAGTTATTTAGATTAAGAAGCCACTCAACAATTTTAACTACGTGTAAAACATATAAATCAAGTTAACAAATTCGAATCAGAAGACCATTTATAAACCGCAAGGGTATATATATACCTTTATGTTCTATTCTCCTTTTGATAATGTCAAATAGAAACTCTGTTTATTTAGACCGGTACAGTACAGCTTCAAATTCTGCGACACTCTATGTAAGTAAGTATATGTATGCAACCAAGAATGCAATTATAATTAGTGTTGCTTGCCCGTAACCTTATAACCTACTTATACCCGTTGGCACATTTTCAATAAACAGCATGTAGGTAATATCAATTCTCTAAATCGTTCAAAAAATGATTACTGCTTATCCTGCTGACTCAAAATCAACAAAAAGATACAAATAAACCAATAAAAACAAAAAGACCAAAAACCAATAAATTACAAATACGTTTCACTTCCGCCTACTAATTTCAAAAAAAAAAAAATTCTCAACACATTTTCAACGTCACATCCGTTAACCAATATTAATTTAATAGTGACAATAATGTATATTACTTATGTATATGTAGTAGATATAGAAAGGTGTTGTATGTCACAGATTAAACTGCGCACACAAACCGTCGGTTGCCACACAACCGTCTATATACATGGGTGGTTGGAAGATGCAATATCAAACCGTGTAGTGTGTACCCCCTGTACTCATCTTCGCATCCCTTTCCGATCCCTTTTAATTGAACATGTTGCTTTAGCTTATAGCAGCTTTACGAATAAATAAGTACATACATCAATTCATCTGTTTTTTTTTTTGCTCGTGTGTGTTAATTCCTCGCATGTCAATAACATTTTTGATATAGGTCACTTTTTCGCAACTAGATTAAATTTACAAAAACCATCCTAAATGAGTAAAACCAAAAATTATTTTAGAATATAAAATTAAAATTTTTATATTTTTAAATAAAAGAAAAAATTAATTAGGCAAGACACTTTTTATGTACGCCGAATACCAAAAAAAAAAAAAGAAAAAAAGAATTAATTAAAAACAAATTATCTTCCGTCTCTTTTAAAACAATATTTATCTTTCAAAAAAAAAAAGACAGCATTAATTTATAACAGTTTTCATAATTACACAGGCAAACAACACCACATATCCATTTCTTGATTGCATAAAACACTTCGCAACACACATGTTAAACCTATTATTAATATAATATGTAAAATAAAGTTGCAAACCTAGTGATAAGCGGCACCGAAAAGCGTGAACTAGACAGAAACCACTTGTTTGAAAACGAGAACGGTCAATTTGATAACATAATGCACTCTCTAATTTTCAACAAAAAAAAAAAGAAAACATCGTTTTTTCTTTAATACACTTTAAAAAAAACTTTTCATCAAAAAACACCTGAAATTTAATTTTAAGGTTTTTTTTTAATTACATAATAAAAATCAGTTGCCACCACTTTCAGGTATGGTCAGTATAATTAGAACCATCGCTCACTGTGAATCATAATCATATCTCATCCCAAACACGGCAAGTGTACATACACATACGGCGGGTACATTAAACTATACACATACAATAATAAAGAGGAGATTGTTCAACCATTTGAAAAGGAATCAGAGAGAGGATTACACAGGACCGCAGCAACGGCACATTCGGCGCGTCACGTTTAAGATCTCACCGTATACTGATGTGATGGCCGTTAACAGTCAAACGTATACGAACGAACACAACACTACCTATGTTCAGTTTCTACTCGATACACACTTGGTCGCTTCACTGTACACACAGCGGCGAGAGCTATACCCCATACGTATGTAGCTCTACCAGGATTTCTATCTGGGTAAAAATCCTACGGCGCGCATGAGCCTTCTCCTATTTAGAATATTATTTGTTCTACATCTTCAAACAAAATTATAAAATCATAGCAATATTGTTTTTGCTTAATATTTTTTTATGTGTGTATTATAAATATTGTAGATGTATACATATGTACATCAATTTTCTGGCGTGCCTATTTTTAAACAGAGCAAATAATTATTAAAATTATGAGTTTTTCTTCTTTATTTGAAAATAGTTATATTAAATCGTACAGATTTTTTTTTATATGTTAGATTTCAAATCAAAACTAAATGTTGGAATAATACTAAAAGTTATAATTACTTTGTCGAATTTCACCATTGTACAACTTGGTTGAGTTGTACAACATGTTGAATCGTATGTGGGGCAGTTGGTTAACTACTTTGATGGTTGCATAAACGGTTGAAGGAGAATCAAAATATTTTGAGCAGAGCAAATGGTCTATGAACATGTTGTACTGTGTGTGGGGTAGTTGAACAACAAAACCAGTACGTATATGGTGTAACGGGTGTAAATCAACAAAATATTTACAGCGGTAACAATTGGAAAGTTTAAATATTTGATTTTGTTTGTTATTTCCAATAGCTTGCGGTGATACCGCACTTGAAAATTTTAAATCTTCAAAAGAATTTCCCGTTGCAAGAAACCTTAATGTAATTCCCAAGCGTGTTTTTGCAGAAATTGCATCACGCATAAACGTATCTTCTTTGTTTATTAAAGGTGTTATTTTGACTAAAATATCATTAATAATTTCTTCGTTCATTCGCATATAATTTTTATAATCGGTTCACATTCACTAATTGTTTTTAATAGTTTTTCATTAGAAAATTTTTTCCCAACCACTTTTTGCTCCATTTTCTTTTTTTTTTGTTCGTTTACTCAAGCTTTCTTTACTAATTTCTGCAATTACTGCTAAGGCAAGAATTTTATCGATAATTTTAACGAAGTTCTCTTTTTAAAAAATTGTGAATAACTGAAGTTGGACAACAAGTTGAATAAATAGTTTAACAGTGTATGGCAAACATTTCAACTTGTAGTACAACTAGGTAGTACAACAAGTTGAACCGTATATGGGCCACATTAAGGATATATACTGAAACGCAAAAAACCAACTTTTTCCATTGAGTTTGAAATATTTTAACAATAGTCGATTCTCCATCGAGTAAAGAAATTGTATGTCACGGACAAATTAAAAGAAATAATTAATGTGAATGTTCTCATTTATCGTGTGTTGTTTGAACCTGAAGTAGCTTAGCTACGAATAAATTTTTAAAATTGATCATATTTTATCCAACTTTCGTGAGAAAAAAAAATAGTACTATGAACCTTATACTTTGCATTATTTTTCAATGAGAAAAAAACCGGACCCACAGGCCTATCTTTTTCGTAAGAATTAAAATAAAAATTAGAAGGCGGAACCACGCGGTTTTGACACTATTTTAAAAAACTGTGCCTGCCATTTTCGACGAGAAAGGTAGTACAACATATAATGAATGTTTTCCATTTAGGAAACTAATTTTTTAAAATTTTAACCTTTCAGTTGCTTTTAGATGCAATTAAAAGATTAGTTTTGCAATAAAATTAAAAAAAAAAATAGTTTTTTGTGAAAAAAAGAAAATTCTAAATTTTCTAAAGAAAGTTTTCTAAATGGAACATACTCTATACGTCAACTGTCAGGATAATAATTTCGATAGGTGCTAAATCCAACGTCAACCATAGTCAAATTAAATCTTTATTTTATAGAAAAAATTTATTAATTGATATAATTCCTTATACAATACACATCTTAATTCATAAAATAAGTGTTTCTAGTAATAATATTTAACATTATGATTAATTTTCAAAAAATTTCAGATGTAGTACTCGATTTGACTGGATACACATACTTAAAATACGTTTCATAACTTAAGGCGTTTTCAGTTTTCCAATCATCCTCAAACTATAATGATTACTGATAAAATTTTCGAGAAGCTGAAAACGTATTATCAAACGTATATTAACACTATGAGGCCCGAGCACTTTCATAGTAAACTTCCCCGGAAGCCGGCAATATTTAAAAAAAAAAAAACTTTATATAAACAAATACATAAAATAAAATGATTCAAACACTGAATAGATTCAACACAGTTCAACATGTATGTGTAAAAGTGTAAACATACGTACATACTACATATACACTGACAGTCAAATCATTTTTATATAAAAAATATAAATTATATATTTTATGTACATATTTTTTGTTTATCTTAAAATTTTTTATGCATACATAGAAACCAAAAGAGTAGTATGTGTTGGTATCTTGGTATGTATTTGTATGAGTAGGAACACATTCGTGTGACGAATGATAAACATCACACACATAATGCGTAACCAACTAATCAATTAATCATTGATCGCGGTCGGCCTCTGGGGATATTTTGTTTGGTTTCGGATGCCGAAGCCGTGGGACTGAAAGTGTTAATAGTGAAACAGAGGCGTAGCGAGCATAACTGGCGCCCGGTGCGTGACACATTATTTACGCCCCCTGAACTTCTAAAATATTCAAAATTTTAGGTAATGGGACGGTGTATTTAAAATTTCTGGAAAAATTCTTTCTCGTAAATTTGTATTTTAAATTTTTCCCGAAAAGTTGCCTTAACGACCTTTTTTTGCTCGCCAGTGCTTTGTATGTGTGTCTATATATTTAAAGTCATAACCTGGGAGTAATTTCGTAATTTCCCTACACTTTCACGTAACAAAATTCTAATGACAAACACAAAAAAAATTTAAAGTAATAGCGCCCCTCCTATTAGCTTTTGACGCTTCTCTTACTAGCTTTTGGCGCTCCTCTCAAAGTGGCACCCGAGTCATGATAATACCCCCATGCACCATTCTCGCTACGCCACTGTAGTGAAATTCTTTAAATATTACTTCAATATTCAAGATGAAATTTCACAAAGTAATTCTTTTAATAGTGAATTATTTAACGTCAAAATTATTTTCCAACCGTAAGCGTATTTTTATACACCGAAACGGGACTGTATAAAAGCCACAGGGGCGAAAAGTTGCGACTCGAGTTGTCGAATAGGTGCGACGAACTCTGGAAGAAAATAATTTAAGTATCGTTAACAACAAAATTTTTCATTTAATACGAAACTCTTTCAAATTTCACACTTTAATTACACTTTGAACTTAAGAGAAATATGGTCAACAGAATAATTCCATTCTAGTAATAACTTCTGTTCTATTTGTATTGTGTAAAACTAGGAAAATACATTAGTTACAAACATTTTAAAATTAATTTTCCAAGTAAGAAATTTTTTGCTCCACAAGTTGCTTTTCAGTTATTTATTTCAAACATTCTACATTCTATGTTATTTATAAAATATTTCAATTTTAGCTCTTTAAATAACTCTTTAAACATTTTAACTCTTTAAACAATTTTAAGACAAACTTTAAACGCGTAAAGTTTCTAAGCTATTAGTTTGAAATTTTGACAGAATATTCTTCATTCCATCTTCCATATATCTATGGATCCCATTTTTATAAAAATCTTCCTATTTTATCAGATGCGGAAAACTGTTAGAAAAGGGCCTAAATTTTGTACTTTTTATTCAAACCACCGCCATTGTTTCAAATTTCAAAAAAAGAAAAAACCTTCATAGGAACATAGCGGCTTACCTACAGATTGACAACCTATTTGATTTTTTTTTCGAATGAAAACTGCGGCCGCAATCGTGGGCACCAATAGCCACCCATTTTTAAAGACACTTTTTTCAAAAAATATAATAATTATACAAAATAAATAAAAATGAATTTAAAAAAATATTTATGTATTGTTAAATAATGGTGTTAATCGTAAAAAAATTTAATCCCCATTCTAAAAAATTGACTATTTTTCGGCCGGTCACTCTGTGATAGTACCTTAATATAATTTCTATTTTTCAAATTCCTAGCGTATCATTTTTTGATGTTGGCATCTCTGATTTTCTTTTTTTTTTTGTAACCTTATCGATTGTACTTGTCACTGGCAGTAAAAGGTTTCTGCCAAAAAAATTTATTTTATGGTTAAAATCAAATGATTAATGGATGCGTTGCGGAAATGTCCAATTGACGTATTTCAACGTTATGATACATAAAATCATACATAGTAATGGTGACAGCGCTGGGGAGTTAAGAGATGTATAAAATTTGATTACTTGAAAATTGAATATTCCAAGAAATTTTTTATAAAAAAGACGGCTTAGGTACATTTCAACAAACACTCGAATTAATTCTCGTTTTAGTGAGCATGCGCACAGTTGACTTTACTGTTCCAACTAGGCAGAATTGTAATTCCAGTTTACACACAATTTGAAATTCTGTGTTCCAACAAGTATTTAAATCTAATTCTGAACTCACCCGAATTGGTTTTTAAAATTCTTGCTTTAGATTAACTAGGTATTTCAAATCCTAGACATGCGCATTAACAAAAATTTAATTTTTTACCTTATAATTTAAAAATGTAAATAGTAAACAGACAAATTTTAAGTTTTAATTGTTCTGTCAAAAAACAAATTTCAAATTTTTTACTTTATTTAATTGCTATAATAGGTATATTTTTTTAAATTAACAAACAGGTATATTTTAATTATTTATTTTATAAATATTTATATTATTTTAGTGAGTAATAAAGTAAAATATGGAGTAAAGTAAAAAAAATTCGTTAAGTGCGTGTTTTTGACACGCACTAAGTAATGTCACCTCAGTGAAAGTGTTAATTTATGATTTTTTGTTAACTCTATAGTTGTTAACTTTACAGCCCTCTTGCGTTTATTCAATATGGATGTACAACTCTATAATTATTCAATATGGATATACAACTCTATAATAATATTTCCCCCACTATGGTCACACAACGATATTAATATGTCATCCTCCGATGACATAAAAATAGTCCGTACTTTTTATTTAAAAATTAAATTAACGTATATTAAAGTACATAATAAATTTTTAGTGGATATAATTATTTGTAAATATTCTTCATAGTATGGAAGGTACAGAAGACATAACTCAAGTCTTTAGTAGAGACATCTTTTGAAGTCCCTAAAAATTAATGTAAACGTACCTATACATATTCAGTACCAAAATGAAGTTCTGAATTGAATTTTATTTTACCTTCAAATGACATTATCGAATTTAAAACACTGGATTCACTCGAATTGGAAATTCTAGTGTTTGTTGGAACATACCCATTTTATTAGTACACATATTTTTATTATTATACTTCATTTCCGGTTACATTCCCACCCACGCAAGTTTATTTTTGTTCTTGACAGCACACGATGACTTGAGAAATTGTACGTTCACGAAATGTTAAATTTTTACCTCCATAATTGTCTCTAATCAAAAGAATTCCTAAAATTCATCACGAACAAATATTTGTACAACAAATAAATATTGAAACTTGATAGGTGTATTTGCAAACATTTTGAAAAATTATCATTAAAAATCACATTCAAAAAAGAAGGAAAAATTATTTTATATTTGTTTGAAAAATATAGGTCTAAAGGGATGTATACAGAATAACATCCATTTTATCAGCACGAAGCTGTAATACGATGACGTATACGAAGGTAGGTGAACGGAAGTACAAAATTAGCCATTACCAAAAAAGATATGGTCACCGAAAAACTTATATTTTTTTACTACTATTTGAAACGACATCACACTGGGTACTATTCGACCATTTCGAAGATATATTACAAAACTATAATGATAAATTAGTATGTTTTTTTTTTTTGTTGAAAATTTTTTTCGGGAAACAGGTAAAATTTTATTTTTTTGTTGCTTTGAAAGTGCATACAGTAAGTATAATGGTCGTTCTTTTTCTTTCAAAGTTTTTGTCTATAGGGATAATTTTTATTGAGCTTATTGATATTTTGAAAAGTAAAAAGTATTCACTGAATGTTTTTAGATTAATCGATTATAATTTAATAACGAAAATAAATTATAGTTTGTATATTATAAACAAATATTTTACTTCGCAAAAATATCACATTTATTTTGAAACTGTGACAATATTGTTTCAACATAAAAGTGGTATTTTTGCAAAGTAAAATATTTGTTTATTATTTAAAAATATGGAATACCGTAAAGAATAACGTTCAAATCTATTAAATTATAGTTTATTTTCTTTATAATGCGTTATCTTATTTTGCATTATATACAAAAAAAAATTTTAAGATAATTAATAGTAAAAATCAATATTCTTAATACTTAACAGTAACAAAATGTTTGGCTTTCGAATAATGATCGGTAGCCCCGAGTTTAATTTGTTTGACCATGGTTGCAATATTTTTCTAATGTGTATTAAAAAAAAATATCATTTGACCTCTGAAAATGAAACGGGCAATCACATTTTCAACAAATTGAATTTTTCCAATTTTAATGTGCCCAGATCGTTTTACAATTATTTTTGTCTAAATAGTTAATACAATACTGTTCCTGATAACACAAGTTAGTGCTATAGTCTTAAGGGGAGAGTCGCCAAAAAAACATCAAAAACCGAACTTTTTTATTATTTTTTTTTTAATACAAATAAATACATATTTTTAAAATCTAAATATAGGGTAAAAGCCCCTATACCGGAACGCGATCTAATACTGGAACAGTTTTGACATTTATATATTAATGAAGTTATTTCTGAAAGAAACTTCTGATAACAAAAATTATTATTAATAGAATGATTATTTTTCAATTTAAATTCACCTGGCATTTAATGTTGCCTTACTTAATTAAAGAAATACATATATATATATATATATATATATATATATATATATATATATATATATATATATATATATATATATATATATATATATTATATATATATATATTATATATATATATATATATATACATATATATATATATATATATATATATATATAACAATTTTTGTTGATTACAGTATTTTGATCCCTTATTTACGTCTGATACTTAAACCATTCTATATTTTCTACATTGACGTCTAGATGTCACTATATGTGTCATATTACTCATATTACACGTCTGTTTATATATCGATTTCCAGCTCCTAGTGTCATTAATATTTCTTTGTTTGGTTTAAGATGTCGACATTTTGTAAAAGAAAAACATTAATAAATAAAAGTTTTTGGGTTGTACTTTTTTTATAAACATATTCATTGGATTAAAAAAACTTTGTTTCATGCTTATAAAGAAAACAAAATTGGTATTTAATTTATTTGTCAATTTTTATAACCCAGTTTAATTACACACCTAAAAATAGTGTTCCGATATAGGGACTTTTACGTCATAATATTATTTCTACATGTCTTGAGAGTACAATTTTTTTTTTCTAACACGCGGAAAGAAAAGAAATGTTCTGTTTGAAAATGAACTGACGGTTCGAAACAATATTGTCACAGTTTCAAAATAAATGTGGTATTTTTGCGAAGTAAAATATTTGTTGATTATTTACAAATATGGAATACCATAAAGTAACGCTCAAATCTATTAAAACAATGTTTACATTTACTATGCACCAAATTTCAAATCAATTATGCATAGTTACTTAAAGAATTATTAAATGTTTTCAAAATGTGCGGCATCTCTCCCACATTCACCCTATTATACACGGAGAGAAAATTCCTATAAAAATTACTGTGCTCATGCCACAATCGACGCGACGTGTAACAGGCGAACATATTCAATTTTGTACGGTAAAATTATAAAAATTATAGTTATATTATTGTAATTTTTATATCTTTACCGTACAAAAATTGGACATGTTCGCCTGTTACACGTCGATTGTAGTATGAGCACAGTAATTTTTATAGGAATTTTCTCTCCGTGTATGTATTATACATAATATTAGGTATGTATGTAGATATTAGAGAAAGAGTAACAATAATAACATTCTTCTTCCTATTTTTCAATTTACACACTTTCCGCAACAATTGATCTTTTCAATTTTTATATTTGATCTTACAATTTTTTTCTCATAACTCCTTTATCCCGGATACTTAAAAAGAACTTGTCCTCTTAATATATATCTTATACTTATCTGTAATAATATATTTAAAAAGTCTCCTCTTTGATCGCACATTTTAATTTCATTTCAATTTATTGTACTTAATAAATGCGTTTAAAAATTTTTATCATGTACTCTTGCTAAAATTGCTTTAACACAAAAGATGACATTGAAATCTTTTTTTTTAGAAATGAGAACTATTATTATAGTTATTGTTTATGCCTATTTCAGTATGTAGTATAAAGATTAATAAAAATAGAGTGAGCCGTGGTTCTTTACACGCAATCGTGTGTAAAGTACAAAATTTTGCACAGCTGTGTGTAAAATATAGTTTACCTATATAGTATTTTGTACATTAAATAAGTAAATAGCAGACGTAGACAAAATCTTTTATCTACAACTAACTTCTACGAAATTGCTTATTTATTGTACAATATATTAATAATCTAGTTAAGCTAGTCGTGTACTTTACACATGACTGTGTGTAAAACACTACAGTTTACTATACTTTTATTAATCTTTAAATTGTATATTGTATTAAAATCTGTACAAAATTTCTGTATAAAATTGTTACTTAACAACTACTGGTTGAGATTTGTTTTTAATATATTTCAAGTTTGACATAATTTTTATAATAATATCTACCTACGACAAAATTAGTCGTAGCTAAAGTATAGTACGCAACTCGGTAGTTGGTTGTAAGGTATATTACACACTCGCCGCTACGCGGCTCTTGCCTAACTTTTTCGCTCGTTTATAATATACAATTTAAAACCTCAGTTATGTAATATACTATAAGCGCGTTTTTGCCTTAACTTGAGTGAGTTGAAATTTGTTTTTTTAATTTAACTTTTTCTCTTAGCAATGTGAGGAGCGGAGCGGTTTTTTCAAACATTCAGGCTTAAAGTTGCCTCGTAAAAAATGCCACAAAAATTGTTCTCACTTATAGTTTATTTGGATAATTTGGAATATCATTTTCAGTTAGTTTCTGCTTCATTTAAGCTAACAAAAAAAAAATGGAACAAAGAAGTTGATGAATGAAGTTCAAATGTTCTTGTTTTTCTGCTCTCCTAAAAAAAGCACTAAAAATGAGAGACGACCGTATGCCTGGAAGGCAACAAATTGTAATGATTCTTTTTTTTTATTTAGTAGGGTAGAAGCCCCCTTTGTGGAACGGTATCTAATTATGAACATTTACATATTAATGAGGTTATTTCTGAAAGAAACGTCTGATAACAAAAATTATTATTAATAGAATGATTGTTTTTCAATTTAAGTTCACCTCGCATTTAATGTTTCCTTACTTAATTAAAGAAATAAATATGTAAATGCCAAAATTGTTCCAGTATTAGATACCGTTCCACAAAGGGGGCTTTTACCCTAAATTATTTAAAAAAAAAAAGAAAACATTGTCAACATTTCAAAATCAACTTCACAACAAATTCTAATACAAAAAGAAAAAGTTTAATAACATTTTCCTTCATCTCTGCAACCGAATAATAGCCACCTAATTATCCAGTTTACATTTAACAATACTTTACAATTTATTACTCACGATGTACTAGCGTTTCAATTCATTTATATTCCATCGAATTTCCCGTATAGTTTGCCAGACCCGGCATCATTAAATCAATAAATCGTGTTTCGATTTTCTCGCATCACTCGTGTACCGACCGGTAAGTACCAACCGGTACAGTTGGTTGCCGGTGCCCGGCCCGAGGATGAGTCTGTCTGGTGTAATGTAATGAATGATATCTTAACAAGTAGTGATTCTACACTTGCTGCATCTTAAATAAACTGAACCTTGAGCGAGGCGAATCAGGCGGGCGAGCGAATTGGTTGCTGAACTGCGAAGCAACTAACTGTAGGAGTTGCGAGTAGTGAACCACGTCGACGTCACCATCAATTCTAGTGACATTTAATTTTAGTAGTAATTCAAAATTTAGTGTCAAAATGATTTATTGCTGTTACGTTCACATTTACGTTAACATAGTTTAGTTTAGTGTTGTTGCTTGTGAATGAGACACACTAGTAGAGTATATACTAGTATCTATTTCCACCACAGAACAAATAGAACGAACATAACTGTCTCTTTTCTGCAATCACTTATGTGGAAGTATGTGCATCTTAGGCTGCTTAGGTGTCAGTTGCTCAGTACCCGTCGCTCAGTGTAAGTCAGTCAAACAACAATAAATTTGATTGTTGAACCGGCACAAGTAGCGTTGTGGTATCACACACATCACATACATGTATGTGAACCAAAGGTCACGTGACGGCTATCACCACTCACACAAACAGAGTTTACCGCACAAATACAAAGTAAACACCGTGCACGTATACAACATATTTTCTATCTCAAGTGGTTACACAGGTTCCAGTAGTATAGAAATATGTATTTTCTCTCTAGTTGCTCTATGATTTCCACTCACTCACTCACTCACAAACTCATCTTGTTTTTCTGCTATTTTGTTGTCTTTTTTTCTATTTTGTTATTTTGTTAATGTAAATTTATTGTATCCTAGCTATTATCATTAGGAGTAGCTTATATGTTATACACGTATATGTACTTTTCTAATGATGTTTTTAGGTTTCAAATAATAATACTTACATATAAGGTGTTTTAAGTGAATGTCCATTTTGAAAAAAATTAACTTATTACAGCGGGTACCATGAAAAGATCCCAGCCCCGGACTATGACACAAATCCGTTTCTAGTTTCTACGCCTCGAGAAACCGAAAATGAGGTTCCCTGAAATTTGTATATATATATATATATATATATATATATATATATATATATATATATATATATATATATATATATATATATATATATATATTATATATATATATATTGTCCACCATTTTCTACAACCCTCCTCCATCGATCAACAATTTTGTCTATTCCCGATTTGAAGAAAGTCTTATCCTTTGAGCTTAGGAAGTTCGTTACTGCCATTTGAACATCATGAATATTTTGAAAACTTTTACCATCAAGAAAATTTTGCATGGAGAGGAACAAATGATAATCAGATGGAGCTAGATCAGGTGAGTAAGGAGGATGGGGTAAAACCTCATATCCAAGCTCCTGGAGTCGCTACGTCGTCCTTAAAGCCGTATGTGGCCTATAGTGATGGAGAACTATCGATAGTCCCGACTATCGATAGTTCCGACTATCGATAGTCCCGACTATCGATAGTCCCACTATCGATAGTTCAGACTATCGGTAGTTACCGATAGTACCAACTATCGATAGTTATCGATAGTTTTTGATGCTCAAGTTTTGGCCCACTGGCCTAGCGTTGTCATGCTGGAAGAGAAACACCTTTGTGATTATGCAATGTTGGACGAAGTTCACGGAGTAAACAAAGCCAAGTTTCTTCAAGTGGTTCTCGATCGTTGTATGCGTAGTGTGAAACTTCTTTGCGATCTCTCTAGTGGTCAACAACGGTTCGTTACACACTATAGTGTGTTCAAAACATCATCATCAAGTTTTTTAGGTCTTCCGGAGCGAGGTTTATCTTGAAGAGACATGTCACCTGACCTAAACTTTGCGAACCATCTTTGGACGCTACGAACGTCAATCTTAGATGACCCAAAAACAGCACACAAATTTTTATGAGCTTCCGTAACATTATGCCCAAGTTGGAACTCATAAAGTATAGAATGACGTAAATGAATTTTTTCAGAGTTCATATTTAACGTAAATTTTTTCACCGTCAAATCCCCAAAAAATAGTCTAATCTGTAAATTGGAAAACCAATGATATTAGCTTTCAACTAATACCAAAATGATCCAAATCGGACAGAGCGTAACGAAGGAATGAGCGAACAAAATTTGTTTAATTGAAAAACGACAAAACTTTCTTACCAACCTAATATATATATGAAAATTGTCTGTCATACTTACGTTAACTTCGCAACTTGTCGCTAGAGAATCGTATCATTGCCAATAGTAATCTGTCTTATGTTAAATCGAAATGTGATAATAATACATACATCAAAAACAGCAATTATTGGCTGATTTAGATTATCCGTAAAATTTGATTCCAAAAATGGTGGAAGTGCAGTTTTTATAGACGATTTTTGAAAGAAGAAACGTAATTTAATAGACATGCGTGCAATTTTTTTCATTTTTTACTTTTTCAATAAACATTAGACAGGAAATTTTTACCGCAAATGTCACATTGAAATGTTAAAATACCACAAAGAAATAGCATAAAATTGGTTTGATGAATTGGTAAATTGAATTTCATTTACCACACAAGGTCCGCATTTTTATATTTGTCTTTATACCCGTTTCTTTTTGAAAATGTTTTTAAGTAAAGCTCAGAGAAAAAAAAACATGAGCTTTTTTTCATAAAAAAAAAAAATTCTAATACAAATTGAAAAAGTTCTACGTTCGTTAATAATGTATGAATTCATGTTTAGTTCATTTTCATGATAAAATATTAAAAACATCAGAGAGAAATGTTGCTACGCCATTTGCGTCACTTCTCTCCTGCTCCCCCGCCGTCGCGAGAATCACATACTTATCTATGTGTATCTCTTCATAGATATATATATATATGTGTAGTACATGTATTTAATTGTTGACAAATAATTTACGACAAATTACTGGGGCATAAATAAAAATATTAAAATCAACATCTAATACTGAAATGTGGAACAAAATTAAAGCAATAAAAGGCATCAGAAAAACTAACAAAATATGTGCTATAAAAAATACTAGCGAAATAACAACGGATCCAAAACAGATTGCCGAATACTTGGCAGATAACTTTGAACAAAATTCTTCAAATAGTAAATTAGATCCTACATTTTTAAATTTTAAAAGTGACAACCCGTATGAACATACAGAAGTTGTGGATAATAACCCATTAAATAATGCCATCACAGAACCAGAATACGATCATGCGCTCTCGACGTCAAAAAACACAACTCCAGGTCCAGATCAAATTCCATATCAGTTCTTGAAAAATCTGCACAGATCAGCTAAAATACACCTACTAGAAATATATAACTGTATATGGCTTAATAACTGTTTTCCAACAACTTGGAGAAATACAATCACTATACCTATACTAAAGCCGAATAAAATATCCACCGACTCAAAAAGCTATAGGCCAATATCGTTATCTTGCACAATGTGTAAAATACTTGAAAAAATTGTAAATAACCGGTTAATGTGGTATCTAGAATCAAAAAATCTTCTTGCCGCAGAACAAGCAGGATTTCGTCGAAATCGTTCTACTATAGATCAAATAATCAATATTGAATCTGACATACGGGACGCATTTGCAAATAAAGAGCACCTAATAGCTGTTTTTTTGGATATAGAGAAAGCCTTTGATCTAACTTGGAGAAAACTGCCGTTACAACAGCTAAAAACATGGAATATCCAAGGTAATATATTAAATTACTTACACAACTTTCTACAGAACAGAACATTTCAAGTAGGTGTTAATAATGTGCTATCTAGTAAAAGAACTTTAGAAAATGGTATACCCCAGGGCTCCCCAATTAGTGTTACACTGTTCACTATAGCAATTAATCAAATAACGTCCAGTATAACATATCCAGTCAAAACGTTACTATATGCAGATGATATTGTTATATACGCTAAATCCAAAGATCTAAATGCAATTCAAAAACTCCTACAAGAAACAATAATTAAACTAGAAACTTTTAGCCAAACAACTGGATTTAAATTTTCACCAGAGAAAACACATGCGATGCATTTCACTCAACTTAAAAGTTACATACCACCTCAGCTAAAGATACTAGATACAAACATTAATTTCGTTAAAAATACAACATTTCTAGGACTAAATATTGATGATAAACTTACATGGAAAAAACATATTGAGGGGTTAAAAGTTAAAATTCACAAACGTATTAACATTTTAAGAACTATATCAGACCACAATTGGGGAGCAGACACTGACACAATACTAAAAATCTACAGGTCCCTAATACGATCCCAACTTGATTATGGCAGCATTATTTATTCTACAGCTAAAAAAAGCATAATCAAACAACTTGACACTTTACAAAATATGGCTATTAGAATTAGTATAGGTGCCCTAAGAACAACGCCAGTGGAAAGCTTATTAGTAGAGGCAGGAGAATTACCTCTAAGATATCGAAGAAACCTGCTTACCATCCGATACTGCTCAAAAATATTAACAGATAAAAATAATCCCACAATTTTAAACATAAAATCCACCAAAAATAGCTCCATCTACCAACAAAACGTAAACATTTCCCAGCCAATTCATATACGCTACAAAAATTTACTTAATAAACTTACTCTACCATTTCCAAAAGTCCTTAAATATGAGCATTCTGACACTCCACCGTGGCTAATACCAAATCCTACGATAAATTTACAACTAACAAACTATCCAAAGAAGAATACTAATTATATGCTGATACAAAATGAATTTAATCAAATTCTATCGGAGTATCATGACTATTGTCAGTATTACACAGACGCATCTAAAAATGATTTAGGATATACTGGAGCAGCAGTTATACATGGTCAAAATGTCCAGTTGATGCAGTTCGATAAGGGTACTAGTACATACACAGGAGAACTGAGAAGTATACTTGAAACTCTTAGAATTATTCAAACTACCACTGATAAAAATCACTTAATCTGTACAGACTCACTAAGCTCATTGCAGGCCATAACTCATCTTTACCCCAAAAATGCCATTGTTCAAAGAATTAGAGTAACATTACATCAAATAAAAACTGCAAGTAAAAATGTTCAATTTGTATTTGTTCCCTCACACGTAGGTATACGAGGAAATGAAGAAGCTGACCATAATGCAAAAATAGCTGCGAACAACAGAGTAGGAATTAAAATTAAAAAAATAGATTTAAAAGATCATCTAAATTTAGCACGACAAATGTTATTAGCTAAATGGCAAGAATTATGGGACATAACCAATCAGAAACTACGTGCTATTAAACCGAAAACTACACCCTGGAAAACCAAAATACCAAATAGAAAAGATCAAATAGTACTCGCACGATTACGGTTAGGGCATACTCGGATTACGCACCAATATCTCTTTAACAAAGAGCAACCAACTCGATGTCCAACCTGCAATGAACAATTAACAGTGAAACACATACTGATCGAATGTCCGCAGTATCTGCAACAACGGCAGCTCTCAAATATACCTAGGACATTACAAGAAATACTAAACCCAGACCTACATAAAACCAGTAATACAATAAAATTTTTAAAACTAACAAATTTATACAAAAAAATTTAAAGAGATTTTACTATATAATATATTAATGTAATGTTGTTTATTACTAATATCGAAACATATATTAATCTGTAAGATAAAATTATTATTGTACACAGTCATATTATTATGTATTTTATTGTAACAATATTTACACGGGTGCCAATGATCCTGGTAATCGAGGTACCTGAAAATAAATTTATTTAAAAAAAAAAAAAATATTAAATAAAAATTTCTCTAAACGAAACAAAAAAAAATTATAAAAATGAATAAAATATTTAGTCACTGACTATTGTTAACAGTGGATGCGCTCCAAGCTTTTCCACAATCTTAGAAAAAAGCTAATAGCATTCCATTTTTACTTTAAATTTGCTGAGGAGTGAGGACAGTTGACAAAACGAAAAACATCCTTCCATTCAAAAGTTCCAAGAATATTACATATTGTGTAACATGCAACTTAAAATTAAAATTTTATTTAATTTGACTATTGTTTTTTTTTTTTTTTTTTTTTTTTTAATAATTAAATCAATATTTCTTTTAATATTTTCTAAAATATTAGTAAATTTATACGAATATTTTTAATTTAGACAAATTTTATAGTCAATATACTCAAAACCGAATTAAAATCACTTAAGACATGGCAAGTCTATTATAAGCAATTTCACAGATTTTTGTACAGAATTGGGTATTCGTTTGCTACAGAAATGTACACGATATATATATATATATATATATATATATATATATATATATATATATATATATATATATATATTAATATATATATATATATATATATATATTTATATATATATATATATATATATATATATATATATATATATATATATATTTATATATATATATATATATGTATATATATATATATATATATATATACATATATATATGTATGTATATATGCGTCTGCGCGATAACTCTCGAACGAAGCATCCCCAATCTTTACGAAATTTGGTGAAAAGGTCAAATGTCGCAATAGCTTGGATAAGTTCGTCAGCCAGATACGTCCGATTTTTAGAAGCAAAAATTTTGGCCAGTTTTCGCCGCTTTTAGGTAAATTTTTGTAAAATTTGGCCAGAATTCAAAAATTTTTTTACACCATCGAAAAGAGCGTAAAAAGTTGCAGAAGACAACCTTTTAAAACATTGTTCTAAGTGAACTAGCTTTTGAGAAAATTTAAGAAATTTGCTGAATTTTTTTACAATAAATGCTCCATCGTTTTTATCATTACAATAACTATATTTATTTCTGTTTCATTTTTCAAAATAAAAATAAACTTACTTTTCAAGAACACGTCATCACCGATTTTGAAAGTGTATCTACTGTTACAGAACTATTTTAGATCGATATAAATTATGTTATATGAGGTCTGCCAGTGTCCGGCGGTCCCAAAAGCGCCAAAAATAAAACTACCCAACCGATTTTGAAAATTTTTTCACCTTTTAAAAGTTAAATTCTTTTAAATGCATATGTGCTATAATATATGAGATTCGCCAGCGTTCTGAGGGCCCAAAAGCGCTAAAAATTAACTACCCAACCGATTTTGAAAATTTTTTCACAATTAGAGAGCTAAACTATTTTAGATGGATACAGGTTGTATGAGATTCGCCAGTACCCAATCTTTGGAAATTCACTATGTTATGTAGATGCTGCGACAGGGGTATTTTTTACTAGACCGACTAGGCTCAGGTTCACAAGGATCTGCAAGGAAAAAAATATTTGAATTTGGAATATTTTGATAACAAAAAGGGACACTTCAATTTATTTAGTAATGATATTTAGTATGACACAAGAACCTTTTAAACGTAATATTTCAGAGGTCAAAAAAGTCTCAATAGACAAAATTGATTTAATAATTACGAACACGTGATAAGACACTAATTATAAGAGTAGTTGTTAAATATGGCTCTACAATTATTCTTTAAAATTTAAATAAAAATACTTTTTTATTCCTCAATGTAAAATCTTTTTACGGACCCGTGAAATCTTGCAGTCCGGCACCAGTTCACGAACCGGCGGTTGAAAAAGACTACTATAAAACCTGTATTCAACGTTTCTCCAAAATACAAATTTAACATTTTTAACCCTCATTCGTATGTAGGGTATTACAAATGTAAGTAGACAGAATCATAAGTATGTTTAGTGTTATTATTATTCAACACGTTTTAAAATTGTTCTACGATTTGAACTGTAGGTACTATTGTTGTATTTTAATTTAAAATTTATATCGAAACATGAATACTAAATTTAAAACAACAGACACCGATACACAAAAAGTACATATATCTCTGAATCGACTGGGTACATTACTTTTATTTATTAAATATCTCCATTTAATTTGCATCGTAAATTACTGTAAAAAATATGGTCATGCTCGTAAATTAATTAAAAGATTAGAAACTTTAATGTACGAGGAGTATGTTTAATAACGATATAATAATAATAATGGGGTTTAACTCCCGACGCCACTCACATCATTATTTTTCTAACTTTATTTATTCCACATTACATGTTGCAAGGACAAGAGAAATTATGTGCGGGCTACAATTTGGTAGGTATGCGTCTGTCCCATCTTCTTAAGGGGGAAATAGGTGTAGAAGCTTCAAAAAATTCGGTTTTTTTCTTTCATAAATCGACTATAGAACTATTTCAAAACAAAATTCCAAGCCGTTTAGAAGTTATAAGCGTTTGAGTGAGTGTGACTCTTATATATGTAACTGCCACTATTATTTTCAAACGCGTTTTTCTAGAAACAAATTTTTTCGAATTTGCGTTGACTCTAGCTCCTACAGTTTTTTATCAATCGTTAACAAATTCAGCACATAGTTTCTTTATATAAATACGCTCTATTTGAACCTCAATCCTGAATAATATCGTTATTTTAACTATTTTTTTATTGCAAAAAGATTACAAAAATTTGGCAAAAAGTAATACTAAATTTTCATATTCCTCAAAAAAATATTAATTTTCGATTTTTTTGTGGGAATTGAAGTTCAAATAGAAGAAACACTTAATAAAAAAAATAAATTTTTAAAAAAAATTATTTTCAGATGAAAATTGTGACCTCCAGGATGTACGCAAATTGCCCAGCCGGATAGCCGAATGCGCGGCAGCTGATATCTCCGTTACTTTTCGAAAAAAATGTTTGAAAATTTTAGAATACACTGTTGAATATATGTATAAAATGACTCCAAGATATAAATAAAATATATATATATATATATATATATATATATATATATATATATATATATATATATATATATATATATATATATATATGTATATATATTCTTTATGTGTTAAAAAAAATTCATGAAAATCACTAAAAATACGCCGTCCTACACCTACTTCCCCCCTTAAGTAACTATGCTGATATATATCTGGAACTGTCAAGAGAAAATGTAGAAAACTTTCACAAGCATAGTCGGCCGTGAGATTCGAACCCTTAACCTACCAATCGGTAAATGCCAGTGTTTGAGCCACTCCGCTGGAGCAGTATATATAGATTAATATTTAGATAATTTTTGGAATAAAAATAAAAATGTCATTCTGTATTTTGATGTAAAATTTTATCAAAATCCGACCTAGTAACAATGTCAACTTTTCATGTCCAACTACAGGTAAAATTTAACATGTAATTGTGATATATCCAGTCAAATTAAACACACTGTATACTAGCGTATTAAAGTACAATGAATTTATTTACATTAATTTAATCACTCACATGATGGAACATCAGTCAATGGTGCCCATGCAAAATCTACGTAGTACTTGTATACAAATATATACTACTTGCATAGTTATTAAACTATATTGTAGATATTCATAGAATATATCAAACTATACCTATGTTTATTTATAGTATGCTGCTCTGCTATAATATATATATATATATATATATATATATATATATATATATATATATATATATATATATATATATATATATATATATACAGTCGATATTATCTAACTGTATATTAATTTATATGTAATAGTTGCATATAATCAAGTTCGATCATTGTGCGAAAAATGTATTCCCTATTCCCGTTTACCTTCTTAGCGTTCTCACTATAGTGATGGGTAGTGGGAATTTAACTTACAAGGAATGTTACAGAGTGTCTCCCTGCGATTTCATTCATTTTAACATGTATTATAGTACTTGACAAAGTAACAAACATATTATAATTGTACGTGCCCAATCGCATATTTAGAGGGTAAAACACGCCTTCCAAAATTTGTAGAAAAATCATATTTTGGTCTTTTTCTCATACTAACCCTTAAGCAATTTTAATGAAAAGTGTTCAAAAGATTTGACGAAAAATCTGAAATAATCCCAAAAGTCAAGGAATAGCCAGTTAATTTGAGTTTTCCTATTTTATAAATTTTACAATGGAAAAATGCCAAATATTTAATTTTTCTTAAAAATTTCGTCCTCATATACACCAAGGATTCTTTTTACAATACACGTGCGAGAAAGAACGAAACATATTTCGTAATCTTTTTAAGAAAGAAAGAAATATATTTTTTATTCCTTTTAAGCATGTACTACAAATATATATAATTTGTATACAGGATGTTTCATGTATTAAATATGAAAGGTATTTTTAATACGAAATATATTTATTTTTTATAATAGTATAAATTTTTAACTAATTATTCAATATTTTGCACTAAAATGTATTGCAAATTACAACAATTATCACATACATTTGTATTCTATACACATCGAAATCGCAAGTCATAGTTATCAGCCTGTATATTCTGAATTTGTGTTTAAAAAGAGATACAAATATAATTGCATTTCTATCTGACCAGGGTGTATGATAAAAAGAATCGTCGCTATATAGCCCCCCATAACCGCCCTGTTCCGCTGCTCAGTTACGTTGGATAACACGTATTATTTATTAACTAATAACTTGTAGCTCATATAGCAAATTTTAAAGAATTTGAGCTATAATTTCCTCAAAAAAATTTTAATAAACGATAAACCCACTCTTAGGGGTGTTTAATCCCTTAAAAATTATGTAACCCCAATAAAAAATATTCTAGACTAATGTAACCTCAGTTTAAATCTTTTGACCACTTTTCATCAAAATTACTTAAGGGGCTAATATGAAAAAAATACCAAAATATGATTTTTCAACAAATTTTTGAAGGGGTATTTTATCCCCTAAATATGCGAATGGGCACATACAATTATTATACATATGTTTGTTACTTTGTCAAGTACTACAATATATCTTAAAATGAACGCAATCGCAGGGGGACACTTCCGTAACATTCCTTGATAGTGAATTGAATCTTTCAGGTAACTAAATTTAAATTCCTTTTGCTTACATGTTGTAAGTTTATTAAATTATGCTAACGGCAACCTAACAACTAACCGGTAACACGAACAGTTCGATTTCAGGTTCAACTAAATATAAGCACTAAGATTTAAAAGCCTAAACAACCACATAGTAAAATTTCAACGTGATGTTATTCGTTGCGAGAATTATTTCAGATTTTTCGTCGAATGGCTTTTAAGGGAGGAGTTCAAATAAAAAAGCAACTTTTTTATTAATGATTATTTTGCTTGTTGAAATTTTTTTCAAATTAGGGAGGGTCTCAAAGAGAAAATTTTGTTTTTGAAACATTCATTACTCTTCCCTGTGGGGGGAGGGGGCCCTTTTCCATAAGTTTTTAAGCGTTTACAAGGAACGCCATATCTCAAAAACTAATGAATATTTTTTAAATATTTTTTGATTATCTTATTCCTAAAGGACCTGTCCATAAAGCTGAGTATGGGTTTCAGGTAATTTTAAAAATTAACTATAAAATTGTAATCCCAAACTTCGAAAAATTATAAAACCCAATTTTATATTAAAAAAAAATATTTAAAAATAATTACAATTGTTCAAATGGAAAAAGCATACTCCACTTTATGAGCAATATGTTTATGAACAAAATAAAAAAAAAAATTAAGTCTCTATTTTTTCTAGAACTAGAGATATGATTTTCCTTGTTGGAAGAAACACAACGTTCGGGAAACGGTAAAAAACAAAAATAATAACAAAAGAAGCAGTTTACTCACTGTTTATTAAAACGTCTGCAAAGGCATACAAATAAAAGAACAATATAACTCATGTACACACCAAAACTAAATATTACTGATCAAATCGCGAGAGAGGGCGGGCGTTGTCTGCAAAGGAGCAGCAACTTGGCTGTGCAGCGGCCCACAAATAAATATTTTTCTACTTGAAAAAAAAAAAAAATTTGGCCATGTTTTATATATCACCGTATTTGTAAAAAACCACAGAACAAAATAAAAACAAAAAACGAGATTCGAAAAAAATTAGTTTATTAGCCGTTTCTTGCGTGAACTCCCCCCTTAAGAAAACAGACAGACGGGAAGGCGAACACATTAACTGGCTTATCTTCTCTTTTTAAAACACAATACTAAAAACACATTTGAGTTTAGTGACCCAGAAATGAATGAATATTCAGTTTAATCAATACAACTAAATCAATCAACTAATTAAATTCGAACTTTCTCACTAGAATGTAGACTTTCTGACGTTATAGTAACTAATCAACATTAAATCTATGATAAGTCAACAAGATACATCAACATCACATTTGCTAAAGAGGTAGGCCAAATACATGTTATTGCCCTATACCTACCCAGTTTTCTTACGACAGCTCACGACTACCAAACTTTTCATAGATACAAAAGTAAATACTATACACAAAATTAAATATGTATAATATTCCCCGAAATAAACACTCCCGATTACGACTGTGAAAAATATAATCATAAAAATTTTAATCCTTCATCCTGTTTTATTTGCACTTAACATTTTAAAGAAAGAAAAAAACTTTAAGAACAGTTTCTTTTAATCTTAATATATTTGAGCGTTACTTTATGGTATTCCACATTTGTAAATAATAAACAAATATTTTTCTTCACAAAAAAACCACTTTTATTTTAAAACTGTGACAATATTGTTTCGAACCGTCAGTTCATTTTCAAACAGAATAAAAATTACATTCGATACATGCCGTATATACGAATTTTATCTACCTATACTTATGAAGGAGGCGTGGTATGTGATGTGGAAGTGAAAGAGGTGGGAGTAGTAGGAGAATCTGAAAATCAAGGAAAACAAGATTACATTACATGTGACAAGAGGCAAACAAACACGTGACAAGAGATTGAACTTGAAATTGACAAAAAGACAATAATACAGTGAATACAGTTTTAAACATAAATTAAAATTTAAATAAGTTATTGAAAATAAAGTTGAATTGTAAATATCGGTGTAATCATTTAAAAAGTGGTCGAAGCTATGCTTATTTATTTCTATTGCTTCTAGGATTGCTAACTTCTGTCCTTTGCTTGCCTCGTGTAACACTGTAATTTCCCGTTCTGGTGTGTGTCCGATGTCTATTAAATGCCTCGTAAAAGCAGAGTCGGATTTTTTATTTCTATACGACCTGAAATGCTCTGCTCTCCGGGTTTCAAAATTTCTGCCAGTTTGACCGATGTAAAAACCATTACAATCTTGGCATTACGACTGTGAAATATATAATAATGAAAATTTTAATCCTTCATCCTGTTTTATTTGCACTTAACATTTTAAAGAAAACAAAAAACTAAGAACAGTTTCTTTTAAGTTGAAAATTATTGAAATCTTTTTGGAAATTTGTTGATATTCACGTTCGGCGCCACTGAGCTTATATTCATTTTAAAATTGGAACCACAATAATGCACAATTTGACTAGACTGTCTAATATCTACTTAATAAATCTCTAACACTGACTGACTGACTGACTGCCAACGCACAGCCTAAACCGTTAAGTTTAGAAGAATGAAATTTTGCACCGGAGTTCCACATGTAACGTAAGTGAGCACTAAGAAAATATTTTTGAAAATTCGTCCCCTAAGCCGATCAAACAAGGGTTGAAAATTTGTATAGAAATTCGTAGTTTTTGAAGATAGATATATACCGGATGTCCCATTCGGATGTACACATACGATTTACACGTTAATTGATAATATTGGATTCCCATAAGGAAAAAGTTATGTCACAAGAGTGCTCTGGATAAACATTTTAATATTACTGGTAATTTTCTTTTATAAAATAATTTTTCCCACCTAATTATTTGCACTATTTCTTCAACAGAATATTTTTTCGGTATTTTTATTATTTTAATATTTATTTTCAAGAAAATTAAAAAATTCCTTTGGAATTTACAGAAAATGACACAAATATTTATTATGTAAAAATGTGAGTTGCTTGAAAATTGCGACATTCATTTTTTTATTTTACTGCATTATTGTTGTTAAAGCGATAGCAACAGTACTTACAATATTAAATTAGTATTATTAGTTTGTTCAAATCACTCTTGTGACATAACTTTTTCCTTATGGAAATCCAATGTTATCAATTAACGTGTAAACCATATGTATACATCCAAGCGGGACACCCGGTATAAAAATGTTACTATGGCTATTCAAATAAATAATATTTAATAAATCTTTGACACCTGACAAACTGACATCCTGAAATATTGCCGATGGTAAGCCCTATCGAGTGAGTATACGGCTAGTAATATTATAATAGTCAATTTAGTCATCTTGACGTTAAGTTCAATTTTTTCCTAACACAATCAAGAACCAAAACGAACAATCAATTTCTTATTTATCAGAGAATACATCAAAATTAAATTTATCTATAAACTGTTAAGCGAAGTGAGAATAAATGCTACTTAATGGTATTAAATCAGTTTGTGGGAATCGTAATTGAATAATCTCATTGATACTCTAACGTTAAAAGGCATTTATCATCATCTACCCATATATACAAGCCAAGACGAGAGCTAAATGAATATAATGTGGACAACGTGATGACTAGGGAATTTGATACTTTTTTTTCTGTGGATAAATAGTAACAATCTTATACTAAAAAAAAAAATGTGCCGCCACTTCCAGAGCTCCAAAGACCTATCAATATGTCTAATTAGTGAAAAGTTTAACAAACCTACGGTTTTTTCCAACACTGATCAAATTTGATTATTTAAACTGGCATAATATGCTGATACAAAAGTTTGGGGTGAGAAGCGGTAACAGGTATTACACGATGCAAATATTCATAAATTCATAACCGATGATTTGTTTAATCATTCGAAAGTTAAGTAGAACATTTTTATACTGTAGTTAAAGATTATGTATGGAAACAAACTAAATTTCATGTATAAATAAATCCGAAGAAAAAAAAAATAGTAGTTCAATTTCGGTTAACGGTTTTTGGAAAAAAATTTTGTTTCGTTTGTAGTGGCCTGCGATAATTTTGTAAGGTGTATTTTTGCAGTTATCGATAATGTATATAAAAAGTAAATAATAATTATGGTTATTAGAAAATCGTGTTCATAAATAAACCACTTAATCAAGGGGCCAAACTACTATTATGATAGTTAGCATTCCAACTGTAATCAGAATTTTACGTCATCAGACTTGGCAGAGAGGTGGGAGGTTATATACGTATTTAGAGTTTGTGTTGGTATGTGTAGAGTAGTGGATGTTTGTATGTGTGATGCTCTGTATGTATGTAGCGAGTGGTCCAAGGTGGAAATGGATACGTATACTCGAACAACCGTATGCAAGTACCTGCTACTAATGATGTAACAATGAACAGCCACCACTGTGGCCACAACTTAACAATGCATATTTACGCTTGAAGAGCCGATGGACGACTAATCGGTAAGTAGTATAAATAAATTGCTACTTATTGCAACTTTCGGATTACACTTTTTTATATGTAAGCTTGATCTGTCTTATCTGTGAACTTAGTACTTTTATTTACAAGTTTAATTGAACTTATTCCAGATAATTTTTTTTATTGGGACACATATTAAGTATCTAAAAAATACTAAAATATTCAAACTAGAGATGCGCATACGATCCCGTCCTATCGGATCGGACCTATCGCTCGCGCTCACTCCCATTACCGTAGAAAAATTTTCATTTTCGCCTGTTCCCTGCTCCCGCCTTTTTTCTTGAAATTAGGCCTGTTTCTGGCAGGACCCGTTATTTTATTTCGGATCCCGTTTTATCAAGAAGTTTTTTAATTTTAAATAATGAAAATAAAAATTTAACACTTCCGGGGTATTTATCCACTCCCGCCTGCTCCCATTCCCTATAAAAATTTTCACTCCCACCCGTTTTGAAAAAATTATACCTATTCCCAGCGAGACTCGGCGGGACCGGGGGGATCGTTAAAATTCCCGTCCCAATTCCCAACTCTAATTCAAATATCAATAAGAAACGACACATAGTCTTCTATATTTTAATTAAATTATATTTGTAAAAGAGCAAATTAAAAATGAATTGTAATTTAATATTTGAATTGTAAAAATCAGGATTCAACTTGTAATTTAGGGTCAAGTGAGGCATTTGCAATAATGGGGTAAATGTGATAACATACTATGTCTAGCCATATTGTTTTGTAAACGGGGCTGCCATTTCTGATATGAAGAAAGTATTACCTTAACTCAAAGCTAACCAACTGTCAACACTGTTTTACCGACGGACGAATGAGTAGCCATTACATTTCGTGGCAGGTGTTCAAGAAACATGGCTCCAAAATTTATAATCTAACTTTTCATCGAGTGTCATCTACATTTCTAATGTAAGTTTTTTATTTTTTATTTTTTTGTCTAATGGTGTTGCCTTGTGTTAGAAAGATAAATTAATTATATATTTTTATCATATCTACTACAGCTTACAAGGTACAGCCGCTATTGCATTTGCCCCAGAAATTTGCTACCTTGGGGTAATTGCAATATTGGCATTATTACATTTACCCAAAAAAGGAATTAAGCACTACGTAGGCGTTGTACAGAAAAAAGTGAACGATCGTTGGGAGGTAAAATTTGTACGACGCAAGGGTAGTGTTTTTGCATGGCCAATAATGGATGATACTAATCTAGTTACGTCTGACTCCATCGTTCAAATATTGCCTAACCCTAAAATAACTAAACGTGGAATAATATTATTTGATTTTAAGTTCCCTAATATGATTATTTCATAATTTTGATTCAAAATATTTTCCTACCTAATTAAGAAAAGAAAATATTTTTTTTTTGAAAAGTTCATAACTTGTGATTGTCCAATCTCATTGAAATAAAAACTAAAAATTTTTTTTTTTTTCTCTTTTATTGCTATTGTCCCAGAATCCAGTCTACACACACTGTTAAAAAATTAGTTATGATTATTACATTTGCCCCTTTTGACGGGGTAAATGTAATAATGAGACATGGTGGTACTTAATTTCAAATCTCATGTTTATGAAAATCTACTTATATCTTTTTTTTCAATACTTAAAATAATAGCCTCATATGTGCTTTATGGCAGACATGTATGTTCATTCTTAATTTATAAGAAGTAAATTAGCAGTATGCAATTGAATTTATAAATTTAGCTGTCATACTCGCAATTGCCCCATTTGACCCTAATCGAGACAGGGGATAATAATATTTTTTATACTTAATTTCTATAACTGAATTTCGTTGACTGAACGATATTTAAATGAAACAAATTTATTAGTAACTAGGATTATTTTATAGCGTCTCAAGTACTTTATGGCGATTTGGACCATTTATTAATTGGAATTAATAAACACCTTCATCAGTTTTCAATTACGATTACGGTCCGGTTCGAAGCCCTGCTACTACAAAATGGTAAAATTAAAATGATAGTTAAATTGAGATAGGTAATGTAATACTAACATATTTTTAACAAATGTGAGATATAAGTTAGTATTGTATTTCATTAGATTAATTTAAGGAAAGATTAATAAATTCTAGTTTGATAGTAAAATGATACCAAACATGCTGGACACATGCGGTGCAACTGGTACAAATATATGTAAGGTTGACCGGGGTAATTGTGAATTGGGGCAATTGTGAACGGCGGCTATAATTTCTAAAATAACATTAATATTGTTAAAAATCAACTCTTAGTATATTTTTCTGTCCTTTCTTAATATGCTATTAAAAGTTGATAACAATTCTCCAAGTATTAGTATCTTTTTTTTTATTTTGAAAAAACCCTTGCAAAATTTTATGTATCTTACTTCGACCAACCCTCAAAAAAAATTTTTTTAAATACGTTTTATTTTTTTTAAAAGGTAAGAAATGGTTAAAAGTACTTCTAAAGAAGTGGTCTAAACCCTGACAGGGTTCCTTATTAACTGCTAAAGAAATTGGACAATTTATTACCAATTCACAATTACCCCATGATTTTAAATTCTGATTTAATGATTTAAAAAATTTCAGTAGTGTGCTTTTCGGAGTTGAAAATGTTGATGAAGATGGTGGTGACATTATTGTACAAGTTTCCGTTGTACAAACAATACAAAAAAAAAATTGTGTAAAGAGCGATATGTTTTGTGTATCAATCTACGAAATAATTTCTGTGCTCCCTTGCCCAATAACAACTTACAAAAAC
Organism: Brachynemurus nebulosus; assembly: GCA_035578155.1. Lineage (NCBI taxonomy): Eukaryota > Metazoa > Arthropoda > Insecta > Neuroptera > Myrmeleontidae > Brachynemurus > Brachynemurus nebulosus. The sequence continues at coordinate 33,722,231 of JAPWDM010000006.1, forward strand.
AGAAAAATTACTTGTTTTCAATGTCTCTGTGAGTGACCAAGGGCAGTAGGATTAACCACAAAATCATTTTTTTTTTTTTCATTTACAGTATTAGGCCGAATAGATTGTTGTTTTTTATGCATGCAAACTAAATGTATTTCCTTGAAAAAGTCTTATTTTCCTTGTTTTTGTATGAAAATCATGTAATTTTTGGATTTTTTATATGATAAAATAATAGCGTACCTTACATTAAAAAAAGACAAATTGTAACCGCTAAAGTATGATGAAAAATTTGAAAGTGGGGTAAATGTGAAGAATTTGAGTTGGGTTTTACTCTAATGTGCCTCACTTCTCTTGTAATCGATTCTAAATAATTTTTCTGATGGCATTCACTTTTACCCCAAAATTTATAAGATTTGCAAAACCGTACCGGGGAAATGTGAATGGTTTATAAAATTTTTGTTTTTCATACGAATTTACTTAAAATTTATGTGGTGCATCCTGAATAATGTAGAATTAAAAATAAATCAACCATAATGTGATATATAAAATAAAAAATACTTAAAATAACGCTTTTATCTCAATTCATGAAAATCCATTCACAATTACCCCGGTCAACCCTATTGGAAACAAAGGCAAAATGAAAATGAATATTTATAATGTATTACATTTGTGTTCTTAGAAATATCTTACATATTGACTTACTAATTAGCTATCAATGTGTTCTCTGTTGTTATTTTCCTATTGGTAAGAATATTTCAGAGAAATATTTTCGTTGTAAAAGCGGCAAAAGTTCATCAGTGGTAATCATTAAACATTTTTTTGAAATTGCAGCAAAAAATTAGAGAGAAGTTAAATATAGTCTTTTCTGAAAAATTCAGGTCTACATTGTAATCGTCCAAAAATTTAATCGAACCTGCGAATACAAGAGGAAATTAAGGAGTCAAGAGTTTTCCTTCTTGTAAAGATTTTTACTATTCCAGATTTAACACTTAAGTGCATAGTTGAAGATGGATTTCCTGGAAGACGCTCTCGCTTCTAAATGTGTAAGGACCGATCTCATTTTTAGAGATCCGGATATGAAAAAATCGATCAGGTTCAAGTCGTACTTACGCAAAAATTGTTCCATACAAAAGTTGTTTTTTTAAATATTTTTAGAAATAGTTTAGTATATATATTGTTTGATTTGTGTTTCAAAGTTTCTTTAATACCCTGCACCAAAATTTATTTCCACCCTTTGAAATTAACCTCCACAATCGTAATTTGACTTTTTAGAGTTCACGTAAATAAGACTATAACTGAGACAACACTCTAACTCTGGGGTAAATTTTACAATTTTTATGTTGAATAATTTCAGATAAAATCGCCTTGGACACTGAAGATACTGAAGTGGTTCCATAAGTGTTCCGTTTCACCAATTTTCGTATAGAGCACTGAAAAGATTCTCATTTGTAGAGATTTTTAGTTCAAGTATTTTCTCATTATCGAGTTATGACTAATTCAAGTTCTACTGTACTATGTTTCTAGAGGCTAAGAATTTTGTTCGATGTTAGTGTATTATACTATGTACTATAAAATTAATCATGCTAAATTTATATTTAAAAATAAAAAAACTTGGGTTTTTTTGGAATCTATGATTTTATATCATGCACAGATAACTTAAAAAATAAAAACTTTGTATAATAAGGTACTTATTAGCAATATTGTTTTGCAAACTTTAGTTGTAACATAAGATATTATAATACAAGTTGAATCTCATTTTGTTTTAAACTACTGCAGTATACCTTTTTTTTATTTGCTGTTAACGCTTTTAGCAAAAGTTATCGTAACAAGCTTTGATTGCAATTTTATCTTACCTGTCTGTTTATTCGCGCATTTCTATTGAATACTTGTATACCTATAAGATTTCACAAAACATATTTTTCACCTTTTAAAAAGAGTTTCTAAATTATATAATATAATAGTTACCAATTTATGCAACAAACTGAAAAAAGCACCAATTTTTTGTAATTCTGAATAGATGTCGAGACAATTTCATTTCCGTTTTACCAGAACACTAAAAAACAAAGATCAACAGTTTTAGAGAACGACTCAAGAAGGATTATCCCTACCAAATTACGAAATTCACGCCAGTAAAGCCGAAAGCAACATTTAGCTTGAAAAATATTTTGCAACATATTACCTATATTGTACTTTTTTCCACGCTTGAAAAAAGTAAGCTATTTTCACACTGTCATAGCCTACTATAAAGTTAACTTTTTAATTCAGAATTGCAAAACATAATTATTTCCAGTGTGTCGTTAGCGTTAAACGTTTTATTTCCGTTTAATTTAATTCAGTTATTTTAAAAAATACATAAACACGTAATGAAACGCATTCACTGTAACATGTAAAATTAGGCAAACCATTATCGTTAGTGTAATGAATGTTGCCACTGTTTGCAGAGATTAAAATAAAAACTAGGGTATTTGTGCGAATGTATATCTATTACTAACTTCTGCATACAGTAAAAATTTGAAAACTTTTGTTTAAATTTTCATTTAAAGAAACTCAATTCGAAAAATGTCAGAGGTAATTCTAGAGAAAAACTAGTCTTTTTGGCATCGCATAGTTATTCTTTAAAAACAGCCAATTCTAAATTCACTGCAGATACTCAATAGCTTTCAAGTATCAGGTATTTCTTTTTATAGAAATCTTAATATAAAATCAAACTGAAAACAAGAAAGCTTAAGGGTCTAGGCTAAAGAAAACTTCTGAATTTCGAAAATTACAAATTTCAATATCCATCTTTATACAAATAATAGTTTCAGTCTTCATATAAAAAGTTACTTTAAATAAGTCCGAAAACATTTGGATTGTCATTACTTTCAGACAGAATTTATCCAATTATCAATTATACATAATATTACGTTTTCCCTATGGATTCAAATTAAAAAAATACCCTGAATTTTGAAAAACATTAAATTATACTGAATTTTAATTTTTTTTAACACCAAGTGTGGTATAGCAAAGTTGTCTTCAATTGGCAAAGTTGACTGAATTTACAATATCGCAGTGCTCAATTTCTAAAATTTTAAGTGCCGGAAAACATACCGCCACATTTTATACCCTTCTCAACCATACTCCCCCCTAAAAGTTATAAATTCTGATTTTTGAAAACCTGGCAGGTACCGGAACGCCGTTTTGCCGCGTTCTAGCCAAAATGAAATATTGCGATATCGATTTCCAAAAAATTTTACTCCTAGTACTGGACTAATTTGACATTATTGAGAGCTTCTACTGTATATGTATAAATTCTGCACAGAATTAAATAAAAGGACCCCTCCGGATAAGATAGGGGAATCTGCCTAAGGTCCAACCTGAGTCGGGGGTGCCATGGTAGGGTTCACCCTTGCACATGTATTCCATAGCTGCAATATTAGGTTAAGGTTGCTTTGCGTTTGCAAGCTGTACCAAAATGTTCAATTTTAGACTTTTTCCGATTTTCCACTTTCCTTCCCCCCAAGTTCATAAGTATTGTATATATGCATGTAGGGTTCTAAGAGCTCCATAAGACAATGCATGCAGCTCTCCAAAACACGGTGTTTAGAAGAAGATATTTGCAAAAATTTCTAAATGACCCATAAAAACACACAAAACGCGACCTTAGACCAAAACGAGACATAGATTTTTGAAATCTACGCCTTTGAATTAGTAAATATTTGTCATAAAATATTTCGCAAAATTGGGCCAAGTAAGGCTAATTTAAAGATTTAAATACAAGGGGCTCTAGTGACACTCGGTGTTGCAACCGCCTTAATGGGCCATAAAATATGACGACGCCTTCCTCTCACCCTTAAAAAAAGCAAGCGTGTGCAATTAAGACTCATTACCAGTGATTTCATCAGTGACGAAAGGTCTCACAAAATACCATAAATGAAAAAACACGACTTCCGTCACAAAAAGGTAAACTGAAAAGTTAAATACAAGTTATCCTTGAATTCTTACCGCAGTTATTGAACAGTTTTGTTAAGGCCACATGCCTCTTAAGGTTCCTTACCCCCAACTCACCTTTATCCACACTTAACGAGCCATACCATTGTCCAGGAGGTAGGGCGAGGACCTAGTGAGCGTGTTTTTCTTAATTCTTGATTTGTTGTAAGACCTGTCCAGCAGTAAACACTGGTTATGAGATTTTATCACGCACAGCATACGTGCTTTTACTTAAAATGACAGGAAAGCTTTGTGATTTCCTATGGCTGGATAAAGCTATTACTCCTTGCATTTCCAGAGCATTTGCCCTGGTACGACTCGAAAACACAAAACTAGTTTGCCTCAAAATTTTCAGATATTTTTTGATATTTTTTTACTAATTTGAAACTATATTATTTGTCACCTAGCCTATATTTGTCAGAGTAAAGTAAGAATTTTAACAATATCACCCCCATCTAAATTGTTTCAGACGCTTTTCCATGCTTTTTAATGGCAGTGCTTGTCTGTCTACCCCACTGGTTTTTCTACGACGTCACCTAGCCTATATTATTCAGAGTAACGTAAGGATTCTAATGATACAATAGACATTTATTTAAATCGGCTCACATGTAGTTGTTGCCATCTATCACGTAACAAGGGGTCGATTTTGACCAGGATATCACAGTCAGCACAAAAATGTTGAGCAACTTGTTGTAAACGACTACTTCAGTAACAGTTCAACTAAAAACACATTAATACACTCGTTTAGGGGTTTTTGATAGGGTTCTCATCATATCAGTGTAAAGTTGGGGGTAAGGAACCTTCAGAAGCATGTGCCCTTGACAAAACTGTTCAATAACTGCGGTAAGAATTCAAGGATAACTTGTATTTAGCTTTTCAGTTTACCTTTTTGTGACGGAAGTCATGTTTTTTGATTTATGATATTTTGTGAGACCTTTCCATACTGATAAAAACACTGGTAATGAGCCTCAATCACACACGCTTGCTTTTTTTTAAGGATGAGAGGAAGGCGTCGCCATATTTTATGGCTAAACAAGCTCACTAAGGCAGCTGCAACACCGAGTGTCTCTAGAGCCCCTTGTATTTATATCCTTAAATTAGCCTTACTTGGCCCAATTTTGCGAAATATATTTAGGCATATATTTACTAATTCAAAGGCGTATCTATGTCTCATTTTTGTCCAAGGTCGCGTTTTGTGTGTTTTTATAGGTCATTTAGAAATTTTTGCAAATATCTTCTTCTAAACACCGTGTTTTGGGGAGCTGCATGCACTGTCTTATGGAGCTCTTAGAACCCTACATGCATGCAATTGGAAGGAAGGAAAGTGGAAAATCGGGAAAAGTCTAAAATTGAATATTTTGGTACAACTCGAAAACGGAAAGCAGCCTTGACCTAATATTGCAGCTATGGAATACATGTGTAAGGGTGAACCCTACCATAGCATCCCCGACCCAGATTGGACCTTAGGCAGATTCACCTATCTTATCCGGAGGGGTCCTTTTAAAACGTATTGATTTTATTTTAAAAAAAAAAAAAAGACCGTACATCGAGTTACATATCAGTAAATTCACTTTTTATAACAAATGTACATAACACGTACATAACAACTTTTCTTGTACCAACTATTATATAATAATAAATCGTACTACCACTCCATATGTTTACCAATCAATCAAATCTTTCAATCAATCTGTCATTTCACACATTTCACAATATTTCACATTCTTGTCTTACTCACACAGGCAGGTACATTAATCACTAGAATTGTTACAGGATATATAAGTTTAATACAGACGTATTAATAGCATATTATACTAGTAGAAGGTCCGCAGATGTTTCGTCGTCAATTTCACAAAGTCGAGGTGTCTCATGTTCACAGATTTTAGAGAACATTTGAAATTTTTTACCAAATCGATAATTTTACTGATTTTGTGGATATTGAGATATATGTGTTAAAATTTTAACAAGCCAAGAAGTTTTACAAAATTTTCTTTCATTGTTGGATATTTGAGTGAAAAAATGGCATTTTATGTACTGACAGTGAGACGAATTATCGAAATACATCATTTCATAAAACTGACGACGATTTAAGTCAAGGGACAAAAGTTATATGTTATAGACAGGATATGTATAATATAGTAAACAGAGCAATATCAAAAGTCAATTTTCTTGTAACAATTTTGACTCTATGTTATTCGAAAAATGATAATTGGGTTACTAGGCTCGTAACAAATATTTGCCTTCGCATTCACTATATTCAACATTCGCTTTTGCAGTAGCATTCGCAATTTTTGTTGCCAATGTCTGCATCGTGGGACATTCTGTTCTTTACTGAGTCGATGGTCCCCGATTAAAAAACAGGCGGGAAGAAAAGAAATGTTCTGTTTGAAAATGAACTGACGGTTCGAAACAATATTGTCACAGTTTCAAAAATAAAAGTGGTATTTTGCAAAGTAAAATATTTGTTTATTATTTAATTAACTTTTTTCTCGAGTCCTCTACCGACTGCTTCGAGCCCCCTCCTCAGGCCTGGGCCCGAAGGCTGCAACTCCGGTTACCCCACTCTCAAGTTCGTGGACAACTTCAACATATCAATTATTGTACTTACAATTAAACTGAATGCCGGCCTTAGTTAGTCAAAAATATTGAAGTATTCAAGCATAAAAATTAGTTGCTTAGTTTAAGATTGCCAATTTTGATCACCATTTACAAAAAAAGGAAAAAAAAGAGAGAGGAAAATATGACTATTGGTATTTCGGCCAAAATTCGTCAATCTCAAACTATTTTCTAGAGACAGAAAAATGAAGAAACAGGCTAGTTTGTTTAGTACATTATAATAGTAACCTGCAAATCTGTCATTTGTAGAAAACGAAATAGTTACTATATATTATAATGTCGGATGTGAATCTACCTTTATCGTTACTTGTTGGGTAATCGAACATGAAATCTTGCCACTGAATATGATTAGGAGAGACGTGCAAATCAAACGACCTACTAATATTTCGGGTTTGTTCGAAATGTCTCCCGTCTAATATTATATACGAATTCGTTTATATCGTTTAATCGGAACAATATCTCTTTCAGCATTTTCGTGTAGGGAATCCAGAACGATCGTATATTTTATACATATATGTATAACCGAATACTTACAATTTATCCATACAGAAAGTTTGTATTGCAAAAACATTATCATTTTACCAATAGTGTGATATGAATTTTGTCTGTATAATGGAAATACGTGGAAACAGAAGTGAAATGATATCTTACTGATAATACCGGCACGTACATGTACCTGTAGACAGTGAAGAAACCAGCTATCATTCTTTACGACAGATATCGTTTTTTTAGGGAAATTCATATCAGTAGAATCATATACACAACGTATAAATTACATGAAGAGTTTAGAAACGTATGGAAATTAGACCTACAGTATATAATAATGTACTGATTTTCTAGTGATATTTTAAGTAGATTCGATAAAAAATCTTTGTGTCTTTAAGACCATGCGTGCTTAAAGGGGACCACTAGTGTGACGTTTTCAAAAAATTGGAAAAATTTTTTTTTGCATGTTTCGATAGTCAATACCTTTAAAAATAACATACTAAAATTTCAAGTGCATATCTCAAATAGTTTTTGAGTTACAGCCATCCGAAGAGTGGATTCTGATTTTTATTGTTAACTTTGAGGTATTGATAAATGTATGATAGTTCGGGAGTTTCTGGACGTGACTGCCAGTCACATGTTGTGGAGAAGCTAGACCCTGGCATATTTAAACGACTCATCTAGTTTTACTACAACCGTTATAGTCAGTACATCTTAAATAATTTTAGTAAAAATTCTCAGTGATTAAAACTAAAAGGTAAAATTACGAAAAACTACATTTTTGAAATTTGCTGCAGTTATAACTCGAAGACAAATCATTCGATCGATTTGATTCTTATTGCAGCTTCTTTTATATATATTTATTCGTACCATGAACCTCCAGTTTTCCGATCGAATAAAAAATGTAATTTTCGCAAGCCAAAAACCATCAAGTTTTTGCGAAAAATTTGAAACTTTTTTTAAAAACTCCGCCATTTTGTTAAATTTCAACTTTTTTTTTTGATTGAGGTTCACGGTACGGACCATACCTTCTAGTTTAATAGGCTTTTTGGTTTTTTTTGATTTCAGGCAGTGTGAAGGCCGCCATCACTGCAGCAGTGGGAGAACTTTTTTTTTGGAGCCTTGGGACATCTCGAATAACTCACTGAATTTTCAATTTTTTGGTCCAAAAATTTTATCATGAATTTATTATATATATAAAAAACGCCGTGAGCAGCGGGGCCCCATCACGGTAGTCGAATTTTCCCCTTCATCTTCGGTATTGAATGTCTACAAGCGAAATGTGATTGAAAGTCTACAACCGAATTGTCATTTTGTTGGTTTCAAAACTGGTGATGAGTGTTCGGCTGATCGAGGCTTTAAAAAAAGGTTTTAAGTATTTAAGGGCTGTATCTCAGTAAATTTCAATTTTGTGCCGAAAACAGGTAGCAGAAAAAAAGCCAACACAATTCGTACGAGGACATTCCTGCCCATGTTTATCCGCTAATTGCCTTTATGTTTTAGTTTTAAAAATTAAAAAAGGACCTTAAATAGTAAACTGGGAGGCCTTTATAAAGATATTTTTTCTTTCCAAAAAAAATCCAAAATTTCTATTTTATAAATACTAAAAATCCAAAATTCCTAATTTATAAATAAACAGTGACTTTAATAACATTTTTAAGTTACTTAATATGTATGTATTTCATTTGTCATAAAAGTAAGTTCACTTTTTTTTAAATTTTTTAAAATTACTATTCGCCTACTTGTATTTAGAATAAACATAATGCTTTTAAAACACATTTAACAATAGCATTCAATTCCGATGTAACAATGGGAGAAGTGGGGGGAAAAGTGATGCGGACTCCCTACAAGGTACTAGCTGGATACTAACTGAATACACGTACAAAATTTCAGCCCTCTAGGTTTCCTTATGGAGTCTCTAGACGTGTTAGAAAACAAGCAAAAAAATTAAGGAAATATTGGCGTAAAAATTGTGGGGGTAAGGGTTAAAAGTTGAAACCTCCAAAAACAGTGTCTGGCTATTAGCTTAACCTGTACACCAAATTTCAGCCCTCTAGGTTTATTTGGGGAGATTTTGACCCGAACGCAACTGTTAAAAAACAAGAAAAATCATGTTCTTTTGGGTATAAAAATGGTGGCGGTAGGGGTTAAAAGTCGAGACCCCCAAAAGGCACCCCCTTGATACTAACTCAATCCGAATACAAAATTTCAGCTCTCTAGGTTTATTTGGGTGACCTGTGCGAGTGGTACAAACTTCGAAAACGTCGAAAATGCATGAAATTGTAGCTTAAAAATGAGCGGGGTGGGGGTAAAATATTAAAACCTCCAAAAAGCACAACCTAGGTACGAACTTTATCAACACACCAAATTTCAACCCTCTACGTTAATTCTGGGGGGCTGGGGGCCTGTTAGATCCAGCGAAAATCGTTTTTCCCCCCTCTACTCCCACCATATCATCCTAGGAAGCTGAATTTTGGATATGTTGTAGATAATTGACCGAAACATTATTTAAAACCGGTTTGGAAAAGTTTTATTGCTTTTCCGCCCCCCACCACCCACTTAAAGGTCGGGTCAGAAAAAAAATTTGCCCAAAATTTGACCCCACTTTGATAGTATGAGGTGCCTCGAAAATGAGCCCCATTTACCAAATTTCATCTCTTAACTTCCATAGGGGGGCCCTACACAAATTAAAAGGTGGCGGGAAAATATATATATATATATATATATATATATATATATATATATATATATATATATATATATATATATATCAGACATTTTTTTTTTCTACATATTCGTGTTCTACGGGTCCGAAAACGGATAGCGCCCCTACTCTCGCCTCTCGCAGCTCTTATCGTATAGACTGTATAAGTCTAATTTTTCGGAGAAAATTCGACTAATAAACAGTGACTTTAATAACATTTTTAAATTACTTAATATGTATGTATTTCATTTGTCATAAAAGTAAGTTCACTTTTTTTTAAATTTTTTAAAATTACTATTCGCCTACTTGTATTTAGAATAAACATAATGCTTTTAAAACACATTTAACAATAGCATTCAATTCCGATGTAAAAATGGGATAAGTGGGGGGAAAAGTGATGCGGACTCCCTACAAGGTACTAGCTGGATACTAACTGAATACACGTACAAAATTTCAGCCCTCTAGGTTTCCTTATGGAGTCTCTAGACGTGTTAGAAAACAAGCAAAAAAATTAAGGAAATATTGGCGTAAAAATCGTGGGGGTAAGGGTTAAAAGTTGAAACCTCCAAAAAACAGTGTCTGGCTATTAGCTTAACCTGTACACCAAATTTCAGCCCTCTAGGTTTATTTGGGGAGATTTTGACCCGAACGAAACTGTTAAAAAACAAGAAAAATCATGTTCTTTTGGGTATAAAAATGTTGGGGGTAGGGGTTAAAAGTCGAGACCCCCAAAAGGCACCCCCTTGATACTAACTCAATCCAAATACAAAATTTCAGCCCTCTAGGTTTATTCGGGTGACCTGTGCGAGTGGTACAAACTTCGAAAACGTCGAAAATGCATGAAATTGTAGCTTAAAAATGAGGTGGGTGGAGGTAAAATATTAAAACCTCCAAAAAGCACAACCTAGGTACGAACTTTATCAACACACCGAATTTCAACCCTCTACGTTAATTCTGGGGGGCTGGGGGCCTGTTAGATCCAGCGAAAATCGTTTTTCCCCCCTCTACTCCCACCATATCATCCTAGGAAGCTGAATTTTGGATATGTTGTAGATAATTGACCGAAACATTATTTAAAACCGGTTTGGAAAAGTTTTATTGCTTTTCCGCCCCCCACCACCCCCTTAAAGGTCGGGTCAGAAAAAAAATTTGCCCAAAATTTGACCCCACTTTGATAGTATGAGGTGCCTCGAAAATGAGCCCCATTTACCAAATTTCATCTCTTAACTTCCATAGGGGGGCCCTACACAAATTAAAAGGTGGCGGGAAAATATATATATATATATATATATATATATATATATATATATATATATATATATATATATATATATATATCAGACATTTTTTTTTCTACATATTCGTGTTCTACGGGTCCGAAAACGGATAGCGCCCCTACTCTCGCCTCTCGCAGCTCTTATCGTATAGACTGTATAAGTCTAATTTTTCGGAGAAAATTCGACTAAAAATACATCTTTAAAATATTAAAACATTTCATACAGTAGTTTTCTTTAAAAAAATTCCCAAAAATCACCTTTTTTCAGGCGGTTACACTAGTGGTCCCCCTTAAAATTACACGCTAAAGGTGAAAACTTGTCTCTACGTCTGATAGTACATCTTTTCATTACGAACCTTGACTTGCACAATAAACTTCTTGATGGTATTGGAGGGGAACACCGGAATACATCACTCAGTTTTTGAAGGATATGACCAAAAGCTTTTTAATTAATTTGCGATGAATTATTACTTAGTGGAATTTAGGGCAGGAATAGACGCTCACCCCTTTATAATAGACGTGGAAGTTTATTAATCATTATAGGCCTCCTTTTAAAATCTTGAGCTTCTGAAGAAAAAATAATATCTTTCCTAGGGTAAGAGTCCACATTCCAGCTGTGTCGAATTTGTGTTATTTGTCTAGTGTTGGTGTCTTTTAACTTCAGTAAGTTAAGTGTACATATAAGCTCTATAACCTAAGTAATTGAATAATTCAATCACTTAGGTTATAAAGTATAAATATGATGATTAATTAGTGGAGTTTTCTTGAGCCTTCTAAAGAATTTTCCAAGACCTTTACTATGATAATATAGATCAAGACAAAAATTCTATCTCATTTGGTTAAGGAACAAATAAATAAAAAAACACACCATTTTAAAACAGTACCATATGAAAAATAGTATCTTATTTTTTTTATTATATAAATATAACATTTCCAATAAATTAAATACACTAAAACAAAAATATTTTAAATATTAATAAAAAAACAAAATCTATGGTACAAACATATAAAAATTCAGTAAAAACATTTTTTTGAAAAAAACAAAACGAAACAACTATGTTAAAATTATTTTCAAAAATCTACTAACAATATGTATTTTTGGTATTAAAAAAATTAAAATATTTATCTTTTGCTATAAAAACGAAAAAAATAAGGCAACATTAGCAGTCAAATTAATTTCCTGTTTACTTTTTCAATGGCCTCATTTTTAATTTTTTTTTTTTTATTTTCTGTTAAAACCTTTTTCTTAATTTAATAAAATAATTTCAATTTCTTTCGTTAAAGACAGGTACAAACAAAGCGTTAGCAGAACATATTGACATGGTGCTGTTTGTAATCCAAAATTCAATCTATTTAAGTTTGTGTTTCAATCTTAACAGCGCCCAGTTCTTCTAATAATACTTGCATACCTTCTGGAATACGACCCTCGTCCATTTCGTGACCCCACTGACGATACTATAATTCAAAAGAATAAATAATTTAGTCTCCCTTTACGAAAACTCCCATTCCCTCCTATCAATTATTACTTTTTCTAATTCTTTACGTAGCGCAAGAACGGCTTTTTCACGATCAGCAACCAATTCTTCGAGATACTGATAGCGTAACTTCTTTCGAGCACGACATTCGCGGGCACTTTGACGACTACGTTCTATAAAAAATTACAAAATGAAAAACATCATAGATACAGGGATAAAAAAAGGGAAAACTTACCTAATTTAGCTTTCATATCAACTTTGTCTGCAGCTTTCCGCCCTGGCTTGCGACCCCGTTTGCCCCCCTCCCGGCGATTCGGTGTTTCTTGCTGAAATCAAAGAAATGCTAATTTATGATATATTTAATTACTTTTAAAAGCTATTTTAATTCAAATGGTAAAGTGCGTAGGCACTATGGCTTTGAGTTTAATTAACTCGGTCAAGGTTAAATATTTTTATCTAAATTATATTTTTTGAGGTCACAAAAAATGTTTTATCAGAGTATTTGTGAAAAATAAAAAAACATTGGAAAAATAAAAAGAATTAAGTATTTGTTACCGGCTAAAATACCTTGAATATCTACAACTCGAAACAGAGTCCAAGTTCAAATTAAAATTAGAAAAGCCAAATTCGGGTCATTTTAATACTTTTTACTAATGAATATACCTAAATCATACAGCTGTCAATCGACTTGTTTATATTTTAACTTATTAACACTGTTCACAATTGGACTTGACTTATAAAACAAACCAGACGTATGTACCCAAGGTCATACGTGCTATGTGGTACCACAGGTGGTACTGTGACATGCGTACATACATATGGTTTATCTATATAAGTCGAGTCAAGCTGCAAGCAATGTAGTAAGTCGGGTGACTGCTGTAATTATTTACACTCGTATGTTTAACTTAGAAGTTATCTTTTGAGATAAGAGCGAATATACACCTCAGAAATTATTTAGCCGGCGTTAAATGAAATGCCGGTTTCCAGACTCTTTTAAAATCAAGTTTTTTCCTTCTTTGCGACGGAACGAGTAATTCTATATTCTGATTAGGTCGTAAATTTCGAACGGCTATTTTTGGATTAAAAACAATTAACTCACTCAGTTCGAATATTCGTTCGCTTTATGGACCCTCTCGAGCCCTTAACAAGGACCAAAAAATACATTAGGAACAAAAAAATTTGATGTCCTTACATATTGTGTTTGTTCCAACCGACTTTTCTATCAGATGAACGTCAAACGCATGTGTATTAGCATAATACAGAACCCTATTATTATGATAATACGCATGCGTCTGACGTCCACTTGATAGAATGGTCGATTGGTACGAACCTATTATTATTCTGTTAAGCCGTTAAGAGGTTAATCCACTGGCTAACATATAAAGTGTGCTAGCGACCCTGAATACATGAATGTAAAAATATGAACCCACAAAGATCTTTATTATCCAAACATGGCATTTAAACAAATACGGCTTAATAAGTTTACCTACAGTAAAAAAATTTTTCGTTTATCAGTCATTTGATTTTCTTTTATTTAGATCAAGCGGTGCGTTGTGCAAATCTTGCTTTGGCTTTTAAGAAAGATGTTAATTTTACGTGTTAAATAATGTAGAATTTTTTTTTTAAATTATCAACAATAAGAAAGAAAATTAATAATAATTAAATTATAAAAACGCATTTTCAATTATTCATAAAAATTAAATAATATAAATTTTAGAAAATACTTGTATGATAAAAACGTTATCGTATAAAAATTTTGAATTTTGAAAACAAATTTTATAAAACATTGGCTTTTAATGTTACAAAAAATTAAAATATGTTTTAAAATAAAGAAAAAAATCTTAAAATAAAAAATTTAGTAATTGATTAAACATTATTTAACACGTAAAATTAGCATCTTTCTTACAAGCCAAAACAAGGTTTGCACAACGCACCGCTTGATCTAAATAAAAAGAAAATCAAATGACCGCCGATAAACGAAATAAACCTACAATTACAAATTCTCTACCTTAATTAAATTATATTAATAAAAGTCAATGAAAATTTTAATACATACACAGCTTAAATCACACTGTTTTTTAATTTGCGTAGTACTTTTGCCCAAATACTGTAATATTGTTGTAGTTATAATAATGTAGAACGTTTGAAACAAGTTGTCAATTCGCTTAGTAACAAAACAAGACTTAACACACAATGTTTTATTTCAGTGTTAATACCGGCATTGTACGTTTGTATGTGTATATGTTATTTGCAGTCGTAGTAATAAGTAGGGTCCCACGATTGAGACAGAATTAGGCGGGGCATAACAACGCAACAGTAATAATAGTAATCATAGTAGATTTCGTATTTAAAAGTAAATAAATACGTACATATAATATGCGATATACGCGCTAACCGTGCTAATGTGCGCTCGTGATGTGTAAGTTCAAATACTTACAATTAAACAGATTAGCTTACACATATGTATACAGTTGATTACTGGACCACACTATACGTGTAAATATATATATATATATACAACACACGTACAACCTGCGAAATATTGCGCAGTTTATTAAACGGCGTTTTAATATTCATTCATCTGTCTGAACTCAAGTTAAAACGCATTAACGTGTTTTATACATACATACAGTGACTAGTCAAAAGTATTTGGACAGTCATATGACAAACAAATTTTAATAGTTAAGACCAGGTGTAGTGATGAGCAAAATTAGTCTTGGTCTTGCATTTTTTGCAAGACCAAGACCAAGACTGCATTTTGCAAGACCAAGACCAAGACTATAAGTATGACTGCAAGACCAATACCAAGACTCAAGAGAGCAAGATCAAGACTATATCAAGACTATAGCAAGAAAAAGCAAGACTCTTGCTAAATTATTTAAATAGTTTAAAAGTATAATTAATACCGTAAACAGAGAAAATTCTGATTTTAGAAAGAAAAAATTCGCTAATAAAAAATGCAAGAAAGTTCAAGATTCTTTAACAATACCAAGACCAAGACTCAAACTGCTCTAGCAAGACCAAGACCAAGATTCTTAATGCAAGAACAAGACCAAGACCTCTTGAAGTCTTGGTCTTGGTCTTGCATTTGCTCATCACTAACCAGATGAACAGTGAAATTAGTAAAAATTTTGACTTGTGTTCTACATAAAATGATTTATTAACTAATTTTTTTTTTTTTTTTTACAAATTAATAAAAAAAGACTAAATCCAATTCAGTTACTATTTAAAAATTAGCATTTTTTTCACTTCAGAGTAAATAATTAACACCTTTCAAAAGTATTTGGATAATTTTCATTCTTTATAAGCAATAAAAAAAAAAAATGTTTCAAGTATTTAGTATTTAGTAGCGTATTCCATTCCCTTAATCACTTCTTTTAGTCTATTACGCATTGACTTCACTAGTTTTGATGTTGTTTCAGGCCAAATTTTACTCCATTCTAATTTCAAAGTCTTAATTAAACTTTGTTGATTTGAAATGTGATAGCTTCGAATTTCCTTCCCCTCTTGACTTTTCCAGTCAATTCTTTCTACATAAAGTACATAAAGTAGAAAGTAGAAAGAATTGACTGGAAAATTCAAGAAAAAATTGTTAAACTAATTCCTACTGTCAAATATGGTGGTGGATCGGTAATCGGTATATCTACTTACAATCTGTCTGGGGGTGCATGTTTCAAAATGTAGTGGGAAATTTCCATATAAGACAAAATAATGAATAAATATGTTGGCCTGAACATATTGAAAGAAAATTTACATCAAAATGTTAAAAAATTAAATAAGACAATGCATCCTGTATAATACCCCCAAAAGATTACAGACACCACCCCAATCGTTTGATTTCAATCCAATTGTGATCCTTTGGCATCATTTGGGGAAAGAAATTCGAAGCTATCACATTTCAAATCAACAAAGTTTAATTAAGATTTTGAAATTAGAATGGAGTAAAATTTGGCCTGAAACGACATCAAAACTAGTGAAGTCAATGCCGTAATAGACTAAAAGAAGTGATTAAGGCAATGGAATACGCTACTAAATACTAAATACTTGAAACATTTTTTTTTTATTGCTTATAAAGAATGGAAATTGTGTCGTCCAAATACTTTTGAAAGGTGTTAATTATTTACTCTAAAGTGACAAAATGCTAATTTTTAAATAGCAACTGAATTGGATTTAGTTTTTTTTATTAATTTGTAAAACAAAAAATATTTAATAAATAAATCATTTTATGTAAAACACAAGTCAAAATTTTTACTAATTTCACTGTTTACCTGATATTAACTATTAAAATTTGTTTGTCATATGACTGTCCAAATACTTTTGACTAACTACTGTAGGTGTTGTTAACTTCAACGATGAATAGAAAATATATATCAAAATTTCTTCAATATCACGAAATGAGTGTTAATTTTCATGTTTTTCGACACTAAATGGCTTACAGATATTATCGCTTTCATTCTATTTATTTTTTGTTAATTGTGATTTTTTTATTAACATTTTCTACATGTTTTTTTAAGATGAATAATAAACAGTTTTCTCCTTTGAGAATGTTGGCAATATTGTTCCCAATCCATCTCTATATTCTCACAATCAGTATGATCAGTTAAACAAAATTAATCGATTAACCATATATCCATAATTATTCGTCATTTCACTAATGGCAAAAGGTTAAAGTGGTTCCAAGTATATTAAACTACTCTTAAGGGGATTTTATTTTATTATTTGTAATTATTTTTTATTACTCGTGTGGGATAAGTACTATTTTGACGGTCGCATTTGTGTTCGACAAATAGCTACTTGCCCATTCTACTGTTGCCACATGGCTTAAGCGTATTTTAGTTGCTTGTTTACATGCGCAAATTACACTTAAATTGACAATAAAACATCTAAATTTAGTTAAAACACTCAAAGCAATCTATCAGGGTTAAAAGCAATCTATCAGGTAATAATATCATTATTTTCTCGCACAGTTAGCTACTTTTACGCACAGTACTGTACTTTCGCGCACACTTACTATCGTTTGTTTTACAATGATGTAAATACTTAAATTATTAGAATCCAATTGCAGGTAAAATGATACGTTAATTTTTTGATTCTTTGATTTTTTTAATTTCTTTTATTTCGTTTGTCATTTTGACATCCATTTGACATTTGGAGGTTATGTCCTTTTGATATTTTTTCTCAGTTGTTTCACAACTGAATTATTGATTTTTCCTGAAGATGGTCGTTTAAATGACTGAAACATGTAGAACAATTTTCTTTTAGTTCGTTCTTTAATAATTTATATGCAGGCTGTCGCTAAAAAAACTTTTTCATTATGTAAATACTGCACTTTACATTACACCCACTACACAAACGTTCGAATATTGAACTTTAGAAGCGGGTGTTATAAAAGATATTTGATAAAAAAAAAAAATTAAATAGCTTTTGTAACTCGTTTGGTCTTGTCGGTTGCCCACGAGAGCAAAGTTGAGCGCACGATCGAAGTGAGTGTGCTTATTTGCTCTCATAGGCAATCGACAACTTCCTGCACTTTTCACAGGGATAAATTTAAAAGAAAATAAAACCTAAATTTTCTCTTCAAGATCGCTGGAATTTCGTGTTTTTCGAAAAATGCCACAATTTCACTATAACTTGTCTTTAAAATTCACTAAAACAATATTTTTGATTTACTGATCATCAGCAGATCATTCGGAAAGATTGCAAAATCACTTCAATAATCGCATTTGTCACGGTTTTCGTTAATAGGGAGAAAAGACTATCTGTGCATAATATTTCATTTAAAAATTAACATTTAATTATTAAATTTTTAATGAAAAATGATAAAATCAAGCCACTAAATAAATGTGTCTTATTATTAGTTAGGTATTCATTGTCTTCTTCTTACATATTTTGAACAATTGATTGATCAATTCAGAAGATTAAAAATGTCATCGGGATTGAAAACATGATTGTGCATGAATTTCTCCGAATCTCTGAGATGACTATAAGAAGATATGTATTTTTTTTAACATTTCCCTTTCTGATTCCAATCGCTAGATGCCACACGAAGCTCCTGTACTACGTACATTCTTGGCCAATAATATGTAAATCTCAAATTTTTTCATATTTATTCATTGTAAGATAATTTTTATTACGTTCATATTATTTTTCTTTTGACTGATACCACAATACAACATTGAAATTAATCACCTTGATAATATGTAATTACTTTTATAATACAATTACTTAAAATTAAACAATCCATTGCCAACCATTATGTAAGAAAGGAAATTCAATGGAAAATCAACCATATTTTAACAACTGCTCGTATGTATATTTGCTATACATCAAAAAATAATGATGTTAAAAAAAAAAACTTTCTTAACAAAAAGTTATTGTATTTAACTTCCTTTATGCGAAGGTAAATGGTTAAAACCAGGGAACGTTAAACACAGTGGCGGATTTACCCTAAGTGCCGCTCTAGGCTCCGTGAAAAATGCCGCCCCTGCTTTATCCTAAAAAGCTAAAAAACAAAATTCTTAATAACGTTGTAATACTTTCTCTTAAAAAAAGTAAGTGACGAGTAAAAAAAATTCTAAATTTTGCCGCCCTTTTAGCCTAAATTTGCCGTCCCTAAAATCTGCCGCCCTAGGCTCAAGCCTGCTTAGCCTGCTGGTAAATCCACCACTGGTTAAACATATCGAAGGCTACTAAACAACGAGGCAAATCACAGTCTAATTAAAAACCTTTTTTATGATAGTACTGTCATACGGGGACCGTGACAGTAACTTCGATAGCTACGGTTATGATAAAATTACCCACGCACCTCTATTAGCGGAAAATCAAAGCTGCTGAGAACAACATGAAGAACATTACATCATAACTTTTTTCATAAACATTCAAAATGTCGATATTCTTCCACAAATGCGAAAATATTAAAGTTTCCCATCATTACTGAATAATTTGTTTATTTATTATTAAAATATTCATTACTGAAACCATTTGGTTATGACTCTATGGAAAACTAAAAATTATTTTTTGCTACATTTTTATTTTATTTTTCCTTACTTACTTTTTATTACCCTTACGCTCCTTTCACATTATACGGTTTTTGCCGTACGGCAAAAAACCGTACGGTCACATTTTTTTAGTGGAGTGAAGAAAAGCATTGGACCTTTCACATTACACGGTCACGGCAAAATGCCGTTGCCGTGCCGTGTAGCAGCCGTCTCTTGCCACTGCACTTGACGGTTGCCGTACGGCGTTTTTATAGGTCCGAAGACATTCGTCAATCTTCGGACCTATTATAATTTCGTTCAAATTCTTGCTATCCTTGAAACATCAGTAGCGCATACAGCAAAAATCCACTTGTCGCACACTCCAAGAAGTGCGACATCGACATTAAGTGAGGGGAGAGTCCATACCTCGTTTACTCACGTACACTGATTCTTAAATATGTGTGTGTGTCCACACAACGTATTCGCCTTAGTCATAGACGGTCATGTATCGTCATATTGTATGCTTATCTTAAAGTATTATTAATTTACCTATGCATGTTATATTACAGGTTTTGAATCGATTCTTGTAATTGTTATACATTGTTGATATTGATGCAATTTATTATTTTTCGTTATTATTAAAAAACATAATATTTGTTATTATATTTTATTTAAATTGAGTCTAATTATATCTATTTAATAGAATTCAACGTATTATTATTATCATTATCATTATTTAAATAAAAAAGTGTTTAAAAAATTTCATTTACAATTTTTGTTGAATTAGAAAATATAGTTTCAATCTTTTGATTTGATATTTTATAGTTGCAAAATTTGTTGCCATAATATTTCCTTTAAAAAAATATAACAAAAAACACAATTTAAAAAGTGAAAATAGTGACAATTTTTACATTATTTTTTCAAATTTTTTGATGCAAACATGGCTGACTATGCTTCAATTTTAATTTTAAAGTTTGGGGTATCCTAGAAAAAGAAATATATATTGGCATTTTACATGCTATTTATAATATTTGTCTCGTGTACGTGTACGTATTATCTTTCGTACGTAATATAAATTACTGGTTCTTTCATTTCTAATGTCTATGGTCGAACATATTCATCTATTTTATTAATAAAACGTAAAAATGTACTTAAATACTTTATATACTTTATCCCGAAAATCGAGAAACAGTAATCACTGAGACCTATATTTAATGCGTGTCAAACACGCACTTGACGACTTTATTACCTCAGTAGTGTGTGTAATGCATTTCACGGCAAAAAACCGTGAAATGTGAAAGCAACTACATCACGGCCAAAAATTCGTACGGTTTTTTACCGTACGGCGAAAACTGTACAATGTGAAAGGAGCGTTACATACTTATTTTTTAACGTAACCTTTTGTTTTCCACATGGGGACATTCTAACTCACAAATCCTTACCTATAGTTTGTGAGAACACAAGAGAATATAGGCTTTTCTACCTACACTGCACGTGATACAATTATAAATTAAGCTAATTAATTAAGGAAACAAATTCACATTTGTAAAACTTTGCAAGGATCTCAGTAATGTCGACTTTATACCAAGAACGCCAAATAGTGTAGGCCCTGCGTACTTCGACTTCGGACCCTTTGACTCGAGCAAAAAACAAACATGAAGTGAAAGTTGGCCGAGATGAAGCAATAAAGCAAAGCAAAGTGATCTTCTACACTCTAGTACTCGGCCAACATCAGGCAATTATGCGAGTGGTGTAGTGCATGCTTTATTGTTCAAGATTACAAGCAAAATGGATGCAAAACCAATATAGGTATATGTATACATATATAGACATATTGATATCATCGGACAGTAATGGGCCTATCAACAAGAAACTTACAAGATACTCGAGATACTCCTATAATTACTGACAGCAAGGATATAAAGCCTTCAAGCAACCATCTCTCAATTTATATATTATATAAGATCGCTAGCCGTATAGGCCTTTCAACAACTTATTAGTGCCCGGCTGCACACTTAAACCCCAAAATACATACGATACGATTCATACGATATATACATATATATTATATATATATATATATATATATATATATATATATATATATATATATATATATATATATATATATAGGTATTTATCGTTAAGATAAGCACACCTATACGATAGAATCGATAGGATATTTTAACGAGAGGGAGAATTTTTCGAGTCAATAGAGTGTTATTCTCCCCAAGTGATAGTGAAATTATCAAAATCTATTTGTATTTAAGAAATAAAAAATAAATAAAAATAAACGTTCAACATAATTCTACAATAGTTATAGAATTTTATCGAATAAACCCTCAATGATTCGAGTTGTTGTTAGACTTAATGTTATCCACTCTTGAAAGAAAATAACACGAAATATAAATTGGCGTAATCCTAAACATAGTGACCCCTTAATAACAATAGTGCATATTATTTGAATTACCGAACCGTTTTACCTTTAAATTTAATACCATGTGAGTTTTTTGAGAGTTGCCATTTTTATTACAACCAAATTTGTATGATAGAAATGGTACTGAAAAAGGTTCTTTTCTTGGATGTAATTGAAATATAACCAACCAGAACACTATCGGTATGCATATTTTTACCACCTAACTGATAAATTTAAAAAAAAAAATTAAAAAATTAAACTTGGGTAAAACAATTTTTTTTGCTCATTTATATTGTTAATTAATGCATTAGATCAGTTTAATCGAAAAATTAATATATAGTCTCATTTAAAAATCTATAAGTTTGTATCATAGCTCGAAAACCATCAAAGCTATAAAGCTCCTGACTATAGCAATCGGTTGCCCCCGTCGATATCTACAACTCTTATTTGAACAATTTTTCGATTAAATCAACGGTTTGGATGTAATAAAAATGGCAACTCTCAAAAAACTCACACAGTATAATTCTTGAATTTATCGTACATATCGTACGATACATACGACAACAGACACGCACGATGTGTCACTTTACGTTACAATATCGTCTCGATGGTGTGCATCAATTTTTTATTTTTAGTAGAGTTTAGGCCCGATCTACATTAACACTCTGCTCTCACCCGATATCACTACGCTCCCGATTCGATATAATCTTGTTGTGTTCACATTACAGTCCTGATATCATGCTGGTACCTATTCGTTCTCTATTCACATTATAATGCCGCGCTGGGTACACTCCCAGTTCGATCCCAGTTCGATACAAATATCTTTTCATAACAACTGAATGCAAGCGGAGTGAAGTGGAATCAAAAAAGTGTTTACACTATAGGTACAAGCCATAACAAGTCGGATATCGCTCCGATAAAATATTATCTGAGTGGTATTGATATTGGAGTGACATTGGAGCGAGAGAGAACCGTGACTGATATCGGATCGATATCAGAGCGATGATGTGAATACACTCATTGTTTATTGTGTAAGAATATTTTATCGAACCTAGAGCGGAGTGATATCGAAGTGAGAGGAGAGCGTTAATGTAAATCGGGCCTTAAATTACTTTAAATGTACTTAAGCGATGCGTGTATCAATACGATATGACATATCGTAGGATGTATATCGTACGTATCGTATCGCTTTGATGTGTAGCCAGGCTAGTGATGGAGAACTATTGATAGTTATCGATAGTTTTTGATGCTCAAGTTTTTCATTTAGATAGTCGGCGAGCAAAAAAAAAAAAAGCCGGAAATTCCCTTAAAATGGTTGTTTTTATATCTCTGGCTGCAATTTTTTATTATCTTTATAGTATTTATAAGTAAACGAAATGACTGAAACAAACTATCGAAAACTATCGATAGTAAAAAAAATATCGATAGTTTTCGACAGTCAAAACTATCGATAGTTATCGATAGTGCTATCGATAGTTCTCCACCACTGAGCCAGGCTCATCGTCTCTCACATCAGTTTTTCCATCAACATGTACATACATACATATTTGCTCCTAATTCTTTCAGTCGAAAATGGTATAAATAATATTACACATCTAATATTAATAAAAAAGATTTATTAATCAATCTGATTGACCTTGAAATTTGAAAAATACGTACAAAATAAATTTAAAGACGTGCTTATTATTTACACACAATGTATGCCTACATAAAAAATCGATGGATACATTTTCATATTATATTATGTATTATGTACTTATTTTATCTTAAAAGTTAATTAAATGAAAATTATAATATACATTATACATGCTTATGTATACTTCATGTATCTGATGTATCTACGTACTAGCTGTACCCGCGACGTCGTTCGCGCGACGCATTGTTATAAAATCAATGAACAATATAATATATAAGTGTAAAGGTGCGTCCAGACCAACGCGCCGCGCAGTGCACAATGCTTGCGAACGTTCGCGATCAAATTCTGCTTATTTAACAACTAAAAAGCCGAAAGTCCAAACATTCACGCCGCGCAGTACAAAACGTTCGCGAACGTTGTAACAACAGTCAGTTTGGGCGGGTATACGTGCACATCTGCAACAACTTGCGCACGAACAAACTTGATCCAAGTAAAGTCGGTACTTCAAAGGAATCTCTTTGTTTCAACATACTGAATTTGTTGCAGATGTGTGCGTTCGTGCGCGTACAACCATCCAAATAGACGCACCGCGCTGCGCAAAATGTTTGCAAACGTTCGTGAACCAAATGCATACTGGGTAGCGTGCATCCCATCCATTTATATTCAGCATTTATATGTTTGATTATGTTTGAAGAATTTTCAGATTTAAATTAAATCCGCGATGGGCTTAGAAAATGTAAAAATTGCAACAACCAACCTCATTGTCTTTTAAATTTTCAGAATAATTTTTCCATTGTAAATTTATTGTAAACAGGGTTGAGCAAATATTTCATAAAATCCATTTAAAATAAGAAACGAAAAGTAAAACATACTGAAAATAGAAAATTAAAAATGTTTTTGTTGACCACTATTAAAACAAAAAATGGAAAATAGCTATTTAAAATAAGTTAGAAAATGTAAACGCATTTTTTTGGAAATTTTTCAAGCCCATCGACCGTAAAAAAAGAGAAAAAAATTTTCAATTTTCAATTTTTGTGTTTTCCTTAAAATTGCTCGATAACTGTCACTCCTAAAACTTTTTAGACGAAAGATCTCAAAACTAGAATCTTGGAGCTTCAAAATGATTTTTTTATCATCTCGATACGACCATTTTTCACGTAAATACAGCCCTTCAAATATCACTAAAAAATTAACAATTTCTTTTCGCTTTTTAGACGAAAGATCTCAAAACTAGAATCTTGGAGCTTCAAAATGATTTTTTTATCATCTCGATACGACCATTTTTCACGTAAATACAGCCCTTCAAAAATCACTAAAAAATTAACAATTTCTTTTCGCTCCATTAATTTTTTGTAGTAGTATATTTTACCGTAATAAAAAGTATCTTATATGTTGATCCAGGTAATAAGTAAACATCAGACCAAATTTCATAAAAATCCGTTTAATAGTTTTTGAGTAAGGTGTGCATACGCTCAAAATGGTTTTTCTATTTTCCCGTGAGAATGAGACATTTTTCCGGAGTAAAGAGCATATTACATGTTGACCCAGGTAATAAGTTATCATCACACCAAATTTCATTAAAATCCGTCCAGCAGTCTTTGCGTAATGTGTGCACATGCTCAAAATGGTTTCCCTATTTTCCCGTGGTGGGAATGAGACATTTTCTCGAAATAAAAAGTATCTTAGATGTTGACCCAGGTAATAAGTTATTATCACACCAAATTTTATTAGAATCCGTCCAGTAGTTTTTGCGTGATGCGTGAACAGACAGACAGACAGAGAGACAGTCAAAAATTGGACATATACTTGAACAATCACTACTTCATAAAAGTATTGTTTTAAAACTCTTGTTATAAATTGTGTTTGAATATTGTTGTTGTTGAATATAGTTAACAGTTAACGTTTTGACAATTTAAAAAACGAATTTAAAAAAAATCACTTAAAATAAACATATCTCTCTTCAAAATATTTATTTTATATACTACTAATATACAGGCTTCTTGCATTTTGAATTTTTAGAGAATTGTATAAAAAAAAAACAAATAATGAGAATATTTTTAAAGTCAAAGGATTTTTGAATTTTTTTTTAGATGAAAATCTACAGGGTGGGGCAGGGAAACATCCCTACTTTCGAGGTGGCATTGTGAGTAGTGGGGACATGTTGGAGGAGTGGGGGTAGGTTCGAATGACGCTGTGGCCACGGAATTTTCCGATAGTAGCGCTGTCAGTTGTAGACATGGCTTGGTCGAATGAGCAACGCGCTTTTGCTGTCGAGACGTATTTTTCTCAGAATAAGTCTATTGTTGCAGTGCGTTATTGGAGTGGTGCAAACCCTAGGGTAGTTCATGAGAGGCCTCTACACAGTGAAAAAGTGACTGTTTGGTGTGCAATCAGCAGTGAAGGCATAATTGGGCCTTATTTCTTCGAGGAGGACAATCGTTGTGTTACTATCAATTCCGAGCGGTATGTAAACATGCTCCAACAATTTCTTGCACCACAATTGCAACAGAATAATTTTGGAGTAGTGTGGTTTCAGCAGGATGGTGCCACAGCCCATACTGCTAGACATTCGATGGCTGTTTTGAGGGAAATGTTCCCCGGGCGATTAATCTCCCGGTATGGTGACATTCCATGGCCTGCGCGCTCGCCGGATTTAACTCCGTGTGATTACGTTTTATGGGGATATCTCAAGAGTGAAGTGTTTAAACATCGACCCAGAACCCTACAAGACTTGAAGGATGCAATTCGCGTTGAAGTTGCCCGCATTCCACAACAAATGCTTCGCAGAGTTATGCAGAACTTCAGAACCAGACTAGATCAGTGTGTTGACAATGAGGGACATCACTTGAATGATGTATTGTTTAAAACAAAGTAAGAATTAACTTCCATCTGTACCCTTTTGATGCCACAATAAAGTTTTGTTCTAACACTTTTCGTTTTTTTTTAATTTACCTTCAAAGTTAGGGATACTTCCCTGCCCCACCCTGTACACTCATACCAAACTGTAGCAGTAGTAGAAATACCCTAACAATATAATTACATCCGAAATTTGAAATAGGTCTCCATAAACGTTTTTAAAATTAAAACTAAGTTAACATATTTATTTTTTTTTAAATCTTGAATCCTTGAAAACTAATCATTTTTTGTCAAAATTCGTTCAAAATGTTAAATGCAGAATCTTTCCACCTGGTCATCAGACCCTCAAAAAAGCCTTCAAATCTTCTATTGTCATTAGATTTACACTAGTGGGCTAACTTGAAGCTCAATCGATTGATGGGGAGTTGATAAAAAATCTATCACAATATGTTGATAACACCTATATGACCGAATAGGATACCATTTTTCATCAATATGACGCTCAAAGTCATAGAAATAAAAATTTAAAATAAGTAATACATAAAATATGAATGTTTTGAGTAAAAAATGTATATTTTTAGATATGATAATTCGTTTATTCATTTGTTTATTATTTATTAGGCGAATATATCAATTTTATATTAAGGTAGTTGGTCGATAAAACGATTTCTTCAAAGGATTTTAACGAAACTTCCTTAGATATTTATTTCCTCCAATAATACGAGCCCTTATCGAAAAAAAAAATTGACCACCCCAATTTTGAGAAAAACGATTTCAAGTTTTGTAATTTTAACACGGGCTTTTACGGGACAATTCTATTCTTTTTTTAATAAAATGAAAACGTGTCAAAGGAATTTAATAAAAATTTAATGTTATTTAATATAAAATTACAAACCATATGTAATATGAAATAAAAAATATTGACCACGAAATATAATTTTACAACGTTTTTACAACGTTTTTTCAACAATTCTGTTAAATTGCTACAACATAAACGCGTGGAAATTAAAAAAAAAAACCGCAAAGAAATTTTACTTTTAACGGCATTGTGATATTCCGTGCACGCATCACGACCTTACCGTCCAATTCTAAATGAATGCATAAGGTCTACGAAGGTCATTGACCTTCGTAGACCTAAAAAAAACAAGTGGTATACGAATATAATAACTGAAGAATATTAATACACTAGCCGTATACCCAATGGGATTTGCTATCGGCAATATCTTTTTATTAAGTAATCACTGCTCACTTTCAATGTTTTTCAAAAGCCTAAATACCAATTTCCACGTTTCTAATTTCAAAAATGACGAACTTCCTATACGAACTTTCATTTCCTGTTTTAACCCCTAAGTAGCGTAGCGTAGGAGTAGACAGGGTAGACACTGTCTACCTACATTTTACAAACTATATCATGTAATTTTTGCTTTGTTATTTTAAAAAAAAATATAGGGTGAAATAAAAAAAAAAAAAAACAAAATAAGGTAAAAGACCCGGTAATTGACCCTGGCCCAGTTTCTGAACTTTTCAACTTTGTTATAAATTAATAAAAAAACTATATTTTAAATAAGAAAAAAAATAAATTCTTAATTTAAAGTAATCTATTCTGTGTCTAATGAACAGCAATTTAAAAAGTTTAGACTATATTAACTAAATAAAAAAAAAATTTTAAGTTTAAAATGTGTGTAAACACTATTTTTTTGGTAGTTTCTTAACAGTTTATGTTACAAAGTACTCATTTTGATCTGTGCAATATTCATCATGTAAGTATGAAAACTTAATTAAAAATATATGAGCAGGTTAATATTTGTTTAAAATTTATTTTAAAATATTTATAAAATACCTTAGAATGATTTTTATTATTGAAATATGAGGGTCAATTACTAGGCTCACTTCTAAAGTGGTATGGCCCAGTTAAATTCTAACCAGTTTTTGTCGTTATTTTGTTATTTATAGTTATCTTCGATTAGTTTTTGTTATTTTTCATAACGTATATAACATTAAACATTCATTTTTATCAATAAAAAATTATTTATAAATTAAATTTTAAAAAACTGTATTTTTAAATTTAAGAATCAGAAACTAGGCCACTGTCAGGGTCAGAAACTGTCACATGAGAAATTTTGAAGGTCAGAAACTGGGTCCTTTTTGTCAATTTTTAAAACATTAATTTAAATTATTAATTCAATTCAAATAATTATTTTACTTGTATGGCTTTATTTTGAAAGCCATAAACTAGTTGATAAAATTATTAATTGTCTCTTAAGTTGAAACTTATATTTATTACTGTCGTTTAACCTCAGCCGTCACTCTTAAAAGGTCAGAAACTAGGCCCGTTACCTTATATTCTTATTTAATAAAAACTGATTTCTTTACTATTTAACTAAATATTGATTAATTATTATAACAATAACAAAATAGATAATATATATTTTCTTTTATTATTTTAAATTATTTATATGTATTTATCTTTGTTTTCCATCTCTGCAAGTAATAAAGTTTTGCACATACAAAGCATTTAACCCAATGGCTGCCAAATAATTTTTGTTTGTAAAAGACAGGTTTAAAAACATTGATAAAGAGAGAAAATTGTTTACATATTATCTGCGTACTTCTGGAAATATTTTATTTTAATTTGATTTTTGTTTCCTTCATAAAATATAAACATTGTTATGTATCTTTTGTAAAGTCGGTATTAAACTAATATTTGGAACATGTAATAATTTTTTTAAAATTATTTCAGATGTCATTATGATATTCATTTTAAGTAAAATACATTCTACAAAAAATTAAGTAAAGAGAATGAAGAAACCATTATCTACCATTCTTATAATTTGACATTCCCACTTTGTGTGTATCGCACAATATCTTACGTATTTTTAATTTTATAAATTATAATAATATAATACTGACTTTATAAGAAGCGTACGTGCATGAATGCCGATCAACCCTACTGCAATGTGGACAGTGTGTTTTTAATATAGTTGACAATGAATGTCTATTTTGAATAATTTATTGATTTTTTATAATATGTAATACATACATATAACATATTTAGTCAAACCTTCGAAAATTTTTTTGCTAACAATAATAAACAATCTTTTTCATGTTCTTATAGTACACTGTAAATTCAATTATGTTAAAACATTCAATAAAAATTATTAGAAGCAAATTTTATATATTTCTGTAAATATTTATATATAAAATTATCCACAGTATTATTTTTTTATTATTATTTCATTTTAAAGCAAGTTGGACAACTAGAGAAGTATCAATTTAACTTTAATTTAACATTTTTTGGGAAAAATTTTTATTAGAAAATAACCCAGTGTGGATTTTTAGTGTCCTTGTAATTTATTTTTATTATAGAATTGAGAAACAATATTTTTCAATTTAAACCATTCCAGTGCGGCAGTGCAGCTTAAAAATGTCAAAATGATTAATGACCTTAAAAATATAGTCTTGTCTTTTGTTGCAAGATATATTTCCCTCTTTGTTTCCTTTGGCATGTTAACATGCCAATGGCACTGAATCGGTTAAATCTGTATGGTAAACGTTTTCAAATAAGTCTACCTTCTTCTTCCTTTTTCTTCTAATCGTAAATCATATAACTCCATCACTATCACTTTTTTGCTTATATAAAGCAGTATGCATGTACTGTGAAACGATTCTCTGGTTACATGTTAATGTGAAATGTGAATGCTATTGTCAGAAGAAACGTATTTTCGTTAGAGAATACATATTATATTCTGTGAAAAAATGGAAACTACGGAACACAATGGAAACATACATTTATAGTTATTTTTATATTGGAACCCACAAAGCTTAAAATATAAATTAAGCTATATAGGTAACTGTTTTATTATTTTAATTATAGTAACTCAAATTTAAATGTAATTTAATAATTAGGCATTTTTAATACTAATATTATAAATGTTGTTAAAATTTGAATTCATTGTTGCAAAGTTCCATTCCATTTAACAGTTCTTGGTATACTTGCTTTTTTAATAGTATGTAGTTAGTATTTGTTTATCTTTTCCCAAATATAACTAAAATAAAATAATCATTCAAATTATTTATCGTGTCAATGTTCATTACTCGAAAACATAGGTTTCAGTGTATCGAATTTGGAAGTTTTATTGAGACGTGAGTGATAAAAGTGATATAAATTTAAAAGATTTTTGTTTTTTATTTTAATGGAATTTACAAATTAGTGTTCTATTTAAAATTGTACGGATTTTTTTATTATTCACGAACTATAAAAGAGTGTTCAGGTACATGTATCTTCATTCTTTATATAACTTTGAATATTATCAAGTGTGCCATGAGTTTTGATTGATTTCTAATTTCTATTATTTATATTTTTTAACATTCAGTTGTTTTTTCCGTTTCCTAATACATAAATATTATTAAATAATTAAGTTTTTGCTTAATTTCCAGTATCTGTTTTACTTTGTTCTTTTTCTTTTATTAAAATAATTATTAAATATTTCAAAAAATGAATTTCGAAGATCCAAATTTCAATGTTTTTGAATTTTTAGCAGTTAATAGCTTCTCTCAATTAACATTGGAAGATAAAATTGTTATTAAACAAAAATTACCCACACCATCTTTAAATATGTCTCAAATAGATGGTAAAATTAAGAGACAATTTCAAATTAATTGGTACAAAAAGCACAAATGGCTTGCAGGGGACAGTTTAAATAATAAACTTTATTGTTACCCATGTTACCTTTTTTCAAAAAAATCAAAAAGTGCATGGTCTCAGAGTTTTGACGTGATAAAAAATTTTGAAGCTAAAGCTATTAAACATGAAAATTCTCGAGAACATCTTGAAAATTATGATAGTTTTCATATGCTAGGACGAAACAGAATCGATTTTGCCTTGTCGCAAAGTTTGCGCACATCAGCCATGCAACATAATGAAAAAGTAGAAAAAAATCGTAAGATTGTCGGCCGTTTAATTGATGTTGTTTGTTTATTGGGGAAACTAGAATTGCCTTTTCGGGGTCATTTTGAAGGAGAGTCTTCTGATAATAAAGGTTTGTATAGAGAAATTCTAGATTTGTTATCTCAGGAAGAAACCTTTATGAGAGATCATTTAGAATCAAGTTCTGTGTTTAAAGGAACATCACCAGATATTCAAAATGATTTAATTAGTTCCATTTCTTCCATCCTAAATGACAAAATAAGGGAAGAATTAAATTGTGTCTCTTTTATATCTGTTCAAGCAGATGAAACTACAGATGTCTCTTGTAAAAGTCAGTTCAGTATAATTGTACGCTATTGTAAGGAAGATGGAGAAATTTGTGAACGCTTTTTAGGTTTTTTGACGTTTCAAGCGATAAGACGGCATTGGGTCTTTCTTCAAAAATATTAGAAATTTTGAAAGAATGGAATATAGAAAAAAAATTAATTTGCCAGACTTATGATGGTGCAAGCGTCATGTCAGGTAAAAAGGGTGGTGTTCAGCGACTAATAAAAAATGAATGTCCTCAGGCTATTTTTATTCATTGTTATGCTCATCAATTGAATTTATGTTTATTACATGGGTCTAAATACATTAAGGATGTTAAGTTGTTTATTTGTAACCTGACAGCTTTTCATAGTTTTTTTAGCCGCTCTCCAATGAGAATGCAAGTTTTACGCGAGAAAGGATTTGCATTACCACGTCCCAATGAAACCAGATGGAATTTCCATTCTCGTGCCGTGTTTACAATAAAAGAGCAATTTAGTCAGTTATTAGCAGTCGTGTCTCATATTATTGATTTTGATGAATATGACCCAGAAACTACCAATTTAGCAAATGGATTAAAAAAAATACTTATTTCCGAAAAATTCATATTTTTTTTATCTTTGTACTACAAAATTTTTACGTTTACTGATCACTTATATAATATTTTACAATCCAAGACTACCTCTGATATAAATTTATGCAGAAATGAGATACAGCAGACTATCTTAAACTTAAAAAAATTAAGAACTGATGAAACTATTGCTGATGTATATAAAGAGTGTAATATTATCGGCAGTAAATTAACCCTTCCTCGAAAGACGTATGTCCCTAATAAAGTTATAATTTTTGAAATTCTTGATTCAATTATTGTACAAATGGAAATGCGATTTTCTGATACAGAAAACCTCGCTTTTTGTGAATTATTAAATGAGAAAAAATTCGCCTTATATAGTAAAACTGATTCTTTTCCGATTACACAATTAAATACTTTGATCAAAAATTATCCCAACATCTTTAATGAAAGCAAATTAAAGAATGAATTAACAGTATTATATAGTAGTCCACAAAAACACTTAAACCCAATAGAACTTTTAAATTACATAAACGAAAATGAGTTATCCGAAATTTATACAGAACTAAAAAAACTAATTATTTTGTATTTAACTATTCCGGTTACAACAGCTTCAAGTGAAAGGGCTATGAGCACACTTAAGCGCATCAAAACTTATTTAAGAAACTCAATGACACAAGAAAGGTTTTCTCAACTAGCTACGATATCAATAGAGAAACATTTGTTGAACAAGATTTACAAAACTACAGACTTTAAAGATAGCGTCATTAATCACTTTGCTAATCAGAAGCAAAGAAGAATTGATCTTATTTATAAAAATATCTAATAATGTCAAAATTAAGATTCCCAATCTAATGGTAATTATCACTTAAATTACGTCATAATGTTACATTATCTTTACTGATTTTATTGTTTTTTCTCTTTTAGAGAATTTTTACATATTTAGAAGGGATATCTTATATCCGACTTGTAATTTAATGTAAGATGGACGCAAATATACATCCATTTCTGATTACTAAGTTTCAGCTGTTCGACGAATAGCTAAACGAATATGTAGTATCTCCATAGTCATTCTAGAATTTAGATTGTGTCTACCCACATCCTTTTATCACGCTACGCTACTGAACCCCTTTTAATTAGGGAATGAATTTCCAGAAACGTTTACACAACTGACTTTTATTTATAAATAGAAGCCTAAAGATCAATCTTCATATCTTCTGTGCTAAATTTCGTTCATCTAAAACCAACAGCTTAGGCTGTGCGTTGTCTGTCAATCAGTGTATAAAATATTATTTATTTGAATAGTCATAGTAACATATTTTTATAAATCTAACTTCAAAAATGTCGAATTTCCATAAAAATTTTCATTCCTTATTTAACCCATTTAGGGGGCGAATTTTCAAAAATCCTTTCTTAGTGGTCACCTACGTTACATAGGGAACTCCTGTGCAAAATTTCATTCTTCTAAACCCAGGGGTTTAGGCTGTGCGTTGTCTGTCAGTCAGTCAATCAGTCAATGTTAGAAATTTATTAAGTAGATTATTTAATTTTTGATAAAAGAAATTTAAAAAAAAAAATAATATTTTAATGGTAACATTAATTTAAAAAAAAAAATATAAACAATGGAAAAAATAACGAATTTGATATTTGAATTTCCTATAGAAGTATAAATTAAGTTCTGTAAGTGTATGAGATTACTGTTTTTGATTTTGTAATTTTTTATGCGTATCATAGATTTTATCCACCCAATCTAAATTATTACCTAATACTTTTTTTTTTTTAAATTACATACTGCAACAATCAAAACATTACCATTTGAAAAACAAGAATAAAATTATTTAAAATTTTGAATTTCATACCGATAACGTAGAACCCATAACTGAGCATGCGCATTTAATGTCAACGTTTGTAATCATTTTGTGGACACACACGGACACGACACATACACATATACATATCCATTACATATTCATACACACAATGAGTATTTTTTTACTATTATGTATTTATACCTCCTAAAAATAAATATTAAATATAAAGAACACACTTATTACAAACAATGAAATCAATACAAACTATTAAGCAGTTAAAAAACAAGACCTAAATTAATTCAATAAAACTACAAAATGTTAAAACAAATGAAAAAAATATTAAAATTAAGAGGCCAAGTTGGGAAAATTCGATAAGCATATTATAAGAAAATCAAAATAAACAAATGACAATTAATATTTACCATTTGATTATCTTCTTCAGTTACCATAACACTTTCAAAATCCATTTTTTTATGGAAACAATCACATTAAATTAACAATAATCACTATTTCTTTACTTTAAATTTATTATCTTTGTTAAAACGTGTCTGTGTTTACAAACAAGCAAGGTCATATGTTTTTTACGTCATACGTGTATGACCACTTCCGTACCGTCAGATGCTCTTAAACCAATCAAAACACTTCTGCCCAAATGTATGGTATTGTTCTCTATGACTTGCCTTTATTTTAATACAATAGATGGCAGTAAAATACCATTTTCTTTAGAGGCCCTGTAATAAATAGAGTCGTGAGTCGTGACATGTGTACTGAACGCTGATTATTAGTTCCAACATTTTCTGTCCAATGTTGGGTAAAATAAATTAAACATTTAACAATTAAAATCATTTAGTCTAGTTAACCTAGAAAGAACAATCAAATTAAAATTTTTTAATTGTTCATAAATTCATAACTTATTAACAATAATTAGGTACTCAAAAATATTTACTCAAATATGTAATAAATAATTAATTTTGAAGTTTCCCGCTCTGTTTTGGACAGAAAATGGATGACATGTCACCACTCTATTCACTCTATTTATCGCTATTTATTATAGGGACTCTAATTTTCTTTTTTCTTGACTTGACAAAATAGAAAATATAACCTCAACATTTTGACAGTAATTAATAACGTTTCATTTATTTGATATTTTATAATATATAATGTGATTTAATTAGTTATTGAATAATCTAGCTAATATAATAAGTTTATTTAAATGAAACTGTACAGTAGATCTTTACGAAAATTTTTGGACAAATGGCCAGGAAAAAAGACAATAGGAGTTTATAGATTTTTACCATTGTTTTTTGTCCTTGGCGCTGCCTTAGAATTTTCGATGATAAATTGGCACGTTGGCGAAGTTAATTTTTGTAAGTTATTACGTCATAATTAAAATATATTAGAGAATTAAATATAATTTTATTTATAGATAAAACATTTAAGAAACGTCAGGTTAAGGAAATCGTGGAAGAACGATTATTGAAGAGCGCTATCGAAAACAAATCGTAAAAATGCCAGCAGGAGTTTCATGGCCAACGTATATAAAATTCTTTACTGCAGCCATGATGTCAATGATGGCTGGAGCACAAATTGTCCACATGTACTATAAACCGTTAGCTGATTTAGATGAATTAGTCGAAGCAGAATTTGTTAAAACCAAAAAACATGTAGAGCAAAACATAAATAAATAAATTTTTAAAAATAAAAGAATATAATATTTATTAATATTTAAATTAATAACAAATTTTTACAATTTCTTAAAATACGTCACTAATTATTAAAATCTAATTAGCAACAATTTTACGCTTTTTTATTAAAATATGGTACTAATTCAGGAATAATATAATCTTCAGGATTCAATGGGGGATTTGATACTAAAATATTATTTAGAAAAATTGGAGGCAAACAATATACACCCTTAGACGCTAATATTTTACACAGCGGATATTCGTTAAGGACTTTTGGTTCTACGAAACAATGCGTTGCATCAGTCTCTTTAATATTATGTTCCCTAAAAATTAAAATTTATATTATGTACATAAAATCTGGGATTTAAGTCCAACATAAAAATTACTTACGTAACACTAACAACTTTCCCGCCACCGGCTTCAACCAAACGTATAAATTGATCTCGCCGCGAATTTGCGAAAATGATTGCTCGCATTCCATGATAGGCGCGTTGTTTCGTTTGATTTATATGTTTCCTCCATCGGTAAACAGCCAACGCAATTTGATTGTTTTGCATATCTTTCAATCCCGTCGCCAGCGGGTTTCCATACTCGTATAACTCTTCCTGAAAATTATATGTACATTTGTTCTTGTAGTTAGTTCGGTCAGTTTTAAATTGATTGAGTTTAACTAAAACAGTGTGTTCTCTAAATTCCGAATTCATTGCTACTGGTTTAGTGTTCCTTTGAAAAATTGAACTGAACTTTTGAAAAACTGGTTCTAGAACCAGTAAGTGTGTTTCTATAGCAAATTTAAACTTTACATTTGAATTAAAGTTCAGTTCCAACTGAATTTATACCAGAATTGTACCCTAAGAACATCTTAGACTAATGAAGAATTATTATTTCGTAATGCCACCTAGAATACATTTTTATAATATATTGCATTCGTTGTCATTTTCAAAAGATTTATTTGAAAATGA
The DNA here is from genome assembly GCA_035578155.1 of Brachynemurus nebulosus. NCBI lineage: Eukaryota > Metazoa > Arthropoda > Insecta > Neuroptera > Myrmeleontidae > Brachynemurus > Brachynemurus nebulosus. Next base: position 33,758,886 of record JAPWDM010000006.1, read on the forward strand.
CAGACGACTTTGAAATACTCGCTGTGTAGCTAGTACTGTAATAGACGAACTACATTCTCGCGAAGTTGACCGAATACGAGAGTGTAGAAGGTCGGCTCGTTGTGCCTCGTGGTTGGTGTTACACGGGGTCTCCACTAGACATAATTGATGTCAAGACATATGTCTTAACATAATTTATGTCTTAAAATATAATCAGTAGTGGGAACTTCTTATGTCTTGACATATTTAATTTCTAAAAACAGTAAATCCTATTATTATTTGTGTAGAAAGATTTTCAAAGCTGTAACATTGATTCTATGGTTACAACAAATACAAAATTCAGAAAAAAAAAACAAACAAACAGAATTAAAAATAAAAAGCATAAAAATCTCAAGTGTTGAGTTAATTCATCGATTCGCCATCTTGAAAATATGTCCAAGCTGATGTTATAACATATGTCAAGACATGCATGTCATGACATAAAATATGTTATAACATTTAGCGTCTCCACAAAACATTTTTATGTCACGACATAAGTTTTAACATAATATATGCCTAGTGGAGACGCACTGTTATAATACTATTCATATGCCTCGGCCTGCCTCAGCCAGCCTCGCCTCGATCAATTTCGCGAGAATGAGGATGCTCCTTTAATATAGTTCGAAAACCAGTTTGAATTAGTTCTGTCATAGCAAAAGAACACCAAAGTAGTAGTCCTGGTTTGCGCAAACATAATCAGTTCAGAGCATGTCCCTGCCACTCTCCATATGTCTTTTATAAAAAATTATACCGTTTACCCCCGTTTACTGTCACCGCTATTACTAATATACAAGATGGCGTTGATGATGCTTGTTGGGTAGAGTCCCTATACAAAATAGAATCGTAACATGTGTGCTGAACGCTGATTGGTTCCGGCATTTTCTGTCCAAAGTTGGGTAAAATAAATTAAGTATTTGACAAAAATCATTTAGTTTAACCTAGAAAGAGTAATTAAATTAAAATTTTTTAATTGTTCATAAATTCATAACTTATTAGCAATAATTATGTACTCAAAAATTTTTACTCAAATACGTGATAATTACTTTTGAAGCTTCCCGCTCTATTGTGAACAGAAAATGGTTGACATTTCACGACTCTATTTATTATAGGGACTCTATTGTTGGATAATTGTATCCTATACTATTTAAAATAGAGTCGGGACATGAGTTTTGATAGTTCGCTATTTTTTATCATAGATTCATATAAAATAAGTTGGAAATAAATTAAATATTTAAAAAATACTGTAATTCAACCTAGAAAGATTTATTAAATTAAAAAATTTTAATTGTTCGTTAACACATAACTTGGTAACTATAATTTTGTACTCAAACACATAATAATTAATTTTGACATCTATTTGATGAAAAATGCTCACATGTCCCAACACTATTTAGTATGCCAGCAATGCCATTAGCGCCACGTAGCGAACTGTGACATTAAAAATTCGTCTTTGAAAACAAGTGGCAGGGACATGGTTCAGAGGCAGTATTTCAAATTTCCGCATGCGTATTATTGTATAACTGTCATTTTTAATGGTAATGACAATGTAAATATTGAGTGTATTCGTTGTCCTCATTGCTACTTATTTCTAAATAATGTAAGCACATGCGCATACGAATTAGAAACTGTGCGAAAGACGGGAAATAGCAATGTTAATTTCCGCGCAGTTTTTAATTAGTGCGCGCATGTGCCTATATCATTTAGAAGTAAGTAGTGAGACCAACGAATACACTCAATATTTTTATTTACAATGCAAATTCTGTAGGATTTTCGTGTTACAAAAATTGAACTGTCAAAATATGGAGATTAGACAAGGAGACGAAACTCAATGTATTCAAAAAAGTGTCTAAATCAAAGATGGCACTCATGTTCGTAGGATACGAAAGCGGTACAGTACTTATTCTCAAATGGAAACGCGAGCTTCTATATTATCTTTGTTAGCTTTTGAATAGAATCTTCTGGAATCTTTTTCAATGTTCAACTTAGCTATAAAGTGGGTTTTTCGATCGTTTTTAAAATAAACTTAACAATTTTTATTTTGCGTCGCATCATTTACATTATATATTATATAATCCGCTGACGTCACTATGTAAAATCGGAGTCAGTACCATTGGATATTCGCCGTATAAAGTAATTTAAACTATAAAAGTTTATTGTAATTTGTATGTATTTCCTTATTATTAACACTATGAGGCCCGAGCATTTTTACAGTAAACTTCCCCGGAAGCCGACAATATTTTTCAACAAATTTTATGTAAACAAGTACATAAAATGATTCCACAGAACACTAAATGATTCAACATGTATGTGTATTAGACAGGTCCAAATATGAGTACATAGTTATTATTATTTTGATAAAATACACATATACATACAAACGTACAATCATAGAAGACCATACAATACTCACATACATACATATGTGGATATAAATATTATTTGTAAAGAAAAGATGCAGCCTAGATATTTTGATAATAAAACATGTTATGTAATTTATATGTACAAAAATGAAAAGTGTCCGGTACATAGTAATAAATTATTTTTATTAGAATAACATAAAATCTTTAATAAATATTTTTAAGTATTTTGTTTATTATTCTAAATATTGATCGCGGTCGGCCTCTGAGGATGTTTTGTTTGGTTTCGGATGCCGAAGCCATGGGACTGAAAGTGTTAAATATCATCAAACAACATTGCGATTCTCAAATGGAAACACTCACTTCCCCAGTCCCGACGTTTTTCCATTTGAGAATAAGTACTGTATTTACATTCTGTTTTATCAGTTTTATGTTACTATATTCGCTATATTCACATCAGTATTCGTGGATTATTAACGCCACGAGTGGTAAAAAAAGAAGGCCTTATATGTACCATTTTCGTGACCAATTTTGTCAATTCCTCCCATATAAGTAAGATCTCCATCTTATAATACTCCATTTGTCAAAATTTGAATCAATTCTAACTAAAATGTAAGCAATGTATAAAAATGAATACTTCAAGTTAGATATCCTAGATGGCATAACGAAATAATTCTTAATAGAGTCTCTATATTAAATAGAGTCGTGACATGCCATCTATTTTCTATCCAAAACAGAGCGGGAAGCTTCAAAATTAATTATCACATGTTTGAGTAAATATTTTTGAGTACAGAATTATTGTCAATAAGTTATGAATTAATGAACAAATAAAAATTTTTAATTTAATTACTCTTTCTAAGTTAAACTAAATGTTTTTTATTAACATTTAATTTATTTCCAATGTATTTTACGCAAACATGTCCACCACTCTATTTATTATAGGCACTCTAATTCTTAATAGAGTCCCTATAATAATAAAATAGAGTCGTGGCATGTCATCCATTTTCTGTCCAAAACAGAGCGGGAAACTTCAAAATTAATTATCACATACTTGAGTAAATATTTTTGAGTACATAACTATTGTTAGTAAGTTATGAATTTACAAGCAATTAAAAAAATTTAATTTAATTATTCTTTCTAAGTTAAACTAAATGATTTTGGTTAAATATTTATTTTCAATTTACTTTACCCAACTTTGGACAGAAAATGCCGGAACCAATCAGCGCCACGACTCTATTTATTATAGGGACTAATTCTTAAATAATCTAAGATGTTCTTACAATCATAGTAAAATTCTGATATAAATCCAGTATGTATTTGAAATTATTGCATCTAAACTAAACTGTAGTTTAAATTGAATTTGCTTTTGAAGCAAACCTTATATGTACAATCAAAAATTAAAAATAAAATAAGTTGTTTTTAAAACTATACATTGAGTACAGTATAGTCGACTGTTTTCCTCTCATTCGACTAAACTCGGCTCCTCAACCCGAATTCATTCGAATGAGCGTTTCACTTCAAAACGTAACGAATCAGACTTATTCACTCTCCAGGAAAAAGTGTGCGTTTTACGCCAACAGGAATTTTCACTTCAAAAAATATACGTACATTTAAAAAACGGCCCGCTTTTACCGAATCTTCTATATATGACGTGTGAAGTATCCATTTCCCCGCTGCTATACTTGCTAACATTTTTTCATTGCGAGTCAATGTTCCACAAATTAGATGTGTGGCCGAGTTATCGAACAGTGTTATTTGCTCCGAAATTTGACCACCAAGAGACTCAATTAAATCTATATAGTGTCTTCGTTCCTATTTCAATAAAAAAAAATTGATTAAAATCAATAATTTAAAGAATTTAAATCTAGTCAATCTTACACTTGTGGCTATTTGTGAAAGCATGAAACATCGTACGACTAGGGTTGAAGGTTCCTTGGAAGTAATTGTTGATGAAGTTGCCTAGATGACAAATAAGTTCATTAGTGAGTTTTTATATCCGAGAAAGCAATGGGGTATTTGACAGTATCAAAGAAAAACAGTAAAAACAAATTTTAATGAAAAATGATTATCAACTACAGCAATTTATTGCACTAATTCATCGTATCATTATCTAATTTTTAAAAAAGTAATTTTTTAGCTATAAGCCATATGAACAGAAACGGGCTGTGACGTTACATTCTCTTAGGGTACGTGTCCATCTGAGAGAAAAACTATCGAGAGCTGTTCTCGAGAGTCGTAATTATTATAGAAGTGGACATAGGACTGATAGTACTATCCGACAGTTCACGCAAAAACTCTCGGAGAGTAAATAAATTTCTAGTTCTCTCAAGTGGACAAGCCATAAATTCATCTCTCCGACTGTTACTCTCAAAATTCGAAACATGTTCGTATTGTGACAGCACTCTCAGCTATATTATATTGATTTTGTACGTTGTTTCTATTTATATTAATTTGTCGTATTTTGTTGTACGCAGAATGTAGGTATTATACCTTTATACTTTTTATTTGTTCAATAAAAAAACCGTTAAATTGAATATTAAAAAAATTAAAATATCAGAGTTAATTATTGAAATTAAAAATGGATAGAAAGGAGTGAATTAAAGAAGAAGATACAAAATTAATTAAATATGTATTTGTCAAACCTAACATTTTTTTTAATGGAAAATATAAAAATTATAAAAACTGTGATCATAAAAGTAAAATATTGCACAATCACTCCAACGTAAACTGAATAATTTGAAAAATCATCAGAAATTTTTCTTAAACAGTTATTTCTTTTTTAAAATATAAATTTGACTATAAAATGAAGCAAATTTTTCTGTCTCCATAACTTTTTTTAACGATTATAACAAATAAAAATCACATTAATGTTTCTTAATCAAAATTTGACATTAGCTGTCAACTGTTGTATGTCAACACGGTTTTGAGATCACTATCGGAGAGTTTGCTATCAGACAGTTTTCTGGAGAGTGAAAGTTATTGAAAGTACTCTCAAGTGGACAATGAACTATTAACTTTCTGGAGAGTTACTTCTGCTAGTTACTCTCAAATGGACACGTACCCTTATATTTCAACACTATTGCCACTAGTGTCGCTACTTAAATTCCGGTTAACAAACATAACTATGGAAATTAATCTAAAAATTAATTTTTTTTAAAATCGATTTCTTTTTCTAGTTACAGTAAAAAATAAACAGTTTTTTTTCTTAGTTAAAGAACACCTGTTGCTATTTAGAGAATGTGACGCAACTGACAGCTAATGCACGTTTTTTCGTGCAAATTTTGAGAACAAATATTAATTTTTTCTAAGGATTTTTGGTATTATTTTTAAAAATTAATAATATATATACACATAATACATAAATATGCGTATTTTAAAATAGTTTACCAAAATTAGTCAAATACCCCACTAGAGGTGTGCGATTATCAATAGTTTACATAATCGAATGATCTGCTTATCACGAAATCATGAGGTCATGAAATTATGTATTTTCTATGAAACTTTTTTTATGCGGTCCCGACCCACCGTATAAAAAGTATTTTTTACAATTTGGAGCGAACCATACTTTTTATAGCTATTTATGAAGTTTTTGAATATTTTCCTTTTGTGCAATTTTTTTTATTTGATCCTTACCCACCGCATAAAAAAAAACATTTAAATGTAAACATAATTTAGATACATGTCTCAAGATATTTTCAAAATCAAATAATTTCTCAAACTAATTTAGATCGTTTTATTGATTTTTGATCAGATTTAAGCGGAAAAATACAGCGAAAATATGTTTGAACAGAGGAGTTTAAAATAAAGATACATACCAAATTTTCAGCTTCAATAGGATCTTCCCATCCAATAACATCATTTTGCGACTCAATCACATTTCGTTCTGAAAATAAAAGGGTATTCCCATTATACGTCATTTGAAACTGTATTTTACTATTCTTACTTGTTGGAGTTTGCGCTTCAATCATTTCAATGTTATGTTTTTCAAATCGCATTAGAGACTTTCTGTTTTCGCCATCATCAGACTTCTTTTGAAGCATTTCTTTCAACTGGTTTACGTGTTCTGTGATCGCAGGATTCTTAGGAGTTTGTACGTTTGTCTATATAACAAAAAGTAAAACCATAACACTTTGTAGAACATTTTCCAAGATGCATCCAAACCTTACATTTTCTTTTAATTCTTCAGTTGTACTGTCATTTTCATCTGTCTGCGAATTTTCTTCGTAATCTTTGGGCAAGATTTTCTTCCAGAGTCGTTCTTTTAACACCGACAGAGGCTATAATAAATTATTAAGCATTACAATACAAAGCGATTTTCTTAAATTGTCAAAAATTATAATTAGTGGTAGCTTATGAATAGCTGAATGGCGTCATTAACAAATGAAGCAAAATTAGACGTACAAACTTAAGTTACTATAATTACTTTAATATGAAAATAACGAAAAGGAAAAGAGGCGAAAAACTAGGTACAGAGCGATTTCTAAATGGCATTTTTTTAACCCTAGAATCATACGTACACGTCAAAACGACGAACGAACTTCTCTACCTGCTCCAATACTATAACTTGTCGGTACCTGCTTGCTGTGAGATTTCTGTTATCTAATTTATTTGTTGTTATAACACACAAGATGTATTTATTTTGTTTATAATCATTGTCGTTTTGTTTGTACTGAAATAGTGTCCCTCAAAAGGACGTCAATGTATGATTACGCGATGTTTTTTTTTAAGATTTTGTACTTCACATATAAAAGTTTTCCTAATTTTTCTAAAATTTATTAAAGATATGCATGTTATAATTAATTTATTCAATGATTATGATAATGTGAAAGATGATTACAGCTGTTTGACTTATAGAGACGACATAATACTGAAGTTTTAATATATTGAATCGAACACTAAAGAATGCTTTTCAAGTGACTTAATAAAAGATTAACAATTTATTTTGTGGAAAATATTTTAATTTTTATTATTTTTTGAGATCTTATTCGAAAAATTACTAACAAAATTTAGAAAATTTACAAATGTGCCTAATGGGGAAATAACTACATATCTATAGGAATATTTATGACTGAGAAATTTCACATTCTGCAGTCACACATGTCCACTGACTCATAGTAGTCCATAAATTAATTATTTGAAACACACGTTTTATGATACAATTGATGTATATATCTATTTTTTAATTTTTATAATGAAAATATGCTTTGATAAAAAGATTAAAAAAAATTAATAAATATTTACATTAAGAAATTTTTCCAAATCCAATTTTTTTTAAATATTTTGTTCGCTTTTGTAGTATTGTTATGTAAAAAAAATGTTTTTTGCAAATAAACACTAAAAATCTCCGTAAAAAGTCCATCTGTCAAAACGACGTCGATGTATGATTAACGTTTCTCGTAGACCAACGTATGATTCTAGGTTTAATGAATGTTTAAATCAGTGACTTCAAACGGTGGTTCAAAAATGTCAATGTTGATTTTCTAAAAAAACTATACATCGCAGAGAAAGGGAGTCCATACGGGAATTTTTATTCAATTTTTCATAACCTATTATTAGTTTTAATTTCCGACAACTTAACAAAATCATGGTGTATAATTTTTGTAAATATTTTGTTTTACGTACAGTTGAACTAAGTCTGGGTCGTTTCAAAGGTGGCGTATGATGATAACTTGGTAAAGCATTAATTCGTTTAGCCCAATATTTTCTGGTTTCCGGTGACGGATTTGGATTACCGAAACATCTTCCCAACGGTGTGTCTGGTGTCGTTACTTGATTCGGTGTCATTGGAAGTGGTGAATCGTCAGGTGTGCCACCCTTTGGTAAACCTAGATTTTCGAAGAATTTTGCAACGGGTGTCATCGGTTGACTCAGACCGATTGGACTATCAGTAGTTGAAAGCAGTCGTTTCGATACTAATGGTGTTTTAGAAACTGATGCAACATTTTTTTCAATTTCACTGGGTTTTGTTTTCGTGGAAATTGGCGTGTACTGGCAATTGTCTCCGTCATCTTTATCCGAATTATCATCCAAGTCTACGATTTCTATTGGCTGATTGTCGTCCGTCTCATTTGTTTTGGTTGAGTAATTTTTTGAATGGGTACTATCTACGTTCGTGGATTCATTAGTGCGTTTTTTTGGTAATTTTGGTTTGCTCATGAAAAAGTTTTCCATAGGGTGCTCACACGTGTCATCCACATCTATGGATTTTTTGGTTTTCTCTTTTTGAACTTCACTAACGTTCGTGGTAGATAATTCGTTCATAGGATGTTCATAGGTGTCACCTTCATCTATAGATATTTTTTTGGTTTCTTCTTTTTGACCTTCTTTATCTTTTGTCGTAGATAATTCGCTCCGTGGCTTTTTTCGTGCTGTTAAATATATTTCATAAATTATAGTAAAGATATTTGAAGAACTAACGTTTATTTTATTCCTAAAATATTCATCATTAGGGTCCGTCCACACGCTCAAGCTTTACCACCGACTTACTTGCGCTAACCAGAAAGTAAACATGTACGTATTTTCCCGTCCATACGTACATATTATTAAATTAGCAGTTGTTTTTGATATTAATGTTTCGAACAAGGGGTCAAACTAGTATGTCTACCAAACTGTGCCCGCTGTCGCCAGCGAGTGACGTAGACACGGCACACATACAACCAAAACACATGATGTATGGACACGAATATGTGAATGTGTTAGTATGATTTGTTGATGATAATTATGCAGCTCGCATACATATAATATATACTATGATGGCCACTTTATGTGACAACTAACCAACAATTAAAAATAAATTTATTTATTTTAAGAAAAATATCCCTTTATTTTGAGAATTTTTTTGTTCAATAAAATTTTTACATTTAAATACGACACACTTCGTATTTTTTTCTGATTAAATTTCACGAGTTGATTAAAAAAACATGATACTCGTTACGACGTGAACACCACGACGGACAGTAACAAACTAAAGCAGTAGTGGTGTAAATTGCAACTTAATGCAACTTACAAGCGACAGATTTGTAAATGTATGCTGCTTCTATTGTTGTTCTGTGGTTTAGAATTTGCTTAATTTTATTGCACCAAAAATAAGCTCCAATTTCATGGTGTCGTAACTAAATAACCGAATGGCAAGGTAATTATGGTAAATTATACTTTCGAGTTAGAATAAGTGCGGATTGGCGATGATAAGATTCCCTAGCGACAAGTCGCGGAACTAATATATGACAGATAATTTTCATACAATTGAATTTTCTAATAGCAATTTAATAAAGTTTTCACGTAAATTGTGCGTATAATTACGTGATTTAAAGCGTTGAGATGAACACTAGTAAACACAAAAGAAAAGGGAAGGACTGAGTTTTCATCGTTTTCCTACCAGTGTCAAACTTAAAAAACATTGGGAAACTATTCTTAAAATTAAAGCTGCATCAGTGATTATGCGTGCTTGCTCAGAACATTTTGAGGTGTCAACATTACATTTCACTTCATGTGGATAATTTAATACTTCAGAAGTTTATGCAGCTAAACTCAGATATTTTATGTTACTGAAATTTCGTTCTTTAACACCGACACACAAACAAACATTCCACTTTTAAAATATTGTTCACACTCGCAAGGAGGTCTCGTAGTATTTTTTACTCTTTCATAAATATCCAACAAAGAAATCATCACAAAATTTTTATAAAGCAATTAAGTAATATCAATTACATGTCATATACTAGTTCCACAAACGCTCACCAGGGAAATTTTATCATCGCCAAAAAAGAGATGTGACAGAAAAAAGAGATACTTTCAAGTTAGCTTTTCACCCTTTGCTTGAAAATTTGCTAATATGTTGTCAATAAAGTCTTACAGAAACATTAATAAATTAGTTAGATACTGGATTGAATGTAAAATTCAAACTGTGCTTAAATGGAAAATTAATTTTGACAGTCGTATCAAAAATAACATATATATAATATGTAACAGGCTGACACCAGGGTAGCGACACAGGTTATTCGGAACTAGAGTCCTTATAATAAAGTAGAGTCGTGAAATGTCATCCATTTTTTGTCCAAAACAGAGCCGAAAGCTTCAAAATTAATTATCACATATTTGAGTAAATATTTTTGAATACATAATTATTGTTAATAAGTTATGAATTAATGAACAATTAAAAATTTTTAATTTAATTATTCTTTCTAGGTTAATCTAAATGATTTTTCTTAATATTTAATTTATTTCTAATGTATTTTATGCAAACTGTGGACAGAAAATGCCGGAATCAATCAGCGTTCAGCGCACATGTCTGAGACTCTATTCGGAACTATATCTTTATAGTTGAAATCAATATTCCCAGGTAACCGAATTGGAAAATTTTGTTGCTAAAGTGGAATAAACAGAAAATGATATTTGGTTGGTTAAATTAATATCTAAATATTAATACTGTGTCGCCGCGTGGTACATATGGCAGATTGGTACATATTTTGAGAAAATAGCTCAAAGCCATTTTTATTATTATTAGAAGTTTGTCGCGACGTTTGTATCCTAATATGTAAACTACCACATAGTGAACGTTTAAAATGGCGAGGAAAAGTTTACGCGCACGTCTTACCTAATGAAAATCAGCGGTATCAGATAGAACATGTACGTATACGTCTAGCTATCGTTGGAAATATGTATTATACAAACTAAGTATACAGAAGGAAAAATCTTTGCACCGTCAATAGTGTTCGTTTCTTGAATAAAATCCCTAAAAACGTTTTTGGCTAAACGTCAAACATAGAAATATATATTTTTGTTACGAAATTGATAAATTTAGAAAATTTAATGTTGAAAAAAATTGTCTCTAGGAATGTATTAATGTAGTTTTATCAACAAATTAATATGCAGCGTCGTTAAAAAAAAAATTAAAAGTTAAAGCAAGAGTTAAAAAGCTCTTGACTATAGCAATTTATTGTTTCTACCAGTTACTACAACTCTTATCTAAACAATTTTTTTTATTAAATCAACAGTTTAACCGTATGTAAATTAAAAATCACAAAGTGATTAAAAAAATTATCCGGATCGGCCGGGAATCGAACCCAGGATCTCCTAGTAACTAGCCAGGTGTGCTATCCATTACACCATCGATCTTTTGGTCGACAGGCGCCCGACACAGACAACATTCAATCACTTATGTGTATGTACTCTCTGTGAAGCACTTACAATTTTTCAATTTCAGATATTATCGAGTGCTTGTGAAAACGTATGGCAGACTTTTGTCTGCATTTCAACACACGTAGTATTCATATGTTCACTTATCGTTTAGCTAAACTGAAACTGAAACTGAAAAAAAAAAATAGTTTAACCGTAATAAAAATAACAATTGTCAAGTTATTCATACTGTATTCATTTTGTTTTCCTCGAGGTACTTTCATGTGAAACCCTGTATATCTTGAACTTACCTGATTCTATATTCGAATCGAGTTTTGTTCGTTCAGTCTGTTCTTTTGATGACGCATTTTTAGATTTTTCAAGTGAATCATCTTCAAGAGAATACAAATGTTCCGGAACTTTTGTCCCACTTTCAGCACAAGCCAGCAACCAATCGTGCGTAATAATGAAAATTCCCCATTTTTTTGCCGCTGTGTATTTACTTCCCAATGGGACGGGACTAACCAGATGTGTGGCAGGTTCAGCACCTTGTCGATTATTTTTACGTGATAACGATTCTTCAAGTCTAAAAAATATTACAAATAACAAATGAATCTTTCAGAGTTTACGAAATTTAAGTTGACGAACTTAGCGCCTAAATATTCGATCAGCCAACCAACGAACGTTCTTTCAAAATTCTTGTAATTACTTATGCAAATGACACAATCAGTCAAAATAGATGTGCTGTCTGCTACGAAAATTGGTTTATGGTAATATTTAACTTCTAGAAGTTTATTTTCTTCCAAACATTCTTCCTGTAAAAATGAGTGTTTGATAAACTTACAGATAGCTAATGCGTAATAATTTGTTCACACAAGTAAGCCAATTAGAGGTGGTTGGTCATTGTGACAAAAACAAGAAAATACACTACCAATTAGAGATGGCACACAGCTACCTCGTACTCGTAATAAACTCTTATCTATTCTATAAAGTGATTTTGTGCTTAAACTGCATCTTATCATAAATTTCGTGTCTTTTCCTAGTATTAACATCATTTTTGAAGAACGAATAACTTTAAGACAATGAAATGCTTCTTAGGTTTTTCTAATCGGCGATTACAAAAAGATTGACTGCCTAGCTTTTCTTTAATATCAAATCAATCTGTAAATAAAGTTATTTGACGTTTCAAACTGTCAAATAATTTCAAAAAATTAAAATTAAAAGTTTTATGTTTTCATAGTAACAAGAAAAACAGAAGTCGATTCCCTGCGCTCAGCGTCAACATACTTTACGTTTGCGCATGCGCACAAAACTATCATTAATTACTCTATTGTATTGAAATTTATAGAGAAAAACATATAACTTAATCTCTAAATACTCTCTAAATTTCAGAGAACAGCTCATTTAATGGCATTTCATGGTAGTGCCGTCATTATCATTGCTCTGATTGCCATGAAATTCGCAGGTGATGATTTGGGAATCAAACCATACAATTTCTAAAAATTTCATCAAAAATGGTCGAATAGTTCCGAAGTTATGCCACCTGGTGTGCCACTTCGGACATACCGATGAACTAACAGACAGTTACAAAACCAAAATGGTTCAGAAAGCTCTAAAACGCGAATTCCATGGGAAAATTTGTATATTTTAAAACTGATCACAATGCTTCCGCTTCTTTAGTAGTCTCGCAAAAAATTGTATTTAGAGGTGTTCTTCAAAAAGTGAACTTAAGAACTCTATTTGACTTAGTGTGGTGTAATCAATTTTTCACAAATGAACTTACAAGCCAAATGTTTGTGACTATCACATGATTATCTTTATATCTTTTCAAATCAAAATCTTGCGGTACAATCACATAGTCAACTTTTTCGTGACTATTTGTTGCACTGACTATTTCACCGCCAGCATTTGTGGCAAGTTCATTAATTTGTTCTTCACATTCTGGGTCCCAACCAAAAACTTTAAATTTCAAACCTTGAAAAATATTCGAAGTTTCATTTATATCCGTAATATTGGTAGTGGAATCTTCTATTGGTAATGGAGGAGGTATCTTTTCGAGTTTTGAAGCTTCTGGTTGAGGTTCTTGATTGATTTCAGTTTTATCTTTGGCTTCTGAAGTGTCGGCTTTTGAATATCCTTTTGTGTTGGTAAAATTTTTTCCTATTAAAAACTGTTCTAAGGTGTCTGGACCGTCTGATTCACGTTTTCCAAAATATTCCTTCATAAAGTCGTCTTCGTCTGTAGGTTGTTCAGCACAACTTTTTTGACTTTCACTGTCTTTTCCACCTTTTTCTAACGGTTCGCTATTTATTGATATCGAACTATTTGTCCGCAACATTTGAACGCCCTGTACATAAAAATAATATTATTTTAAGCCAAGGTTATACTGGCTTTTTTTAGTTTTTGTAGTAGTGGTAAAATAAAATTCGATATTATAAAAGAATTTTGAAAGCGGATTAATTACTAGTCGATTTACCGATTGAACAATAATTTCCAATTATGTACTAAAGGGCAGTACTAGTTTGTTTAGAGATAATAACGTAATTTACAAAATCTATGATGAAGTTTCTGAAATTTTGTTCATCTCCATAAATAATAATATGTTGTTCAACATATGTTTTAATTCTCATGTTTGTAATATAAAAGTAATTTATATTAATTCCCAAAAAATTCTTTTTCATATATTAGTTTCAAATTTCCCTCTAAAATACACACATCTTTCCTGTTACGTCACGTGCCAGTATTGTCAAAAATTAAACAAGAAATTCTTAGGCTTTTCACACAATCAATGAAATAAGAAATAAGAAATAAGGAGTGTCGCCATCTAGTGACGTTGAATGAAACTTTAACGTAACTGCTCATAGGTATATGTATTTAGGTATTTTTGTACTTCAAAATTGGTGAACAAATAACGTTCGTAATAACTTTTTTGTCACTAAGTGACAAAAATCATGAATTTTGACGTACAAAAATACCTACAAATATCTATGAGCAGTTATGTTAAAGTTTCATTCTATGTCACTAGATAGCGACAATACTTATTTCTTATTTCATTGATTGTGTGAAAAGCCATAGTAATATCGTAGAACATTCGTAACATTCACACTTCAATTTTTGTATACTATTATTTTTGGATTATTTTATTATAATAAAATGGTTAATAACGAAAAAAAGAAGAGAAATTCTAAACTAGTTCTAATTGCCGTTTCTGATTACGTCATATTAGCGTAAATTCTGTAATTTTATTTAATTAAAATTTTTATAAAGAGTTTTTAAACGAGCAATATTCAGTACTCTTATCACTAAAGAAGTTACTTAAAAGTCAAAATAAATCTTTTTACAACTTCTGTCAAATACCCTAATGCGGCGATAAAAAAAAAAAGCTTGTGACTGCTTACAGACGTGATCTTGTATTTTGAAATCATTCTTAATTTCACCATATTATTATTATTATTATTATCCTTACTAGTCCTTACTAATATTATAAATGCGAAAGTGAGTTTGTTTGTTTGTTTGTTTGACTGGCTTTCACGCCTTAACAGCTTAACCAATCAACTTGAAACTTTGCACAGACGTTGCTTGCGGGCCAGAGACGGTTATAGGCTACTTTTTATTTCGGAAAAATATTTAATTCCCGAGGGAAAATGCATTAAATTACAAGAGCTGACTATTAAAAAACGGATAAATGCTTTCAAACTTTGTATATTGCTAACAGAAGGGATGAGAAAGGACACAAACTACTTTATACCCCGGGAAATTTCCCGTGGGAAATTTCATTCCTGTGGAAAAATATATTTTAAATGAAACAAAAAATGATGATAGACAAATATGACGATATACAGCGATAAACATAGGTTATTTTTTATCCCGATAAAATATCTCTTTCCCGAGGGAAAATGCATTTAAAACGAAACAATGAAATAACAACTGACTATTAAAAAAAAGTATGATTGATTTCAAACTTTGCATATTGTTTACAGAGACGATGAGAAAGGACACAGACTACTTTCTATCCCGGGAAAGTATCTAACTCCCGTGGAAAGTCTTATTCCCGTGGGAAAATAATTATTTAAAACAGTATAAAAAAGAATCATTGATTTCATTTGAACTTGGCATGTTGTTAAAGGAATGTTATAGTCTATTTTTTGCCTGGGGAAAATATTGTATTTCTGTGGGAAAATTCCAAAGAAAAAAGTAATAATACCTACTCGACGGGTAATAGCGACATGATGAAAGTACACTTTATATGTTTAACTAGATGCCATAATTTCATATTCCACGCGGGCGAAGCCGCGGGTAAATGCTAGTTAATAATAATTTCCACTTAATTTAATTTTAAAATTTATTATTATAATTATTAATTTCCGCTAAAAAAAAATCGGCGTTAAAAAACGCTCGTGTAGCCGTATATTAAATAAAGCGAAATTTTTTTTCAAAATAAGGTATTTGAATTCATACCTTTTTACTTAACGGTGAATTTGGTGTAACCGGCGGATCCGATTTTTTTACTTGTCTCGATAAAATATAAAGATCTTCAGGTGCTGGGGCTTTTAATTTAAAACTTTCAACGAGCCATTCCAATGAAAGTGGTATTGGACTAAAAATAGCGCAATTTTAGAAAGGAATCAAATTTATTATTTTGAACCTTTTCACTTACTAACAATCTTCTTGATTGAAACGTTCGATTTCTGAAGATGCATAATCTGGCGCAATTAAATGGGTTACATTTCTGGAAATTTCATCGTACCTAATTGCCCCGCCTAAATTTAATACTTTATATAATTTATCGCGATGTTCTAAATCAAATCCGGCTAAATATATCTAAAAATATGCCAAAAATATCAAATTAATTCCTTATCCTGATTAGTTTTCAAATTAATTGCTTACACAACATCCATCTAAAAATGGTCCAGCTTTTTTAACTTCCTTCAGGTCCGCGAAATTCTTCATCAATGATTGAATCTTGTCGGACATCGCTGATTTACTGGTATCTAAATTTTTACTCTTTACAGGTGTATTTTTCGTCGACAAAGTAGACATATTGGCACTGAAGGTGGAAAAACGTGATTCTGAAATGTCTTGATGTCCATTGTCGCCTTGAATCGTGCTTACCATGGAAAAATTAGGTTCGAATACTATTTTTTTTAAAATTTATAATCAATTAGGATACACATATTTTTTAATTTTAAAGTACGTCTTAGATAAATTACCAGTTTGATCCTGATTTATTAATGTTGACGAGGCATAATCCTTATCCATTATTCGATATTTATCAAATGGTAGGGCGTAGCCACTTTTAATACTGTCGTGAACCCATTGAATTGTACAACATTCAATTTTACTTTTCTTAGCTGCATGATATTTTTCACTTTTATTTCCTGTAAGTGTTAATTGTACACTATTAACGCACCAGTGATATAAAGAGCTTATTATCAAAATTACTTATTGGGATAGAAACGGAACATCAGGATAGCAAAATGAAAAGAGGGGATAGATTACATTTCCAACAGAACCAATATTTCCTTTTTTTTTTTTTAAGGAAATTAACAATTTTCGGCAAATTAGCAATATGTGCCAGAAACGAGATTTTCGAAATTTATACGAAAAAACGAACAAATTTAGGTGGAAATTATTGTATTTGGAAAATTAAACCTGAGAAAGACTTTTTTTTTAAATCACTTGTCTTTGTCAGTATTCACAATATATGTTGATGCTGAATGATACTGTATATTGGACATTTTTAAAAATAGGTAATAGTATTATTAATTGATGGAATATATTAGGTGTACAACTAAGTTCTACCCGTTTTCAAAAGATGGCGTTATCTCACAGCCGGTTATAGGTTAATTATTAATACACATATATACATTAGGGTGTGCCAAAAAATTTTTTTTTTTTGTTTTTTCCTCGCTCTCCGCTCAAAATATCGTAGGCTATGTCTAGACAAACATCCTCACCAAAGCGCAGCTCAAAATTCCAATTTTTAGAGGTGCATCATCGAATCTAAAGTTTTCCCATTTAAATAACACAGAAAAAACGATTTTTTATATTATTTACTCCTGCAAACTATAAAGAAATTATTTTTCCATAAAATGAATCAAAGCACCTTATTAAGCATTAAATTTTGGACAAAAAATTTCATTGAATCAAATTTCGATCACCAATATTTCACTTTCTACAGAGCCTTAAAATTTAAATTTCTTGAAATTTTACTTTTTTTACATTTTTAAGCTAAACTATTAAAGATAGGACAAAAAGTTAAATGACAATTTTGTAGTCCAACTGACGCTTTACAAAAAAGTTCCTTACAAATTTTTCGTACTACAAACAGTTACAAAGTTACAGACCCTCAAAATTTATTTTACTTTCTTTTCTCCAAAATGGAAATTCAGCTGTTACAGCTGGTGTCATGAAAAAATCTGAACCTAAGATTATGACAGAAATTTGTTTTGAGACCTCGAGAAACCAAAAATTCAGAAACCGTCAGTTCATTTTCAAACAGAATAAAAATTACATTCGATACATGCCTTATATACTAATTTACTGTCTTGATTTGGCATGTAATTTTGAATATAATTTCAAAAGCTCGTGCCTGCTCGCACTCTTTAGAATATTAATAGATTTGAGCGTTACTTTTTTATGGTATTCCATATTTGTTCCGTAACTTTTTAGATACAATAGTTCTCACCCATTTTCGTTCGTTTTTAAATGCCAGCGTCTGGCACATACTGCAATTTAGCCCAATTTTCTTTGGTATTATCTCATAGAAAAACTCACCTTTACAAATAACGACCGAAGTTAATTCAGACTGAAATTTACCACTGTAATTACCACCATTTTCATTTACTAATTGTGTAAGATTATCACGCTCCTTTCTATCGAAACCTGTACTCGTTATATTTAATTTATAAAACGGTGGACATTTATATTCATCGAAATATGAAGAGTCTGCCCTGTATCTCGATGATAAATTTGTTTTCCACACTGCATCAACCCACTGACTGGTATAAACAGGTATTTTTAGTTCAGCTGCATACTAAAAGTACGAAACGGAGTCAACTAGATTATATTTCTAGAAATTTTCGAGTATCTTTGACTACATACCGCATATTTAACACTATTAACACAATTGGTTATTAGGTGTGTAGTTTGTTTTGTAAGTGCCGGTGTATAAATACCGCCCATATATCCAATTTTCTCTTGAAGAATTTTCTGTAAATAAATAGCATTCTGGGTAATTGTACATTTTCACGGTCTCCTGATTTTTTGGCGATAAATAAAAAACTAATGGTCTGAGTTGGATGATTTTTTTTTAAAATGTTTGTCATTATGGCGGATTAATGGAAAAAAAAATACTAGAACTCGACACCGATACTGGAAGTGCTGGAAAAGCACTACTGGAACCTCAATTTCGGGCAAAGGGTAATTAAATATGATTTCCAATTACCCTTTGCTCGAAATTAAGGTTGAGAAGTCGATCTAACAATGTAAACGATTTTTATAAAGGATTATTGGTCAAAATTTGTTGTTATTTAGCATTCTTTGTATATTTAGTAGTATAAAATCGAAAAGTGTTTCTTTTTTTTATTTTTTTTTTTTTAAATTGTTCATTTTTTCATGTATATTACGAAAAATGATATAAAAAGTTGATATACCCACGTTAAAAATTTTATGAACGATTATTCCTAAAAGCTTCACATTTTGATCCATTTAAAGCCATAAAATAATCAAAAATATTCATCTTTGTTTATTTCTGTGAGTCTAATCATTAATCCGTCGTAATGACGAACATTTAAAAAAAAAAATCATCCAAATAGGATCAATAGTTTTTTATTTATAGCCAAAAAAAAACAGGTGACCGTAAAAGTGTACCATTACCAAATTCGGTAAAAAAAAATTGTTATTTAAATTTTAAATTACAACATTACCTTTTCAGCAGGATCGATTCCGGAACAACAAATCACTAAATTTACCATTGGGATACAAAATACAGGTGATTCACTATGAGGTATCGGTATTTTTTCGATTAAACAAGTCTTTAGACATCGATATCCGACAATTCTACTAAAAATAAAACAAAATAATTAAGATTTTTACCCCATCCGCAAAAGCATAGAATACAATCTACATACACCCGCTTTTCTGTCGTTAATTTTTTAAAAACATCACCCTCAAAGGACTGATATACGATTACATTTTGTTTCGATTTTGGGATTTCCTCATAATCATTTTCATTTATCCACTTACAATTTTTCACATATTGCTTACATAGCTAAAATTTTCGAATAAATATTAATCAAATAACTACACAGTAAAAAAAATGATATGAAGAGAATACCTCAAAAGTTCCTAACATTTCCACTTCACATTCATTTTCATTTTCAAAATCTTTTGGAATTATAAAGTACACATTTATATCATCATCGGCCATGATTAATCAATCTTTTTTTACATTACTCATAAAAATAATTAAGTATTACTAAAGTTTACATTAATTTTATGTACAATTAGTTTTAAAATTTTATATTTAAATTAAAATTAAATTAGTCTGATAAAATTTCTACTTCAAACAAAAATGAACGTTACAAATGTCAAATTCAATTTATTTAGCGGGGATTTTAGTGTACACATGTGTTTTATATGCCAAATTACTAGATGATGCTGTTATACTGTGTTAATAAAACGTATAAACTTGCTATAAGCATCACAGATAGGTGTATCTGTACACATGGCATTTATAGTGCTCAGGTCCACCAACATTTAAATGTTAAAAACGTATGTATTTGTTACACGCAGGAGCGTAGGTACTCTTTTTTTTATAAATAATATGAACACAATAAAATAATTTTGGTATTAATAAAAGTATATTTTTAATGTTGAGTTAGGAAATATAATCTTACCTGTAACCATTAGTACCAAATATACATTCGTTTTTATTCTAAATTAATACTAGAAGTGACTCTAATATTAACCGAAATATCTTCTTAAATTGCCATGAACGGTACTGTGAGCTGATTTTCTAGCAAATGAAAAATGAAATATACCTTTTTTTTCTATCAGAAAATGCTGTACATATCAGTTATACATATAGTGACGTTTCATAATTGATAACATTGACCGTAAGGCGTAAATATATGTTATAATATTGTGAGCTGAGTATTGGTTTGTTCCAAGTCCATTTTAAAAAATTTTTCTAAATGGTTGTTTTGTTAGTTTTAGGATTTGAAGAAGTCAAAACCACTATCCGAAAATTTTTTTAAAAAAATGGACTTGGTACAAACTAATACCCAGCTGACGATATGTATTCAACAAAGAAATACGCTTCAGGCAATTTAGATTGCCTATATGCTAAATAAAAAACAAAATTACCAAACTTAATTAAATTTATTTCAAGTTTATAAATCGCATAATAGAGATATTTACAATCAGAATAAAAGATTATTAAATAATTACTACATGTTCGTTATCGCTGTCTTCTGATCTGTTACCATCAGTTTTCTTTCCATCAATGTTTAAATTATCATTAGCGTTCGCATACATATAATAATTTTTAATTGCTAAACACATTGAAAAAAGAACATGCAACGATTCAATTCGGCTTTCGTAAACGGGAATATCAAAAATTGAGCAAACTAATTCAATATACTGTTCTAATGTACAGTTCATTTGATAATTTGGGAAACCATTTCTTAATGCTTCAGCCTCCTCTTGTGGCCAGTCTTGTAGTAGGGAATCAATACTAGGCATTGCGCTAAAATGATAGTAAATATTAAAATTGATTTGAAACCTATTTTAAAATATTTTACTTACTTTCGATAAATCACTGTAGGCGGTGGATGAGATCCGTGTAAATCACTAATATCATTTATCCATTGATCAATAGCCTTGAGATTTTTTTCAACATCTTGAATTTTTTTAATATTCTAAAATAAATGTAAAATTAGGCTTGATTCCTCTTACGTTTTCAATCAAATTAAAAACTCTTTACCATTGGTGTTTTCGATTTTCTACTTTTTTCCATGGCTCGAAGCTGAAGAAAGAGTAATGCCGAATCACTCTGGTTTGCAGAAGGTTCATCTAGCACTTCTAGACCTAACTGTAACATTTTACTTTCGTCGAAAAGTTCTCCATTCCAATTACGTTCGGGAGTTACGACTTTTAAGAAGGCGTCCGTGTCACCCACAGCTGGTATAAATTCGGGAATAAAAGGTTTTAATCGGTATTCCATATCAATCCTTTGCGGTGTATATCTAGAAGTGGTATAGAAAATATTTCAAAATTTATGACATTCTAATGTTTGTTTTTGCGTTTGAACCTCATTATGTGTTCAAAAAGATTTGATATTTCTTGAGACACTTCAAGATTATCAAAATCTTTTGGATTATAGCAGGTATCTGGCAATGGGATTTTGTTATTCCCATTGTCGTCACCGTCCGAATCACTTGTCTCACTTGAAGAATTATTAGGTTGTGGAAATATTGGTGGTCGTGCAGAAAGTCTTGCTCGCGCTTCACTAGGTCGTCGCTGTATACTATTTGATGGTCCAGCTGTTGGTTGCTAAATGGAGAAAAATTACAGTTTGCTTAAATGGATCAAACGTACCAATTCAATTCAATTCATACATACTTCATTTAGATTTGAAATGAATCTTTCTGGATTTGGAGACTCTTTACCAATATTCTTAAGTTCCGGTTCTGATCCAGATGAAGACAAATCACTGCTACTCTTACTGATATGTGCCATTTTAATGCAAATTTTACTAAAATAGTGTTATTATAATAATTATAGGAATGTTTTTATTGTTAGACCTTTGGTAACTAGGCAACATACATAATAGATATTTTCAAATAGGGTAAAAGATGAATGATAAGCTTAGAAACAAACCATCGTAAATTCAATGGCTGCTTTTTTTAAAAGCAGTTAATGTATACTATATTACATAGATGGTAGCAGCATTTAAAATACTGTGGCGGTTCTGTAACTGCCATTAAGTTGGCAAGAACTTCACATAAAACGGAACTAGCGCCACTAGCGGAGAAGGAGAGAACAATGACAACGGCGGGCAGTCTTGAATAACGCGTCAACTTCGTCGCTCGTGAGCGCTCAATTATTATTATCCAGTTTTTTTGTATTTTGCAAGTTTATTGTAATTTAAAATAAATATTAGTTATAAACAATTTGGTATTCGTTATTTGATATTAAATTTAATAGTTACACGCGTAACTATAAGTGGTGACCCTGATTTCAAAGGATAATCAAATCGTGCACATGTCAACAACAAAATGACAAACGAACAGCAAAATTCTAAGAAAAAAACAGACAATCCACGCGTTACTAGCAAAATGACTAACAGCTCCGGGCAACAAGATTCAGCGGAAGCACAAAACAATCCACCACAGCTCGACAATAAGGACGACGTGAGTGTTGTGAATAATTGCAAACTACCATCATTTTGGAAAAACAACCCCGAACTTTGGTTCATACAAGTAGAGGCTTTATTCCGTACGCGACGAATCTCCAGCGATGATACAAAGTATTTTATGGTAATCACCGCACTGGACGCCGACGCACTCCAGTACGTGTCTGACATAGTCCGAAGGCCTCCTGAAGAAGATAAGTATCAGATACTTAAAAATAGCTTAATCAGTAGGCTAAGCGACTCGCAAGAACGCCAATTACAACGTTTACTTACCGACCTAGAGTTAGGCGACAAGAAACCCACGCAACTACTCCGAGAAATGCAAACGCTCGCAGGAGATCAGGCTTCCGAAGAGCTATTAAGATCTTTGTGGATGCAGCACATGCCAACAACTGTACGTTTAATATTATCAGCTAGTAAAGACAAAGTTACACTGTCTGAACTAGCCGCGATAGCTGATCGCATACTGGAAAATAGCCCCAATTCCACAGTAATGGCTACAACCGCATCAAAGGATGATTATACCACGAATCATAACACCATGCAGGAACGCCTCGAAAACCTCGAAAAAACAATGGAAGGGTTAATAGTGTCAATGAAAGAGCTGGTCGGAAACCTCTCCAGAAACCAACAACAATTCAGGGCACGATCGCGTTCACGCAGAAGACCTGTGACAACGTCCACACCGGCAGTGTGCTTCTATCATCAACGTTTTAAAAAAGATGCCAAACGTTGTTTACAACCATGTGCATTCAAAGGTGACGATCAGCAGGGAAACTAAACAAGCTGTTGCTGAAACAGGCGGACAGTAACAGCGTTAACGAAAATACAATTCAAGAACACCGCCTGCACATCTTCGACAAAACAAACCGCATAAAATTCTTGGTCGATTCAGGTTCGGTCGTATCAGTGATTCCACGTACCTGGGTTAAAACTAAGACAAGTGTGAGTACCTTCAAACTATATGCAGCCAACGGTAGCGTTATCAACACCTTCGGTGACAAAGTTCTGGAAGTACATTTCGGGATGAGACGGAGCTTCAAGTGGTCATTCCTGATCGCGGATGTTAAAACCGCCATCATCGGAGCCGACTTCCTAGCTCACTTCGGTCTAGTTATTGACCTCAAGAGACGTCGTCTTGTCGACTCCACTACGTTACTCACATCAAAAGGTAACATTAAACCCACCAACATTCACAGCATCTCCACCATCGACCCTCAAAATAACTACCAGCGCCTTTTGGACGAATTTGTAGATATTACAAAACCACCAACAATACCACGTTCAGAAGCGATGTGCGAGGTGTCACACCACATCGAAACTACAGATCCACCAAGTGCAGATAGACCCAGAAAATTAGCCGGAAAAAAACTAAAGGCCGCTCGCACAGAAATAGAATTTTTGCTCGAACACAATATTATTCGACCATCAAGCAGTCCGTGGGCCAGTCCTATACACCTGGTGCAGAAGAAGACCGGCGGTTGGCGCATGTGTGGCGACTTTCGTAGGCTAAATGCTAAAACCGTACCCGATCGATACCCGACTCCACTAATACAAGATTTATTTCATCATCTTCATGGAAAACAAGTGCTGTCAACATTAGATCTGGTACGTGCGTATCATCAAATTCCTATGGCACACGAAGACATCAAAAAAACTGCAATCACAACGCCATTCGGATTATATGAATTTGTCACCATGCCATATGGCCTACGAAATGCGTCACAAACATTTCAAAGGTACGTTGACACCGTTCTCAGGGGACTCGACTTTGTCTTCGCTTATATCGACGACATTATCATCATGTCTGAATCCCACGAACAACATCAACAGCATTTAAAAATAGTTTTCGAGCGACTACGTCGATACAATCTAACAATCAACATCAGCAAATGCACCTTCGGCCAATCAGAAGTACAATACCTCGGGTACACAATAAATCAAAATGGGTACAAACCGCCAGAAGACAGAGCACGAGCTATCTCAGAGTATACAAAACCACAAAATATACAAGAATTACGGAGATTCCTCGGTATCATTAATTACTATCGCCGCTGTATTCCGAATGCAGCACAAATTCAAGCTCCCTTGAACGAATTTTTGAGAGAATCAAAGAAAAATGATAAACGGAAAATTCCGTGGACACCTGAAGCAGAAGAGGCTCTGGAAGTATGCAAACAAAGCGTGGTTGCAGCAACTCAAATGGCATTTCCTAATCCAAATGCTTCTCTCGTTCTCAAAACGGATGCCTCCGACGTTTCTATTGGAGCAGCGTTAGAACAATCAGTGGACGCTGAATGGCGACCAATCGGATTTTTTTCGCGAAAGCTCAGTTCGACTGAAAAAAAGTTTAGTACGTATGACAGAGAACTTCTAGCTATCTTTTCAGCAATCAAGTTCTTCCAACATCTTCTAGAAGACAAAGAATTTGTAGTCAAAACAGACCACAAACCTCTTACGTATGCGTTCAGTCAGAAACCAGAGAAAGCATCGGGCAGACAGCTACGACACTTAGCGTTCATTTCACAATTCAATGTAAAAATCGTCTACATCAAAGGTGAAGAAAACGTAGTCGCCGATGCACTTTCTAGAATAAATCAAATCAACATGCCAACCATTCTAAGCCCACAAACAATACAAGAAGCCCAACAAGATGATGAAGAACTAAAAAATTTAATTAAAAACAAGAGTACTTCACTGCAATTACAACGTCTAGTAGTGGATACACAATTAGGAACAACCATATATTGTGATATCGCATCAGGTGTAGTTAGACCATTCATACCAAAAACTCTACGAAAATCAGCATTCGACTCTATTCATGGTTTATCACATCCTAGCGGTCGAACCACATGTAAACAACTCAAAGAAAAATATATATGGCCAGGCATCAAGAAAGACGCATTGTTATGGGCAAGAAACTGCAT
Source organism: Brachynemurus nebulosus (assembly GCA_035578155.1). NCBI lineage: Eukaryota > Metazoa > Arthropoda > Insecta > Neuroptera > Myrmeleontidae > Brachynemurus > Brachynemurus nebulosus. The sequence continues at coordinate 33,784,721 of JAPWDM010000006.1, forward strand.
CGCCTGTCAAAGGGCTAAGGTTCAACGACATAATAAGTTAATACCCAATCACATAGAAGTGCCAGACAACAGGTTTAACCATGTTCATCTCGATTTGATAGAACTACCCATGATCAAAGGTCTCAGGTATTGTTTAACAATCATCGACAGATTTTCGAGATGGCCTGAAGCTATACCATTAAAAGATATAACAGCGGACACCGTAGCATCAGCTCTATACACCGGCTGGATATGTCGTTACGGAACACCGTTAACAATAACGACAGATCAGGGCATGCAATTTGAATCACTGTTATTTACGGCGCTAGCACAACTAGTGGGAGCGACGAGAGCTAGAACTTCACCATATCATCCAGCATCAAACGGGCTCGTCGAACGCATGCATCGTACGCTGAAAGCGGCGTTGATGTGTAACCCACAAACACCATGGCCCGATCTATTACCGACTGTATTACTTGGTTTGCGCACCAGCATCAAAGAAGATTTAAAAGCATCACCGGCGGACTTACTATATGGAACCGCACTTCGCATCCCCGGAGAATTTTTTGTTAACCAAGATTTGCCAGCCAACCCACAAATTTTTGTCGAAAAATTCAGGAAACATATGCAAGAAGTTCGTCCAATGCCAACAGCACACCACATCAAAAGTCGACTGTTTATTTTAAAAGATTTATATACATGTTCGCATGTGTTTCTTTGTTGCGATGCAGTTAAAAAACCGTTGGAACCACCCTACTCAGGACCGCATGAAATAATAAAAAAAATAAACGATCGCGTTTTTATCATCAACGTAAACGGTGAAAACAAAACAGTATCAGTAGAAAGATTGAAACCAGCCTATATTGCCAAGACAGACTCAGAGACTGAACCAAACGATTTCAAGAGCACCGACGAACCCCACCAGCGGAGTTCATCGATCATTCCACCAAGAAAAACGTACTCCAGAAAAAAATCAGTATCATTCCCTTCACTTGGTTCAGGTCATTGGGGAGGGAGTGATTGTGGCGGTTCTGTAACTGCCATTAAGTTGGCAAGAACTTCACATAAAACGGAACTAGCGCCACTAGCGGAGAAGGAGAGAACAATGACAACGGCGGGCAGTCTTGAATAACGCGTCAACTTCGTCGCTCGTGAGCGCTCAATTATTATTATCCAGTTTTTTTGTATTTTGCAAGTTTATTGTAATTTAAAATAAATATTAGTTATAAACAATTTGGTATTCGTTATTTGATATTAAATTTAATAGTTACACGCGTAACTATAATACTCTAGAGTCCCTATAATAAATAGAGTCGTGACATGGCATCCAAAACAAAGTGGGAAGCTTCAAAATTAGTTATCACATGTGTGAATAAATATTTTTTAGTACATAATTACTGTTAATAAGTTATGAATATGTACATTAATAATGTTTCACAGGCACTCGATAACATTTGAAATTAAAAATATAAAACTGCGTCTCGCATTAAAGAGAGGTTGTGTTTGATTGATTATCAGATTGGAATGGCACTCGAACAAGCGGTCGGTGGCCTAATTGCTAAGGCGCTTGACTAGCACCAAGAGATCCGGGTTCGAATCCCAGCCGATCCAATTTGATAATTTTCCAACACTATGTCAATTTTAATTAACATAATGAAATGGCCATTTGCCAAAGTACATCGAGGTTTAAGTATCAGCCAAAGCTGGACCTTAAGTGAACATATGAATATTGGTGTATGTTTAAATACGGACAAAAGTCCGCCATACATTAATAATGTTTCACAGGCACTCGATAATATTTGAAATTAAAAATAAGTGAAAATCGTAAATAGAACGATAGAACGATTGAAATCGGAAGCGAATTATGTTTTCGCAATCCTTTCTTTTATTTTTATCAAAATTAGCTATGTAAGGGTGCCCTGCTGGAATATTTAAGAGCATAGAGGGATCAGGAAAAAAAAACAGAGAAAATTATTAATATGTTATTGTTAACAATTAACAAATATGGCCGTTAAGTAAAGTTTAATTTTAATTTTTTTTTTTTTAAATGTATTGTTAAAATGTTTATTAATAAAATAATTTCAAATTAGGTATACAATAAAAATCACATATAAATTAAGAAATATTCATTAAGAGATTATTACTGACATCTTCTAATCGAATATATAAAATTCTCGCGTCACAGTTTTCGTTACCATACTCCTCCGAAACGGACGGCTCGACCGATTTTGATGAAATTTTATATATATATATATATATATATATATATTCAGTAGGCCTGAGAATAGGTTGTTATCTATTTTTTATACCCCTAAGTGATAAGGGTGGTCCACCCCAAATTTTATTTTTATATTTCTTAGACAAAATTTTTTTTATATTTTTTTATGATGTGGCTTAAAAAAATACATACAACCCTAAATTTTCATCCTTCTATTATCAACCCCTATTTTCGTATGACGAGCGGAGCCAAGCATTACATGGAATTAATCTTTTATAGAATTTTGAACTGTTTAGCGAGCGAAGCGAAGCACTTTATTCTCCCGCCTATTCTCAATCCCATATGATTTAAAATAGGCTAAATTATTTTCAGCTTTTTTAGTAAATATTGATTTGATTGTAGCAAAATCATAAGAAAAAATTAATTCAATCAATTACAACTACTGAGCCACAGCAACGCGTGGCTGGGTCAGCTAGTAATAATATAATAATATATATTATAATAATAATGCGGCTTAACTTCCGTTTTTCTGACAAATAACTCATCAATATTTTTCCTATTTTTCCTTTTTAAGGATTTATTTTACTTATATTCAGGCCTACAAATATTTGCTTTTTAATTAAAACAAAAATTTAATATATCGGTCCAAACGCGAGTATCTGCAAACTAAATTTTTTAAATAGATCGAAATCAAAATTCAGGAATTTTTTGTCCGATGAACTTGAAATATGGACTTCAATTTCTTAGAAATATAATCTAGCGAAGCACATACGATTTTTATGATTAGTTGAAAACTGGGGTTTTTATAAATAAACGAAATCCAATTTTTTACCGAAAAAACGGAAATTTTTTTTTAAAATGTGGCTATTTTATTTAAAAAAAAAGAACATTATTTTTATTTTATGTACTTTATTCTCAAATCTAATAAAAATAACGAAAACAATTTTGTCTTTGTTCCAGACACTGATCAAAGTGATGCTTTCGTCTCGCTATGTTTAAAAATGGAATTATCAAAATAATCCCGTTTGGATCTCTATTTTGTTCCTTTTTATTCAAAAAATTTTTTGTACTTATACCCAAACATATGTAAAACAAACACTTTAAATATGATTTGCACTTCAATAATTTCAAAGAAAACTCTAATTTTTTTAATAAGTCAGCAGATAATAATTGTGGAAAGTCCTAGATACATAACAGAAGAAAGTGTAGTAAACTACTGTATTAACAATATCGAATTAGCTTATTTTACTTTTGATTTAATTTTCTTTTAGGAACGACTCTTGAAGATCACTCAACATTATAATAATCTTCTCCGGATATTTTTCACATTTTTTTTTTTTTTTTTTTTTTTTTTTATACCAATTTAAAATATATTTCGAACGATTATGATATGCAAAATCATTTAAAAATTTCGTTTGAAATAGGAAATATTTCAGATAAAAATTGTATAAATCTCATGATTTCCTAAAAGTTTGTCAAGAATCTAGATTAACGTCGATATAATTATAAACAATCTGACAATGAGTTTCAGTTGAGTGAATATTTCAAAAGTTATAGCACATTAAATTTTATTTCTTTTTTAAATACTTAATACTCAATTTTATCAAGCAGTATGGTTCGGGCAGATTATTTTGGTCTCAAAATTTTCCTGAAATGTCAGCTTTTACAATATGGCGAAAAATCTTACTTTTTAGGCGATTTATTACTTATTTCACCCCCCCCTCCTCGTAGCGGGCGTTGTCCAGATAATTAAGGTATTTCTGAATTAAGACGCTCCCCCATAAAATAAGTGAACATTTTCGCAATCACGTCTTGAAACTAAAATTGAGCGTTTATCTATTGAGGTAGGCAAACGACTTTATATTAGTGTCTATACAATTGTAGCAGCAATTTACATAATTTTACAATTTGTTTTAGAAAAGCTTAACACACTAAAACATTAAAATTATATTATATTTCAGTTATTTTTTCTAGTAAGACGAATTGGATCGAAGACGTAGAAATGTATCTAAAAGAAATAGGTACTTCGAGATATTGTTCACAGCCTAAATAGTAAAAGGTATTAACAAAAACCTTTCGGTACGTCTACCTTGTCCTTGGAGGTGGGATACTTTTTTGGGGTGGTGGGATGGTTCCTTGACAAACAAGAAACGAAAGATCGCTTTCTGTATGCATAAGCTCAATGGTGTCTTTTTTATTTCAAAGTGTATTCTTTAATTTCAGTTTCTTCTTATGAATAAATAAATTGATATTAATGGCACTAATTGTCTGGCATTGTCTGTAGTTGCACTCGAACAAGCAGCCGGTACTCTAATTGGTAAGGCGCTTGGCTAGCAACCAAGACACCCGGGTTCAAGCCCCAGCCGATCCAGTTTGACAGATTTTCAAACACTATGTGAATTTTAATTAACAAATATCAGCATTAATATATATATATATATATATATATATATATATATATATATATATATATATATATTTCTTCGGTAATTTGAATATATTCAAATATAATTAAATAATAATTTTGTTATGGAAAGAATAAATTTTTAATTTATTGTTAATGTACACATAAATAAACATTTGCTATTAAATATATAAATTACATAAAATGAAAATTCGACTATCTAGACACTAAAACAGCAAGTGAAACCCTCCTTATTTCGGTACCGATAATTCACTTTTACAGACTCGTGGATGACGAAAAAATCATTCCAAAATCTACCCCATTTACTTCGTAAAGAATCAAAGAAAATAATTATTAATTTCCATTTCCTTTAAATTAATTGGCGTCTAACAACGATTCTTGAATATCACCCATCATTTCGATAATCTCTTCCCGAAATTTATCACTTTTTTTATACCAATCCAAAATATATTTTGAACGATTATGGTACGCAAAATCATCTAAAAATTTTATATCTGTTGCAAACAGTTTCCAGTATTCTTCACCAAGTAAATGAACCGATTTATACATGATTGCAATCAGTTTTGACGCTCCAATAAATTCTTTCCCACTTTCCATGAATATATCCCATGGGTAATAGTTAAAAACATCCAGATTGGCTGATTTTAATTCTTCTGTTAAAAGTTCATAATAATATTGAAGTAAATCGTCGGTGTACTTCTGTCGGAATTCACTAGTGGTGTTAATAAATAAATAGAAATAAATATCATGGACGGGTGGTAAATATCGCATCAATTGATAGTCAATAATACAACATTCCTCTGGATTATCATTTTCATCGTATTTGTACAAAAGATTATTTAGCCATAGGTCACCGTGACACAGTACGTTCCGATATTTTTTCGATGGCTTCAATAACTCTTTGAGTTGATGAATTTTTGAATTCAATACACATTTAAATTTTTCGCACGACATTCGACGTTCACTCTCTGGCAACAGTTCAAACAAATCTTCAATTGCCAGTATTGCTTGTTGAACCCAATTCCAACCTTTAACTTGATCGTTAAACAATGTCTCAGTTAAATACTCCTTATATTCCTCACCAATCGAAAATTTACGCCCCAATTTTGCAGTATTTTTCTCTTCTAAAATTAAACTAAACGCATGCATTTTTGCGAGCGATTTAAACAGTACTTTCGTATGGGCGTAATCAATTTTAGTAATTGTTTGATTTTTCCCCAATATATAGTTATGTTGTGCCATATCATCCACAACCAAAAGCGTAGAGTCTCGGGCCAAATAAAAAAATGGAATCCATGATACAAATGTGGTATCAGACTGCGTGTTTTTTGTCACCAATTCTAAGTAGAATATTTCGCGTTCGTAACAGTTTGCTTCATCGGCTATTTCAGAAAATGTGTTGTCATTTGCCAGTTTACGTTTACAAAATAGCGTGAAATTATGCGGGGTGTCGTCGATTTGTACGTAAAAATGTAGACGATAATATTCACCAAGAAATCCAAGTTTGTCGGTTGATAACGGTGCCGATTTAAAGTCTAAAATTTTGAAATTACGTGTGTGGTATTTACGTTCAACAATTTGTTCACATTCACACTTTGTTAAAATTTCGAAATGTTCCATTTTTGTATTTTTGATTTAGTTAGTCCAAAAGAGTGCCCCTGCTATGAAAATGCGCGATTTTATTTATATTGTTTGAAAATTTACTTTATCATTTAACGTAATATTTGTACGTGTGTTAACGTTTTATTTTAATAATTTACAAACACTGATAAAATTTTATGACCAATTTAAGACTACTTAAAGTTTTGATAATAATTTAAAAGCAAAAAATTTTAAGATAGTTTAGCACGTTCTCTTTAGAAAGAAAAATTATAAAAATCTTAAGTCAACTGAAAGCTTAAAATAGAAATCTATTTACTTATATAGTCGTCTTTGCTGTAAATTTAGGCTACATAAACATGATCGACAATTTGTTTTGATTTCTCTTTAGCAAAAGAGTTAAGCTTATGTAATCGTTTGTTCCTTGTACAGATAGTACTGTCCAATGGCGATTTTTTAGGAGGTAGGCCGGGTAGATCCGGACCTAAATATTAGAAAAATTAATAAAAATATTTATTATTGCTTTTTTGTTACTTGGTCCTATACATTACATATCTACAGACCAAGTTGTATTCGTGAAAAAATTTGATGTCGGGTTTTTAGTGGAGATATAAGTTTTGAGGTCCACTAAGTCTAAATTACTCATTTACAAAAAATATCGGTCTGTCGGTTTATCTGTTAAGAGAGCTATTTTGATCTCTAACAATGAAGCCACGTAAAGGATTTCGATAAAATTTGGCACGGAGATGAAATTCACCAAGACTGGTAAGGTCAATACACCCAAAAGTTGTTGTGGGCAGGGCCTAGCCACCCTTGAATTTTGAAAATGTCCTGAAAATTGACAGATCGGCCATTTGCATAAAAACGACTCTAACAATTTTGATTAAATTTTAACCACATAAAATATACAACATTTGTGACTTAGCAAAATAATTCGTATGTTTGGGAAAAATCTGAAAGCTAGGATATAGGGTGTCGAAAAAGGGTAAGACCATGCCGAGGGCCGGAAATAATTTACCGCGGCCTGCCTTCGGTGGCAAGCTATTTTTAGTGATCCATACCAAAATTGTCAAAACGGAACACTTACGCAATCAGTTCGATGTCTGTCCGAGTATCACAGGCAATTTTCGCTAAAACCACTCGACACGAAAATTTGAACCTTAGCACGGAGATAGGGTGTGATGGCCTAATTCCAGATGTGAAGTTGAGTTTCGATTCTGGGGGTTAATTTTAGGGGATAACCCGGAAAGTGAAAACGAATTTTTTTTTCCAAGAGCACCGAGTAGGGTATCAAACGAAAGCCAATTAAGACCCGAATACAGTAATATATATAACTACATACTTTCGTTCATTTTTTTTTTTTTGGAAAAACATCATAAAAATTGCTGTCCCCTGCCCTTATTACTAGAAGGATTGCTCAGAAAAATCTGAAAAAAATTCATGAACATTAAAAATGGGGTGTAGATTGAGCGAAAATTATCAAACCTACGATTTGCACGTGTATTATAAAAAGAATCATTGCTGTATTATAATTTTTTGAAAAAAGTGTCTTTAAAAAAGGGCGAAAATCGGTGCCCACGATTGCGGTCGCAGTTTTCTGTAGGTAAGCCGCTATGTTCCTATATGAAAGATTCTTTTTTCTTGAAATCTTCTTATTTTTCCACACGAACAAGTATAAAAATTTTGTAGTTTTTATTCAAACCGTCGCCATTTTTTTAAATTTCAAGAAAAAAAAGCTCCCATAGGTACAGAGCGGCTTACCTACAGATTGATAATCTATTTGATTTTTTTTTTCGGATGAAAACTGCGGCCGCAATCGTGGGCACCTATTTCCACCCTTTTTTAAAGACACTTTTTTTCAAAAAATTATAATTATTATAAAAAATAAATAAAAATGAATAAAAAAAATATTTTTGTATTGTTAAATAGTGGTGTTAATCGTAAAAAAATTCATCCCCATTCCCACAACCTACCCATCCGAAAAAAATCGCGAAAATTGACTATTTTTCGGCCAATCACACTGTGATAGTACCGTTTAACCGTTACCGTTTAACACCGTATGACGGGCATATTTGCCTGTATTCGGCCATGATTATAGGTAATTGAGGATGATTATCGCTCTGTCGGTGTTTCTTGTACGAATCAAAGGAGTTGGCTTGTATTTGTGTGCACGTGTGCAGTCTGTAATTGACTGCGGCATTTTTCACTATTTTTCTTTCATACACGTTCAATATGATGATTGTAAGCACTAGTTAAATAAAATGTAACACACATAATTAACGCGACATTCATCTTCATTCAATGATGGATAATGTAAGAATGAACATGGACGATCGTATAGAGCAGCGGTTTCTAAACTTTGTGCACTATCGCTCCCCCCTTATAAAAAATTTTACCTATGCCGCTCTCCCCCCCCCCCCCTTAAAAAATTTTTTTAAACAATTCGTAAATTATTTTTTTACTGAAAGAACTTCATATTCTTGGCTGACGACAGGTCTATACGACACTTGAGAGGAAACCGTTGATCAGACACGTATTCGATACTTACGCGCTAACATGACTCTGACCGCTTGAGAATTGTTATTGTTAAAATATTACGTATGATAGCGAGCAGAAAATCAGTGGTAAGGGGTTACATGGCTTTTTTTTTACCAAAAAACCTAATTTATTCCAACTTTTGGCAATTTTTTTCTATTAGTAAATGATTATGGCTTGTACTTGAACAAAGGGATTTAAAAAAAAGGAAATTTCAACTTTAGATAGTTTTTTAAACAAAAAATTTTGATTTTTGGTAAAAATTTTCGTGTTTTTCGTTGATTTTCAACTCGTAAAATGAGATGTAAGGAACGGAAAAAGTAATTTTTCGTTCAATTACAAGCCATAAGCATCTACAAATTGAAAGAATTTTATTTTTTATTTTAGGTAAGAATTTCACGAGTTACTCAGCCTACGGCCAAAAATTAGCGATTTTTCGCTGACGCGATTTCTCTCGCAAAACTATCTATCAATGGCAAATCATTTTTTTTTTTCAAAAAAATTCTTTTACAGTGTCTCAAAATGATATGTAATAATATGCCAAAAGTTGAAATAAATTATATTTTCTTATAATATTGTTAAAAAGGTCGAAAAAATAGTGTATTTTTTGCTAAAAACGACCCATGTAACTCCTTAATATAAAATGTTCATTATTTGGTAAGTATATGTTTAAGCGCTTATTCTTAAAACCATGATTTTATTAAAACGACAACGATATTTGCAATTAACCTGCGCTCTCCTGGTTTTGATTTTATAAAAAAGTTTTGATTTTATAAAAAATGAAAGATGCTTTTATTGACTTCAATTTCCTTAGTTATTTTTCGGACTTAAGAAAATATTTAATAAAGTCAAAAATATTTTCTGATGGTGTCTAAGATTTTTCTGATATTTGAATAATTTCAATACACATTTTAATTTTTATCGTTTTAGAATGTGCGAACTCGACTTGAGAACCTAATCTGCACTTTAGAGCTTCATTTTTTATCAATCTAAGATTAGGTATAAAAATGATATTGTACGATTAAAAATCGACCGTGTACAATTACCCTTATATAATTTTCATTTAAATGCCATTAATGTATGAAATGTTTAATTGGTGAAAATCAACATAAATACTTTTAATAATTTTCTGTCACATAGTGTATTTTGACATATGCTTGCAGATTATTATCATTAATAATAGTGGTAATTGAACATTTAAATTTACAATAGTAACAAATGAATATTTATTTAAATACAGTATAGCATCGATAATGGAAACATCAGTTTTGGAAATTTTTTGAGAGCATCAAATTAGTCAACATCACTTTTGAAAAGTTGCATCAAAAATGTCAAGTACATAAATATTAACACCTTTCACTTGAACCATTTTTTTAGTATGGGTACTCAGCTACTCGACAGTAGTTTTAAAACGCTGCAAACACTATTGTATTAGGAGAACATAATATCATAATACAATATATCTATTAGTTAATTAGTAATATGTATCACAATGTATTGTAGCAAGACGTCGCGTCGTTGTGTTGTATCATGTTTTCCTAATATAATAATTTTCAAATAAATGAAGAAGGCTGAGTGAGAAACGGAGCGAATTGGAATCAAAACGTGTCACACTCTCGATATAGGGTCTGATATCGCTCCGATAAAATATTATCTCAGTGGTATTGGTATTGGGGCGGTATTGAAGCGAGAGCGAACCGTGACTGATATCGGACCGATATCAGAGCGATGATGGGAATACACTCATTATTTATTATGTAAGAATATCTTATCGAACCGGGAGCGGAGTGATATCGTACTGAGAGCGGAGCGTTAATGTAAATCGGGCTTTAATGTAAATCGGGCCTTAGGTCCCCTAGCGTGTTGTAAATAATAAAATACGTACCTATTGTTTATGGCGCCGGCCGTGGCGGCACCCATCGAGTGCAAAGGGTTAAATCCATGTGCAATAGACCATGACACATGATTTTATCAAAAGAAACAAATAAATATACCGGTAATGGAAGTGACAAACAACAACAGACCTCAAAGCGTGGGAATGTCCATTTTAATTATTTATTGTACATAGAATGTTTATCTATAATTATGTATTCTGTTCTGTGGCGATTTTTATCATACGTAAAATGTAAACAAAATCATTTCAAAGCAAATTAATAAAACGACAAATGAAAAAATATTTGCTGCGATAAATAATTTTTAATTCTTCATTTTTCTTTCTCTTATTAATATTTAAAAAAACATAATTGTAATTCAAAACATAATTTTAAGAATTTGCGAATCGCCCCTGGTCAAAAAGCATCACTTTTGTCAAGCACCACTTTTGCAGACTACTTTTTCTTGACAAAACTGCTGCTCTACTGTATATATCACGTGCTTTTCGTAGCCACGTGAATTTTATAATTGTTTCATTACAGCAATTAACGTATGCCATGTATAAATAGATGTGTATCCCATCTATACAATGTATAATGTCACTTTAAACTGGTCAAGTTTTATCAAATATTTTAAAATAATTTTTAAAAAATTAACATTCGTAAAAACATCAAAATTATATAGTTTCAATAACTAATTCTCTAAGAAAGCTGGATAAATAAAATTATTATAAGTATTGAGATTTGAAATGTTTGTCAGATTTACAGAAGATTTAGATAATGAAAAACTTTCTGACTGAATGAAAATTTGTAATAATTAAATTCAACTGTTCTCTATACAAAAGTCAAATTTTTTGTAGACGCTCATAAAATCATAAATGTCTAAGAAAAACAAATATAGATATAATTTTTTTTAGGTAGAAATAAAATAAATATGTATAGTCAGTTATTATGTAAATATTTGTAAGTATATTATTTTTTGATTTTTATACTATTTAAAGGTAGTAATTAACGTATTATAATAATTATAATAATTATAATAATTTTTAATTTCAATTCAATAAAGTCCTGAATTTATAATGTGTTTATAATTTCATATATCTTAGGCCTTCTATTTAAACTAATTAAATTCGCTATTTGCTGTTATTTTCTTATTGCATTTCATTATTGAATGCAAGGGCGTTTATTAGTACATTTAAGTAGGTACAGCAGAACCTTCTTTTGCGGTCTCCTTTTGTTCGACTTTTTTTATATGGTTTATTTTTAAAAAGTGCGCCCATTAAAGTGCATCATCTAAATAAAAAGCGAGAGAAAATAAGAAATTTAAATATTAATTTGTGATAAAATTATTTATTGATTGTTTTTAAGCATTTAGGCCCGATTTACATTAACGCTCCGCTCTCGGTACGATATCACTACGCTCCCGATTCGATAATATATTCTTACATAATAAACAATGAATGTAATCATATCATCGCTCTGATATCGGTCCGATATCAGTCGTGGTACGCTCTCGCTCCAATGTCACTCCAATATCAATACCACTCAGGTAATATTTTATCGGAGCCATATCAGACTTGTTATGGCTTTTACCTTTAGTGTAAACACTTTTTTGATTCCACTCTACTCCGCTTGCATTCAGTTGTTATGAAAAGATATTTGTATCGAACTGAGACCGAACTGGGAGCGTACTCAGAGCGGCATTATAATATGAATAGAGAATGAACATAGGTACCAGAATGATATCAGCACTGTAATGTGAACACAACAAGATTATATCGGAGCGAGAGTGGAGCGGGAGCGTACCGAGAGCGGAGCGTTAATGTAAATCGGGTCTTAATTAGTACACTGCATAAGAATATAAGTTATTTCGCAATTTACCGCAATTTTTATAATATAATAAAAATAAAATGAAATGTTTTCATGTGTAGAGTAGTGATATCGAGCCGAGGAGCAGTTAGTCGGTTAATCGACTAAATTTGTTTTTCAGACAAAATTAGTCATTAGTCGAAAATATCGTGCATACAGTAATCGACAAATCGATTAAATTTTTAGTTGAATTCATAAATAGGGTAATCTATGCACCTCTTTTAAAAACGATGTTTTCATTTAAATTTAATTATTGACTTTTAATATATTTTTTAAGAAAAAGACAGATATGCCATATCACAATGTACTATAAAAGTGAAAAATGATTTACAAATATATAATTTTTTAGTTTTCATTTTTTTGAAGTCCAATAAATAATCCAAGAAAATTAATTATTTAGACATTTTTAGTCATTTAAAAAAAATTAGTCATTTTAATAGCTATCTAAAATGGATTATAAAATGCAAAATGCTTTTTATACTTTTCTATTCTATAAATTTGTTATCATTATTTAGTTATATTAATAAAAGCTAAGAAAATGTCAAACGTACTGAAATTAAATAAGAGCAATCTTTTGAGAAAATTTGATCAAGTTTGCATGGTATGAAAACGAAATTTAACTCTTGAAATATTGTTACTTAAAAATATTGTAAAATTTAATTCAACCTTGACTATGCTGCGACTGCGACTTCTAAATTATGGATATCATCTACTCGAAATACCAAAATATTCTTATCGACGTGTGTTAAAGATAATAGCACACAATTTGAGTCACAACAAAAATTTGACTTGAGAGAACTGCGGCTCTAGTAGCAAATTTAACTCAGCTAACATTGCAACTTAAGTTATAAAAAATTTGAGTCAATTTAATCAAGTTACAGTTAACTTACAATTTGTTAGACTGCGTTCAATTCGAGTTCTGTGATTAATATGAGTCATAAGTAACAACACATATACACATAAATTTGAGTATACATGCATTTTCATTTTAAATGTAAAATGGATTCAGATTTTCATTTTAAATACAAAATGGAAAATGGTTTGTTTGAACTTATTTAAAATAGAAAATGCAAAATGCCATTTTGTATTTTAAATACATATTTAAAATGAAATCATTTTAAATAGTTCTCAGCCCTGACTAGTGTAGAGTAATGCTTTATCTTATTTAAAAAAGCAACTTCTAAATAAATCATGAAGTTTTGAATGTTTTGAGTTATGTATTTTCTATGAAACTTTTTTTATGCGGTCTCAGTTTACCGTATAAATTTTTTTTTTATTAAAGCTATTTATGAAGTTATTAAATATTATTTTATGCGATTTTTTATGCGCATAAAAAAGGATCTGCTGTACTTTATGTATTATTTACAAATATAATCCTAGTAGTACAATAAAAGTAACAGATGTGAGTAATTTTTGATGAAAGCATCAACGAAACCTTATGACTCGCACGTGGTACTATGTGGAACATTCGAGTTAAATTTAAAAAATAAAAAAAAAACTAATTTTTCTGTTTATTGTAGTTTAGACAACATATCGCGCGTTTTCTGCCTCAACCTCGTATCTGAAAAATCCCAATTTTTGGACACACAAACAAAACGTATTTAAATCTGTATCTTCATCAGCATGAACTTAAGATTTATGCTAATTACACCCATTGATGTTGGCTACCTATATATGTAAATATATATAGATAAGCATGTGTATAAATACAGTATTTAATATGATTTTTGTGTGTCCTAAAACATGTAGTTTTTGATATACGAGGTTGAGACAGAAAACGCGCGATATACTTCAAAATACTTACTCACTTTGAAAGTAGGCATTTATCTGTTTAGATAGGCAAACGATTTAATCAGTGTGTATACACAATTGAAGTTATATTTTAGAGATTTTTTCAAGTCGGAAGCGTCGTGTAAAGAGGTTTACCAATCCAGTTTTTCCCGACTCTCGTTTCTCAAGCGCAGCCGGACATAAATTGTCAAGTTAATTTATTAATTTAATAGAGTAAAAGCATTCATTTTTGTTTTTAACCGACTTCAAAAACGAGGAGGTTTTTTTTCTTTTTTTTATGTATGTACACAGATTTCTCCCATATTTCTGGGCCAATTTACGCCATTCTTTTTTTTGGTTAGTAGATAAAGCCCTCCAGGTGGTGCCATAAAAATTTTATTAACATTGGTTGAGTAATTTTTCAACCATATTCAATATTACTAATAATTATGGCAATTTTAAAATTTGTATATTTGCAAGATTATTTACTTTAAAAACTATAGTAACATATTTTTAAATTTAAAAAAATTAAATATTGCAAGGGGGTAGGCTGATATGCTTGTCACTAAAAGGTATGAAATAAAACATATTTTAAAAAACCGACTTCAAAAAGTAAAAAATAAAGTATTAGCACGTATTTTGAAGTCAGGCGTAGTATTAAAAAAAATGTAGATTCCCAAGAATTCTTGATTTTACAAGCAGATTCGATTGCATTTTTTACGCAATACTACGCCTGACTTCAAAATATGTGCTAATACTTTATTTTTTATTTTTTGAAGTGGGTATTTAGTCCAATTTTTCCTTGAAAAAATTAGACTTACCTATATAGCCTATACGATAAGAACGGCGAGAGGCGAGAGTAGGGGCGCTATCCGTTTTCGGAACCGTAGAACACGATTCTGTAGAAAAAAATGTCTGATATATATATATATATATATATATATATATATATATGTATATATATATATATATATATATATATATATATGTATATATATATATATATATATATATATATATATATATATATATATATAATATATATATATATATATTTTTTTTTTTCCGTTACCTTTTGACATCTGTAGGGCCTCCCTATTGAAGTTAAGAGCTAGAATTTGGTAAGTGGGGCTCGTTTCCGATGCACCTCATACTATCAAAGTGGGGTATTTTGGGCCGCAAAACAATGGGTGGGGGGCAGCAAAACAATAAAACGTTTCCAAACCGGTTGGAAATAATGTTTCGGTCGATTATCTGACAACATATCCAAAATTCAGCTTCCTAGGATGATTTGGAGTAAAAGGGGAAAAAGGATTTTAGCTGGATCCTTGAAATTTAGGGTTGAAATTTAGTGTGTTGATAAAGTTCGTACCTAGGTTGTGCTTTTTGGAGGTATTAATATCTTACTCCCACCTCCACCATTTTTAAGCTACAATTTGATGCTCCTTCGACGTTTTCGAAGTTTGTACCACTCGCACGGGTCACCCAAATAAACCTAGAGGACTGAAACTTTGTATTCGGATTGAGTTAGTATCAAGGGGGTGCCTTTTGGGGTCTCAACTTTTAACCCCTACCCCCACCACTTTTATACCAAAAAGCACATGATTTGCATTGTTTTTAACAGTTTCGTTCGGGTCAAAATCTCTCCAAATAAACCTAGAGGGCTGAAATTTTGTGTACAGGTTAACTTAATAGCCTGTACAATAGTTAGATCTACCTTTATGAATAACCTGTTTATTTGGGTGATCTGTGTGAGTGGTACAAACTTCGAAGAGCCACTCCTTTTTGGAGGTTTCAACTTTTAACTCTTACCCCCACGATTTTTATGCCAATATTTCCTTGATTTTTTTGCCTTTTTTCTAACACGCCTAGAGACTCTCTGAGTAAACGTAGAGGGCTGAAATTTTGTACGTGTATTGAGTTAGTATCCAGTTAGTGCCATTTAGGGATTCCACATTACTTTTCCTCCCACTTCTCTCATTTTTACGTCGGAATTCAATGGTATTGTTAAATGTGTTTAAAATGCTTTATATTTATACTATAAGACAAGTAGGCGAATAGTGAATTTAAAAATTTAAAAAAATGAACTTACATTTATAACAAATGCAATACATACATATTAAGTAATTTAAAAATGTTATTAAAGTTAATGCTTATTTATAAAGTATAGAAATTTTAGATTTTTATTTATAAAATAGAAATTTTGGATTTTTTTGGAAAGAAAATACATCTTCATAAATGCCTTCCAGTTTACTATTTAAGTTCCTATTTTAATATTTAAAAATAAAACACAAAGGCAATTGGCGGATGAGCATGGGTAGGAATGCCCTCGTACGAATTGTGTTGGCTTTTTTCCTGCTAACTGCTATCGGCACAAAATTGAAATTGAGAGTCAACCCTTAAAAAAACTTAAAACCTTTTTTTAAAGTTCCGATCAGCCGGACACTCATAATCAGTTTTGAAACCACCAAAATGACATATCGCTTGTAGACTTTCAAGCACATTTCGCTTGTAGACATTCAATACCGAAGAAGAAGGGAAAAATTCGACTTCCGTGATGGTGCCCCTCTGCTCACGGCGTTTTTTATATGGATTTGATTCGAATAATGTTATAATCGTAAAAAGACTCAATCAAAGAACATCATTTAAATATTTATTTAGGAGTACGGAAGTTTTGATTTTAAAAAGTCACTATATTTTTTGAAGTTATCATGTTCAAGATGTTCTATAATTGTAATATGATTGTAATAATTAAAATATTTATTTAATTCGTTACACACAGTGCCTTGATGTAGCGCATTTGTTTTCCTAGAATATTTTATCAGGTTGTTATGACTTATACTGTTTTTATAATTACAAAATATTTGGTTTTAATTTAAATATTTCAATTCTTGTATCTAGAGCTATGCATTCATCAGAATTTCTACATAAATATTTATATCGTACCTATAGTTTTTAAACTAACAGAAATTATATTATTCCTGTATATGAATAGTTCATCCTTTACTTTTATTCTATTTCATTTATTTCAGAAGTTGTTATTTTAATTATTAAACAAGTATAGCAGTATAAATATTTATACTAACTTACCATATTTCTATATAAATTTTGAAAAATATAGTAATTGAAAACTTGATTTCAATTTTAAAGTACAGTGACGATTTTAGCGGGTAGGCCGGATAGGTTCGGGGCTACCCAAAAATTTTGAAAAATTATGAAAAAAAAATTAGAAAAGTTATTACAAAAGGTTTAAATTATGATCTTATATGTAAGACATTTTTCTGAATTCAGGGACTTTGCATGCTCTCAGTTTTGTTGGTGACATCTGTAAGCACAACTTTGACTAAACGAGACTCTTTACTATGAAAAGGTTTAAATCGCATTTAAAATCAGATATGATTGATGCTTAATAACTTGGGCGTTATTGCTATAAAAAGAAGAGACTAAATTGCAACCAAATGTCTAACTCTGAATCTGCATTAATTTCTCAGAAATGTTGAATATTTCAATTAACTCAAGCAGAAATGAAGGAAAGTTTCAAGTCCAAACGCCGTAATCATAAAATAGTTTTATGCTTATTTTATTTAATTCTAGATTTCTGATAATTTTGTGTTTCTTTTTTTAAAAATACTTCTACTTTTTCTAATAAGCTTTAAATCTGACAATGAGATAAAGTAGCTTCATATACCTGAATTTTATGTTTATTTTGCATTAAACTTATTTGTGATAAAAAATGTCTTATTTTGCTATGCTGCTTAGATCTAACTAAATACTTAAACCAACTTCAGTATAAAAAAAATTATAACTTAAAGAAAAATTATACATATTAATTACGTGTTTATAATATGAAAAATTCAGCCCATCCAAAATAAAAATCCTAAAATCGCCTCTGTGTCAAACTCTTTTTAATTTTAAATATTTTGAGTGTACATATTCAGTGTACACATAAATAAAATTGTAACGAGACTGTTTCTGTAAATCGAATATGTTTTAAAAATTTTAATGATAATGTAGATAGTCTGTTATCAATTTAGATATCAAAACAGCAATTTTTGAATTTTTTGTCTTTCTATGTACGCATTATGCAAAAAACTACTTGAATGAATTCTTTTTTTTCTTTGATGAAATTTAGTGTGGTGACAACTTATTATCTCAGTCAATATATAGGGTAATTTCTACTGCTAAAATATGTCTCATTAACCGACTTTAAAAACGAGGAGGTTCTCAATATTATTTAACCCGTATGTTTTTTTTTTTATGTATGTACACCGATTTCTCCTACATTTCTGGGCCAATTTACGCCACTTTTTTTTTGGTTAGTAGATAAAGCACTCCAGGCGGTCCCATACAAATTTTATTAACATTGATTGAGTAATTTTTTAACCATCTTCAATAATATGAATAATTATGGCAATTTCAAAATTTGTATAATAATTATATAAAATTATTTACTTTAAAAACTATAATAATTTTAAATTTACGTTGATCTAATTATTCTAAAAATAATTTTCTGACAATATTTAATTGAAAAATTGTTTAATGACTTGAAAAATTGGTTGATTTTCATTGATTTTTATTTTCCTAGTATGTAATTATTACTTTGAACACTATTTTTGTTCCAAATTTCAAAGCAGTCAGTGGGTGCCCAAAATTATGATTTTTGGACAATGGGAATTTTTGAAACTATTCCAGCTAAACATATGAAATTTGGAATACTCCTTCTTTTAAGCAATTATCACTGTATAAGGTCTAGTAATCATTGTCACTAAAAGGTATGAAATAGACACTTTTTTAAAAAACCGACTTCAAAAATTTGAATAATAATTAATAGTACGAATTTTGAAGTCAGGCGTGGCGCGCAGTATAAAGAAATGCAGATCTTGAAGAATTTATGAATTTTATTAATTATTTTTTAATTTTTAAAGTCGGTTTTTTAAAAAAGTATCTAACATTTTAGAAGGTTGCTTTCCTTGAAACACTGTTTTAAAAATAATTAATAATAATTGCCTCATAGAGCATTGTTAAGTAATGGTCTTCAACCATTTTTTTTTAAATAAAATTTTTATGGCTGATATTAATTCCTTAAATTTATTTTATTTATCACTTTCAACAATAAACATAACAATTAAATATAATACTGTTGTTAACAATTACAAAATACTATCAACAATAACAATATCGTACAGAATGTCCTAAAAATCACAGTACAATAAAATTTTACAGTTTTCCAATGTGTCCTGTACATCTATGATAAACTTATTTGTCTGTTGCAATTACATTTCATTAATTTCTTTAGGAAAAACTTGAGAAGCTAGAAAATTTTATGGCACAGAGTTTATTTCTGTTAACATTGATACTGCTGTTGCAACTGTGCGAGTACCACCAACGTTGTACTGTCGTTTATTTTACTGTACAGTAATTTTTGTAACACCCTGTACTGGCAATAACAATTTTTAGTAAATTAAAATAAAAATTTACTTAATTTTCTTTTTTCTTAAATTTTTTCGTTCTTGTTCATACGGATGTCGACTTTTGCTTGGTCGATTTGAGTCCGGCCGTGGTTCGTGTTTTTCGTATCGATTGTGACGTGGGTTTACATGTTCGCTATGTTTGTTTTTCTCGTGCAAATGTTCTCGACTATTAAAAAGTTGATTGAAAATTTTGAAATCTTTAAAATCATCATCATTAAACGTGTTCGAAAATCCATTATTTGAATTTCCTTTGAATTGATTAATATTGTTTACTTGTGTTTCTGCTTGATTTGAGCTTCCGCACATTGAGTATCCTTGATATGGAATCCTTGGCTTCTCAACTGGTTCAAATTGTTCCAGATTTTTGTAATTCATATTTGACGATGGAAAGGTGATTGGTTTTTCACGTGCGTCGTCAGCTATTGACTCCAATGTTTCGAAAATTGGCTTTTTCGGCGAGTTGAAAGAATTCGAAGATGATGATGGAAACTGTGGGTAATCATCAAAGAAAAACTTTTTTGGGCCTGGTGGTGTCACGACGGTGATAAAGTCAGCCATTTCGGGCATTGAGGGTGGCGATTTCTCGGGTCGCGCAAGTGTTGGATATGGTGCTGGGACGTAAACTCGTACCGGGACTGGATTATTTAAATACTTTTTGTTAACCTCGAATTGGTTATCGTCAAAACTGCTGATGTCGTCGACTCTGATTCCATTGATTAGGTGGATGTTCCCCAGAATGAAAATTGAAAAGGAATTTCCAATAATAAAAAGTTGTAGTATTTTGTCCTGGAACAAAAATTAAATTATGTATTTATTGTTATTTATTTTTTGGGAATTATTACAAAATAGGAAATAATAACGAATATTGAATTAGCAATTATAGATTACGAAATAGCTCATAATGCTAAGAAGTTAAAAATATTACAACAGTAAAAAATGAGAATTCAACTTACGATTATAGAATACATAGTAAAGAAGACTGGAAAGATATTTAGTGTACAAAATTTAAAACGAAACTGTTCAAGTTTAAAAACAGTTCCGTTTATTTATAGAATAATAAAATCTGATATTTGTTAGTACAAATTAAACTATTTAGTACTTAACATAATTTATTTCCTTTTTCCGGACTTAAATATTCACTATTTTTTATTAAAATGATATATGAAGGTACCTACCTATTTTCGCTATGCAAAGAAAGTATTGTTTCAATTAATTTGATATTAATTGTTTATTAATATTGAATATTAGTTATGAATTTATGTACATATAATTATTAAACTTGTTGTGTGTTACGTTACTTTCAAAAGAAAAGAGACAATGATTTGATACAGACAATGGCAGAAGGCACGCTTCAAAGATTTTTAGTTTAAAATAGATTTCTATATAATTTTAATTAAGACTTGATTTAGATTGCATAGGTAATGGAATCTTAAATGGTTTTCTATTGCAAATGAAATTTTTGTCAAAAATTATGTTTTTATTTAATTATTGTAATTAACAAAGTGATTTGAATACGTACACTATAGTACGATGCAGTTTTTCAAAAAAACGGCCTAATCTCAACATCCAAAGTAAGTTTCACTCCAACTCCAAATTGTTCTGTACAGTCCACATATTGTTTGGCAAAAAGTTACATCATTTTGAGCGTCGGGGGAGGGGGGTAGAAGTAAGCAAATTAACGGTTTTTTTTAAATAGTTCGGAAACTATGGGGTTTAGAGTAAAAAGTGTCATGTACAAAAATAATCTATATATTAAATTGCGAACAAAAATGGTCCTGTGCCTAATCTTGCTAAAGTGAACAGTTCCAGAGTTACGGAGGGTGTAAAAGTAGCAATTTTTAGTATTTTTGGCCACTGCTGCACCTATCACCAGGTGTAGCAGTGGCTGAATAAAAAGAAAAATCCGCTCGAGGAGGGGTGAAAGAAGATTGACGAACGCCTGAGACCAATTACAACAGCACGTCCTGCAGCTCCCGAGGAATTACTTTCCCTCATAGTGTGCGCTTGCAAAGACAAATGCGTCGGTAACTGCGAATGCAGAAAGAGTGGTCTAAACTGCTCAAACATATGTGGTAATTGCTCAGGGCTAGGATGTGAAAACAGGGATACGAACATCATAGACGAAGATTTAGAAGAGGAGGGCGCTATGTTTGAAGAGGACTAATCGCAATTTCCTTTTACAAAACACAATCCTGTATAAAAAAAAATTAGTTTCCTTAGTGATAATGTATCATATTTTTTCCAAAAAATTTAAAAATACTAACAATTGCTACTTTTACATCCTTCATAACTCTGCAACTCTTCACTTCATCAAGATTATGCATAGGACTATTTTTGTTCGAAATTTAATGTAGAAAATTGACGAAAACCGTTAGTTTTCCTACTTCTACCCTCCTCCCCCCGAAACCCGACGCTCAAAATGGTGTAATTTTTTACCAAACAATATGTGGACTGTATAGAACAATTTGGAGTTGGAGTAAAACTGTTACTTTGGATGTTGAGGTTTGAGTCTAATTGCACCGTACTACTAGAGACAAGATCATCTTGACTATATAAGTTTTTATATTTTATCAGAAGTCAAAATTTACTCAAAAATTAAGCGAATATTAGCAGAGGTGGTTTTCGAGATTTTTATTTTGGGTATGCCCGAATTTTTTTGTATTAAAAGCAGGTAATTTATACGTATTCTTAAAGGTGTACATTTTTTACCTTTTTTACTGTATACTAATTTTAAAATTAAACAAGATGTAGTTCTAGGCGACACAACATGTACAAATCGGAGGTTTCGCTTTTTTTTTTTGCTTACTATATTTTTATAACCTAAAAATAATTGAGTATACAAAAAAAGAAATTTAATTGTTAAACAAAGTATGAAAATTTATTTTATTAGCGGGTACGACTTTAGTATTCCACAGTTCGACTTTGAAAAAGCGCCAGCTAACAATATAATCACTTAAAACAGCAATTTAGTGGCATAAGGATGGTTGAGCTAAAGATTAATGATAATTTTCAATTAAATATATCATTGCTCAAAATATTTCTTGTGAAATTGAAAATTTACTCTAGAGTCTAGACTTAATAACTTTAAACGGTATTCCGAAAATTCAAGGAACTGCATTACTCAATTCTTGA
The DNA here is from genome assembly GCA_035578155.1 of Brachynemurus nebulosus. NCBI lineage: Eukaryota > Metazoa > Arthropoda > Insecta > Neuroptera > Myrmeleontidae > Brachynemurus > Brachynemurus nebulosus. The sequence goes on from JAPWDM010000006.1 coordinate 33,807,590, forward strand.
TAAATTAGTTCATTATTCTAAGTATTTCTACAATAACATTAAGATATAATTTTTCCATACTTAACAAAACATTACTCAGTAAGTAACTTCATACAAATATTCTGTGAAATAACTTTGTAAAAATTTTTAAAGTGGGTATTTTTTTATCTAATTTTTATTAATTGCAAAGTAGTGAAATACACGAAACTTACAAAATTTTTACGTTTTACTGAAAATATATTTTTGGAATTTGTGCTCTGAATTGTCTTCTGTACACCAATTATTCGGACGCTAGAATTTTTGGTGTTTTGGGCAAAATTTGTATTTTACGCTTCTCAGTTATCGAAATTTAACAAGCAAGCAGAGACCAATCTGACCAATTTATGACTTTTGTATTTGATTCTGTTTTAATTATTTTTATACAAATCTCCAAATGATCATTTTTTTTGTATTCGTTAATGGAAGTGTGGCAAAAATTCTAGTACCGGCTCTGGGTCAGAGTTGTGCCATGTGATGTAAAAAAACAGTTTTTTACATTTTTATGTAAAAAATTGTAAAATACGTAAAAAACTGTAAAAAACCGTAAAAAATTGTAGAAAAATATAAAAAATGTAAAATACTTAAATCATTTGTCATTTCACTGCAAACAATTTATTTTGACGGTTAATAATTGTTTATAAGTTTACATTAGATTTTCTGTTGGTAGAAGGCCATCCACAACTGACTACAAAGCTTTAAATTTCCAAATTAACAAACTGAGTTTTGACAGATCAAAAAAACTACTACATATTTATTTCTCTTTAAATTATAATAACAATAAAATCACTGATGCTAATGATGATGAAGATGATTGACAACATTAATAAAATTTAACTGAATAAATAAAAATCTTTTTAATATTGAATTCTTAAATAAACTATTCTGTCAAAACTAACCTTTCTTTTTCCTGTTTGTCTCCATTTATATTTTTAATTTTCAAATTACTTAATTATTAAGTTTTACTTTGCAAATATAGCAAATACTTCAATAGCAAATATGGAATACCATCAGTAACCTTTACATATCTATTAAATTTAAAAAATTTAGTTTTTTACATTTTTTTCATTTTTTACAGTTTTTTTATCAAAACAAGTATGTGTAAATTACAAAGATTTACATGTAAAAAACTGTGTAATTTACCCGAAGTAAATTACACCCACAATTCTGCTCTGGGTAATTCAAAATGAAATATTAAAATAATGATTATATAAATAATATACATATTAATTTCTCCCTTAATTTGCTGTATATAATTATGCATTACACACGTTAAATATACTTTGATACCTATTTGTGCATATAATTGGGATGTTATGGAAGTTATTCTATCGGAGATGGAGTCCAGAGTTGGAAGTGACAGAATCAAATAAACAAAATTTAAAATTAGCAGTAGAGGTGTTATGACTGGTCGCCTATTTTACTAGTTGGTGAATAGATGATGACTAATATGTAGAAAACTAGTGGTTTAGGAGAGGTTCGGGCCGAATTTGAATGGCCAAAATTATTTGCCTGTCATCTGTTTACATGATCTTGTTATATACATAGCGCTTATTATAACAGACCATGTTGCCACCTGAACTAATTGGTCAGCCGAAGTTAACTATAACTATAGGGTTGGGCGCGGTAAAAAAAAGACATTGTTCAGGTGGGGTAAGAAAAGACATATTTAGGTATATTAAACTCAACAGTGTTAAATTCGAAAAATAAAAAATATTATACCAAATTCATTAGTATTTTAAGTTGTCTGGGGCAAAAACTTATTTTTGGAGAGGGTTTTATAACATAATAAAATTTTCTCCCAAACCTCTGTTATTTGGAACGAAAAACTTTGATTCCGCGACGATAAACTTTTTTAGTAAGTAAAAAATCTGATAAGATAGAGTGCTGTATTTTTTTCATGTTAGTCTACATGCTTTAGTGATGTCAAGTACAAAGTTTTATTTAAGTGATCCAACTGCTTGTAATTTTTTATATGTTAAGAAAACAAGAAAAAAATGGGGTAAAAACAAGACAAAACAAGTGGTTAACATTAGGCAAAATTAAAAATTTTTAACAAGGATTTTCATTTTAAAACTATAATGACATGTTTATCTATATTTTATAGATTAAAAAATGCATCTCTTTGTATAATTTATATTTTTGACCCATGAAAATTTATTTATGTTTTCATAATGTATAACTACGCTTTACTACACACATTTATTATTTCTAACTCATTCATAGTTTATTTTGATTTATTTTTTTACTCTGTGTAAAGTGGTGTAAAAAAAAACAGCCTCAAATTAACATATTTGGTTTTTAAATGAGTTACAATAAATTTTGTCTTAGTTGTACGTTTGTGAAATAAAAACTGTTTTAATATTTAAAGTCCAAAGAAATTTCTTATGAATTAAGCTTTTACATCAGTTAACTTTTTCTGACTTTTGTAACTGCTTAATCTTAGCTAAAGTTTTTTGGTAGATAGAGTTGTGAAATAAAAAGTATTGTATTGCTAATTACCCAAGCTGTCTATTTTTTACCCTTCCAATCATGTACATTCAATATCCTATTAGTTAGAAGTCTGTCTTTTATTTGCCCTCCACTGTCCCTTTTTTACCCCATTTGGAGGGTAAAAAATAGACAATGTTTTTATTTTTTTATAGATTTATGTCATTAGCTTGAGTGAAAAAATATGCAAAATCTCAAGATACAAACAATTTAACATCATACAGTATTTTTTGTGTGTAAAAATTCAAATATCTTTTACATGAAAAATGAAAAGTTTTGATTTTTTATTTTTTTTACCCCGCCCTACCCTATATTAAGAAAAAACATGAAAAATTATCCAAATAATTTTTATTTTCATACACTTTTATCTCCTACCAATGGAATGGTCTAAAATTACAAATATCCTTTTTAATTGTATCTAATAAAATGGTATATTAAGAATATCGAAACACACCAAACACTTTTTAGTATCCATACCAAAATTGGCAAAAAGGAACACTTAACAGGTAATTTTCTCTGAAACCATTCCACGCGGAAATTTGAAATTTAGCACAGAGATATGCTGTAGTGGCCTAATTCGTAATTGTCGATGTCAAATTAAATATTGATTCCAGGGGTTGATTTCCGGGGGGTAACCTGGAAAGTGGCACAAATTTTTCCGGGAAGTATCGAGTAGTGTATCAAAAGAAAACTTACACTGTACGCATTTTTTCATTTTTTTTAAAATTACCTCCAAAAAATTACTTTCTACGCCCTTATCACCAGAAGACTGTCATCTATATTGTAAACAAACGACACTTGTAAATTAACGACACATGCATAGCTCGTGACCAGTGTTGGGCAAGATATCGAATTTTACTATCTAGATAACAGATACTAGATAACATAATTTAAAATATCTAGATAAAGATAACAGATAATTTAACCGTTATCTAGATAAAATTTTAGATAACAGATAAGATAATATTTACAGAAATAATGCACGAGTTCAATGTTTATCAAAAACCGATTCGCGGACCGGTGCCGGGCCACGAAGGTATCTCTCTGGCGCGCAGACAGATGTGTAAATTACAACAAATTACAAAAATGTTTAAATGAATCTCTTTGGCGATAAAAATCATATGTTTTGGAATTTAATTTTTTTTTACTTACGGCACATGTAATGCCACACGTCTAACACAACAGAAAACAACATTTTTGTTTTAAGAAAAGAAAACGGTGGAGCTAATTTTATGCTCAAAAAATAGTTTTTGAATATAAAATTTCGGGATTTAGCTTCTATTATTTACAGCACTTGATAGTACACGACTAGCAGAATATCACACAATCATTTTGTTTAAAAAAAGAAAATGGCGGTGTTAACTTGCTGGGAACATATTTATGGCCGACCCTGCATATACTATGAACTACACGGAGAGAAAATTCCTATAAAAATTACTGTGCTCATACTACAATCGACGTGTAACAGTCGAACATATCCAATTTTACCGTACAAAATTGAATATGTTCGCCTGTTACACGTCGATTGTAGTATGAGTACAGTAATTTTTAGTCGAATTTTCTCCGAAAAATTAGACTTATACAGTCTATACGATAAGAGCTGCGAGAGGCGAGAGTAGGGGCGCTATCCGTTTTCGGACCCGTAGAACACGAATATGTAGAAAAAAAAATGTCTGATATATATATATATATATATATATATATATATATATATTTTCCCGCCACCTTTTAATTTGTGTAGGGCCCCCCTATGGAAGTTAAGAGATGAAATTTGGTAAATGGGGCTCATTTTCGAGGCACCTCATACTATCAAAGTGGGGTCAAATTTTGAGCAAATTTTTTTTCTGGCCCGACCTTTAAGGGGGGTGGTGGGGGGGCGGAAAAGCAATAAAACTTTTCCAAACCGGTTTTAAATAATGTTTCGGTCAATTATCTACAACATATCCAAAATTCAGCTTCCTAGGATGATATGGTGGAAGTAGAGGGGGGAAAAACGATTTTCGCTGGATCTAACAGGCCCCCAGCCCCCCAGAATTAACGTAGAGGGTTGAAATTTGGTGTATTGATAAAGTTCGTACCTAGGTTGTGCTTTTTGGAGGTTTTAATATTTTACCCCCACCCCCCTCATTTTTAAGCTACAATTTCATGCATTTTCGACGTTTTCGAAGTTTGTACCACTCGCACAGGTCACCCGAATAAACCTAGAGGGCTGAAATTTTGTATTCGGATTGAGTTAGTATCAAGGGGGTGCCTTTTGGGGGTCTCGACTTTTAACCCCTACCCCCACCATTTTTATACCCAAAAGAACATGATTTTTCTTGTTTTTTAACAGTTTCGTTCGGGTCAAAATCTCCCCAAATAAACCTAGAGGGCTGAAATTTGGTGTACAGGTTAAGCTAATAGCCAGACACTGTTTTTTGGAGGTTTCAACTTTTAACCCTTACCCCCACGATTTTTACGCCAATATTTCCTTAATTTTTTTGCTTGTTTTCTAACACGTCTAGAGACTCCATAAGGAAACCTAGAGGGCTGAAATTTTGTACGTGTATTCAGTTAGTATCCAGCTAGTACCTTGTAGGGAGTCCGCATCACTTTTCCCCCCACTTCTCCCATTTTTACATCGGAATTGAATGCTATTGTTAAATGTGTTTTAAAAGCATTATGTTTATTCTAAATACAAGTAGGCGAATAGTAATTTTAAAAAATTTAAAAAAAAGTGAACTTACTTTTATGACAAATGAAATACATACATATTAAGTAATTTAAAAATGTTATTAAAGTCACTGTTTATTTATAAATTAGGAATTTTGGATTTTTAGTATTTATAAAATAGAAATTTTGGATTTTTTTGGAAAGAAAAAATATCTTTATAAAGGCCTTCCAGTTTACTATTTAAGGTCCTTTTTTAATTTTTAAAACTAAAACATAAAGGCAATTAGCGGATAAACATGGGCAGGAATGTCCTCGTACGAATTGTGTTGGCTTTTTTCTGCTACCTGTTTTCGGCACAAAATTGAAATTTACTGAGATACAGCCCTTAAATACTTAAAACCTTTTTTTAAAGCCTCGATCAGCCGAACACTCATCACCAGTTTTGAAACCAACAAAATGACAATTCGGTTGTAGACTTTCAATCACATTTCGCTTGTAGACATTCAATACCGAAGATGAAGGGGAAAATTCGACTACCGTGATGGGGCCCCGCTGCTCACGGCGTTTTTTAATTTTCTCTCCATGTATAATGATGATATATTCTATCTAATGGCGGGAATCATCCCAAACTAAATGAATTCTATTTATATTTAAAATTAAAGAACTGGTTAAGTGTCGATATTTATCTGAATTACATGGTCGACCAAGTGGTCGGGAAGCGACATTTCATATTACATAACTAAATGTTATTCCAACAAATGAACGAAATGATTCCAGGCTACAAGAATTTTATTTAAAATTAAAGAATTGCATTTAAATATTTTTCTAATGCTTAAAAAAGTGTCGATATTTTTCTGAATTACGTGGTCGAGCAAGTGGTCGGACACCGACATTTCATATTACACGACCTAGTATTATTCTAATTAATGGCGGAAATAATTCCAGTTCTAGCATATCAGTTATTGAATATGGTGAAAATGGTGAATTTGTTTTCAATTTTCTTTTTTTTTATCTTATCTTTTTCCTTTGCTAAATAAAAAGATAAGATAAAAGATAACTTATTTTAAAAATATCTAGATAAGCACAACACTGCTCGTGACACCCGAACAATCATTGTGTGTCATTGACCATCATTGTGTCAGATAAATCTATAAACTCCGATAAACATCAATTTGAGTCGAAAGGTAAAATTGGAACCGGAAATTCCGATCTTCCTGAATCAGAATCGTAGAGCCCCGTTACATCTCTAGTATATATGTAAGTATTTAGATATGAGTGTGTAAAATTAATTAGTACATAAATGAATATTAATAATTTCATTTATTTAAAATTAATTCAAAAACAAATGTAATATCAAATAGAAATTTATGTTAGAATTTAATCATTCATGCATTGCGAACGAATAATAAATTTATTAAAATTACATAAATATTCACAATTATGTGGAATTTGTTTCATGTTTTCCATCTAGACCGATTATAATTTTGATGTCGTTTCTTTACACTTTTCACTTTCATTTGCGTCTAGAAAATTTATTTACTTTCATACTAATATGTGAATTTGTTAATATAATAAAAATTTATATTCCATAAAATTGATAAATAGCATATAATTTTACTTTGCTTCTGTATAGGTATATTTTACATTCCAATTGGCGGTAATTCTTGAGTACTTACCAGAATCCTTTCAGGTTTAAGAAGGATTGGTTTTCTTTTTCAAGTTAGTTTTTACTCTATACATAAACGATAAGATTCAATTGATTATCTGTTTCATTGTTTTTGTCTTACTTTAAGGCAGTATAAAAAAAAAAAACTGATTACAAAATGCTTGCTTTTTTTTTCTTTTTATAAAATTTTCGAAACAATTAGTTTAATGCGGGATTTCTCAAAATTTTGTTTCGTCGCAACGGGGAAAATTAAAAAATACGTTTCACAAGGAACCCCTGTACCAAATTTCATATTTTTAGACCCAACGGTTTTCTATGAATAATTTCATCTACTATTTTACAACTCAGGACAGCGATTCTTGAAAAGTGAAGTGAAGTGGAATGGAATGAAATGAAATAGCTGAGAACAGAACCAAAAGAAATATATATTTTATAAGTTGGTAGGTGTACCGGGCACAAGATTGCCGTGAAAATGTAAATTTCTTAATTTTGTAAATTCATATAAGATTGCCGTGTGAAATATGAAAGTTGAAATTATAACTATTGGATTAGTTTTCCTAGCAACTAAAATGATAAAAATAGAGGAGTCTATTTCGGACATTTGAAGCAGATATTTGTAGTTTTATTTTCGAAGAAATAATTGGAGTCATTTGCGTTACCGGGCACAAGATTGCCGTGAAAATGTAAATTTCTTAATTTTGTAAATTCATATAAGATTGCCGTGTGAAATATGAAAGTTGAAATTATAACTATTGGATTAGCTTTCCTAGCAACTAAAATGATAAAAATAGAGGAGTCTATTTCGGACATTTGAAGCAGATATTTGTAGTTTTATTTTCGAAGAAATAATTGGAGTCATTTGCGTTACAGTAGGTATACATTATTGTGATAATAGGTACTCTATCGACGAAATTGATTACTAATAAGAGGAGGTATTATTTATTTCATTTCCGGTTACATATTTTAAACAGCAAAATCAAACCGGAGGAGGAGAAGCGCAAGATCGAGCTAAATCCGGTGGAGGAGAGAATTTTAAAATTAATTAATGAAAAACTAAATAAAATTACTAAATAAACAAAAACAAACGCTACTACTACAAAACAAGGTTATGTCGAAATTTTATTTCTACTATTAACTACTATTAAAAAAGAAAATATATAATTTAAATAAAAAAAATTAATAAAATTAATAAATAAATACAAGAAAAACAGTTAATATAAAGCACAGCTAGCTACTCAAAAATCACAACGAACGGAAACGGAATGGACGAAAGATGGCAATAAAATGATGAATGTTTGTAAATTATTATTTTGTAAATTCCACATAATATGTAACCGGAAGTGAAAACAGTGTACCGTAAATAATACCTCTTCTTATTAGTAATCAATTTCGTCGATAGAGTACCCCTTATCACAATAATGTATACCTACCAACTTACAAACATATATTTCCTTTGGTTCTGTTCTCAGCTATTTCATTTCATTCCATTCCACTTCATTTCTCTTTTCAAGAATCGCTGTCCTGGGGGTTCTTACATTTCGTGTATCCTATAGCATTCTCAAGATTAAGGCGAATCCAACGAAACCTCTACTTTATCAAAATCTATCAAACTGTACAGGTTGCAGATGGTTGTCCCACTAAACCAAATATACATACATACAACCCAAAAACATCGGTAACCTTCCTTCTGGGGCAGCCCGTTAAAAATTGTTTACTACATACGACAGTGTTACTCGCAAAATATTAACTTTCTTAAACATGAGCTAACTGTTTAAAAGCTATTTTTTAATTTTAAATAGAATCGTTATACATAGTCTGGAATCATTTCCACCGTTTACTGAAATAACATTTGGTAATATAATATGAAATGTCGTTTTTTAATCACTTGGTCTACTATGTAATTTAGATAAGTACTGACTACTGATACTTTCTTAAGCATTAGGGAAATGTTTAAAAGTAATTCTGTAATTTTAAATTGAACCGTCGTAGTCATGAGTCAGTTCCACTGTTTGCTGAAATAACTTTAGTTATGGAATGTAATTCAGAAAAATATAGACACTTTTTAAAGCATTAGGGAAATGCTTAGCAGCAACTCTTTAATTTTAAATAGAATTCTTGTAGCTTGGAGTCGGATTCTCCCTTTAATTGGAAATTGGGATAACATTAGGTCGTGTAATATGAAATGTCGTTTTCCGACCACTTGATCGACCATGTAATTCAGAAAAATATCAGCATTTTCCTAGGCATCAGAGAAATATTTAAAAGCAACTTTTTTAATTTTAAATAGAATTCTTGTAGCCTGAAATCATTATCGCTATAAATTGAAAGAACATTAAGCCTTGTAATACGAAATGTCGTTTTCCGACCATTTCCTCGATTATATATCCCCGCCAAGCTAACGCCGCCATTTTTTTAAAATAATTGTACAATATTGTGCTAGTTGTATGCTATTATGTGCCGTAAATAAGAAAGCTAAATCCAAAGAATAGATTTTTTTATAGCCAAAAGCTCCGTCGTTTTCTTTTTTATGTCATCGAAGGATGACATATTAATATCGTTGTGTGATCATAGTGGGGGAAACATTATTATAGAGTTGTATATCCATATTGAATAATTATAGAGTTGTACATCAATACTGAATAAACGTAAGAGGGCTGTAGAGTTAACAACTATAGAGTTAACAAAAAATCATAAATTAACACTTTCACTGAGGTGACATTATTTAGTGCGTGTCAAAAACACGCACTTAACGAATTTTTTAAAACAAAGAATAAAAATTGTAAACATTTTTGTAATTCATTGCAATTCAAACATCTTTCTGCGAATCGGTGAGATATTTTCGCGGTTCGGCACCGGTCCGAGCATCGACCACTGAGAAACACTGATCTAGAATATTCTTTACACAAGACGAAAAAATTAATTTTAATAAAGAATTTCTATGAAATTGAACAGAAAGTTTACCTGGAAGAATTTTCGGAAAAAGTGTGAATTTCTAAAGCAAAAACTTATATTGGAGTAGGTATCGTGTGTCTGGTGTCTTTCTTCATTAACATTTGATGATAGCAGTTTTTCACGGTTGAACATTACTTTCCCACTAGAAGTTATCGCATTCTTCTAATTTTAATTTGTTAAGAATTACATTACGTTATTTAATTGAACAAATATTCAGTGTAATTAATCTAGATATAATGATAGAAGACTAAAATTAAAAGTGGGGAAGATGTGGGCCCAAGTGGGCAAAAGTGGACAAACTAGAAGCGGCGCAAGACTAAAATTAAAAGTGGACAAGATGACTTTTTCGAGGCCCCCTTTTTTGATTATTGAAAAATTTCTCTCTTAAATATAGCTGATGAGCAAAAAAAAAAAAAAAAAAAAATGCATTTCCATGTCTCATTTCAGTTTTCCTAGCTCTTGGAGCGGTATGAGGTCCCAAAACCGAGAGACTAAGTGCGATCGCACACGTTGTATACCTTTTGGATCGCCTCAGAATGATAATATGATTCTAGATTAGGACACTTTATAGTTCACACAGTAATCAATGACGTTACTAATTAAACAATTTGCACCATGTTAATTAAGGATTTACTTTGTATTTAACTGCATTATTCTGTTGACTTAAATTCTAAAAAATCAAATGAAGTAGGCATTAAGGGGAGGTTTACTCGAGAGTCCTTAAAAATTATCTATTTTTCTGGAATTTTTTTCTCAAGAACGGAAGTAAATATCTATTTCAAATTTTGTACACATATTTCTTAAGTATTAAACTATACAAAAAAAATTTTTCAAGGAAAAATATAAAAAATTGTCCATTTTATAGATAGTGCAGTATGACGATCCGAAAATCCAATGCCTTGTTGGCGGACATGCTAGCGCCGGTAATAAACCATCGAAATCCAAAAACAAAAAAGATTTATAAAATATATGAATAGTACCGGCACCTCTACCTATAATATCAATAAATTGCTGAAAGAAAAAAAAAATGGCGGATGTTTGAACTTTTGATTACGATTTTTATCTTATTTTTCGCTCTTTAAAGTAAACTTAAAAATAAAAAAAATATTGAAAGTGTATCGAACTTAGGTAGAGGTGCCGAAGAATTGAATTATCTTTAAAATAAAAAATTTAAAAAAAGGATCCATCGAATAGTTTTTGAGTTATCGCGTCCGCCAGTTCCAAAAATGTAGTTCCGAGATATTATAAAGTATAATATATAAAGAGACGTATTTTCAAAATTTTATACTTAATACTCATTATTGCGCGTGAACTACGTTTTTTGAATTTTTTTCTTTATAGAAAGCTGGATTCGGTTAATGTGCAAGAATCTTGTTTTTAAATTATTTTCAGAAAAATCACTTTGGGAACATGTTCTACACATAATTTGCTATCAATTTCGGCAAAAAAGATCGATTTTTTTTATCAAATCTCAAGTAAACCTTCCCTTAAATTACTTTCAACAAAATTACTTTGGGAACATATTCTACACATAATTAGCTACCAATTTCTGCAAAAAAAATAGATTTTTTTTAACGACTCTCAGGTAAACCTTCCCTTAACCAGATAATTGTGTTATAAGAAAGAAGATTAATTTTTTCAAAATTCTTATTTTGTAATATTTGAATGCATTTATTTTGTATCTTTTTAATTTTATTAATAATAATAATTAAATAATTTCTTGAAAAAATTTATCAGAGTAATAAGTACAAAGTTACTTATTTTGTATTTCGCTAATTAAAACGTGAAGAATCTAATTTCCAGTTAAATACCACTTTTGCAGACATGCATATTCAAATTTTATTAATAAAAAAACAATTATCGGTATTCTAAAGTAGGTATTAATTTTTTCAATCATAGAAATATTTATGTAAAATATAAGTTATATGAATACACAAGTAAGCATGTCTATCAAAAATTATATAATTAAACCTATGTATATAGAATTTTATATTGTAATTAACTAAAAGGAATTGTATGTAAAAATTCGTCATGTATGAAAATCAACACAAATCAAACATTCATTAATAAATTCTTAAAAGAATAAATTATTTAGACTATATCCTCTTGGAGCAGATCGATGATAACGTGATCTATAAAAAGCACGTTTCTGCACGGAACAAATCACAGTTCTACAGTTGCTTGTTTCTGTAACACAGCAAAATGAGAACTTTGGTAAATCCATTATTATTAAATTATTAAAATTTTTTTCAATTGTTAACGTTTTTTTCTTTTTTATTTTGAAAATAGGAATTACTGTCACTGGTGCAAATAGTCTTATTTTCCACAACCTATGGCGGTGTAATTAATCCCATCGTACCGGAATTCGATCCGCTCAAACAACTCAACAGTCAACAATTACAAGGACTTGATGGTGTTAGTAATTTGGATGATTTGTTGGGAGCCAGTACGGTACAGAAACAACCTCAAGTGGTAGCTACATCGTTTCAAGGGTTGGAAAATGCTAATTCAGCTATAAAAGAAGTGAGTATGCTTTATTTTAATAAGACACAGAAAGAAAATACCAAAAATTTGTAACTACTCATTACATAATGAGAAAAATTCTTAAAAATTTGGGAGGGAATACGTTTCTTGACGGTAAGTATTTGGTAATTGTTTAGAAATTTTATATTTTGAAGACCGTTAATTTTTAACAAAGATTCAACTTATTGTAAACGCGCCATTTTTTTGGGACTGACGTAACCTTCATTTAAACAAACATGCCGATTTTGATAATTTCCATGGGCGAAGTGAAATTGTGTTTTATTTTCAGTATTTCTATTAGCTTGGGTAATAATCGACTAGAATTAAAAATAAATTCTGTTACTGTGATATCTTATGAATATAATCAAAATTTTGAGGTTATAAATATTGACACTGGTATTTTATTGTTTTCAAATCGTGCTATCATTACAATAAGCTGTTTTTCGCGTCAATTGTTTAATTTAGAATTGTACAGCAAATTTTTACAGAATTTATCGAAGATAAAGAATTGATATGTAAAAATAAGGCCTTTAGATATAGAATAGTTTTTTAACTTCAGTTAAGTAATCTGCTTGAAATAATACATTCAAGTGCTGAAAATATAAAATAATATTTTCTCAAAAGTTGACAGACCTGATTTTTTGATTTGTTTAGTATACTAAACAGAGTATTATAGGCTAATTTTAGCAAGATAAAGCTGTCTTTTTTGCTTATAAATTTATATTTTATTATTTATTTTATATAGGTGTTTGCACCAACAAATCTTCAGAGCTCCTATTATCGAGTGCAGCAACAGCATGAACCAGTAGTGCAGGCTGCTGAATTGTCATATGGTCAATACAAAAACTATGGATACGACCAAGAAGACGATTTCGAAGAAAAAGGAAGCTATGAAGATAGCCATGAAGATGATCATCACGAACACGGCCACCACAACGAGCATGAACACAAACACCATGAAGGCCATAAACATGACCATCATCATAAGCACAAGGAGGGCCATAAACATGGTCACAAACACGAAGAAGAACATAAGCATGAGCACAAGCATAAACAAGAGCATAAACACAAACATCACGATGTTGAACACCATCACCACTTGCATAAACATATTCAACATCATTATCACACTCATAAGCATGAAGCTCATCACCATCATAAGCATGAACAAGAGCATAAACATGAACATAAGCATGATCAAGACCATAAGCATCACCATAAACATCATCAAGAGCATAAACATGAACATAAGCACCATCAAGAACATAAACATCATGAACATCATAAGCATGATCATAAGCATCACAACGAGCATAAGCATCATCATGAACAGCATCATAAGCATGGTCACGAGCATCACGAGAAACATCATCATGGTCACAAACATCATGAAGAGCATCATGAAAAGCATCACGAGAAACATCACTTCGGAAATCATGGTGGATTTGAAAGCTATAAATTGTATCCATCTATTGGATCTATTGGATCGATTGGATCCAGTGGATATCATTTCCCATAAAAATTCTAATGTAACTGTTGCTGTACTTGAATTCTTCCATAATTTTTTTCAAGACAGTAATTCACACAGTATTTGTGCAGAGTACATACGAGAATCGTGTGTAACGTTGTTATATTTCGTTTATATTTTTTTTTACTTTTTTACAAAAACAAATTTTTGTTATGAAAAAAAAAATTATAAATAAAAATACTCTTTTACAAAAAATTACTTTCTTTTCTTTTAATAATCATCTTTAGTTTTCTTTAATTTTGTGTAATTACATTCAAGGCCGAATTTACCATAAGTGCCACCCAAGCGCTCCCTGAAAAATGCCGCCCCATTATCTAAAGCCAGGGCTGTGGAGAGAAATGGCGAGCCCTTGGAAAAATTCACATTTTACTACCCCTCTAATGCTCCTAGCGTAAGTCCAGCGTTGATTACATTTAATCAAATATTCTGTCAATCTACCATTAATTCAATTTCTCTGATTATTTGTTCCCAAATTCCCTATTCTCTTAGAATAATCCTAACTCACCTGAACTTACTCTACAAATATTAAAACTTTTAAAAGTCAAACGTGTTTCATTTACTTTGGACCAGTCAGTTCAAAGAAAATTATAAATAAACTTATATCAAATTAAGATTCTCCTATTTTTAACAACAAAAAGAATTATTATTATAATCTTAATGAGAAATAGAGTTTAATTAATTCGATTTCGTTCGTATTATCACTGACAAGGAAATATTCTGTATAATCCGATTATGTTACGTTGATGGGTTTCGTTAATATTTAATCTAAAATAAGTGTAATTAAAATATTTATAATTTCGAGATTAGCTACCTATTTCTTATATTAAAACATTAATAATATAAATGAAATTCCGCATTGCCAGGGGTATATTTACGTAAAAGCCGATTGGGGGTATAGCCCAGGAAGGTAGAATTGTGGGGACACAGACGGTAAGAATATTTTGTCATTTTTATGCTAAAAAAAATTAAAGAATCCAAATGAAACAGTAAATTAAAGACCAGCTATATGAAAGTCTAAATGCATTTAATTTTAACGCCTTTAGCGGCTATCCCGAGCACAGCTCGTCATATAAATTATACAACTTGAATGACTCTCCCGACCTGAACTCGCCTCGTGTTGGTAACTGTAAGATGCTGTCATCTGCTATCGTAAAAGCATTACTAAAGTAAAAATTATCGAATGGGTAGGCCATATAATTATGCAATTAAATTAAGTATTTTCAAAGATCATTTTATTTCGTTAGTTCTGCATGAGTCGCTAAAGGCGTTAAAGGCAGCTTTTATTTCTCCTCAGAAAATATTCTAGGAATCGTAAATTTTTTCTATGAGTTATTAATTAATTACCAAACATATTGAGCCTAAAACAAAGTTTACTTAATGCTGAAAGTCGCTAAATAATAATTAGAATAAATTATACATTAATTATGAATCAAGAGAATAAAAAAATACCCCTGTCGCAGCATCTGCATAACATAGTGAATTTCCAAATATTGGGCACTGGCGGTTCTCATCTAAGACTTGTATCCATTTAAAATAGTTTAGCTTTCTAAAAGTGAAACAATTTTCAAAATCAGTTCAGTAGTTAATTTTTCTCATATAGTGTAGCATATATCCATTTAACAATATATTATTACATTGCATAACTATAGTTTTCGATCTTTTTTTTTAGGTGTGCAAATATATATATATATATATATATATATATATATATATATATATATATATATATATATATATATATATATAGATATATATATATATATATATATATATAAATTATATTTTTTCTCTAAAGGAGAACATTATACAAAAATTTCCTTTCCATAACGTACTCTTAAAAAATCTAGCTAATTTTAATTTAGAAAGATGAGACAGAGCTATTGTTATTATTACACATGCATACATAGTGAATAACTAACTAGCACTTGTTTTATCTAGAAAAGAATTGCTAAAACGATGAAGCATTTACTGCAAAAAAAATTCAGCAAATTTCTTAATTTTTTTCAAAAGCTAGTTCACTTAGAACAATGTTTTAAAAGCTTGTCTTATACAATTCTTTACGCTCTTTTCGATGGTGTTTCGAAATTTTGAAAAAAACTATTAAAAATGGCCAAAAAACCTACTTCTGGGTATCCGACGTGTCTGGCTAACGAACTTAGCCGAGCGAATCCGGATTCCAGCTCGCATACCAAATTTCATAAGCATTAAACCTTTCGGTCGAGAGTTATCGCGTACACACATAAATATATATATATATATATATATATATATATATATATATATATATATATATATATATATATATATATATATATATATAAATTTTAGTGAAGTAGATTTTCGGGTTCTTGAGGCTCCAAAACAAATTGATGATGGAAGACAACCTGGCGAAAAACGTGGACTATTCGAGTACTCGGATTTGACCGACTTCTTTGCGTCACAGCCTTCCCAAAGAAATGTTCCACTTTCAAAAGCTTTAAATAAATAAGAGTAAGTTTAAATAAACGCCTATTTCCTTTTCCTATCCTTAATTAATAATATTTTCATTATTATTATTATTACTATTATTTTTTTTTAAATAGAATATTTTATACAAAAAAATTAAAAAAAAAAATATTCTCGGTGGAAGCGGTCAAAGCTAGGTAACCCG
This sequence comes from Brachynemurus nebulosus, assembly GCA_035578155.1. NCBI lineage: Eukaryota > Metazoa > Arthropoda > Insecta > Neuroptera > Myrmeleontidae > Brachynemurus > Brachynemurus nebulosus. Next base: position 33,824,066 of record JAPWDM010000006.1, read on the forward strand.
GCGGGCGGCGCTGTAATAAATCGACTGCCTTATTATATAAAATTAATTAACTAGTTATTAACACCTTTAGTACAAATGGCGAGCTCAGTCCATACTAATTTCTATAAAAAACTTAATTGACAAGTATAATTATGTCGTGTTATATCGATAAGCGGAGGCGGTATAGATGGTGGAAGCAGGGCCAGATTAACCCCAAGTGTCGCCCTAGGCACCGTGAAAAAAGCCGCCCCTATCTTTTGCTCAAAAATAAAAAAATCGTAACTTTTTCTACCATTTTTTCACGTTCCTCTAAAAAAATTACCGACGAGCAAAAAAAAAAAAAACGTCAGTTTACAACTTTTACCGCCGTGTTCTAAAAATCTGCCGCTCCTAAAAACTGGCCGCCCTTAGGCTATGGCCTACTGGGTAATCTAGCTCTGGGTGGGAGCAATAATACAAAAAGATACATAAAAAAATTTTAATTTCTATCTAGAAAAATGATATATATTGTTACGACAAAAGGATTAACGTCGATTGTTATTAATTCATTTCAGTCTACAATTTATTATTATTTCATGGCAATTTCCATCCATGTTTCTCATAATTCTCATCGTAGCTGTACTATGTATTTGAATCAATGTTTGATTTGTAATCGTATAAGCTATTTTATAATAACAACCATTAGTTGGGTGCTAGGCCGAAAATCGCAATCAAGGCGCCGTAAATCTAATTATTCCATAGTCTAATACCGTTCTTTTCATTAAATTAATGATATTATAGAAGACATTAAATGAAAGAAAGATATACACTACCGCTCAAAAATATTTGACTACCTTCATATTTCTTTGTAGGCTGGGTGCGTGATGGCAACGACATCTATAATATACATTTTTCCGGGCTCATTAACGAATATAAGTAATGGTAACCGTGGAAATAAATAAATTTAAAATATTTTTAAACAAACCGTAAAATCTGAATACAAGTGTTTGCTATTTACAATTATTTTTTTTTATAAATAAATTTGAACAATTTGATTTATTCAGTTTGAACAGTAAAATACTGGATGGAGTATAACAGTTATATTAAAAAAGTAATTAAACAAATTTCGATGTTAATATGGATATAATTGTCAAGGCAGTATTTCCTTCCAACCTCGGACTATGCAGAGGAAAAAGTTGCTAGTGCCGGTGAAGTACGTCAGGGAAATTCGAGAATTAAGAAATGCTGGCATAAGTCATTTAGTTTAATGTAGAGTCATAAGACAAAGATCAATAACTTTAACTCCTTATGAAGCATTATTTCATGTGACTATGTGAGTTAAAGTACATCAAATATTTTTAATTCTGTATTTATGGATTCACGTGTAGACGTTAATACTGTTGACAGATAAATAAGGAATGACATATTAGTTGCAGCTGCGTTTATAATCAAAGTGAATCAATGTAAATATTTTTATTTAATATTTTTTATTATACTATAAACACATATGAGCCCGTATTAATGCTTGTTGTCTCCACTACTCACGCTGCAATCGATTTAGTTGTTCCCACCATATACTTCGCACGCTGCCTATATCATAAACAACACATCTATTAAAACCATTTCATTGGTGTCATTGTTTGTATTTATATTTATAAAGGCTAATAAATAATTACAATTACTACAAAGTCGTTTCAATTATTCAAACTTTTACAAAATGCCTTTTTTGTGAGGGGCCAAATACTTTTGAGTGATAGTGTATGTAGAGCAGATGGTGGCAACATCAAAGAATTAATTTAATGAAAATTTAATGGCTTTAATCGATTCAATGAAAATTTCACTGTTGTAAGGATAGTTCACTAATAAATACATGCAAAACTGCGTAGTCGTACAATCACTTCGATTCCTGTCTTGGAGCGAATGGTGAGAAAGAGTTATTCCATCCCTTAGGGAGACCCATTGCTTTAATGAATAAAATTATATTCATCTTATAATATTTAAGTCATGTTCTTGACTATTTGTGTCAAAAAAATATTTTCTTTGATTCCTAGAAATATTATTTTGATTCGAAGAAATTTTTAATCTTTGAACAAAGAAATTATTCTTCGATTGCAAAGAAATTGACGTTTAGAAATTATCGCTCGCGATAATTTCTGAAAATTTTGATCAAAATCGATGGAATAGTTCCGAAGTTATGCCACTTGGTGGAATTTTCGATGAACAGATGGACAAACAGATCGACCAACAGATACGAAATCAAAATTGTTCAGGAATTTCTAAAAAGTAAAACGTCCATGAATATTTGGAGGGCAAACAACTTTCATACTTCAAAAGTAATCGTAATGCTTTCGCTATTTTTGTAGTCTTAAAAGCAATATTAATTAAAACGTGAAAAATTTTAAGGTCATGAAATATAACTTTTCTATTTTAAATCCGAAAATAAGGATGCTTCTTAGCTTTTTTATAAAGTAAGTAAAGGCTCGCCATAGTGGCCCAGCCAGGTAAAGTGGTCACCACTAGTTTGCAAATGAATCAAGAACTGCCATTTCTTGTTATTTAGTTTAAATAATAGATTGACAGCTTATATAGTGTCATGGTGAATATCAACTCGTTAGGAGTTACTCAGAAAATGTTATTTAAAAAAAGTGTTTCTTGTCCCCTTTGATATAAGGTAAGTACTTACAAATATTGTATAAAATATATTGTATTATAAATACTTGGTTTTTGTGAATATCCCCTGTGTCTATAAATTGTAGTTCTGAAGTAATTAATTTTATAATAAACAATTACGAATCATCCGTTGGGACGGGACTTATTTCAGTTTTTCCATTGTACTTAGTTTTGGGAAATGTGGCCCAGTGGATCCAATGGTGGTACCAGAATTATGGCCGGAATCAAAAGCAGAAGATGGCTAGAGACGATGTACGATAGGACCCATGGAGTCTGCTCTGGTTGCAATGAGGAAGATGATGATTTTACTTGTGAGTTTTGTCTTAAAAATGAATAGTTACTAACTGAGTACTTTGGATAATTAAAAACTGGTTTTATGATTACTAATTAGTGACGAATTGTAATCTTTTTGATTAAAAATTGTAATTTCATCTAAAAATTAAAAAGTCAGTTTTATCTATGTTAATTTTTAATATTAATAATACTCTATACCACTTTACCTACCTAACAAGGAAAGGGCAAGAAGTCGAAAATTCAAAAAAAAAAATCTGAAACTGTGTCAGTATATAGAGAGTGGCTACCTAATAACATAAAAAATATCAGTTGCTGCTAAAAAACGTTTTTTAGGGATGAAACATCCCCTCAAAGTTGGAACTCAAAAATTTAAAAATCGATGAAATTTTGTTTATACGTACCTTAAAAAGTTCTAGTAACAAATATAACATTATTTTTTGCATCTACAAATTTTTAGAGGTTGAAATCACCCCTCCATATGTGTGCATAAAAATTTAAAAATTGATATTTCGTTTATAGATACTATACAGAGTTCTACTAATAAATATAACATCATTTTTACATCTACAAATCTTTAGGGGTTGAATCCACCCCTTCATATATGTACTTAAAAATTTATAAATTTATGGTATTTTGTTTATATATACTGTACCGAGCTCTAGTAATAAATATAACATTATTTTTTGCATCGACAAATTCTGAAGGGTTGAAACCACCCCTTCAAGTGCATACTTAAAAAATTAAAAATTGTCGATATTTTGTTTTTACACATTATACGAAATTCTAATAATAAATATAACATTTTTTTACGTCCACACATTTTTAAGGAGAATAACCACCCCTTCAAGTGTGTGCTTTTTTATAGTATATATAAATAAAATTGACAAAATTTTATTTATATATACTATAAAAAATTTTAGTGATAAACATAATATTATTTTTTATACCTTACTACAGTAAAAGCGTCGCTCAAAACGATCGAACCGTGCATTTCGGGTAGGCAGCAATTTTTTTTCTGAAATTCATAGAAGGGCCTGTGGTGAATATAAAACTGAGTTTTCGGGACTGGGGGTGTTGCCGTTTAGCCGCCATCTTGGAAAAAAGGTCAAAATTAATTTTTCGATTATCTCTGTAACCGTGAGGCAGACAAAAATTTTGTAAAGACCATTTTTATAGAAAATTTTATTTTCTACAATTTTTATTTGAAACATTTTGTCAGAAAATCGATATTAAAAAAGTTATTCACAAAAAACTGTGGAAAATTAAGGAGTGGAAAACTTTGAGGCCATATAACTTTTCTATTTTCAACCCGACAAGATTAATGCTTCTTATATTTTTCATAGGAAATTTCTTAACGAACAATTTGACGTACTTATTTTTATTATTAAACATACAGTTATCGAGTTTGCGCGCTGTAAAGAAAGGTAAGTGAGGTATGTAAATAAATAAAACTATTATTATTGGTTCAGTTGGGTACATTATGTCTGGTAGTGGATTAGAAAAGTTGCTAAAACTAATTTATGCTGATAATTGTGTTAATAATATTATGTCTGGCCACGCATACGCAAGAGGAGTACGAGGTCACATTTTGGTGCACTTGTCTTTGTCAAAAAAAATTATGGAATTTATTGATTTCACTGATGAAGAACGAGATTTAATGGACAGTATTGTAAGAAATAAAACACAGATTTTACAAGCAGCTGAAATCACGGCATTTAAGGAAATAGCTACTAAATTCGAAGATGCTGTTACAATGTTAGAACATAAAGGACCAACAGCCAGGCTCTGGATACAGTATTTCAAAATTATCAGGCTTTTAAAACAATTCATTGAAGCTGAAAGATCTGGTAACTGGACCCGTCATTTAGATTCAGTTCAAAAAATGCTCCCTGTATTTCACTCTAGTGGGCATTTCTTGTACGCAAAATCAGCTCAACTCTACCTACAAGATATGCAAGAACTAGACAAACGTATGCCTCCACAAGAATTTGAGGACTATACTACTGGTGGCCGATTCACTATCAGACGGACAAACAAATTCTGGAGTGGAATAATGTCCGACCAAACCATTGAACAAACACTTATGAGGATGATGAAAACGTCTGGTGGGTTAACTCATCGTGGAATATCTGAAAGTACGCTTGCTTCCTGGATACTGGGAATGATATCATTGCAAGACATCTGCGAGCAAATAGAAAATTTCTGTAATGTTTCCTTGGAATATTCGGAACAACACGTCGATCACAGAGATACACGAGTCATCAGAGATAACGAAGATGTTGAAAAATTGGATCACTGGTTGGCATCTTATGACCCATTTTTGGAAAGATCGGAATTAATATCAGTTTTTACTGGCATTATTGCCCCAGATTATATTAATTGTGACCGTGCAATTGAAATTGGAAAAGCCATGATCTCTGAAAATATTGACAAGAATTTCAGTAATTTATCTTTCAAAAGAAAAAATAAAGTGCTTCCTTTGAGCGCAGTCTCAAGATCTATTGAAGTGGATAAATCTCCAATAGTAGTTAATCCTTTGCTTATTTTCCAAAGAATATGTATATCCAAGCAGTCAATCGGCGATATAAAAGAATGCTTTAAATACGAGCTTTCACCTTTCCCATTATCGTTGTTTACAGAGGACGGTATGCGGAAAAGCATGAAATCTTCTTTATTCAAAGCATTTTTACCACTTACAAGTAAAGGTCCCGAGGCCGGACCTATCGATTTTGATGAAACTTAAATATGTTGTAGAACACTAAAAACTAAGGGACACGTATTTTTTTTTATCTGCGGAAAAACGGTTTGAAGGGGTGAAATCGCCCTCCAAAAATTGGGGTAAAAATTTAATTTTTCAAATATCTCGAAAACAGTAAGAGATAGAGCAAAAGTTTAAATTGGCGATATTGCTCTTTTTTAAAGAGCTATCTATTGATATGCAATTTGTTCAAATTACATCAGCAGGGGTGGTTGGGGGTTAAAATTTGGGGGTTAATTTTACAAAAAGGGGGTGAAAAATAAACAATATAAAAATTTTGTTTACAGATTTGAAATCTACGTCAAAAAATCTAATTGACCTGTTTTTGCTCAATATCCTAATATTAAGTCTAGGGGTAGTTAACTAGAGGGTGACTATGTCGAATAATCGTACTATTTGGGTATTTCAAGAAGTTCTTCTTCATGGAAAATAGCTTAGGAAATTAAAATAACGTAGAAATGAAATTCTCGAATTCAAAATTGAGTTTGAGTAACATTGGAGAGGGGGTGAGTCACCCTCTTAAATTACATACTAGTTTATAATTATACACTAATTTTTTTAATTTAACACACTGATAGTGGGTAAAATAATGTCACAATAAGTGGTTCTGAAGTTGGACTATCATATGTAAGGTCTTTATTAGGTTTGTTTTTTAATGGATATTATAGTTTTCCCTATCGAAAATTATCGATACCGAAAATTACGTAACCTAACCTAAAATAACGAAACCTAATAAAAACCTTACATACGATAGTCTAACTTCAGAACCATCTATTGTGACATTATTACCCCCTGTCAGTGTGTTAATTGCAAAAATTAGTGTATGTAAACTAGTATGTAATTCAAGAGGGTGACTCACCCCCTCTCCAATGTTGCTTAAAATCAATTTTGAATTCGAGAATTTCATTTTAGTCCAACTTCAGAACCACTTATTGTGACATTATTTTACCCACTATCAGTGTGTTAATAGCAAAAATTAGTTTATATAAACTAGTATGTAATTTAAGAGGGTGACTCACCCCCTCTCCAATGTTGCTCAAACTCAATTTTGAATTCCAGAATTTCATTTCTACGTTATTCTAATTGTTTTAAGCTATTTTCCACGAAGAAGAACTTCTTGAAATACCCAAATTGTACGACTATTCGACATAGTCACCCTCTAGTTAACTACCCCTACACTTAATATTAGGACATTGAGCAAAAATAGGTCAATTAGATTTTTTGACGTAGATTTCAAATCTGTAAACAAAATTTTTATATTGTTTATTTTTCACCCCCTTTTTGCAAAATTAACCCCCAAATTTTAACCCCCAACCACCCCTGTTGATGTAATATGAACAAATTGCATATCAATAGATAGCTCTTTAAAAAAGAGCAATATCGCCAATTTAAACTTTTGCTCTATCTCTTACTGTTTTCGAGATATTTGAAAAATTAAATTTTTACCCCAATTTTTGAAGGGCGATTTCACCCCTTCAAACCGTTTTTCCGCAGATAAAAAAAAATACGTGTCCCTTAGTTTTTAGTGTTCTACAATATATTTAAGTTTCATCGAAATCGATAGGTCCGGCCTCGGGACCTTTACTTGTTAGTGCACCCGTGCAGCTTGGAAAAAATAAATTCTTCATTATTGACGGTGGATACCTTCTTCATACAGTTGTGTGGGAGCGGAACGTATCATTTAAAGTAATTTGTCAAAATTATGCCAAATATATTAAAAATCATTTTGGTTCATCGGTAGGTATAGTTTTTGATGGTTACTCTGACGATCCAAACATAGCTGGCACCAAATCGTGGGAACGTCTTCGGAGGTCGAAAAAGCAACACTGTGCAGATATAATTTGCAGTAGCAATAGTATTCCGACAATCCCACAAGAAAAATTTCTTTCAAATCAAAATAACAAGAAAAATTTAATTACTCTTCTAAAGAAAGAACTGCTGGAATGGGACTATAATATCGAGCAAGCAGAAGCAGACGCGGATTCACTAATTGTAAATTCTGCTCTGGAGAAGTGTGATTTGTACGACTCCGTAACAATCGTTACTGAAGATATAGATATACTGCTGGTTGGTTTTGGGCGTAACAAATCAAATGTTTTTTTCTTTAAACCAAAAAAAGGCAACACGCCTGATAAAATTTACTCTACATCGAGCTTGAAGCATGGGGATGTAGTAAGTAATAACATTTTGTTTATTCATGCTTTTTCTGAGTGCGATACAACATCGGCAACCTACAATATGGGCAAAATGAAATTTATGTATACTCTTGAAAAAAATTCAGAGCTGGCTTCAGGAGTAGAATTATTTCAGAACGAAGAAGTAGACCCCATTTTATTGAGTGCTGCTGAAGAGCGGTTTTCTATTGCTTTGTATGGCGGTGATAAGCATGAAGAATCGATCAATATATTGCGGTACAAACGATTCGCGAAATCAACAATTAAAAGTAAATTTAATCTTGCCTCGCTGCCGCCCACACAAGATGCAGCTCGTATGCACACATTCAGAGTGTATCACCAAGTACAGTCGTGGTTGGCAAGATACAAAAATCCAGAATACTGGGGCTGGATGAGAACCTTACGAATGTTCGTCCCTATACAGTGCACCAATGAACCCGCACCTCCCAAGTTACTATAATTTAATTTTGTAAAACATTGTTCTTTTAAATAAAAAAAGGGGCGTTTTTATTAAACAAATAAAAATGGATGAGATTTGTTATGAATGAGGATTTAAGCTGTTAAAAAAAATATTACAAGAGAGGGGCTTTAAGCGCCACGGGTGGTGCGGAAAGGTGTTAAATTTCAGGTTAATATGTAATATCTATTTTTTTATAAAATCATACTAGCCAAAAAAGGTAAAACAATATAAAATAATTGTATTTTAAAATTAATATGTCACTTAAGAGTCGACGATTTTTTAGTTACAATTTTTACCTACCTACTTTTGGAGAGCTATAACTTCCTAACTAGAAGTCGGATGATAAAATTTAATACCTCAAATTTTTCGTTGAAAAGTACTCTATAAAAAAGATAAGAAGCATATTTTTTGTCGGGTCAAAAATAGAAAAGTTATCTGGCTTCAAAAGTTTTCGTTCCTAAATTTTTCATGGTTTTTTGCTGATAACTTTTTTGTTTTTAAAGTTATGTAAAAAAGTTTATAACAAATTTTGTAGAAAATGAAATTATCTGTAAATAACGTCTTTACAAATTTTTTGTCAGACTTACGGTTTTGGAGATATTCGAAAAAATAAAATTCGACCTTTTTTCGAAGATGGCGGCTAAACGACACCACCGCGGATCCCGAAAACTCGGTTTTACATTCATCACTGACCCCCCTACAACTTCCAAAAAAAAAATTGCTGCCTACCCGAAATGCACGGTCAAAGTACGCTTTTACTACACTACCTACACATTTTTAAGGGGGTGAAAACACCCCTTCAGCTGTCGAAAGTTTAAAAATTCCGAGATTTTATTCACATAATATCATCACATAAAAATGGATTAATAATTTTTTTTTGCTTCCATACATTTATAGTGGTTAAATATCCTTTCCAAAGTGGAAATTAGAAGCAAAAATTGACGAAATTTTGTTCACATGTCCTACACTGTTGTCTAATACACTATTTAAAAGCTATCTGTATTGCTAATTTTATACATTATTATTATATTTATTGTAAAATTGTTGTTTGTTGTATAGATAAACAAAATTTTGTCAGTGTTGGAATTTTTAGTTTACAACTTCGAAGGGGTGTTTCACCCCCTAGAACTGTGTGAAAGAATATATTTATAATATATTTATCGTTAGGTCTCTATGTAATATATGTAAACACAATATCGCCAATTTTCAAATTTTTAGGTACGCACTTGAAGGGGTGATTTGAAAATTTGTGGATGCAAAAAATAATGTTATATTTATTACTAGAGTTCTGTATAGTATATGTAAAGGAAATATCAAAAATTTATAAATTTTTAAGTACCCATATGAAGCGGTAGTTTCAACCGCTAAAAATTTATAGATGCAAAAAATAATGTTATATTTATTACTAGAGCGCTATATACCTATATATAAACAAATTATCATCAATTTATAAATTTTTAAGTACACATTTGAAGGCGTGATTTCAACCTTTAAAAATTTGTAGATGCAAAAAATAATGTTATATGTATTATTAGAGCTCTGTATAGTATATATAAACAAAATATCATCAATTTTTAAATTTTTAAGTACACTGTTGAGGGGTGGTTTCAACCCTTAAAAATGTGTAAATGCAAAAAATAATGTTATATTTGTTACTAGAACTTTTTAAGGTATCTATAAACAAAATTTCATCGATTTTTAAATTTTTGAGTTGCAACTTTGAGGGGATGTCCCACCCCTTTTTTAGCAGCAAAACATTTTTTAGCAGCAACAGATTTTTTTATGTTATTAGGTAGCCACCCTCTATATACTGACAAAGTTTCAAATTTTTTTGAATTTTCGACTACTTGCCCTTTCCTGGTAAGCTGGGTAATGTGGTCATTTTGTCACTTACAAAATAATTTAAAATTTTTTGTTACTGTGAATATATAAATCGTATGTATGTTATAAAATAAAGACTCCATTAAATTTGCAATTGTATTATGTCAAGAAATATCAATTTATTAAAACCGTTTAGAAAATATATCAATTCAAATCTTAGGGTGGCCACATTACCCTACCTTCCCCTATTTCCTAGTAAATAATACTGCCTACTTATTGTTAGTTATTTGATTTGGTATATATTAGATTTTAACTTTTAAGCGTAATAGGATTTTTTGCAAAAGAATCGTTGAATTTTTAATCAAATGGTAAATTTGAATAAAATTAGTTTTTTATTCGTCATTTTATGAAGAGATAACACTGAAAAATAAAAAATTAAAAAAACAAAATTTTGTGGTGTAGTGGTATTTTTATTGAGACTTTTTTTGAATTTTTTTTACAAGGACTTGTTTTTTTATAAAAATACAAAAAATATAAAAAAGAACAATAATTATGAAACAACGCAACATACGAGTATCGTACATGCACCGTAGAAAATATTTTTAAATGTGAATTACTGTCGTGAAAATTTTCCTGGAAAGATTCAGCAGCAATTAATTGTAGAAACAGATTAGAGGAAATGTAATCCACTAGATCCAATTGATCCGATGGAAGGTGAGAATTTATAATCACTAAATTCGTGGTGTCCACCGAAATGATGTTTCTCTTCATGCTCTTCATGATGTTTGTGACCATGATGATGTTTCTCGTGATGCTTGTGACCATGCTTATGATGTTCGTCATGATGATGCTTATGCTCGTTGTGATGCTTATGACCATGCTTATGATGTTCTTCATGCTTATGTTCTTCCTCATGTTTATGATGATGTTTATGTTCTTGATCATGTTTGTGGTGATGCTTATGGTGTTCGTCATGCTTGTGTCCATGCTTGTGCTTCTCTTCATGCTTGTGATGGTGATGAGCTTCATGCTTGTGAGTGTGGTAATGATGTTGAATATGTTTATGCAAATGGTGGTGGTGTTCAACATCGTGATGTTTATGTTTATGCTCTTGTTTATGCTTGTGCTCATGCTTGTGATGCTCTTCATGCTTGTGACCGTGTTTGTGACCTTCCTTGTGCTTGTGGTGATGATCATGCTTATGGCCTTCGTGGTGTTTGTGCTTGTGTTCGTGTTCGTCGTGGTGACCATGTTCGTGGTGGTCATCTTCGTGGCTGTATTCATGGCTGTCTTCGTAGCCTCCTTTCTCGAACGAGTAATCATCGTCGTCACCGAAGCTATGTTTGGAGTACAAGTTGGCGGCTTGTACTATTGGCTCGGATTGCTGCTGAATTTTATAAAAGGAATTCTGGAGGTTTGTTGGTGCAAACACCTGACGAAAAAGAGTTTATTAGTTTAAGGAGTTTCAAAATTTTGAAAAACTTACTTCTTCTTTGGCGGAACCGGCATTTTCCAATGTGAAAACAGTTTGTGGTTGTTGTGGAATTGCGATGTCAAGTCCTTGTATTTGCCGTTTATTCAGCTGTTTGAGTTGTTCCGATTCCGGTACAATGGGATTAATAACACCGCCATATGTGACGGAAAATAAGACTATTTGCACCAATGACAGTAATTCCTGAATTATTTCAATATTAATAACAATTAACAATGAGATTAAAAATTTTTAGCAAAATAATCTTACCAAAGTTCTCATTTTGCTGTGTTGTCTTAACAAGCAACTGTAGAACTATGATTTACTTGACGCCAAAACATTCTTTTTATAGATAAATGTTAATCGTTATTCTCTCTCTGACTGATTTAGTTCGATTAATTAAATCATGTAATACATAGTTATATTTCTATTTTACTGATTTCATACATGATAAATTTTACATACAGTGAGTCCAATTAATTCAAAAAATTTGTAGCTATTTTAATAATTTTTTTTAAAAATTTTTAATTTCTTTTATTAGCCAAATTAATTAGATTTTGTTTAATTAATAATAAAATTTTGTTAAATTTGAATTTATAATTTACAACTATTTTACTGCTAGAGAAATTTTTTACTAGAATGTTAGCTTATATGCTTACATAATACATTTAAAAAGGACAAAAGGGTTTTTAGTTTTATGTAGTAAATAGATATATTTTGATTTTTTTGATAAGACAGTCGCAATAACTTTTTCAAAAGAGTTGATTTGAAAAATGTTTGGAATTTCAAACTTGTTAGGCGGTGTTTCTATAATTTGACTTCAAATCTGTGAATTGTACTCTTAGTTTTTTAACATTTCGTATTGTATTGTGCGAATTGCCGCTTAAATCTTTTTTTATTTCTAGTTTTTAATCTTTGTATACAAGGACTATGTGAAATTTTAGAGTTCGAAAATTTCCCTTTGGAAATCTTACAGTTAGAAAGAGCTGTAGATTGTCTTTTTGTAAAGCAAAAGTTTTAGAAATTCGAAACCAGACGATGGAGACCCATAACCGAACCAGAACAGTACAGATTATTCATACTAGAACAACCAAACCTCAAAAAATATTAGTTGTTGTACATCTAACAAATAAAAAATATTATATTTTTTAAGTTTGCAGTTTTTTTTTTCTTTTATCGATAGAGGAGTGGTTGAATACAATGAAAATAGTGACAGTAGAATTCAAAAAATCATAAAAGTGGCTGAAGCTTTTTTATGCTTTTTATGGCTGAAGCACCTAAGGGGACCGGCAGAGTTCTAGAGTTCTATTGTTTTTTTTGCTCGTCAATTTTTGTATGCTGTCCCGAGCCTCCGAAGGAGTTCGTCCACCACTGCTTCAATACCCAGTTGCTTTCGTTTTACTTTCTTGTCCATGCAGACTATAGTGATAAAAAGGCAAAGTATTATAAAATTAGACTGATTTGGACACTTAAAGTACTAAAATAAACATTTGGTTATATTTTGCTCAGGGGGCTCAGGGTGAGTTATCGCTATTTTTAGTGGTTTGGAAAAGTTGAAAAAAATTGTTTTTTCAGGAAAATCGATGAAACTTGGATGGAAGATGATTTATGTCCAACATAAATTGCTAGCAGTGCCACAAAGCGTTCGGTCTGTGAAGTACGTTTAAAAAATTAATATAGCTTTCGTAGTACTTACAGTATACGATTTTCGCCACCTAGTGTCATCTAGGATGTTTTAAAAAACATCGTGTACTTTCTAACTTACCTATCTATCATTGTTAATTTTTAATTAGTTATGTTATAAGTTGTTTCAAATCTAATATGTCTGACGTTTTTATTTAATAATAAAAATTTCGAAGTTTTAATTCGATATTAATTATTTTTCAATTGATTTTACGTTCTGAAATAAAGAAAATATTAAAGTGAAATTATAAAAACAGTTAGTTAAGTGTTTTAGGCCCAAAAATAAATTAAAAATGTTTATAAAATAGGTAAATAATAGGTCATTCTCAAAATGGAATACATACCCTAAAACTTCGAACTCATTTAAAAATACTTCTACAAATAATATTTAACCCGTATAAAAAGATAATTTAGCTATCCTAATCTCTTAAATGGACTAATAAAAATTATTTGTATACTTTTATTATGCTAATAACTTTAAAAATTCGGTGAAAAATGTTACAATTTATAACTCATATGTTTTGAATAATGATCATCCACCATTATAAAAATTCACGAATTCAGCAAAAATTGTTCGATATATATATTTATTTCTTAAATTAAGTGAGGAAACATTAAATGCGAGGTGAATTTAAATTGAAAAATAATCATTCTATTAATAATAATTTTTGTTATGTTGAGGTTTCTTTCAGAAATAACTTCATTAAGATATAAATGTCAAAACTGTTTTTCTATTGGATCGCGTTCCACAAACGGGGCTTTTACCCTACTAATTTATTTTAAAAAGAAGTCCATTATTTTTTCAGGATTCATGTGAATTAGGAGACTTTTTAAATTTCCCTCTTAAATTTTAGATGCCTTTACCTCTTATTTGTATTGACAAACTTCTGGAAATCAGCAACTGATTTTTTTCAAAAAATTTTTGTTCTTTTTAATAAAGCATTCTGTTTATTTCCAGGGATATTAGTAGCGGGACATTATTTCTCCAATACGTAAGTAGAAATGCAATTAAATTGTGAAAATTACTTAAGGTATCGTCACAGTGTGACCTGCCGAAAAATAGTCAATTTTCGGAATTTTTTTCGGATGGATAGGATGGGGGAATGGGGATGAATTTTGTTTTACGATTAATACCACTATTTAACAATACAAAAATATTTATTTATTTTTTTTTATTTATTTTTTATAATTATTATAATTTTTTGAAAAAAGTGTCTTGAAAAAAGGGCGGCTATTGGTGCCCACTATTGGTGCAGTTTTCATCTGAGAAAAAATCAAATAGATTATCAATCTGTAGGTAAGTCGCTATGTTCCTATAGAGGCTTTTTTTGAAATTTGAAAAAATGGCGGCGGTTTGAATAAAAAGTACAAAATTTAGGCCTTTTTTTCAACGATTTTCCATGTGAAAAAATAGGAAGATTTAAAAAAAAACTTTCTCTAGGTACGTGGAGAATGGAATAAAGAATATTCTGTATAGCATGGAAACTTTCCCTCTGCGAGAGTGGGTACCATTTTTAAAAAGGACATTTCCAGAAAAACGCGTTTTAAGTTTATCTCGAAATTGTTTCAAATCATTGTTTTAATAACAATGTGATACTGCGGTGATAACAATTAATCTTATACGTTCACCGGTTGTGGAAAGACTGAATGTAAAGTGGTATAACATCCCTCCAAAAGACGCCAATCGATCCACAAAATTTTGTATTTAGACTGAATCCATTGATCCGTGGTCATAGCGACCGTAATAATTCGAAATTCAATTTGAAATTTTGAGAAAACATGCATAACTGTATGTACTTTAAGAAAGCCCCCTCCCTTCCAAAAAAATTGATTTTTTCAAAATTTTACACTGTGATGGTACCTTAAATTAGTTTCTGTACAAAAATTGAAATTTTTGACAATGAAGGGGCAATTAGGAAACTCAATGTACATACCTATTTAAATTTAATTGTATTTTATTATATATTAAAGTCAGTTTAATAGTTATGCGGACACGCTGTATTGCTAATGTGAAGTAGACCAATCATATCTTCAAAAATTATCAATTTATTAACACCCGTAAAAAACAGTGTGATGCTGCTTTGTCATATAAAAAGTTCATTGGTATTGTCTGCCATGAATTCGGTGGGTACAGTAACATTTATTGTACCCATGTTCACTGTGCAAGCACTAACATGAATCTAATTTTATCGTCCATTGATGTGAAAACAAAAAAAAAAAAATATGTAACTATTCATATTTTATATATAATTTTTAGATTATACTAACTAATTAAAACAATTAGTTATATAATTATTTAAAATTTTTTCGTTAGTAGGGTAGACCGGGGCATATTTACACAGTTTTTAGTTCTTGGTTATTCTATTTTTTTGTATTACAACTATTTATACATTTTTTATACTCAATTATAACTTAATTGTTAAGCTTCATTTTGACGCCAACGAAAAGCTTCCTACTATTATACTTTTTTAGATACTCAGCTTATTTGTGAGTGATGTCACCTGTGTAAACATGCCCCGTCTAGTGTAAACACAAATAAATATGTGAATCGGTTTTATTAAAAAAAAATAATAATAATAATAATAAAATATGAAACTTCAAATACTAAAAAGCATGAAATAACGAAAAATTGACAATTAATATACAAATTAGTGTGAAATAATGAGCAGGGTCTACACATCGGCTAGAATGGCATATTCAAAATTGCTTTCACAGTTTACGCATACAAGAAAAATTGAGTCAGTTTCGATAAACCTACAGTTATCATGTGTCTATCTCTTACACCATATGCATTGTATCCAGTATGCACCAGGTTTAGAATTTCTGAATCGTTTCAAGCAGTACGTAAAAGCACAGTTCTCATCGTCATTTTCATTATCCGATTCACATGAACCGTCATCTTTTGGTTTTGAAATTTTTACTTTTTTTGTGTTCTTATCATTTCAGAGCAAAACAATTTTTTAGTTCCGTTTTTTCTTATTCTCGAAAATATCTTTTTTATCGTTTCTTCCTGCTTTTACCAGTTCTTTTTCTTGAATCTGCTTTCTTAAATGGTCACACATCTCCTGGCATTGAAAAAAACCTAATACCAGATCTTCCAGCGATGGGTTACCCAGAAGGCTAGATATGACACACGTGTAAAAATAGAAACCGATTGGTCAGTATGCAAAAGAAGTCGAAAGTCCTGCGGAAGTAGACGGAGCACATTCGGAAGAAAGCGTTGATAAATCAACAAATAAAACAGGATTTAAAGAATGTGTAAACATACCCCATCTGTCTTGTGTAAGCTTGCCCCTTCGGCATATTTTCAACAAAACATAACCTATAAATTTTTTTAATGAGATTATCTAACATTTAACAAACTATCTTAAAGTAACCGTAAAAGAACAGCCTAACAAGATAATCCATTATGAATTGTAAAGATCTAATAGTATAATTACTATTCACACAAACATAGTGGTGTAAAAATTTATTCATTTAAAAAAAAAATCATAAATTCTGCTCTACGTTGTTTCTTACTAATAGTACTGGTTGCAAACTGACGTACTTGCAAATGAACTTGTTTGGCCTGATAAGTGCTGCACTCCGATCAACAGTTTGTGAGCTATTAGGATTGTGTAAACTTACCCCTGTACCAAACTTGCCCCGGTCTACCTTACCTATTATTTTATTTATTATCTGAAGTTTATGGATGTGTTTCCATCCGTACTTAACTTGCAAGTGGCGCTTGTGGGGGGAAAGTTATTTGCGAATTCTCTTCTTAAGGTACCATCACAGTGTGATTGGCCGAAAAATAGTCAATTTTCGCGATATTTTTCGGATGGATAACATGGGAGAATGGGGATGAATTCTTTTATGATTAATACCACTATTTAACAATACAAAAATATTTTTTTTTATTCACTTTTATTTATTATTTGTAATTATTATAATTTTTTGAAAAAAGTATCTTTAAAAAAGGATGGATATTGATGCCCACGATTGCGGCTCCAGTTTTCATCTGGAAAAGAAAAATCAAGTAGATTATCAATCTATGCCGCTATGTATCGGAGCGCTTCTATGGGATCTATGGGAGCGTATTTTTTTTTTAAATCTTTCTATTTTTCCACACGGAAAACTATGAAAGATTTTATACATTTTATTCAAATCGCTGCCATTTTTTCAAATTTCAAAAAAAAGCTGCCATAGGTACTTAGCAGGCTTAGCTACAGATTGATAATCTCTTTGACTTTTTTTACAAATGAAAACTACGGCCGCAATCGTGGGCATCAATATCCATCCTTTTTTAAAGACACTTTTTCAAAAAATTATAATAATTATAAAAAATAAATAAAAATGAATAAAGAAAATATTTTTGTATTGTTAAATAGTGGTATTAATCGTAAAAAAAATTCATCCCCATTCCCCCATCCTATCCGTCCGAAAATTGACTATTTTTCGGCCGATCACGCTGTGATGGTACCATAAGAAAAAGCTGATTTGAAAAATATTATTTTTTATGGGAAAAGGAGTGGTACCTACTTGTTAATACATAAATAATTAACCGAGCTTTTGGGCAATAGATGGGCTATATTTATGGGTTGTAACCAAGAAGCATAACTACAGTGAAGCGGTGCACGGAAAAAAGGGTACTAAAGGAAAAAATTAAAAAAAAAATACTGATAAATTCCTTAAACGCCAAGATTGAAAGAAAACTTTTTTGGTCGTCACTTTCTTTTCCAGGGAAAAATTTCTTTTGTCGCGATGGGCGGCAACAGGAAAATTTGCCCCCATTCTAATAACTCTAGGTCCGACCCTACTTAAATTTAATACTAGAAAATTTTGAAAATTAGAATTTTTTACGGAGATTTTATTTGTTATGATTGTGTTACAAAATTCAAAAGGATATTTTAAAAATATGCATTCGCTGTGAGCTTTTACCGTGGAGGGGATACAAAAATCGACTACAGCACTCAAGATGGATAAATATATATCAGTTTATCAGTTTATCAGGACGGCATTTGCACATAATTTTAATATTTTCTTTAAGAAAAAGTTTTTTTTTTTTTTTTTTTAAATACTTGTTTGATTCTTTCAAGGCGAGTACTTATTACGATTTCTATTTACCAGATTCTACAAAACAATAAAATAAATCATTTGTAACACTACTATCAAATGTCATTTTATTTGGAAATTTTCAAACAAAATATCATAAAAGTTACCACTTATATGCTTTTTCTGGGTTAATTATTGAAATATATTCTATCTTCAGACATTTTTGAGGTAAAATGAGCAGATATATGCCTTTCATTAAATAAATTTCAGTTTTTCAATACATTTTCCATTCATTTTAAAATACCCCTGTCGCAGCATCCTGCATAACATAGCGAATTTCCATTTACAAAAGTACGTTTTTCTCGGAAACTAGTTGATATAGAGTAATTGTAAATAAAAAAACCTTCTTTATGTGATTTTTCCGCCTCATTCCGCCAAATTTTTTTCACGAAAAATGTCCAAAACCCCGTAAACGTTTTCACGAAATTTCTTAAAAATAACATGTTTCGTTCTTGAGTTATCGTGCGGACACTTAGTAAACATATATATAAATGTGCCCGCACGATAACTCAAGAACGAAACATGTTATTTTTAAGAAATTTCGTGAAAACGTTTACGGGGTTTTGGACATTTTTCGTGAAAAAAGTTTGGCGGAATGAGGCGGAAAAATCACATAAAGAAGGTTTTTTTATTTACAATTACTCTATATCAACTAGTTTCCGAGAAAAACGTACTTTTGTAAATGGAAATTCGCTATGTTATGCAGGATGCTGTGACAGGGGTATTTTATGTAATTTTTTCTTTTCTTTTAAATGGTGTAAAAAAATTTCGCAAAAATTTTTGAATAAGTGGAAATTTTGGCAAAAAACTAATTTTTTGCTAGAACAAACACCATGTTCCTGGCATCCGACGTGTCTGGCTGACGAACTCATCCAAGGGACTTCCAATGTTCTCACCAAGTTTCGTAAAAATTGGAATTTTTTGTGATTTTCAAAAAATAATTTTTTACCCCCAAAGGGTGAGTTTTTAAGGGTTGAAACTCAGTAAATTGTAATCTTATATCGAAAGAAGTTAGCAGAAAAAAAACCAACACAATTCGTGCGGGGGCATTTCTACCCATGCTTATCTGCCAATAGCCTTTGAGTGAATATTATTTTCGGTTCCTAGGGACCTCAAAACAAACTGCCATGGTCCCGGGTTTAAGTCGCGTCATGACAGTGGCTGTAATAGCTGAATTCCATTCTTGGACGACTTTCAAGTTTTCAAAAATTTTTGAATAAGTGGAAATTTTGGCAGGAAACTATGTAATTTTTTTCAAGAACAAAACCAATGTTTCTGGCATCCGACGTGTCTGGCTGACAAACTCACCCAAGGGTTTGGGACTTCCAATGTTTTCACCAAGTTTCGTAAAAATTGGATACTTCGTTCGAGAGTTATCGCGCGGACACACACACACACACACACATAAATATATATATATATATATATATATATATATATATATATATATATATATATATATATATATATATATATATATATATATATATATACATATAAATTTTAGTGACTATTATTTTCGGTTTCTAGGGACCTCAAAACTAATTTCTGCCATAGTCCCGGGCTCAGGTCATGCCCCCCGCGTCATGACAGTGGCTGTAATAGCTGAATTCCATTCTGGAAATTTTATTATATATTTATGTTAACTTTCAAAATAATCGCCTGTATATGTTAAATAATAGCTGAATTCCATTCTGGAAATTCGCTAAAATTAAAGACTTGTTTACATAAAAATCTTTGTTTACTTTAAAAATTTTCTCACCTAGACTGTATATGTATATACAACACACACAAACCGTACGCATAATGGTAGTACGGATAATGAAATGGTCTTGTACCCTTATACACAAAATATCCATATACTACCCCTTATACACAAAATATCCATATTGTGTCGAATATGTACTTAGGATGTGATTAAATTCACACTTTATACGATAAAATAATCACATTCTAAACAACATCGTTTTTCTCGGAAACTAGTTGACATAGAAAAAAAGTTTAAAGACCATTTTTTTTGTAATTTTTTCTTCTCTTTTAAATGGTGTAAAAAAATTTCGCAAAAATTTTTGAGTAAGTGGAAATTTTGGCAAAAAACTAATTTTTTGCAAGAACAAAAACCATGTTCCTGGCATCCGACGTGTCTGGCTGAAGAACTCATCCAAGATTTTTCGACTTCCAACGTTCTCACCAAATTTCGTAAACCTAGGATATTTCGTTCGAGAGTTATCGTGCGGACACACACACACACATATATATATATATATATATATATATATATATATATATATATATATATATAAATACATAATATATATATATACATATATATATATATATATATATATATATATATATATATATATATATATATATATATATATATATATATAATTTTTAGTGAATATTATTTTCGGTTCCTAGGGACCTCAAAACAAATTTCTGCCATGGTCTCGAGTTCAGGTCGCGTCATGACAGTGGCTGTAATAGCTGAATTCCATTCTGGAAATTCGCTAATAGTAAGATGTTCTGATAAATTGTAAATATTACCTAAGTAATCATTTGATATATGCGGCTATACTTTTGACTCGAAGTGAATTAGACGACGAAGATTTTTTTCCGTAAAGAATAAAATTCTAAAAGAAAATAATAAATTAGTGAAAGAAATAAAAAAAATTTACCCTTGAATTACCTTTCAATACAATTGTTGTAAGTATTTATGTAAAATGTGAAAAGTTTATTATTTTTTTTCGAAAAACTAAAATTTTCAGTACATATATATGTATATATATATATATATATATATATATATATATATATATATATATATATATATATATATATATATATATATATATATAAATTTATTTATTAATTTAACTCTTTTTAAATGACTCGCGTTAAAATTTTGTAATATTTACAAAACGAAATGATAGAATATGTCAAAATAATTTTTTTTTTTTTACGAAAAAAAAATGAATATGCAAAATTATTTAAGATTAGAATGCTATGTTTATACGTTCTAATCATAACTGTACTATCAATCAGGCAGAAATTTACGTAAAAATATTATTATCTCAGTATGGTTCAACGTAATTTTTATTCATTTGTAGCATACTCTTAATAATTTAGTAAGGTGTAAACATAATCTAAATTCTAACCATATTACACAAAACAAATATTCTCGATAATTTTTCAATAAAAAAATGGAATAGATATATTATAAAAACTTACCGATATATATTATAAAAACTTACAGATATATTATAAAACCTACAACCGGGAGAATTAAAATATAGCTGAATCGTTAAATTGGATTAAAAAAATCATGACACGCCAGTTATAAAATCATTTTTTTCGAATGTAGCATCGTAAAACATGAGACAGAAAAAAAAGACTGTGAGTGCGAGTGAAATGGAGAACGATATATTTCCTATTTTTTCTCGAAAAGTAATTAACCTAGAGGAACGGTTTAAAAACATTTTTTACCTAATTTGCCTCGTCCTTTCAATTACTGCAAAAAAAATTTGCAGTAATTGACTATTTAGAGCAAAAAACTAAATTTGTTGACAAAAAATGCCCGAAAAACCTACTTCTGGGCATCCGACGTGTCTGGCTAACGAACTCGTCCAAGAGTTTTGAATTTCGAAACTTTAACTTTTCACCAAATTTCATAAAAATCAAATGTTCTGGTCGAGAGTTATCGTATTCATACCTATACATATATATATATATATATATATATATATATATATATATATATATATATATATATATATATATATATATTTATATATATATATATAATAGGTATATAAATTTTACTGAATATCATTGTCGGATTCTGTGGTTCTGTGGACCTCAAAACATATTTCTGTTATGGTCCCTGGCTTAGGTCGCGTTATGAGAGCTACGGTAATAGCTGGATTTCTAATTCTGGAAATTCGCTAAAAGAAATTAATTCAAAAAGCTTTTTGTTCTTCATAAAGCGTCCTTGTTTATTACATCACTTGGACTCATCAAATATCCAGGAACAAATTTGTTTACTTTCTAATAACAGTACAACAAATTGTGCTATAGTTAAATTATTGATATGATAATAATTTTAGAAACTTTCTTTGATACCTATATTATATTAAATATGATACATTTATGCCACTTTTATTAATTGGTCTAAAAGTATTTTTTAATAGAATAATGTTGAAATCCTCCTTATTCTTAATTTTAAATTGCGTTTAAATTTCCTTAGTTTCACGAATAAAATTAAATTTTTTTTATTACTTGTAGTTTATCTTCTTTGTTAGAGGAACTCCTTCGATGTTAAGAACCCCGGTATATTAGCCTAAATACCAATGATTTAGCCTTCTTGGTCACTTAGCTGGCTTAAAGCTTCTTTATTTATAGGCACGGCCGGCGAGAGGGTAGGGCAGGTGGGGCAATTTCCAGGGGCCCGGGTTTAAAAAGTGGGCCTGCAGCCTCGATTAGAGGCCTGTAAAAAGTGAGACATTTTTTTTTTGCTCGTAAATTGTATTTTTGAGGAAAAATTTTTTGTTGTGCCCGGGGCTAGTCATTTCTCTCGCCGGCCCTCTTTATAAGTATACTGTGTCTTTATGATGTTTAATAGAATATTTTTTTAAATTAGTATAATCTGTATCTTCATGTGCGCCCGTATGATGATTTGTAAAAGGGGTTAGAACTAGGAGTAAGAAAGCAAAAAAAAAAAAAAAAAAAAATACAAAAAAATCCGCGGAAAGGAACCGCGGATCACGAATACTGGTTTGTAATAGCCATAAATAACATTGACGAGCAAAAAAAATGCCATTTTGCTTTCTTTGGGTTCGTTTTTAGACCCGAAATTTAAATTTTCCCCCAAACATGGTCAACTAGGGGGGGGGGGCGCCTGCCCCATGCCCCCAAGTATGGGCGCCCCTGTGTCGCTTTAATATGATAAAAGCACATTTTAATTGTCGCTAAATTAAAAACCATATTTACCTCACAGGTTTTTACTCGCTGTGTTCAAATAACAGCACCGCAAATATATTTAGAAAAAGGTTCTTAACTGTTTACACTTAACCATTTTTAATTTTTTGTATTTTTTAATAATTTTCAAAAGATAAATTGTTTAAAACAACAGAATTTGAGAAATTAACTAAATAAATGATATTGTTTGTTAATTACTGTATTAATCGCATCGTCTGTTAAAGAATACCAACTTTTTGATTGTAAAAATCAAAATTTTACCTCATGCTAGGCATTCTACGAAAACTTTTTGAACTAATTTATCATTACATAGTTTTCAAGTATGTAGTTTGACCATGGTAGTCGGGTTCTTGAATTTAATTGATACAAAATGATTGTTTCTCATTTCCTATTAAATATAGATTTTTTATATTACTTTACTTTATTTTGCCAGCACATATTTCATAGCTTTAAAGAAATGTTGATTCTGATTAAATAAATTTTTCAAGGGTTTTTAAACTTAGGTAATTTCTAATAAGAAAAAACAATTTTTTTTTAAAAATATTTATTTTCTTTTCTGCTCCTTCACTACAATCATTTTCACTATAAGGAGTTACACTAAAAAACTAATTAAATAAAAAAAAGAAAATAATAACAAAAATGTAATAACAGTCCTACAACGAATTTGGACACTAATCGAAAGAGATGATCTAATTCGAGTACTCGTTTTCTTTTACTAATCGATTAATGTCCAAATTCCGAATCCGCTACGTCAAAAATAGGAAAATTCGTAATAAAATTGGTTATATGACTGTGAATTACTGTCACTTAACAACAACAGAACTCTTTGGGTGGGATCAGCAACAGTCAAATGTCAACTATCTATAGTAATTAAATCCTCCTGCGGGAAGTTGTCGGTAACCGCTCGACAAACGTCCATAGCTCTCGTGATGGTGTCCATGTCCGTGATGTTTATGATGATTATGATGGTGTCCGTGGTGATGCTTATGTCCGTGCTTGTGTTCTTCCTTATGCTTATGACCATGCTTATGATGCTCCTCGTGTTTATGTTTATGCTCCTCATGATGCTTGTGGCCATGCTTGTGATGTTCCTCATGCTTATGCTCCTCGTCATGTTTGTGTTCATGTTTGTGACCTTCTTCATGCTTATGCTCATGCTTGTGTTCTTCTTTGTGTTCCTCTTTGTGTTTATGCTCGGCGATATGCTTGTGATGATGATGGGCCTCATGTTTGTGCGTATGGTAGTGATGTTGGATGTGCTTGTGTAAATGGTGATGATGCTCTACTTGATGATGCTTATGCTTGTGTTCTTGTTCGTGTTTATGTTCATGTTTATGTTTTTCCTCGTGCTTGTGGCCATGCTTGTGTTTCTCTTCATGTTTGTGGCCATGTTTATGTTTATGTTTCTCTTCATGCTTGTGGCCATGCTTATGTTCATGCTCGTTGTGATGTTTATGCTCGTGTTCGCCTTCTTCTTCATCTTCTTCTCCTCCTTCTTCTTCCTTGTGGTCGTAATCGTAATCGTCGCCTAATTCATCTTTGAATGTGCCGTATGATAATTTATCGGCTTGCGTCAATGGTTCATACTGTTGCTGCCTTTGATAACGATTCTGGCTATTTGTTGGTGCAAATACCTGCGAATGTAACAAAAAAAATTATTAATTATCCAAGATTCTAAGCATGATTAGGTTCTTACTTCTTCTTTGACAGGTTTAATACTAAAATCTTCTAGTCCTTTATATGATGGGGCTACGTTTTGTTGCCCGAATACGTTTGACGGGAGAAATCCATTGAATCCAGCATCGAGGTTGTATCCTGCCGATTGCCGTTTATTCAGTTGTTTGATTTCTGGTACATCTTCCACTTCTTCGACCGAACTTGGGTCGTCGAAGTTGTAAATTACACCACCGTATGTTGTGGAAAATAAGACTATTTGCACCAGCGACAGTAATTCCTTTAAAGATAAAATATATTATTAATTAAATGTTTCATTGTTGTTAAAATAGATAATTCGTATATTTTACCAAAGTTCTCATTTTGCTGTAGTGGAAACAAGCAACTGTAGAACTGTGATTTCCATGGCACGAACCATTCTTTTTATACTTGCACTGATTGGATTGAATATTCATTAATTTATTAATAATAAACTATAATAATTATCAATATTAAACCAATTTTTACATACCTAGACACACGTAGTCACGGATATGTAGATATCTAAGATTGAACAAATTAATAATTATTTTAATTCCTATTTGAAAGAAGAACAAAATTAGAACTACCTATTATTACTTTCATTAAATATTATAAAGAAAATGTATAAATATTTATAAATACAATTAAAATTTTGCTAAAAAGTTCATTGATATTGAATTAAGATAATTTAGAAATTTATACATACCTAGGTTCTATATTAATCGTAAACGGTACATATCTTTCAGGATTTTTCTTCAGGATAATTAGTTTTAAAATAGTTATAAGGGAAAAAACATTTTAGAGTATTACTTGTTTAACTGTGCTTATTTAATATTTTTCTTCTAAGACAACTAACGTAGAGGAAGCATTGCGATGACTCTTGAAATTTGAAAATTTCTTTCGCTCTAAAACGAAAATTTTCACGTACATTTTACGTTTTAGACCTTGCCAATGCTTTGTCTGTGTGTCCGAAAATTCCACCAAGTGCCAGAACTTCGAAACTATTCGATCAACTTTGATGTAATTCTCAGAAATTATGCGAGTTGATTTCAAGATATTTATTAAATTTTAATACTTTTGAGAGTGTTTCTTAATACTCAAATTTTGAGAGTATTTCTATGGTTAATATAATCGATTAGAAAAAGTTACGAAGCAGTTTACTCTGTTTTTGTCTTAAAGTTATTCTTGTTTCATACATAACACGAAATTTAAGATAAGATGCAACTGAAGCACAAAATCAATTTAAAGATGGATGAAAGTCCGTTACGGGTATGAGGAAGCTGTGTGCCATATCTCCTTGGAAGAGTATCTTCTTTTAATGTGAGACATCGTTAGTTTTGCAATTTAAGAAATAGTTTAGAATCTGTATGCTATCTATAAAGCTAAGCGAGCTACTTACAGTCCAATAAAAGTTTTTCACGGATCGTCATAGATACACATACAACGCTACTTTAGGCTAGTTAATTTACGAAAAAAGGGCCAGTTAGCGGAAAGTTTAGTCACAGTCCTAATAACCTTTATTCTTCAATCAAGGAATCAAAAGTAAAATGGTAAGATTGACGTTTTTTCTATTTTTAAGTATTCTGCCCGTTTTTCAGCGCGCTTCGTAGAAAGAATTGTTATGCACAAAACTTATAGGAAATTTTGTCTACTTTAAATCTGTAAAGGACAACTTTCTCGGGAAAACGCATATTTACCAAGATTAAGCTCAGAAACCAAAAAATTAACAAAAATTTGACTTTTTTCGCAAAATATCCAATGTTCCGGGCAAAATATCTGTCAGTAAACTTCAAATAAAGAATAAAGGTTATTAGGATTGTGACTAAACTTTCCCTTAACATTCTTAGCTTAGACTACTTATATATTGCTTGTTTTTGACAAAATTTAAAAAGTATGTGAATATATTATTGCTTTTTAATAAACTTAATCTATATAATATGTTCCTTCGCTCACTTTTGTTTGATGGTATTTTACATTTGTAAAATTATGTTTTTTAAAAAAATGGTTTTTTCTTTGATCAAAGTAATATTTATGAAAACATATCGCTACCCATAATTTTGTGATCTGGATAATTTTTTTCTTTTAATCTCTAGTAATGATTCTTGTAAAGACACTTTTTGTAAGTGTAATCTTTATAACATTCCAGTACAGAATTTTAAATATATGAAGAATAACGAAAAGAAGTTTACTACAAAAATGTACAAATAAGAGTTCGCTCAGCCAGAACTTCAAAAAATTTTTGAGAATATTCTATTATTGCAGAAATAAAGTTGTTAGATGTTGTAAATAGATGAGTATAAATAAGTATTAAAAAAAATCTGGTTATATAACCAAAAATCTTTCTCTTTGTGGATGACTTATAATCATTCATCCTTACAAACAATATTTTTAAAATTTTACTCATATTAATTTACACTAAATTTTTGTTTGAAAAGTGCAATAATTATCTACTTAATAAATTTCTAACACCGACTGACTGACAGACAACGCACAGCCTAAACCCTTGGGTTTAGAAGAATGAAATTTTGCACAGGAGTTCCCTATGTAACGTAGGTGACCACTAAGAAAGGAATTTTGAAAATTCGCCCCCTGACTGGGTTAAATAAGGAATGTAAATTTTTATGGAAATTCGTTATTTTTGAAGTTACTATGGCTATTAAAATAAATAATGTCTTATTTAATTAATCTTTAACTTTGACTGACAGACAACGCAGAACCTAAACTTGGGTTGGGTTGGGTTTAGAAGGACGAAATTAAGCATAGGAGTTACGAAAATTGGTGTTTAGGTTACAAAATTTCTATTTATAAATAAAAGTCAGTTGTTTCTGAAAATCTATTCCCTAAGGGGTTAAAACAGGAAATGAAAGTTCGTATGGGAAGTTCGTCATTTTTGAAGTTAGAAACGTGGATATTGATTTAGGCTTTGAAAAACATTAAAAGTAAGTACCTAATAAAAAGATGTTGTCGATGTGAAATCCCATCGGGCATACGGCTAGTTATCTTATAATTGTTTAAACAAATTATTATTTATCTAACATTTCCAATTAAAATCAAACCTAGGCGCGTTTACAATTTTTTGTAGTGCAGTGAAACGCCGAAGCGGCATTTCGCTGCATTATACATAAATTTGTTACTTAGTTTTATCAACTGTATTGCGTGCACTTGCGACAATTCACTGTAACAACCAAATTATCAGTGGCAAGTTACAAAATGTTTGCGATAAGGCAATTGTCCAGCTTCTTGTAGTACGCATTCGGCGTTTCTAGGTCGAAAAAAAATAAAAGAATTTATGTCAAAAAAGCTCGCAAAATATATTACTGTAAATTTTTCTTAACACTCGAGAAAGTTTCTCTATTGTATTTTTAATACAAATGTAATAAAATAAAAACATCAGTAAAAATGTAAATGTAAAAAAAAATGTTTTCTCCTTTTTTAGTCAAAGATTTTTTAAAATCGTTTAGGTCAAGATCTCAAGACACTCATTCCAAATTTGAATTTGAAATAAGTTCCCATATAAACGTTTTCGTTAATGTTTTAAAACGTTTAAATAGATTTAAATTATATTACGTCTGATGAAAATTATAATATTTTAATAATAATCGTTTTTACAAATATCTACCAGTAATTTCCATGTATTAATAAAATCATTTGAAACTGATAATGTTGAAGCGGCAAAACTTATAGTGCACGGGTTCGCTTTTATTTTTATTTCAATAATTGCATCAAAATGCCACATCTAGTCGAAAAAGGTAGTCCACATCTGGCCTAAACATGAATTAAAATTAAAAAATTAATAAACGAAAATTAATTCAATTCCGCAAACGTTTGGAAATAAGAAGAATGGATAATCAATATTTGTACTTAGGGAGAAAGGTGGTACAGTTATTCAAAAGCTAATCGTAACAAATCAATTTCTGATGTGTAAACAAGAGGATACTCAATGTAACTATGTAATAGCTAATAATTTCCATATTAATTTTTTTTTTTAAATATGATCGATTCACTCGAATGATTTAATTAAGATATGCTAGTATATAGTACGTATTAGGATGAATACTTATGTTTTAATTATATATTAGAAATTCATATTTTAAATAACAAATTTTTTTTTTATATTCAGATCAAATACCGTGTACGGCCAGTCAATTGATAAGTTCTACCATTTCTTTTTTCCCTTTTTAATCATGCAATGGAAGATCAAACGAATTCAAATTTCATATATAAGACGGCGCACACCACCAAGAAGGTGTAAATCAGTTCTTCAGTTGCTTTATTTCAATTTATTTGAAACAATAGAGCATCATGAGAACCTTGGTAAATATTCAATTTTTATTTATTTTGATTTAATTTTCATTTAATTTTCGTGTATCCTTCAAACAATCAGTTTTCATAGTTCCGATTCAATTGTTTTGTTGTATATTGTTAAAATTTTGTTTTGGTGGTCGAAAAACAGAGGAAGAAAATTTTTGATGACGTTCAAAAAAATTTGTTTGTTTCTTAGGGTGTTAGAATTAGTGAAATAATTTTTTTTTTGTTAATTCGGGAGTTTTGCAATTATAAATTTCTTATAGAATTAGAGACAAATTTATTTCTTAAATAGCTCAAGAAAAACTGTGTTTCTAAAACTTAAGTAGGAAAAAAATTTCGTTTTTCAAATACGAAATTTATGACGTAAAATTAATTTATAATAATCATTTGTGTTTAATTTCTTTAATGAGAACAAACTAATGCTTACAATTAGATAGAGCCAATTGTTAAAAAAAATGTCTATCAGAGTAAAAAAATTTTTTTTTTTTTAGTGATGAACAAATTTTCCTATTTTTTACTTGTACCTCTTTTATTAATGTTTTCTTCTTAACAAAAACAAGCCTTTGGCCTCGTGGTTAGAGCAAGATATCGAAAAATAAAGAATTCAGACTAACCAAATTTTATAGATTTACTAATTATATTAATAATGGCTACGAAATATAACTAAGTTTTAGGTTATCGACCTTTTTTATCTAAGTTTGGTAAAACGAATGATTAAAAGAGTTTTACTTAAAAGTGTAACTACTAATATTAGTAATCAGTTTAGTGTAACAAATGAACTCATTTAATATTTTTGTTTTAATCAGATATTTTATTTAAATATTAATTATTCATTAATAATTATTATCATAATAACTAAAATTATAAATTTAATTTTTTAATTGAATATAAATATTTATAAATTAACTGTCTAAATCACCTAAAAGTTATGATATTTTTTAATTTGCAGGAATTACTTTTGCTGGTGCAACTAGTCTTTTTTAACCCGATCAATTGTCGTTCCATCTGTAATGATCCTGGCTGTGGGCAAGCAGATAATACAGCAAAACGGCAAATTCAACAAGATTCATCACCTTATCGTACTACGCAAACCAGTGCGGGAAATGGTGGACCAAAATCCTTAAGTGGTTTTGGAGCGCCTAATTTAGATGTCATTTTCCCACCGGTCTATTTACCATACATGTCACCATTAAAACCAATCAACAGTGACCAATATCCATCTTATGTGAAAAACCAAAAGAAGGCAGGTTCATCGAACAAACTGAAGTATAAAATGGAAGCGTTCAGCGATTTTGATACAATCAACAAACATTTCAAAGCACTGAATGCAGATAATTTCGGTTTTCCAAATGCACAGCCAGTAGTACTTGCCCCGGTGAAAAAAGAAGTTTTGCCACCAGCTCAACAAGAGGCACATGCTGTACCATACAGAGCCGTTGCTGAAAAAGCCAACTACAAATCCTCACCTATTCAAGATTCCTCCGAACAACCAGTACAGAAAGCACCAACGTACGCCGCAGAAACTAACGTAGCAGAAACATACCAAGGATACCAACAATATTCAGAGCCCTACGAATCAGCCGAATACAAGCATAAGCATGAACATAACGAAGAGCATGAACATCACGAAAAGCATAAACATCATGAGGAACATAAGCATCACGAGGAACACAAGCATGGCCACAAACACAAGCATGGCCACAAGCACGAGGAGAAACACGAAGAGAAACACAAGCATGGCCACAAACAGAAAGGAGTCCATAAACATTACCACGAGGATGTAGAACACCATCACCACGAACATCGCCACATCCAGCACCATCATCATTTGCACAAATTAGTGGGCGAACATGGCCATAAACATGAGGAAGAACATAAACATGGTCACAAGCATCACCAAGAGCACGAGCACAAAGAACACCACCATGCTCATCACGAACACGATCATAAACATTTACAGGAGCATCATCACAAACAAGAGCATGACCACAAACATGAGCATGAACATAAGCATGGACATAAGCACGAAGAAGAGCATAAACATGGCCATAAACATCATCATGGACATCATCATGGCCATCACAAACACCACGGCCATGGACATAAACACGAGAGCTACAAATACGGCAACTTCAAATCAAAAGGTTATTACGGGGATGCTACTGACCGAAAAAGTACCGTTTATGAAACCGAAACTGAAAAACCAGTACGTGAAGAATACTATTACGAATATTTAGGCAAAACGAAAACACCACCAGCTGAGTCGGAAGATGTGATCAAATCGGTAGTGGGCGATGAAGATGAACCGGAAGAAGAACATTATGAATCATACTCAACTGAAAAATACACCATTTTTAAGGAGAAAACCCCGAAAAAATCCGTGAGCAGTGAACAAGCAGAGGAGCCAGAATATTCACCAAATAATCCCAGTCCAACATATTACATCCAACCACAACCGCTATATTATACACCGCTTGAAACTTATCAGTATAAAACACCCAGTCCCAAATAAAGAGAATAGCTAATTAACCAAAGAGATAAAACCAAATCACAAATTTACCATTTATTTATTGTTTAGTTTTTGTATTTTTTTTTTCTTTTTGTATGTATGTGCCTCATTGTTGTACAAGTAAGCCATTTTATTATTATTATTTTTAAGATTATGGAAACATTTACAACAAACAATGTTTTATATGGAATAAAATTTTTTTTAAAAAGAAATTTTTGAATTTATTTTTTCTAATGCCTATACACCAAGACCTCGATTTGCGTTGTGGTTACGTTCCAAAAGAACACGACGCAAATTGAAACGATGCAAAGTGAATTATGATTTTCTATAGAAAACCATGTAAAGATCGAAGATAGGTTTCAGGGTTACGAAAATACTACTATTTAAAAAGAAAATTGAACAAAGTATCTAAACATTTAAAAAACAAAAATAATATAAAATTTTATTACATATGGTCTATTTCAGTTAAATTTAACCATGCTTCGTAACTTTGAATTTAAATAATTTCCGTTTTCCTGGCTTTATCTCTTTTATTATTGCATTTATGTAAATTTTAAATTTGCAGTTTATTTTTAGAAAAGAATAGAAGATCGATTTGTTTCGAATATAAGAATTATTTAATTTTTTAACGAAAACTCATGATTAATTTTATCTGAAAAGAGGTATAGTTACATATATAAAAAAAAAAAAAAAAAAAAAAAAAACAAATTCAATTAAAAGAAAATAAAATAATCAATTAATTTATAAAAACAAAGTAAAAATTAATCACTGTCTGTTTAATTAATTTCGTAATACATATTTATTTTAGTTTTATACCAAGACGCTCAAAGTAGTTGCCATCTATTATCAATCATTATTACAACAATAGATACATATCCACCATATTACAACAAAGTCGTACCATCTTTTAGAAAAAAAGGAAATTTCAAAAATTTCGAAAAAAAAAATTAAAGACTCGAAACCAAAACAACGCAACTTCGAAAATTTAACGACGCACGGTGAAAATTAGTACTAATTCAGCAGCAACGCAACTTCGAAAAAACGCAAAACGAAACGACGCAAAGTGAGGTCTTGGTGTATTTTAATCTTTCCTTGCTATCGTTTTTAATATTTCGTATTTAAATTGACATAACAGCAGTTATGGATCACTTAAGTGTCCGTTGTTTCTCCGTCGATCAGAA
Source organism: Brachynemurus nebulosus (assembly GCA_035578155.1). NCBI lineage: Eukaryota > Metazoa > Arthropoda > Insecta > Neuroptera > Myrmeleontidae > Brachynemurus > Brachynemurus nebulosus. The sequence continues at coordinate 33,857,122 of JAPWDM010000006.1, forward strand.
GCGATTTTCTCTGAAACCACTCGAAGTAAATATTCGAATTTGATTTCGGGGGGTCATTTCAGAGAATCAATTGGGAAATGAGAAAAAGTATTTCTGAAGGCATTTTGTACAGTGTCAAAGAAACGCTTATTGAAGCACGAATCCAACAATATATATATATATATATATATATATATATATATATATATATATATGTATATATATATATATATATATATATATATATATATATATATATATATATATATATATATATATATATATATAAGAAATAGTCATTCTAGGGGGCATGAGTAATGAAAAAAGTAACTTTTCCTTAGAGCAGATTCATTACCTTAAAAAAAGAAAGGAAGTCAGTAAAAGCAGTATTATTTTTTATTTTTTTGCTCGTCAAAGCTTTTTTTGAGAAAATAAAAAATAGGAAAATGACAGAATGAGATTTCATTCATTTTTTTGCTCGTCAGCTATTGGGGGGGGGGGGAAACTTACAAGAAACGCTTGAGTTAAAATGACCCCAAGGCATAAAATTTGTAATTACGCCTCCGTAGAAAATGCTTCCAAATTGTTGCCTCCACCATTATCATCGAAGGAATTACTCAAGAAAATCTGAAAATAATCATAAGGAAAATAATCAAAAGGATTGAAAATTTCTAGTGCGAGTTACGTTAGATCCAAGAAGTTTAAAAATAACTTATTCTATGGCACGGTGTTTGCAAGAGACTCACGCTTAACCGAATTTCTAGGTAGGTACTAATTTGTAACAAGTATTTCTTATATTTTTCTCCTTAATAGTTGATCTATTGTTCTGTTTAATTAAAGCTAAAAATTATAAAAAAAGTCTACATGAATGAAACTATTTTTTTGAAAGTCCATTCGTCTCATATATAACTAAAAATAACATTCTAGTAAAATGAAAAACCTTGCTTGTATTATCTATGAATTAAATAGACTCGATTTTTTATATTAATTATCAATATTTATATTTTATAAGACCATTTGAAGAGAATAAAGCAAAAAAAATTTAGCATATTATTTAACGCGTTCGCTACCACTATAAAACACCTATAAACAACAAGTCAGAACTTGAGACCACGCGTCACAAATGTGAGTTTTAGCTTCCAATAGACCACTGTTTAATATTAATGGAATTTCTCTAAACTTCGATGAGAAATTGTACAATGACTATGCCTATGTCATTGTCCCCAATATCAATCGTTGGTCTGTTAGAAAAATACTGATGGCTCAAATATGAGCCGTGTGGTTGCGAACGTGTTAAAGAATGGTCTTAACACTATTAGTAGTGATGAGTAAAATTAGTCTTGGTCTTGCAGTCTTTCTTGGTCTTGCATTTTTTTCAAGACCAAGACCTAGACTATCTATACCAAGAGCAAGACCGAGACCAAGAGTATGTATACCAAGAGCAAGACCAAGACCAAGACTATAAATATGGCTGCAAGACCAATACCAAGACTCAAGTGAGCAAGACCAAGACTATCAGTATGGCTGCAAGACCAATACCAAGACTCAAGTGAGCAAGACCAAGACAATAGCAAGAAAAAAGCAAGACTCTTGCTAAATTTTTTAAATAGTTTAAAAGTATAATTAATACCGTAAAGAGAGAAAATTCTGATTTTAGAAGGAAAAAATTCGCTAATAATGAAAGTGCAAGGTTCTTTCGCAATACCAAGACCAAGACCAATACCAAGACTGAATTTTGCAAAACCAAGACCAAGACCAAGACTCAAACTGCTCTAGCAAGGCCAATACCAAGATTCTTAATGCAAGAACAAGACTAAGACCAAGACTGTCAAGTCTTGGTCTTGGTCTTGTATTTGTTCATCACTAACTATTAGTGATCTAATTTTATTTCAGAACTACCATTTGTGAAAAGAATACCTATTTAAAATATTATTTGGACGCTATTGAAATATTTCTGTGAAAGACAGGTGGGTTCGTAGCTTTTTTAATTCGGGGAATTTCGAAAAGAAAGAAATTCACATATGTCTCATCTAATTAAAGTATCTTTAACCAAAACGTGTCTGAATAGTTATTTGATATGATAAAAAATATTAAACTTTAAATTTTACGTAATTTTAGCCTAATTCTCTGGCATTCTTAAAATGTGAAACCACTAATCGTTTTTTAAGCAAATATGTAATGTTACAATTAACAATTCACTAAACTAACCGAAATATTGTTTTAAAGCAAAAAATTTATTAGACATATTCAATAAAGGGATAGCTAGTACGCCCAACTTTAATAAGGTTTTCGATAGAATGTGCTCAAATAGAACAACCAGATTAAATAAAACAAAATATTCTGCAAAAATATTTTACAATTTTATTAAGCATTTTACAGAAGAAAAAGGAATATATCAAAGGGCTGTTTGGCTGATGAAGGAAAAATTTTATGCTAATAATTTGATGTTCATAATCAGTAATATTTACTGTCCATATTTTGAACTACTGACAGAATTGATTGTATACAGGTCGTCTAAACTTAATACTGACTCCTTGCTGCTTCTACTTTTAAAAATTATGCAGAAATTAATAAAATAATAAAATAACCATTTTTTAAAAAATAAAATTTATTTTTAGGTACCTTAACTATCGATCTTACTGGCACTACGATCAATAATAAGTGCGTGTTTACAAGGTGTTACAATAAAAAATACATAAAATAGATATTAAGTTTTACATAATTCTATAAAATAAATATTTAATTATTGAATTATAAAATAGTGAATGAATTTTTACACGAAGTCTTTTTCTCTCTAATTAGAAAGTATATCTAATAAATAATTAATTAAATAAAAATAAATAATACTGTTTTATAAAGACTTGTCAAATATAAATCATGTTTGTATTTCTTACTCTCCCGATTTTAATTTTTCGAGAAATTGAGAACTATTTTGAGATCTTTGACACTTCTCTCTCAAAACTACGTTTTCCTATTTGCACCCTTTCTTAACACTTTACAGTCCTATTGCACAATATGTGTATGATGCTACCTTGGACAGGTATTAACCAGTAACACATCAAACTTTTATAAGTAAACATATTACATGTAATTTTTTTAAGTACTTAATTGTTTGTATTTTTTAAAAAAAAATTTTTTTAACACTTTTTTGTTAATGTGTTTATTTTTATTTTTTATTAAAAATGTGTGTTTGCATTTATTTATATATAAAGTTCAAAGTTGTGGGGATAGTAAAGTGTTAATAAAAAAACCTTGATTTATATACAACTGTCTTGATTTCACTCATAAGAACGTATTATTCGCATAGTATAGTCATAATGTTCCTCCGGAACAAAAGAATCATCGAACAGTAGCTGGTCGAAAGGTATATTAGGTCTATGAGGTCTAATCTTTGTGTCGGAATAATGTGGCTCATAAAAATTGTTGTTATCAGCATAATCATAATGTGGAAATTGTGGCGGAGCTTTTTGATAATGATATCTTGGGCTTTCGACATATTGTTCTTCGTAATTGTCGCGATCATAATCACTGTCGTAATAGTCATGTTTTGAATCATCAAAATCTTGATAATCAGGTTTTTGTTTGTACTTTAGGGGTTTCGGTGGTTCGTAATATGGATAATTATTATGCCTAGGTTTTTCTATTGGTGTTCGTTTATATTTCAACGAAGTTTGTGATTCTCCATACGAATGCTCAACGTAGACAGGTTTTCTTGTAGTAACTCGGTTAGGAACGGTTGGATTTCGTTTGTATTCCGATGGTGTATTTTGTAGGTGTCTATTATAGACAGTGTCCTTTAAAGTAAATCGTTCTGGAACTATTTGGCCATGTGGTTTTTTTGTAGTAAGTCGTTGTGGAACTATTCTGTTGTAGTTTGATGGTATTTGATAGGAATGCGTTTGATTTGTATATTTTTTCTGACGTTTTTCTTTTCGCATCCCGTATGTAATTTCTGGATCTTGTGGAATTATATCAATGTCAGTACTAAGTTCATCGTCGTCATTATATTCACTTGAATGGTCCTGCGTTTGACGATAGCGCGTCCGTTTCCTTTTAGACTTTAATATTTTACTTTCTTGATCCGGTTTCGTGGGAAAATGTTCTTGAACTATTTTGGTACGATTGGATTTTTTGTAATAATGACTTCGATTTCTGCTACGGGTAGCGTTTGTCTTATATTTGTCAGTCGTTGGGCTGTCGGAGGATTGTTGATATAGCTCACTGGCACTGAAAACGGGCTCAGAATTGTACCTTTCTCTGTTTTTTTGTCGCTTTTGAGTCTGTTTACTCGGTAAGTTTTTGTCATTAACTTTATGACTTTCATGTTCTGACGGATTGTTTATGTAGTAGTGCTTTATAATATTTTCGTGTCTATGGGAATGAATTTCTTTAATTTTACGTTCAGATTCAGGTTCACTCTCTTGCTCAAATTTTTGTTCACGCATATTGTAACTTTTCGGTGGTTCGTCGTAAATCTTGTAATTATATTGATTATTACTAGTTCTATACTTTTGATCTTTTAATTTCTTTGGTAAATATAAAATTTCTTGCTTTGATGTGGATGCTGGTTTATAATTTTTAATTAATTCGGTCATTTTAGTAGGACGTGTAATAATCACAGGTACATATTTTATAACTGGAATCGGCTTAATTAGTTCTACCTTAGGAACTGTATTATTTTCTGGTGGTAAAGTAGTTACTTCTTTAATTTTTTCATTATTTGTATACATTTTACGGGATTCTTCAAATTTATTAAAAACTATACGGCTTTCAACTAGTGATACGGATATTACCACTGCTAAAACCTAGAAGAAAAAATTTTGTTTAGTTGATGTGTATTAATGAAAGAAATGTTTTCATTGGTAAATCTTATTGATTTAAAAGCCATAGTAACGCAGTATTAAATTATAATAGGTATAAATTATATTAAGGGATCTTTTACAAGTGATGTGCTATTAAAAACCACTTTTTTGGAATTTTTTTGTGGGGAAACTATTTATCGTAATAAAAAAAAAACTTTTGTACATTAAAGTACATATATAATTAAGTGTATCTTGAATATTTTTTCTTTTATTTTTGATCAGCCGTTTGCCTTTGTAAGCCTGTTGAAGACCACAGGCTTAAAAAAAGAACGGTGGCAATGATTCAAAGAAAACTATAAGTCCGGTTGGACTAAAACTTATGATGTCCTTTATAAGACTATCTAAAATCAGCCCTTAATATAAAAATTTCGATTTTTTAAAATGCCTGAAAGTTAAAAAAAGAAGCAATTTTTCTTACTTTATATTCAAAATGACTCCAAAGAAACAGTATGAGGTCTGATGGGTTGATTCCAAATAGTCTTACAAAAAACACCATAATAAAGAGAATGCATCCAATTTTAGTTCAATCGGGCTTACAGTTAAACAAAATTTAAATGTGACATTCAACAGGGTTACAAGAGTAGATGGAAGGCCAGACAAAAATAAAAAAAAATTCAAGATACACTTAATTATATGTACTTTAATATACAAAGCTTTTATTTCATTACAATAAATAGTTTCCCCAAAAAAAATTCCAAAAAAGTGTTTTTCTTTAGCCCATTACTTGTAAAAAACTCCTTAACTTATTTTATTCGTTAAATTGTCTTACAGTATATATTATAATTTTATATTTTTTCTGAATAAATTTGTTGCCTCAAAAATAAGTTAACTCGAAGAACTGTCAACCCAAATATACTCCAGTTACGCAGTTGTATTTTTGCTAGCCAGTAGTTATTTTTGTTTAATTTCTAGACAATTTTCCTTTAGGTATATACTATATGAATACGAATTTATTCGAAAAAATACAAACTTTTCGTGTAATATTAAATGATAAAACACTTTTCATTACACAAAAAAATACGTTATTTTGATAACAATTTTGTTGCAGTATAAGAAAAAATTCGTCACTACCAAAATAAACAGACACTCCACAAACTTTTTGGCATAATTTACTTTCGTATGATTTTTACCACTAAAAACTTTTTCGAAAAATATAGCACTTTGGTGGGACACTATTGTAAATCTTACCAAAAACAAATGCATATTTTTTATTTCGTTATAACAATTAAAACATAAAATTGCTGGATACGTTTGGAAAACCACATTACACTTTCGATTTTATAAAAATAATAAACAGTCTAATAAATGAAAAGTTTGTTTATATACCAGCAACAAACATGAACCATTTAAATATCGCATTAATATTAAGCATGTAAAGAAGTTCACTCTCGATTCTTAATGAATTTAATGTATTGCAATTAGTATATTGATCGTATTAATCACGTAAGATTAGATATTATATGAAAATACATGAGAACCTTAGCATTGGTTGAAGTTTATAATCAGCCATTCTTTTTAAACGTACCCTTTGCAGTCAAAATGGTTCATTCTAGTTCGCTCCCGCGGTCAGATTTTAATCTTATCCTGAAAAAGGGTCGTAGGTTAGTTCGCTCCCGACGTGTTACCTACTGACAGGTAAAACTAATTACCTACAAATATTTAAACTTATACATATACAGCCATTCTTTTGTTACGTACATGACATTTTCATAACGTTTACACGCCTCCTTATAAGAAAAAAAAATAGAAGTTATTTTTTTCTTATAAATTTTCAATACTAAGCAGATAGACAAATGTGCAAACAATATTTGTACTGAATATAAAATACATAACATTATTAGTTTTAATGTTAACTGTGTTACGTACGTGACAAGAATGTCCGTAACACAAACTTTATTAGCTCTAGCATTAAAACTAATAATGCTATGTCTTTTATATTCAGTACAAATATTGTTTACACATTTGTCTATCTGCTTAGTATTGAAAAATTATAAGAAAAAAATAACTTCTATTTTTTTTCTTATAAGAAGGCGTGTAAACGGCATGAAAATGTCACGTACGTAACAAAAGAATGGCTGTAATATAAAATTAAAAGGAAATTATCTATCTATCAACAGTTACCTCAACGGAATAAGGGCGGAGATTGTCGCATACTAAATTTTTATTTTTTCATCAAATATTGTGTTTGACTTAAGGGTACACATATTTTTAATGAAGTCGACCAGGGCCTAATTTCGGCTGGAACGCGGCGGGACGGTGTTTCGGCACCTTATTTTTAGAGGAATACAAGAATATAGTAAGTCAAAACAACTGGCCTTTTTAACTCGTTAGTAATTTCTTTTTGATTGTCATTTTATTTTTGGGGAAATTTTTGTGAAAAATTAGAAAAAGCGTCCCGGCATCTATAATTTTAGAAATTAAACCTCACAATAGACAAGTGTTTTCAATTTTTACTTGAACTTATTCTAAGTTACAAAGGAAAAGTATAAAATAATAGAGACACAAGACATATTTTCAAGACAGATAATTTAAAAAAAATGGGAGATATTCGAATTTCGAATTTTGATAAACAATAACTTTTTAGTAAAATAAGTAACCAGCATAAAAATTTATTAACAATGTACCTACGTCAATCGCAAATTGATTTGCGCAAAGCTTTCTCAAGTGGTGGAGAAAAACAGGTTTGTGCCCTAATTTTGCTGAAACTGCTTCTGTAAGCTTAAGATTACTATAAATCCAGAAGTCTCATTGTATTTTGTCTCACAACATTGATGGTCGAAATTATACCAACATTACTATAAAAGTACAATAAGATTCATCAAAATGTAATACTTTGAAATCTTTAATTTACGTAGGTAAAAAAAATTGTTTACTGAGTTTTTATTGTGGACATTCAGATAATATTAAAACCGATCTTAGCGTATGGGTAAATTTGGCCTATAGCACCACATCGCCTCTAAAAAGGAAAAATTTGTCTAAAGCATTTATTTGATTCTCTGCTTTCTTTAATGCTTCTTCTAATTGGTAAGATATGTTTTTAACTCGTTTCAACAATTCTCTAGCCATGCTTCAAAAACAAATTCAGGTGGATATATTTTAATGCAAATGATATATGGGTACATATTATCTATGCTCTTATTAATCCTAAACCAAACCAAAAATGTTTACAACAAACAAGGGCCTCCTGTACACGGATAATATTGTTTACTTCGTTTACTGTTTTGTTATTATTGGCTAATTATGGATTGTTGGCAGATGGTAGCAGCTATTGTTGGATACATATCTACGTGTAAATATATGTCGACGGTCGGTCGTTAAATTTGCTAGATCATGTTGTACCTATAGTTACAATCATTTCTTTGGATGTTGTCAGTTGATTCAAAATCAGACAGATCAAATAACATTTGACGTACGTCGATCAATGACGAACGAATATAATATATTATGTATTATAAAAGGAGCTGTAACAACATTGTTTTATTGAAGCAAAAGTTGTGCTAATACCTGACAGTCAACACAACAAAATTAAATGTTTATATATGTATTGAGAAATTCATTTTAAATAAGTTGACTTCATTTACTATTGAATTCACATAAGAAAAGTGGTTAATTTATCTTAAGTGAACTTTATCATGCTTTACATCCTTTGCATACTTGATATGTAATATTAAATTATTATTTAACATATAATGTATATGGGTAGTTCTACAAACGAGGGAAATTTCGATGGCCCAACTTATGTTGTATATTAATATTTTTAAAAATACATTTTATCTAGATGGAAACTGTAAACTATTACTGCGTCTAACTGGTCACTCAAAATAACCCGGTTTCGAAATATATTTTTTATAAAAAATTACACTTAAAATGTAAAATTCTCAGTCTCCTAGCATGTCCCCTCTCCAAAGTAAAACACAACAGACTAAATAATTATTTTTTCTGAATGTGTAAAAAAAATTTACACTGCAATAGTAATCTATAATATTGGTACTTTTTTATTGTATAAATAATTGTTTATTTTTTTTATATTTTCTTTAAGAAATATTCTACTGAATTTTGTCCCCCGAATTTTCATCATTCTCCTATCAAACCAAAATACGTAAAAAATATAAAAAATTTATATTCCGATCAAATCATCGTTTGTCATAGCAATTAACTGAAATATAATAAATAAAAAAAAGTACCTGTTCTACTTAATTTGAGGTTGTATAAATTAATTCAGTTAACATTGTAAGCGAGATCATACTTGGTCCAGTCAATTTCTCAGTATCCTGGTCAGCATTTTCGTGAAAAATACTGTGGATATAAGAAATTTGTCAGTTGTACGAGCTGTAAATATGTTGTATTGGAATAGAGGACCTGTTTTTTTTGTTTTTTTTTCTTGTTTTTTGTTTCTTTTCTTTTTTTTTGTTTTTTATAAAACGTTATTTAGCTGATTTTTAAAGAATATTTAAAGAATTCTCAGTCTCCTGGCAGCTCCAAAAACGGGATTAAATTTAAATAATATAAATAAATTAGGTCAATATCATTAGAATACTGTAATAAATGACTCCGTATATTTTTTTATAAAAAAAATTCCCAATTTTTTTTTTTTGTATAATATATACTATATAATCAATATAACTACTGATACATATACTACTAATATAATATATAATATATATTAAACTGTTGTAAATGACTTCGAATAATTTTAATAAATAATAAATTCCCAATTTTTTTATTTATTTAGTTTTTAAAATTTTTTTAATTTTTTTTTTGTAATACATATATACACTATATAACTACTAATATATATACTACTAATATAATACATAATATATATTAAATAATAAATTATTTAATAATTAAAAATTTAATAATAAAAATAATAAAAATTGTTTAATAATAAAAACTAATAAATTGTTTAATAGTTTAATAAATTGTGCTTAATAATAAAAATGAATATAAGAAATTCACTTGTGTTAATTTTAGTTTTTTACTCATTTTTTCACTTTCCTGGATGTATTTTTTTTTTATAATGGCCATAAAATTTATAATTTTTAAGTTTTTGACTGGTCACTTTGAAATAGCCTGAAAAATGTCATCAACTTGAAATAAAACCACTTGCCAAAGCTTATGCATGAAAAAAATGTCGTGAAATGGTATTCCTTATGCTCTTTTTTCTAATAGGGTTTTTACATTTGTAAGCAGAACTAGTTACCATAATATTTTCTTAAAAAAATATAAGGAAAAACGCAATTTAAAAAGTGAAAAGGGTGAAAATATTTACATTATTTTTTAAATTTGCAACACAAAACATGGCTGACTATGCTTCAATTTTAATTTTAAAGTCAAGGGTATCTTAGAAAAAGAAATAGTGGCAATTTGCATGCTATTTATAATATTTGTCTCTTTTTAACGTGTACGTAATATCTTTCGTACGTATTATAAATTACTGGTCCTTTCATTACTAATGTCAAGACGACAACATGGTTGATCTAAAGTATAATATTACTAGGCAGTTTGAAAATAAATATTAAACATCCTGCAGTATTAAAGGTAGGTGCTGACAGTGTTTATGATTGTATTGTCTGTCATACAGAAAAATTAGACATAATATGTTGTGATATACAAAAATTAGATACAAAAAGTATGTCAAAGGAAAATATTACTGTATTTTCCAGTCAGTGAAATTGTGAATATGATATGCATAAGATCTTTTTGGTAACCAGTATGCAATTAAATATAAAAAGGCAGGGACCATTTTGCTGGAAGAAATAAACGTATTAAATAAAATATTTTTTCCTTTGTAGCATTCATCTTTACCCGAAATTATGCATAGATACCGTTAAAAAATTATCTGCAAAATATTGTAAATATATTTGACATAATATTACTATTTAAATGAGTTTCGTTAAATTTCAGAATATACATTTGTGATAGAATGATCTAATCAGTTAAGAATGGCGACATTTCAAGATGTTATTAGGCAAAATATCATGATTTGGCCGATTCAACGATCGGCCGCCGACATATATGCATGTTCATAATACCATTATGCTCACCAGTCGGCCGATTATGTATATAGCTTTTGCGTGCATTTAACTCTTTAACATATTAATAATAAATTGTTTTATTATTATAATAAAATGCACACAGATTATTGTAGGTAACTAATGAAAATAATTTGTTATTGTAATTATTTGCTAGTTGCTTACGTAGTTAATAATTTATTATACGTTTTCTTTTTTCACGCTTAATAGCTGAAAGGTGTTTGTGATAAATATAATGCTCCATTCACATCAAATTCAAAAAAGTTTTCAAGTGCGTGTTTGACATGCATTAAATATAGGTCCTCAGTGATTACTGTTTCTCAATTTTCGGGATAAAGTATATAAAGTATTTAAGTACATTTTTATGTTTTATTAAAGAAATAGATGAATATGTTTGACCATAGACTTTAGAAATGAAAGAACCAGTAATTTATATTACGTACGAAAGATAATACGTACACGTTAAAAAGAGACAAATATTATAAATAGCATGTAAAATGCCAATATATATTTCTTTTCCTAGGATACCCCAAACTTTAAAATTAAAATTGAAGCATAGTCAGCCATGTTTGCATTAAAAAATTTGAAAAAATAATGTAAAAATTGTCACTATTTTCACTTTTTAAATTGTGTTTTTTGTTATATTTTTTTAAAGAAAATATTATGGCAACAAATTTTGCAACTACACGGAGAGAAAAATCCTATAATTTTTGTAGAGAAAATTTCAGAAAAATTACTATGCTCCCCTATAATCCGTGCGCGATCGACGACCAAAATAAAAAAATGTGCTAGCATGGTAAAATTTAATGTGGTGCTAACACAACTTTTATCACACTCTTATGCATGTATATTATAGTTTAATTCTTGTTGTCGTACTCTTTCATTTGCGCATCTGACTCGCGACCTTGCACTGTACCTGTAAAAACATGTATACAAAAATTATTGCCAACAATATATTGTAATACATATATACTAAAGATAGGTAAATAACAAAAAGATGAATTAAACGATGACATCATCCTAAGAGAGTGTAAAAGCAACTGACTACTAAGCTGCATCAAGGTGCTTGGTGGGAGCTGTCTGACAAAGTTTCTTCCACAGTCCACACCTATGGTTCGCATGTAACCCATGTAACTAACTCGCTGATTGAGGTACATTTCATTACAGCGATCCCAACAAAACCAACCTTCTTTCTGTTTTTTTTCTTTCTATAATTAGCATGTTAGCATGGAAATTTTTTTAATAAACACAATTAAAAATTATTTTTTTGTCGGTAATGGAACTTTTTACTGTGCTGTTTTACAAATTTTACGGAGATAATATTACGAAAAGAACATTCCATCCTTTAAATTTTTTATGATTAATTATAATCTTTTTATTTTTACCTTACAGAATTTAATATGTTCGTCTTTTACACGTCGATTGTAGTGCTGAGCACAGTAATTTTTATAGGAATTTTCTCTCCGTGTACAAAATATCAAATCAAAAGATAGAAACTATATTTTCTAATTCAACAAAAATTGTAAAATAAATTTTTTAAACACTTTTTTATTAAAATAATGATAATGATAATAATAATACGTTGAACTCTATTAAGTAAATATAATTAAACTCAGTTTAAATAAAAAATGATAACAAATATTATGTTTTTAATAATAACGAAAAATAATAAATTGCATTAAAATCAACAATGTATAACAATTGCAAGAATCGATTCAAAACCTGTAATATAACATGCATAGGTAAATTAATAATACTTTAAGATAAGCATACAATATGACGATACATGACTGTCTATGACTAAGGCGAATACGTTGTGTGGACACACACACATACTTAAGAATCAGTGTACATGAGTAAACGAGGTATGAACTCTCCCCTCACTTAATGTCGATGTCGCACTTCTTAGAGTGTGCGACAAGTGGATTTTTGCTGTATGCGCTACTGATGTTTCAAGAATAGCAAGAATTTGAACGAAATTATAATAGATCCGAAGATTGACGAATGTTTTCGGACCTATAAAAAACACTGAAATAGTATTTATTCCAAAAAATTTTTATACTTTAAGTGAATTTTTAAACTAATTTTGTTGACGCTATTCACACAAATGTAAATTTGTAACAACGAATAAATAAATATCATTGTTATTATTATTATTATTGTTATTAATATACGAATAAAATAAAAACAAAAGAAGTGCTTGAAATTTGTTTTACTTATCATGCCAAAAATTATTATCAGACGTATTGTTTTATCGTTTTGTTAGTTTATTGTGGATCAGGCATTAGATATTTTATTTATTAATTTTTCTTTTATTTTATTTCGATGCATACAATGTATATGTTAATAATTTCTGTAAGGAATAAATATTTCGTCTATAGGAGTCACGAAACACCAATTTTAAGGTTGATTTGTTTCAATATTTTTAACTGACTGTATCTACTCATTGCATGTAACTAAGAATCCATACGATTTTTAATTTAACCCTCAAAGGTCGCACTGGGTTACGGTAACCCAGGGTTCTCATACAATGGCAGCGTAGTCAGAAACTGTTGTAGCGAGATCTCTGCGGTTGTAATTTTTAATGAGTAGAGACCTTCCATTTGTCTCCCCCCATTATGGTTATATTGCTACGCCATCACAGTCTGGAGTACTAGTGACGGAGTTTAGTGCTTGGGTTACTCTCACCCTGTGCGCATTGTCGTGTATATTGCAAGTATTTATATCAAATTTTTGCTTATAAGACGCAGAAGATTACTAAAAATTTTTACATATCTTTGATGTATAACGTCAATAATATCGAAACATCGTAAGATTTGCAGTAAAAAGAAAACATTTACAAATACATACAAACGATTAGAGTCGTTATTCTATCTAGGAGTGTTGAATTATCTCTTTCATTTCTTTGCGTTGTGTCGTGATTCTACTTATTATCATTATTCAAGTAAGTAAATTTCGCTTTTCAAATGATTATGTACATTTTTATTCAGTAGAATTATTGACGATTACATTTCTCTGCAAATAAGCTCTGGCAGTACAATTATTCAGACTCGTTCCCGAACGCGTGACGCTCATATGATTGAAGAATATTATGATGTAAAGGAAACGTATGACGACGTTAAGTGCGAAGATGAAGAAGACCATGTTGAACAACTGACTTGATGACTGGGAATCGGAAGCAGAATAGGTTGAGCAGATAGAAGCGGAAGAACAGCTGAACGATGAATTACCGTCTGAAGATGAAGCAAGTACCTCTAAACAACAAAAGCGAGGTCCATTAAAATATTTACGAGGTAAAGACAATTTAAAATGGTCCCTAGTTTTGCCTAAGCGTGAAAGAAGAGGGAATCGTCAAGTACATATGTCCACCCCTAAAGGCCAAGCAGCAAATGTAAAAACATGAATTATAATTATAGTTTAATTTTATCTTTTTACTTTATCAGTAAGAAAAATATATTTTTTTAAAGCAATCGATATTTCGTTAATTTGTCCTTAAAATATATTCAATTGCCTTCAAAATGGCGTTGGTAAAATTGTTTTATCATCTTTTATGGATGCGAAAATTATCGATACCGAAAATAACGATATTTTTAAAATGAATGGAAACCTAATAAAAACCCTACATACGATGGTCCAACTTCAGAACCATTTATTGTAACATTATTACCCACTGTCAGTGTGTTAATATTAAAAATGAGTGAATGTTAACTAGTATGTAGTTTAAGAGGGTGACTCACCCCCTTTCCAATGTTGCTCAAACTGAATTTTGAAATCGAAAATTTAATTTCTACGTTATTCTAAGTGTCTTAAACTATTTTCCATGAAGAAGAACTTTTTAAACTACCCAAGTAGTACGACTATTCGACACAGTCACCCCCTAGTTAACTACCCCTATACTTAATATTAGGACATTGAGCAAAAACAGGTCAATTAGATTTTCTGACGTAGATTTCAAATCTGTAAACAGAATTTTTATATTGTTTAATTTTCATCCCCTTTTTGCAAAAATGACCCCTAAATTTTAACACCCAGCCACCCCTGTTGACACGATTTAAACGAATTGCATACCAACAGACAGCTCTTTAGAAAAGAGCAATATTGCCAATTTAAACTTTTGCTCTATCTGTTACCGTTTTCGAGATATTTAAAAAATTAAATTTTTACCCCAATTTTTGGAGGGCGATTTCACCCCTTCAAACCGTTTTCCCGTCGATAAAAAAAATACGTGTCGCTTATTTTTTTAGTGTTCTACAACATATCTAAGTTTCATCAAAATCGATAGGTCCGGCCTCGGGCCCTTTACTTGTAAGTAAGCTATGTGCCCTATAGTACAGATAATCACTAACTGAGGCCAATCTAACGGCGTGAAGCCTATTTATAGAGATTTTAAAAGTGACGCTTATATTCAAATACTGAGAATTTGATTGTTAAGTTGTTAGACTTAACAATTAAATTGATGATATTAAAATTGAAATATCCAAACAAATTAAATGCTCGTAGAAAACGAAAATACTTAACGATTCGTGAAATTTTTAATACTTTGTTGAATTATGAAACGATTAACTATTTATCGAAATGTAACAAACAACCACGTGTGTTAAATTAATAAACAAACCAAGTGAATCAATAAAAGAATCTCAATAAATTATTTTCCAGATGATATGTAACCAAATTATGATTAGTGTTATTAATAAATTTACAAAATTATCAATTAAATCTATTTTATGCCGAATTGGATAAATAAACTTAAGTATATTTTTTATTTAAAAGGTAAATTATATAGTAGATGTTACAATTCACTACTACTAGCTGTTACGTCATATGAATATTACATAGCTAACAATCACCTGTAATTTCTTTAAAATTTTTGGAATTAAAATTTCTTTCATGGCTTTTGTTACTTTTAAATGTTATCGATCTATGTTAGCCGAAATAATATTAAATAGAAGTTCCTTTAAAGGAAAACTATTTCAAATTTTTTCAGATTTTTTAAATCAGTAGTTTAAAAATGACGGGTAGGCGACTAATTATAGGCCCCAAACGGCCATTTTCAAGTTCAATATTTCATAAATGAGACTGAAAGACACAACCGGACATAATAATTCGATACGATGTGGTACGTGAAAAAAATTTTTATTCCAAATTTTCAATTGGGGAAAAGTAGCTTAAGATATACAATATTAATTGAGACTTACCCCTGTAACATATACATGTAAAATATGATTCACATAGGCCGAAAGATACAGAATATATCATAGAATTATATTGGTGTGACAGACGGACAAACAGGCAGACATAACGAAATTATAAGGATTCCGAAATTTATTTTTTCAGCCACCTTAAAAACGGACATTCTAAAACTATTTTTATAGTTAAACTAAAATATTCAGACACACCAAATTTTATTCTATCCTAAGAAACAAAAAAAAGACCGTAAGCACATAATAATATTCAGTCATAAATTGTGAATTATATCTATAGTAAAAAGTTTATTAGCTCAAATAAAAATAATGTAAGTAGGTGTGTACGTAGATACATACATAGAATTTTAGTCTTGTTTAACGAATTTTCAAACGGAAAATCCAGCTATTACAGCCGCTGACATAGTAAGACTTAAGTCTGGGACTATACTGAATAGAAAGAGTCTACCAGGTTAAGATAGGATCTGCAGCCCTAAAGAGGTATTTTTCAGCCACTGATCTTTCTACGTTCTTGAGATAATTGATTATCTTTGAAAATATTTTATTCTCAAATTATTAGAGCCAGACTAATAAAAGTAAAAACTATTTTTCAAAATTTTCTATTTTGTACCAGTTATAAAAATTTAAAATAAAATTTTTTATTTCTTTTGCATAGTTTCCGCAGAGGTATAATCACAGAAAAAATATAATCTACTATTCCCTAAAATTCCCTATTCGCATTGGATGGGTGCAACACTTTCAAAATTATTCTTATAACCGTCCTATAGAGTACTTACCACTTCATATCTCCCTTTCATATAAACCTACTTATGTCGTAGTTACAGTTGATTTTCATTTAAAACGGAATGATTTTTGCGAGTGACGAGTGTATGAGGTAAGGGGCGTACAAATACAACCCCAAAAAAGTGATCGGAGTAAAGTATTTTTAAAATTTTAGTAAGCTATTCCATTAAGAGTAAGTCCTGGGAAATTAACTTTGCTCGCAGGGTGCTCCCTCCAACTTGGTTTTTTATACAATTTAAAAAATAAAAAAAAGAGTTTGCATTATGTGTAGCCGTTTCGTAATAAATGTTGTGTTCTCCACTGTCTCTGTCTCACAATTCCGTTCTGAGTTAATGTACAGAATCAACCTTTCTGATACGAACAAAATACGCAATTACTCGACAGTAAACGTTTTTATAGTAAATTTATTATGCATGAAAATTTACACAACATTTTTAATACAACTTTTAAAATATTTAACAAAGTAATATAACAACATACAGTGTCTTTCCAGTACAAGAAAAATAAGTATGCTAAAATGTTTTATTACCAACGTTTCATAATTAATTTTCTATTAAAAGTAAGAAATTTAAGTGTTTCATTTATATATTATTTTCTTAGTAAAAAGCACACAAAAAAGAACGCAATAATGCTCGAATTCGAAACATAAATCTGTCCGGTAAGGTTTAATTAAAATGGTAACTACTGTACATTTGTTTTATGAACGTAACACATTTTGTTTCTCAAGAAAATAATTAAAATTTAAAAATATTTGGTTATGTTTAATTCGACAACAATTTTTGTAGCTGACTCTAGTACCCCTTTATTTTGTTCATTTATTTTTGTCTATTTTTAATACAAATTCTGGTAACAGTTGGTTGATAAAAGTTAACAAGTGTTGAAATGAAAATATTTAATTATTTATTTATTAAAACTTTTGTTTCGACAAGTTTCAGTTTGGAGTATAGGTGGGTACATCGATTTCTTAATTATTCCCGTTACATTTAAAGTTTTAATGAAATTCGTGTAAAGTGTGAGTGAATTTTATCAAGTTTACATTTGATCAGTTTTATAGTACTTTGAATTCAATAACAAGATATTTGTGTAAATTTGTAGATCAGACTTGATTTAATAAACAAATGCGGCTCCCTGGACCCGATAATTAACGTTGAACACATTTTTGAATTTCACATTGATCCTAGGTATAAAAAATATCGAATATTAGTAACCAAATATGCAAATGGCTAAATTACCAATTAAGTGAGTACTGAAAAATACATGAGTCATTATCGGAAAGTAAAAATTTACATTTTCATGATGAAAATAAACATAAAAATAAAAAAATATAGAAGGTATTTACAATCAATAAGAATGCAATATAATCTACCCTATCTTTTCCTTCCTTATATGGCTTGGATACCACACATATTTCGAAAAAACGCAAAAACACGTATCCCCTAATTTTTGGTGCTCTTTCTATTTGTGATAGTAGAAATTTGATACATTGAACCATTCAGGCTGTACAAGAAAATTTACCCCCATTTTCGCCTCTCCAGCCCCTCTTATTAACCCGGTCCTGGTTTAACCTATACAGGTGGATAGCTCTTCCAAAGAGTAACATTTCGTCAATTTAAAGTTTTCCTTTATCTCTTATAGTTTTCGAGATATCTTAAGAAATACGATTTCAACCCCCAAATCTAGGGGCTGGTTTCACCCCCCAAACATGGAAGATGGCCGATAAAAAAAATACGGGTCCCTTATTTCTGCCTATTCTACACACCAGCGAAGTTTCACCAGAATTCCGAATTTCACTCTGGGTGCATCTCCTTGTAAATCGGCTTTTGCTTTTCTATTGCCATTTATCCATGAGTCAAGTGCTTTTTGCATTTTAGCTTCCTCAGGTCCACTACCTGTTGGAGCGGGGGGCTTTGATATTGTGCCACTAACATATCCCTATGTTTCGTTTTTGACCAACAGTGCTTCAGCTTGCAAACACCATGTATCATAGTTGTCTTTACTTAGCACTCCTATTCTCGTAGAGTTCATTGTGTTCAACATTGTAAAATATAGGATTTTATACCACAATACTTGCTAATTACTTTACTTCAGTTTTAAAATTTCTTGTCTCTTATTACCGTTTTCTTGTATGTATTTATTTGCTTAGACTGGGTCCATAACCTATTGAATATTGTTGAATATTCTGCTGATGGGAAAGCTTCTAAACGTAAATTAATTTTTATTTTACAGTATTTATTCAAAAATCCTTTAATTACAAATTTTCTCTACTACATCAAAATTATTTTTTACTAGCCGTATGCCCGATTGGATTTCCCATCGCCAACATTTTTTTATTAGGTACTCACTTTCTGCTTACTTTTAATGTTTTTCAAAAGCCTAAATCAATATCCACGTTTCTAACTTCAAAAATGACGAACTTCTCATATGAACTTTCATTTTCTGTTTTAACCCCTTAGGGAATAAATTTCCAGAAACAACTGACTTTTATTTATAAATAGAAACCTAAACGCTAATTTTCATAACTCCCGTGCTTAATTTTGTCCTTCTAAACCCAACAGTTTAGGTTGTGTGTTGTCTGTCAGTCAAAATTAAAGATTCATTAAATATTACCTATTTATTTTAATAGCCATAGTAACATATTTTTATATACCACTAACTTCAAAAGTAACGAATTTACATACAAATTTTCATCCCCTATTAAACGCACTTAGGGGACGAATTTTCAAAAATCCTTTCTTAGTGCTCACCTTCGTTACATAGGGATCTCCTATGCAAAATTTCATTCTTCTAAACCCAACGGTTTAGGCTGTGCGTTGTCTGTCAGTCAGTCAGTGTTAGAAATTTATTAGGTAGATTTTTCAATAATAATTGTTTTTTAAACAAAAAAAAATTTTATAATTTTAAATTAACCATAACAACAAAAATATTACTATTTAGAATGCACAAATTACCTTTTAAAATTTTTAATATTTCCAACAAGTTTAATTGGTTATTTAGAATTAATAAAGCTTAAAATTATTTATTATTTACTTTTCATAATTTAACATTTTTATCCTTAGAAAAATAGCAGCTACAGTTGAACTCCTCACACTATGTGCTGTAATTTTCGTTGTAGACAGAGTTTTACTGTAGGTATATATACTTTTTAACCGTCTTATATAGATAAGCAAATACCAATTATACATGGAAAAATTTAAATCCCAAAACTAACTAAACAACGGGGAACAGAATATTTATAAAATTTTTTTTTATCCAAATATTATATATTGAACATTGTTATTATATATACGAATAATTAACCTAGAAAAATGTAGAACGTTTCGTAACGATGTGTCATATTCGAATTTGAAATATCGTTTTGTATCGATGGAGTTGTCATTTAACAATAATAATAATTCTTAATCTATATATTTTCGATAGATATGTAAAGGTATACTTTCCTATATTACCAGTGTAATGGCCGGCAGTCGAGCCATTATTTACCTATTATTGATTATTGGTAATATATTTACATTTATCTCGCTCATTCATTTGTAATAATATTTGTTGTATGTTTTTGACAGAAAATAGTTTATATAAAATTGAAAATTAATATTATTGTTATTATTATAAATACCATTCAATGTTTGGTTTGACAAAACTACAGAATGTCATAGAAGATATGAGAATTCTTACATACCATATATTACGTGATTGAAGTTGTAAGTTGCGTATTACATACGAGTGAAAAAGTTACGCAAGAGCCGCGCAACAGTGAGTGCATCATTGCGCGAGTGTGTAATGTGCCTTACAACCAAGTTACGTACTATACCTTATCTACGACTAACATGAAATTCACAATAAATAATATAAATTTGATATGAATAGATACATCAGAATTATGTAAAGCATAATATTTATTGAAAACAAATACAAACATTCGGTTACTATAGGTAAAATTTTTGTACCGATTTTACTAGAATACATAGTGGGTGCATACTAGTTCGCTCCCGCGGTCAGATTTTAATCGTATCTTGAAAAAGGGTCGTAGGTTAGTTCGCTCCCGACTTATTATCTACTGACTGGTAAAATTATTTACTTAAATGACGGTGGGGATATTCCATATAGTAAGATGAAAAGCAAATATTCGCACATTAGTTATTATTTGTGGTCAATCAGTTGAAGATAAAATTAGTTTAAAAACCAATTTGTATAATTTTGCCATCGATATGGAAGTGTGCGAAATGGTAAGTGAAAAAGTCAAACCCATGTTAATTGTAAATAATTATAAATCTAAATTTCATAAGAACATAAAAACATTTAAATTAAGGCATAAAAAGTGTATCGCAAGGTAGTTAATTTGCGTAAGGAATTTGTAGAAGGAAAAATATCATTATTGAAACAAAATGTAATAAGTAGATTCGACTTTGTAAAATTTATGTCATATAAATTGACACCAAATTTATAATGTATTTAATATTAAGTTAAACAACACAAACATAAACATTCTTATTTTGCTTTTCAATTTGTGTAATGTCTCTATCTTTGGGTTCTTAGAATGAACCTTAATCGCATTAGCATATAGTTACGGGAGCGAACCAGTATACGACCCTTCAGGGTTATCTGACCGCGGGAGCGAACTAGTGTGCGCCGTACATAGTACCAATAAAAATTAATAAAAGTATAGTTGATTTGTCTTCCTTTATACATAAGCGCGTGTAAAGTACAAAATTTCTTACAGTTATATGTAAAACAGTTTAGTTAGATAGTATACAGTAAATAAGCAATTCAATGGTAGTCGCAAATACATTATATTAAAAGTATAAAACAGAAATTATTTTAAAGGTATAACAAACATAAATGCAAATCAAACTTCATGATAATAAACGCAAATCTGTCAGAATTAAGCGCATTAAGAAGCCTAATTGTTGGCAGAAAATTGTTCTATAAACTTGTAACTAAAACATATTATGATGTTTAGTGATTTTCTAAATGTAATTAGTGTGTGTGTTAATTTGCAAAATATTTGTAATTTATACTTTACGTTTAAAATAATAATGTGCTTACCAAAAAATTGGCTTAAAATATTTCTTTACGTAACAATAATTTTGCTACATCTTGTACAGATTACGCTTGATTGATAAGTATACTACACAAAAGGGACCGGTACAACAAATCACTAGGCCATTTTTAATCATTATAATTGAATGAAATGCTATGTCACAAACATAAAGCTATTTGACATTTTGATATTTGCTTCATTTTATAAAATAAAAAATATTGTTGCATATCCACTGCATTGATACTTACTTATTGTTACTAATTACTGTAAAAGTATTCGTTTAGTTAATACGATATATACAAAATTAACAGTCTTATATATTTCTATAAAAATCAGAAATAATTCATCACCAGTAATAACTTATGGGACTAATTAATTAAATAATAGTTAGAACGTGACTTTCAGTTATAGGACCGAGTTTCAGTTCCACCAGTCAACAACTGTGTCTACTATTAAGACTAATAAATTTCCACACACAACCTTGAACACATTGTTAGAATGACGAAATCTACTTTTTCGACGGCGGTTTCACTTCGAGGTTTCTCTTTTTTGACAATATTTTACTCCTTTGTTTTACTTAAATAAGGTTTTATGTAAAATACTTATAAATAACAAAGTAAGATTCGGACCTATACAAAATATAAATCCTAAACCACCTCTGTCTTAAGCAACGTAACCAAAAATACCCTTGTCGCAGCATCATGCATAAAATAGCGAATTTCCGCTTACAAAAATTAGTTTTTCTCGGAAACTAGTTGACATAGAATAATGGTTTAAAGATCTTTTTTGTGTGATTTTTTCTCCCCGTTTCAGTGGTGTAAAAAAATGTCTCAAAAATTTTTGAATAAGCGGAAATTTTGGCAAAAAACTAATTTTTTTCACGAAAATTGCCAAAAAAAAAACATGTTCTGGACATCGGACGTGTTTGGTTAACGAACTCATCCAACGGTATATATATATAAATTTTAATGAATATTATTTTCGGTTTCTAGGAACCTAATGTTAAATTTCTGTCATAGTCCCGGGCTCAAGTCTCGTCATGACAGTGGCTGTAATAGCTGAATTCCATTCTGGAAAAATTTAACATTAAAGTATACATATTATTTTTTGTCTTTTATTTTAGCAACAAATATATAAGGTTATTTTGAAAGTAGCTGTACACGTAACGTCGTTCGCGCGACGCATTGTCATAAAATCAATGAGAAAAAGTATAATTATATAGAATTTGCATAAACAATAATTTTTGAGTAATGTATGCTGTGACGAATTAAATTCGACACATTATTGAATTCTTTGGAAAACGATTATAAACGAACATTAGATTAATTAATAATTACTCGATTTGCAAAATGTCAGAATACTGACATCTAACATTTGTGTTCGAAGTTAATATCAATCCAATATCCTCTGTGGTCCAATACGTCAGATCATAGAATTCAATAAAAATCAATTATATATATATAAATGCCACCTAGTGATATATTTTCAAATTGACGTTTACATTTCGTATTACCATCACATATTTTTATACAGAAATCTGAAAGTTTAGTTAACGCTTTGTCCATTGTTTGATCGAACGTTTATTTCAAAATTAATTGGCAAACAAATTATATAATAGATAATTAAAAAAATAAGTAACTTATATTAATTAAAAACAATACACTCTTCTCTTCTCCAAGCGACCGCGATGATGTTAACATCGAACAAAGAAATGTAAAAAAAAAAAAGGGACTTGGTCAAGATGTAATTTAGAACTTATAACGTTATTATTGAAAGGAAAAAAAATGCATCATTGTTAAGATAAGTAATATTTTATTGTAATAAAAAATTTGGAAATTTATTTAAATAATATGGAAAAATAATTTAAATTTAATGTGTATCAGTGAAAGCATAACTTAATATAAAATATAATTAAAGGGAATAATAGTATGTAAGTAAAATTTAACTTAAATATTTAACGTCGTCTTGTACTATCGCATTCATTCGAAATTCAAAAAAATTTCGGGGATTCAGCAAAAGGTCAACGACTCAAATTTAGTTAATTTATAATTTAGAAAGTATAGGTATATTTAGCTAATTGTGTAAATTTATATTCGTAGATTTATATTTAGATTCATTTTAAGTAAATTTCCAAATATATACTGATTGTGTGTATAGTTTAATTATTATCAAATCACGTAACTATTTCCGGTTAGGTAAACAAATTTGAACATGTGCAACTCTTAGCATTATTTCGATATCTGGTCGAATCTTTTGAATCTTATAGAGCTTTAGTAAAATTTAACTTGTAACGTTATCTCCTAAAAATTTTCAATTTAAATCTGATTTTATTTTTTGCCATCCGTAATTCTGAAATTTCTTAAAGGCGTTCGATTGTGTCTGGACAGGGGTAAACGCTGGCAGGCTAAATTTAATTTAGTTTGTTCCCTCGTATGAAATCCGACACGTATATCACAATAAAATTGCAATAGTTTCTCGTCGTAAAAGGTTTTCCTTTCCGATTTCTCCTCAAGAAATCGAAGGAGCACGTTTGGGCAAAGGAAGCCGTATTTAGGCCCCACTCGTCTCGTGTTTAAGTAACTTAGACACTTTAATTATACCAAAAAACAATTGAAATAAAAAAAAAAAAACCAAAAAAAATCGAAAAAATAAAAAAAAAAAAAAAAAAAAAATAAAAAAATAAAAAAAAAAGGGGAGAAAAAAAAAAAAAAAAAACCAAAATTATTATTTTTAATAATTAATGAGCTCAAACAAAATTTAATATCGACTAATTTATAATTTCATAAAATTTGATATTTACAGAAATACACATACAAATTATTCTAGTCATAAATTTAAAAGGAAAATCGGTACAGTTATAAAATTTGTTTTGGCAACTTTAATTTAATTCGATTAACAACATATTTCCAAAAAATCTTTGTAGCGATATTTTAAAAAATTTATTCTATAAATTTCGAAACTTTTAATTTACATTTAAGTAAAAGCTGTACAATTTACTAACTCATGTGGTAATACATTTCCCTAACTAGCACACGCGGTATACTTGAATATCGTGCGTCTCAGTTTGAAACGTATCGCCACATCGAGGATCTAAGATGCAAATTCTACTTTAAAACTATTCGAAAAGATAGCCAAGAAACATTTGTGTGAATTCTCAAATTGGTAATTATTTATTGTCGTAACATTTTTTAAGATTTCAAATTTGTAACTCAAAATTATCTCTAGTCATCCTTTATTGTAATAAATTGTAGTTGATGAAATTTCGTGTTTCTAATTTAAAAACCAGCCTTTACAGTCAAAAGGAGTTTCAGGTTATTTGGGGATCTTGTGGTTTGGGAAAACGATCTGCGACCATAGCCTTCCACTGCCACACACCATCTTGTCTCCATAAGACCTAGGAGAAAACTCTGCTGATCGTAACCCCAATCAACCCGAAAAGTAGCACCCAAAGTCCGAATACTTATAACCCCAAGACAACCAATTACAACACATAATAAATAATAACTATAATCAACATCCAATAAATAAACCCATAATATAATTCTAAATTTTTTAATTTTTAATTTTTTGCTACATTTATGGTAGCAGTCAAGAAAATTTCCCAAACTTGCTGATATAAATTTGCAATTTGCATCTTAGTTTCATATCTATCACTTAACATATATTTTAAATATTAATTTATGTAACAGGATATATATATATAAAATAAGAAGATTAGTTTCTATGCCCTATTATTTAAGAAGTAAATCAAAAATGGAACCTGCACCAATTGAGGAGCTCTTGACACAGGCGGCCGATACCATAAATACAATAACACAGGCTTTAAATACTATGATTTCGGGACAACAAGCAATTCAGGAAACACAAAATCTACAGATAAACGAGATAAGTACTAATTTAAACTCACTCATTACACAAATTTCAACAACACAAAACCCACATCCTTCCACATACAATCAAAATACAATTCCGGAAAATCAATCAATCAATCAAAGCCCTGTTGCCAAAATTCGTATAGAAGAATTTACTAAATCCATCCCGTTATTAAATATTCTCAATCCTATGTCAATATTAAAGTTCATTCTAGAAACACAAAACGTAATATCTTTAAAGGTCATCTCGGAAACCACCTTATTAAAATTTTTATTAACAAAGTGCCATACAAATTCAAAATATTTTTGGTCTCAAAAATTAGATGCCAATAATACTTGGCAGGACATCAAAACAGAATTATTGAGCGATTACATTTCTCCAACAATAAAACAGGATTTAATAGACAAAACTGTACATAGAAAACAATATGACCATGAATCATTCTATAATTTTGTTCAATCAATTAAATGTAACGCAAATATCCTATGTCCACATATGCTTGATATCGACATAGTACAATTAATTTTTGCTCACGTAAATTACACCACCTTTGACTTAATTAAATTTTCACCAGTACCAAACACCTTTCAAGACTTGCTCACGCTAGCTCGACAAGTCGAAGAAATTAAAATTAGGCAGCAAAGCTTTATAAATAGACAAAATATTTCAAATAACACCGTCCTTAACCCTGCTAACACCATTAACCCCTCAAACCCCCAATATTTTAACACAACTAACTCTCCTTCACAATTTCCTACGCCAACAGCTAACAATACTAATTTTACTAACGGTTCACCAGAAAATCCTATTAATACACTTAACAATACTAACCACCTTCCCAACACACACAATAGAAATCATGCAAATACTCGACAAAATAACAACTATAAAAATAGGAACAATTTCACGAATAAAAATTATTCACCATTTTGTACGTTTTGTAAAATTTCCGGTCACAGTTACAATGTCTGTCGAAAAAGGTTACGTCCGTATCAAACTAACACTAACAACATAAATTCTACAAATAACGAAATACAAAACAGTAATTTTACAACAATTAATTCAAACAACCCTTTCACCGAAACTAATTTCCCTTCTACATCACAAACAAACGAAAACATACCAAATACACAAATACAAATTCCAAAAAACTAAATAATCGTACAAATAATATCCCTTCAATAAACATTTTCATCAATCAAATTCCATACATAGCATTATTAGATTCCGGCACAAACATAAACATAATTCGTAAAAAAACCTTAGATAAAATTATTAAAACATCTAAATACAAAATTAAAATAATTAATTCAAATCTAATAGCATCTTTACCCGGTAGTAATCGACTAGAACTTTCTAATTGCGTCAACCTACACTTTAAAATCGCAAATTTATCATGGACTCAAAAATTTTATATTATAGAAAATTTAGCATTCCCAATATTATTAGGCTCTGATACTTTACATAAATGCGGCTTAATAATTAATTTCATTAACAATACAGTTACCTTAAAACACGACCTTAATAATAAAATTCCATTTTTAAAGATACAAAATGAATATATTATAAACATAGTAACTGAGTCTAAGATAAATTTAAACGAAGAACAACAAAAACATTTAGACAATTTATTAAGCAGATATAAATCCGTTTTAACCTCAAAACCAGGCAGGGCCAAAAATTTTAAATATCATATACCAATATTAAATAATACACCAGTAGCAAAACATCCTTATGTTCTAAAAGGAGATCAACTTCAAATTTTACAAGATAAATTACAAGAATTATTAAAAGCAGGCATTATCGAGGAGGCACAGAGTTTATATGCATCTCCAGTGTTTTTGGTAGATAAACAAGACGGGTCCAAACGCCTCGTTTGCGATTTTAGGAATTTAAATTTTTATCTGGCTTCGGACCCCGTAGTCGGTCTTTCTATGAATCACGTATTTTCCAATTTAGGCAATTCAACGGTATTTTCCACAATTGACCTAACACAGTCGTTTTATCAAATCCCGTTAGATGACGAATCTAAACCACTAACAGCCATTATAACGCAGTTAGGGCAACAATTTCAATTTACAGTAGCCCCGATGGGTCTAAAATGTTCTAGCCAAGCTTTAATTAGGTATCTATCTAGAGAATTCGCTGACTTAATGAATAAATGCTTATTAATCTATTATGATGATTTAATTATTCATAGTAAAAACATAACGCAACACTTTGCCGATTTGCAAACAGTACTGGCCAGATTAAAAAGAACAGGTCTCACTGTAAACCCATCAAAAGCAAAATTTTTCATGTCACGTCTCAAGATATTAGGAAATTTAGTAACTCCAATGGGTAGATTACCAGACCCCAATAAGACCTCAGCACTACTTAATATGGCTATACCAAAAAATATAAAACAACTACAGTCAATGTTAGGTGCATTTGCATTTTACGCAAAATACATCCCCCAATTTTCAATAATAGTAGCTCCGTTAAATGAACTAAAAAAGAAAGATGTAAAATTTAAAATTGAACAGCACCATATTGATGCAATAAATAAATTAAAACATCATTTAGCTAACCCCCCGATATTGAAATTTCCGGATTTCAATAAAAAATTCATAGTTTACACCGATGCTAGTTTTACTGGAACCGGTGGTTGCCTAATGCAAGAATTTGATAACAAACTACACCCTATAGAATATTGTTCAAAAAAATTCAATAATCAAAATAGAATAATATCCGCGTACGAAGCCGAACTCATGGCAGTTATAAATGCTTTAGACTCATTTAAAGATTACCTACATGATAGACATTTTGAACTCCGTACAGATTGTAATGCTCTCATCTATCTATTTCAAACCCCACAAAAATACAATAAACTCTCAAGATGGCTTCTAAAAATATCTCAATATAACTTCACACCTGTACATGTACGTGGCGCTGATAACAATATTTGTGATATGCTAAGTCGATTATTTGATACAGAAAATACAGATATCGAAAAAAATGAAAATTCAAAAATAGATATAAATACTAAATACAATATACAAGAAAATAAAAATAATCTACAAACAATACAAAATAATTTAGAACCAGATAATCAAATAAACTTAATAAATACTATACAAAAGGAAAATAATTTATGCATAAATAATCAAAAATTAGATAATATTCAAAATTTAATAAATAACATAAACTTCCAACCAAATAGTTATATGTCAATCAAGATCGCTCAGCAAAATGACCCATTTACGAAAACCGAACTCCAGCGAATACGAGCTGGAAATGTCGTTAATAATTTTCGTATTCGGGAAGGTTTGCTGATACATCTTTCTGGCAAACATAAAAAGAAACGTATAGTTTTACCAAAATCAATGTTACAATATGTATTAGATTATTTTCATAGATCAATATTTTCTTCACACGCAGGAATTATTTGTACGTACCGAAAAATAGCTAATAGATTTTATTATCCTAATTTATATAATATTGTAAAAGAATATGTAAATAATTGTACTATTTGTAAAGAACATAAACCTGTAAACAAAAATTATGATATCGCTTTCCAAAGTCACCCCCCAAAATATATCTGGGAAAAAATTTTCGTCGATTTCGTAGGCCCTATTATAAAAACTCGTGGACCCCCAGAAGACAAAGACTTCAGATACATTTTTCTAGTTGCAGATTCATACAGTCGTTGGATTTTTGCGCGACCTACAAAGAAAACAACGTCAAAAGTGGTCATAAACATACTGGAAGATATATTTACCACTTTCGGATATGTATCATCAATAGTATCGGATAACCAATCTGTATTCCATAGTGAGAGATACAACAACTTCTGCTTCGAGAGAGCAATTCGCCAAATTTACACCTCTCCATATAATCCAAGGGCAAACGCAGCTGAACGTTCTATAAGAAATATAAAATCCAATTTAGCTACTATGATCTCACAATACTCAATCAATCATGCAAACTGGAATACCTTCTTGAAATACGCTGTCTTCAGCATCAACAATTCGTATAATTCAGCCATAAATGCTACTCCAGCACAAGTATTCTTAAACCGTCAAATGCTAACTCCACTAGACGTAAATGCTGAATTATCGGAAATCTTACAAGCTGACAAACCAAATCCACAAAAAATCCAACAAGCAATCACAAATGCACATGAGCGTATAAAAAATCTAACCGCAAATCGTCCACAAACATCAGATTTTACTATTGGTCAGATGGTCTACAAGAAGATTTTACAACATCAACACGATATTGATAAAGAAGCAAAATTCTTACAACGTTTTCAAGGCCCGTTCATTCTACTCGCCTATTTGACACCATGTACCGCCATTTTGCAAGACCCGCGCACTTCCGCAGTCAGTAAATGTCATGTAAGGTATTTGAAACCAGCTTAATTTCCCGTAGCGTTCCGCTTTTTGCGAACGGGGTGAAAATGTGACGAATTAAATTCGACACATTATTGAATTCTTTGGAAAACGATTATAAACGAACATTAGATTAATTAATAATTACTCGATTTGCAAAATGTCAGAATACTGACATCTAACATTTGTGTTCGAAGTTAATATCAATCCAATATCCTTTGTGGTCCAATACGTCAGATCATAGAATTCAATAAAAATCAATTATATATATATAAATGCCACCTAGTGATATATTTTCAAATTGACGTTTACATTTCGTATTACCATCACATATTTTTATACAGAAATCTGAAAGTTTAGTTAACGCTTTGTCCATTGTTTGATCGAACGTTTATTTCAAAATTAATTGGCAAACAAATTATATAATAGATAATTAAAAAAATAAGTAACTTATATTAATTAAAAACAATACACTCTTCTCTTCTCCAAGCGACCGCGATGATGTTAACATCGAACAAAGAAATGTAAAAAAAAAAAAGGGACTTGGTCAAGATGTAATTTAGAACTTATAACGTTATTATTGAAAGGAAAAAAAATGCATCATTGTTAAGATAAGTAATATTTTATTGTAATAAAAAATTTGGAAATTTATTTAAATAATATGGAAAAATAATTTAAATTTAATGTGTATCAGTGAAAGCATAACTTAATATAAAATATAATTAAAGGGAATAATAGTATGTAAGTAAAATTTAACTTAAATATTTAACGTCGTCTTGTACTATCGCATTCATTCGAAATTCAAAAAAATTTCGGGGATTCAGCAAAAGGTCAACGACTCAAATTTAGTTAATTTATAATTTAGAAAGTATAGGTATATTTAGCTAATTGTGTAAATTTATATTCGTAGATTTATATTTAGATTCATTTTAAGTAAATTTCCAAATATATACTGATTGTGTGTATAGTTTAATTATTATCAAATCACGTAACTATTTCCGGTTAGGTAAACAAATTTGAACATGTGCAACTCTTAGCATTATTTCGATATCTGGTCGAATCTTTTGAATCTTATAGAGCTTTAGTAAAATTTAACTTGTAACGTTATCTCCTAAAAATTTTCAATTTAAATCTGATTTTATTTTTTGCCATCCGTAATTCTGAAATTTCTTAAAGGCGTTCGATTGTGTCTGGACAGGGGTAAACGCTGGCAGGCTAAATTTAATTTAGTTTGTTCCCTCGTATGAAATCCGACACGTATATCACAATAAAATTGCAATAGTTTCTCGTCGTAAAAGGTTTTCCTTTCCGATTTCTCCTCAAGAAATCGAAGGAGCACGTTTGGGCAAAGGAAGCCGTATTTAGGCCCCACTCGTCTCGTGTTTAAGTAACTTAGACACTTTAATTATACCAAAAAACAATTGAAATAAAAAAAAAAAAAAAACCAAAAAAAATCGAAAAAATAAAAAAAAAAAAAAAAAAAAATAAAAAAAATAAAAAAAAAAAGGGGAGAAAAAAAAAAAAAAAAAAAAAAAACCAAAATTATTATTTTTAATAATTAATGAGCTCAAACAAAATTTAATATCGACTAATTTATAATTTCATAAAATTTGATATTTACAGAAATACACATACAAATTATTCTAGTCATAAATTTAAAAGGAAAATCGGTACAGTTATAAAATTTGTTTTGGCAACTTTAATTTAATTCGATTAACAACATATTTCCAAAAAATCTTTGTAGCGATATTTTAAAAAATTTATTCTATAAATTTCGAAACTTTTAATTTACATTTAAGTAAAAGCTGTACAATTTACTAACTCATGTGGTAATACATTTCCCTAACTAGCACACGCGGTATACTTGAATATCGTGCGTCTCAGTTTGAAACGTATCGCCACATCGAGGATCTAAGATGCAAATTCTACTTTAAAACTATTCGAAAAGATAGCCAAGAAACATTTGTGTGAATTCTCAAATTGGTAATTATTTATTGTCGTAACATTTTTTAAGATTTCAAATTTGTAACTCAAAATTATCTCTAGTCATCCTTTATTGTAATAAATTGTAGTTGATGAAATTTCGTGTTTCTAATTTAAAAACCAGCCTTTACAGTCAAAAGGAGTTTCAGGTTATTTGGGGATCTTGTGGTTTGGGAAAACGATCTGCGACCATAGCCTTCCACTGCCACACACCATCTTGTCTCCATAAGACCTAGGAGAAAACTCTGCTGATCGTAACCCCAATCAACCCGAAAAGTAGCACCCAAAGTCCGAATACTTATAACCCCAAGACAACCAATTACAACACATAATAAATAATAACTATAATCAACATCCAATAAATAAACCCATAATATAATTTTAATTTTTTAATTTTTAATTTTTTGCTACAATGCACATGCTTAAAATAGTTTTTATATTTTCCTGAGGGTGGAGACATTTGCCGTAATAAAAAGTAGGTATATTATATGTTGACCCAGGTAATATAAGTTAACACCAGACCAAATTTCATAAAAATCCATGCTCAAAATGGTTATATATTTTCCCATGGGAATGACACTTTCCCGGAATAAAAAAGTATCCTCGATGTTGACTCTTGGCAATAAGTTAATCATCACACCAAATTTCATTAAAATCCGTCCAGTAGTTTTGTGTGATGTGTGAACAGAAAGGCAGACAGACAAAAATTAAAAATCACAGTTTTGATATCTAAATCAATAACTATCTAACAGTACCAGTACGATTTTAAAAAAAATATTTCATGTACAGTCACGATCCCATTACAGTTTCATTATTATGTATAGATTATTCAGCGATATACTTTATTAAAATAAATTAATACGATGTTATCAATCCTGTAGAACAATATTAAAAATTAACTCGACAAATTAAACCAGCTTAAATGATTTTATCACTTACGCAGAAAATTAATTATTTAAAGCTGTTTATTAACAAAAGTTATCAGCCGTCCGTACAATTACATACATAATATGCAATTGTTATAAATAAATGAATCATATAGAATGTTTTCAACTTCATTTGTTATGCATAATTAGAACTGTGAAATTCAGAAACGGGTAAATTTTAGGAGCGCAAATACATATGTACGTATAGATGAAATTATCTAAACTTAGATCGACGTCATTAACAAATGAAATGAAATTAGACGTACAATTTTATATTACTCAGCCATTCTTTTGTTACGGACATGACATTTACACACATTTACACGCCTTCTCATAAAAAATATTTTTTTATAAATTTTCAATACTAAGCAGGTCGATAAATGTGTACAAAATTTTTATACTCAATATAAAATACATAACATTATTTGTTTTAATGCTAGCGCTGATAAAGTTGGTGTTACGGACGTGACGTGAAAAGCACTTGGATTCTGACATACTGTTACAATTGACGACATGGGTGGAATAATAGCCTAACTCGCGTTAGAAAGTTTTTCCGTAAATTGCATTTTTTTGTAGCTCTGGGATAGCTCTATTTGTAAAAAAAAATTCACTTTAAAATCTTTAAAAATAACGAAGATATTAATAATTTTGTGTTAGGTTGTTATTTTCGCAATTTGCTATTAGTTGACCTAACTTAAATTAAACCATGTAACACATACATACATATTAATTTATTAGGATGTGCATGAAAAATTGGGTTCTAATAAGAATTATATAGGTAAGGTACATATATCCAACAAAAATATTGTTTTCATGAGAAAAAAACATGATAGAACAAGTTCTACTACCCCTAATAAAGATAAAACAATAATAAAATTTTCTAAAATATTTTTAAACCTATTTGTATACAGTACCTTCAGAAAATGAAGGTACAATAAATGACTTTTTCCAGTTTAAAAATAAAACTGATTTTTTTTATATTCATTTATATTCTTAAATGTAGCCTATAAGGTACTTCTGATTATACTTAAAAGAAAATTATAACCGAACCTTTTTTTATTTTAAATGTAGTGTTTTGATTTTGAATTGACAGTTGAGATGATTTTCCTATAAGAATGTCTAATTTTTAAACATAAATACATAATTCTTAATTCTTAAATGTTAAATATGAATGATAGTTCTTTACGATAAGTATATAACTAAAAATGAGGTATATCTAAGTTTATAAAATATTGTTTTTAAATCATATAAAATAATTTGTTTTCTCCTCATTTCATAACGGCACTGTATGTGTATCTGTATGTATTTTAAAAAAATATTTTTGTTTTGCCAATTATGTGTATTTATATATATACATACCTATATTACCTATGTACACTGGAGCATCGATTATGCGAACTATAATAGGTTTGGTTAATCGATCATTTTCGAAAAAACAACCATTACTGTTATATAATGTATATGAGCATAGTGAAACGAATAAACAATAATAATAAACACAAATATCTTTTGCACATACTACGATGCTTACAAAAAAACAAATAAATAAAAATTACATATAGTACATAAAGGTACATAGCGCTAAATAATGGTAAACACGTAAACAGTAGGCTTACATTTTAGAAGACAAGAAAAAGTTCCACAATAGAGGTAGGAGTTACAAAAGGATTAATTTGCCAAGGGAAAAAACTATCAAGGAATAAGGTAATTAAAGAAATAGACGAAACTACTACTAAATTTGAATTTTGTCTTCTGGAACGCGTTTGGTTAATCGAGGTTCAGATAATCGATGCTCCACTGTACTTATTTTATTACTTGCTTAGTATCCATGTTTAGTATAGCTGATGTACTTTTTATTTAAAAAAATCTTGACTTAAATTTTTAATTTAATTTAGGTTGTTATTGTATCCAAGTTGTCATTTTCATATTAATCCGTCGCCAATAATTTTATTTGAATTTCGGAAATAAGAACCTAATTTCTGAAATATTTAAATCAATTTATCTCAAAACTAGTATTTTGAAATTAGGCTATTATTCCACCCATGTCGTCAATTATTTAAAAATCTGTTAATTGTTTGAAATATATGTAGTTTAAAATTTTCTCTAGTAATTTTAAGAAAAATGTCTACTGGGAAACATTAATATCTAAACTGAAAACATTATAAGATTTTATTTCAAAAATTGAAAAAAGCGTTACGTACGTGACTGGGAGTTGGTTATAGACGTGACAATAAAGTTAATAGTTTCATTAAAAACCATTTATTTTACATAATACATACTTTTATTTATCTATAAAATTCACAATCTTTTTCTTTGGTCCATTTCACTTAAATTTAACCATCATAATCACTTATGAATTTAAATAATTGATGTTTTCTTGGCTTTTTTTCTTTCATTATTGTACTTACGTAAATTTTAAATTTGCAGTTTGTTTTTATAAAAAAATAGAAGTTTGATTTGTTTCAAATAAAAGAATTATTAAATTTTTTAACAATAACTCATGCTCAGTTGTATTTGAAACGGGGTATAGTTACAAGTTCTGCTAAAGTTAAGTTATTGCCTAAAAACTTCAATATATTTTGGAAAGTGGTAAGTCACCCAATCTCCAACCACTTTTATTTCAGGATCTTCCAAAACTCTCAAAATCTCATTCAAACCTACTAGTTTATCACTTTCTTTACTCATTCTATTTTTTTTTTTTTTTAATTAGGTACTTTTTAAATTAAGTTTTAAGTTTACTTTTTTAATTTAATTAATTTTAATACTTTAAATTAAGTATTTTTTAAACTAGGTACTTTTTAAATTAGTAATATTTAAATTAGGTATTTTGATGGCTTTATTAAGGGTTATATTAGGAAATTCAAAAATTAATTTTTTTACTAAAAGGTGTATGTTTGAAAAGAATCACTGTACTATAGTTACTCTAATACAAAAATAACAAAAAGGAAAAGAGACCGAAAACTCTGGTACGTTTAATGACGTCAGCTCAAGTTTAGATAATTTCACTTATACGTATAATATATTCTTATATACGTACATGTGACAGTTGACAGACAATATTATAATGTAGCAGTTAAAATATGAGGCGACAGACACAACAATGTAATATGTGTATCAAACTAATTATTTCATTAGATTATTTTGTCGGATTTAAAGTCCCGAAAAGTTTTGTAATTTAACTTTGTTTGGTGATTAGCAAAATTCCTAGAATTTTATAGCTTTGTGAAATTTTTCCATTATATGTTGTACTTACCTATTGATTGATAACATTCGCTACCAATTAAGAAACAATGTTTAGTCATTTTTGAAAATTGTACTTCTTAATGTCTTCTTCGAGAGTATTTTTGTACAAAATAAACATTTTTATTTTACATTTTAGCGAATTTCCAGAACAAAACTCTCGAACAAAATGTCGGAGGTTTACGAAATTTGGTGAAAATGTTGGAAGTCCCAAACCGTTGGACAAGTTCGTTAGCCAGACACGTCTGATGCCAGGAACATGGTTTTTTTTCTTTAAAAAATTAGTTTTTTGTCACAATTTCCACTTATTCAAAAATTTTAAGAAATTTTTTTACACCATTTAAAAGGGAGAAAAAATTACATAAAAAAGGTTTTTAAACTATTATTCTATGTCAACTTGTTTCCGAGAAAAAATAATAAAATTTTTATAAACGGCAATTCGGTATGTTATGCAGGATGCTGCGGACAGGGGTATATATAATTATATGAACGTAGGTACTTATACATACTGTTAATACTAACGACCACGTAGAGAAATATGTATGTTGTACAACAGAATAATAGCTTGTATATAGTCATATACATACATATGCATATGTTTGTATGTTATCATGCAGATCAGCAATTATAATGTGGATTGAGAACGAATAGGTATCAGCGCTGTGATGTGACCACAGCAAGATTTTACCGGAGTGAGACTAGAGCGGAAAGCAGGAGCATATCGAGAGCAGCACTATGAAGGAAAAATTCGTCAAGTGCGTGTTTGACACGCACTAAGTAATGTCCCTCACTCAGTGGCCATATCTAAAACTTCTTAAAATATAACAGTCCGGACATATACGTACACATATACGTAATACATACACACATCTAACACACAAATACATACAAATTATTGTAGCAAAACAGATGGTAGATTAATATACCATAATTTGTTAATTTAATACATTTAATGCCATCTAGCACAACAATTAGTAACTTGACGTGATGCTATACTATATATTCAATATACAAAGTCACTACTTGCTACTGGGTGGCGTCTTAATCGTTTTCTTACCAAACATAGAGTTCACAGATACATAAAATATATACAATTCACAAGCAATACAGCCCTCTTGCGTTTATTCAATATATGAATGTAAAACTCTATAATTATTTACCACCTCTCTTAAATTTTCGATCACTTAAGGATTTTAATATGTCCCGAACTAACACGAAGTTTGTTCGGGACATAAAAATGAGGTTGCTTTGCTAAGGCTGATGGCCTTTCTGTTATTGAAAGATATGAGATTTTGTGATTCTTAATACTTGTACCTTTATAAAACCAAATATCAATAAATCATTTCATTTCTTTTAAATGAATTTGAGAATATGAACCTTAAATTGTTGACTTAAACTGAGAAAAGCAAATCATCATATTGTATATTTATCATATACCTATAATAAATTTTCACTATAAAACTCAATTTTTTTACTCTCACAGTTAATTGAATTTGGTTCTTATGATTGCGAATAGCATCAAAATTTGTTTCCACAGTTTCGTCACTGTCACTTCAGGAAATTAGAGGAACACAAGGTATAGTTTGAACTTTTGTTGAATTATAATATTGGCTCCAATTGTGTCTTGTGTGTACAGCACCTTTTGTTGCTACAATGGTTGTGTACTATTCGCCGTGTAAATTTGCAGTTTCATCTGGAAAGTTTGTCAAATATTATCTAATTAAGAATAGTCTTATGCTTCGTTTAACTTCAAAACGTAAACATAAAATTTAATTTTAATACATGATTCAATAATAAATATTTGCAAACTTCACTAACTTGGAAGCGCCTGTGAAATATAAATTGTTGCAATATCATGCAACTATTGACTTACTATATTTTGCCATAATATTTCATTTTCTATAATTCTCTGTTTCAGTACATTCCATAAACTAATTTCCGTTCTTTTCTTAATCACATTGTTAGGACTTTTTTGTATATAAATCTCATCTTGCACAGGCTTCTCATTCTCCATTTTATTCTGATTGCTCGTTAAAATTATCGTTAAAATATCTAATCCTCGTAAAGTGTATGGTATACATTTATATATTGGGATACATTCAAAATTGATAGTGTTTCTCATAAATCCATCTTTACATCGACATCCAGGGCTACAGATTGGACTTTCAGTACACTTCCTTATGATGGGTTCCTGACATGTTCCCAGACACCATGGAATACAATATTCAAATTGTTCGTTGAATGTACATACGGTGGATTTCATAGCGTGACAAGTTGCACTGAATCCTGAAAATTGGATGTTAAAAGTAATTAGAAATTGATACAGTAGAAATTCGGTTAACCGTTCCTGAGACTGTGACGATTGATCGAATACGGGTAGACGACGGGTAGCTTCTGGACGAAAACTTTGGGATGAAAATGTGTATTTGTAGTGATTAAGTAAAGGTTTAATGCTGTTATTCTTGTTAAAATATGTAAAGAAATGATCACTAGATCGGAAATCCAAAACAAAATTATAATGTTGTAATGGTTATGAATATGGTAGATAATACAGTTCAGCAGAATTTTTATCTAAGTGGTCGTTTGATATTCCAGAAAGGTTAAAACATCAGTTACCAGTGCCAATATAAAAAAATTTCATATTATTTGAAATTCATATAAACTAGGTTTGTATAACTAATGCAAAAGACTGCATTTTTTTATCACGCGTTGACGGATAATCGAGTGACAGTTAATCGAAATTCTGCTGTAGTTACTTACTGTCTATCGGAATACAGTTTTGTTCCGTACTGTTTATTGTTCCATTGTTGCTGGTTATTGGATTGAAAACTAATAATATTAGTAACAATACATTTTTGTAGTTGATATACGTCATATTTTTGTATTTAATTTAATCAAACTATATTATTAAATGATTGTGCAAATTAATAAAATTTTTATTAGCCATAATTTCAGTTGTATTCCTTTATGTTCGATTAAAAATTAATTAGAGTTATAAATGAAATTTATAGCTCTTATTAATATGTTTCTTGAATATTAATTTTGTAAAAGTTTGATGCTTTGACTAATATAATATTGCCTCGGTACTGTACAAAGGATTAAAAATGGTTTTTTTTAACAAAAGAACGTCAAAATTTTTAACAAAAGAACGTCTAATGTTGGATTTAGTAACTGCAAGTCTAGGGTCTACGTCATCGAGTGGTTAACAAGCCGGTTGGTAAGCCAATAACAGAATACCTAAATTTTGAAAATGCTTATTTTGTCCATATACTTTTGAGCCAATATAATTTACGTGTACATATATGATTAGTTGTGTACTTCTATAAATATTTGGTAGATTATTTATTTTAGTAACTTTCCATTGTTTACTTGAAAAACATCGATTTAGTTTTGCTATAATTGTCCGTCAAATGCTGTGAATTTTCATATTTCAAAGTAGAATCGGGTAGTGTAAGATTACGCACATCTATTTTCTCGTAACAAGAATGAAGTTCTCAGCTAACTTTAATAGTGTTTAGAAGTGTTAGGATATGTATAATTATTGTTCCCCGAAAAATACTTATTTGAACATACCTTCGATATTCTAGGTAACTCTGAAGTTTCTAACACGATTTCATACTATTTTTCCCGAATATCCGATTACGTTTATTATATCACAAAAACAGTTTTTTAGTATATTGACTAATTTCATTAAGGGGAGGTTTACTCGAGAGTCCTTAAAAATTATGTATTTTTCTAGAATTTTTTTTCTCAGGAACGGAAGTAAATATCAATTTCAAATTTTGTACACATATTTATTAAGTATTAATCTATACAAAAAAAATTTTCAAGGAAAAATATAAAAAATTGTCCATTTTATAGACACTGCAGTGTGACGATCCGAAAATCCAATGCCTTGTTGGCGGACACCCTAGCGCCGGTAATAAACCACCGAAATCCAAAAACAAAAAAGATTTATAAGATATATGAAGAATATCGGCACCTTTACCTATAATATCAATAAATTGCTGAAAGAAAAAAAATGGCGGATGTTTGAACTTTTGATTACGATTTTTGTCTTATTTTTCGCTCTTTAAAGTAAATTTAAAAATAAAAAAAAATTGAAAGTGTATCGAACTTAGGTAGAGGTGCCGAAGAATTGAATTATCTTTAAAATAAAAAATTTAAAAAAAGGATCCATCGAATAGTTTTTGAGTTATCGTGTCCGCCAGTTCCAAAAATGTAGTTCCGAGATATTATAAAATATATATATAAAGAAACGTATTTTCAAAATTTTATATTTAATACTCATTATTGCGTGAACTACGTTTTTTAAATTTTTTTTATAGAAAGCTGGATTCGGTTAATGTGCAAGAATCTTGTTTTTAAATTATTTCCAGTAAAATTACTTTGGGAACATACTCTACACATAATTTGTTATCAATTTCGGCAAAAAAAAATCGATTTTTTTTTTATCAAATCTCAAGTAAATCTTCCCTTAAATTACTTTCAGCAAAATCACTTTGGGAACATATTCTACACATAATTAGCTACCAATTTCTGTAATTTTTTTTTAACGACTCTCAAGTAAACCTCCCTTTAAGGTATTGAAGGCATGATTGCTGTTTATTTCCATAACATTTCCTGTTATCATTTTACATTCAAAAAAATATTACGAGCGCACTCTTACACTGCCCTATTCTATTGGTCTGTAACTGTCTTCTTAGGCGACCTATACCGTAGTCCATCTGGATTGGAAAGTAGATTACAGAAACACTGTCAAAAACATATTTGATTGTGGCAATTTCATCCTATCAGTTCGCAAAGGCGACTGACTTAGCACGCTTAGCCATTTATTATTGTGTTAGTATTGATAAAATTAAGCACATAAATGTCTTTATAGATGTTTTCCCTGCGCATTATTTCCAGAAGTATAATTATTCTTGTCTGAGTACAAAATTTCAGCATGAAAATTCAGATTGAATTTTTTTTTGCCTGAAGTTAATGCGTAATTTTCAATTTTGTTATCACAGGACCTTGAATATTTTGAACATTTATTGCCATTCTTTTTTCCAATAACGAAATATTAGAATGAATTACATGCAGCTATGTCGGTATAATTATTTTAGATAAGTGTCTGCCAGACTTTCTGACCTTACGATACACTGAGCGAAGCTAATTAAAATTTTCAAATTAAAAAAAAAATTAAATAGGTACTTTATAAACAGTTGATTTGTTGAAAAGCTGACTTACTTTCTAAACTTGACTGTTATCATTATATATACAATATCTACAGGGTGTAAAACAAATAACTCTCGTCCTTTTGTGGGGTGACTCATAGCACCCTGTAGACACTAAAACCGCAGGAATTTTTTCGGAATTAACAGTCGCGTCACCCCTCAAAAGGATAAGAGTTATTTCCTTTACACCCTGTATATAATATATACACACATACATATATATATATATATATATATATATATATATATATATATATATATATATATATATTATATACAGGGTGTAAAGGAAATAACTCTTATCCTTTTGAGGGGTGACGCGACTGTTAATTCCGAAAAAATTCCTGCGGTTTTAGTGTCTACAGGGACGAGAGTTATTTGTTTTACACCCTATATATTTTTAAATTATTCCATGCACACCTCGAGTTTCTAGCGACATACAGTTTGGTTGACACTGTTTTAGATAATCTTTATTCATTTGGTCTACCCTGTGGTGTTGAGTTAGATCTTATATTTCTGTCAGTACTATTTATTTTCAAACTTGAAATATATCCATTCTGAAACAGATGCACAACATTGGTTTTGATTTGACCGAAAATGTCAGTTATCGTTTGATTTGGGTTAGTAAATCTTATGTGGATGTGTTAATTATTTAAATTTGGTATTGACAGTATTTTAATGTGATCAACGGCTGATCGTAACCATTTTTAAGACGGAGTATTCTCATGAAACGTAGTTTTAAAATTTTTCTTTGAATTTGTTTTCTGAATAGTTATGTTACAACCCGTTTAACAAATTTCCTTAGCATTATCTTTTGATGAAGAAATGTTTTCATACTAGAATATCTAGTCAATGTGTGACAAAAATCCCAAGTACCTACTAGATTTATTTACTTGTACAGGGTGGAAAGTAAATAACTATCGTCGTGTGCAGGGGTGACTCATAGCACCTGTAGACACTAAAACCACAGAAATTTTTTCGGAATTAACAATTTGAAAATATCGCAAGTGATCTGGTCTCACGATGTTTCCAAATTTTTCGAACGGCCCTAACTATAAATTATGCATACACCTTTTTAATACCAAAAACACAAAATAAATTTGTTGACAAAAATTCAATAAAATTTTGTAAACATGTTGACTTCTAGTTACTATTTATTGTATGCTTCTTTTTTAAAAAACAAAAAATTTATCTTAAAATATAAGATGATTAGAGCCCGATTAAAAAAAATTTTTTTAAGGACCGCTTTTTTGACCCGTATTTAGATTCAAATTTTTTCTATTAAAAACACTTCTGGTTCAAATTTATTGGCAAATATTAATTATGTGATGGTTGGTGTGTGAAATGAACAGGGGGGGGGGTTGGTTCGATTCAATCCCACCGCTGTTCACCAAATGTGATGGTTTGGGATTGTGAGGGTTGGTCGCACAGGGGGACTAGTCGAATAATCTCACCGGTGCTACCCAAATGTGATGACTCTACAGTGTAGGAGTGTAACAGTGTTACTGTGAAACAGTGTAGGGTGGTAATTTAGGAACGGTAACACCGGGTGGCTGACTCTAACAAATCCACCCTCGATGCCATTTCGGGCTGATTATCCGGAAGCAATCAGAATAATATAGCTTCTACCTTTTTTTTGAAAATTTTTTAAGAATTTTTCTTTTTTTATAAATTTAAAAACTGTTGTTGATAAAAATGTGAAAGAAGCTGCAAAATTTTTTTTTTCGTTTTGATCAAGATTATGAAAGTTTAAGAGTAAAAAAATGATCCATTAATTTTTTCAAAAATTCAATGGATGAAACAAAAAAACGGCTGGATGGATTCAATTGAAACTCGGTGGAGTTTTTGTGGGTATATTGAACTGCAAAAGGCTTACTTAACATCAATGGTTTTCTCGAAATTTTTAATTCAGCGCTTGATTTTCCAAAAAGCCCCCAAAAGCTCTTTTTTCTTGATTTTTCAAATTCATGTAGAGTATGCAAAAAAAATTTTTTCTGAAAAACCAATGGCTAATCCTTGTAGAGAATTTATTCAAGTTTTTGAAACACCCGTTCAATTTTCTGTGTGATCATTGGTGGCTGAGATATCGATGGTCAAAGGCGAAACGACCCTTTTCCATTCAAAGTCCGATATCTCAGCGAGAAGTAGTCGTATAAAGGTCTAAAAAAAGCAAATTAAAGCTGAATGAACAAGTTATCCGGTCCATATGGTGGTTAAGTCGGAAATTGTTTTTCCAAGTCCATGGAGCAAAAAAAGGAACCGAAAAAATTTCGAAAATTTTTTTTTCAGTGTACTTATTAGGATTGAGCGATACACGTTGCTTTGAAAATTTTTTTATCGCAAGATTTGAAAACTAGAAACTCCCAGCTTTAAATTGCTTTGCTTACGACTCCGATACGATCATTTTTCACAAAGGTACAGCCATTCGAAAAATCGCTAAAAATTTGGAATTTTTTTTTGATCCTTTAATTATTTCCGCTACTGTAGAAATCAACAGTCAAGATAAAATATGAAAATCAATTATTGAAATAATAATCATTGCTATTTACAATTTTAAACAAATAAAGTACAATAAAATAAAATAAAAGTAAAAACAAACTCTTACATTGTTACTGTTCTTACATTGTTGAGTCGACCCTTTTATCCTTTACACACACTTAATTTAATTCACCAACAATAATTATATATGAGTTAACAAAAACACGTCTACATTTTATGCCGGTTAAACTGGGACTTTTTTTCCCGACGTCCAAGAAGCGACTCTCCTCGCCCTTTTGCGTCTTAAAAATCAGCGCATTCAAGGCTTATTTTTATCAGTGAACAACAGCCTGTCGCCGCTTAATATAAACATTTTTTTATTATTAGTATTATTAATTTATGTTAGCCGTTTCCGCTTTGCAATTCAGACCGTTCTAAAGTAATAAAATTTAATGTTGATATTTTTCCAAGAATGCTAGATATGATTTTAAAGTGTTACTAATATGAATTTAATTAAATAAGATGTAATTAATTTACCAAGTCCGGCTTAGTTCGCCACAATTACATGGGTGAGATCGACCCACTGTTTTCGCAGCGAGACTTATATACTTTCCACCCTGTATATGCAAAATAATTTCCAGAAAAATATCTTATTTGTAAGACGCTAGATGAGAACTCCCCCTTTAAAAAAAAAATTTAAAAGAA
Source organism: Brachynemurus nebulosus (assembly GCA_035578155.1). Taxonomy (NCBI): domain Eukaryota; kingdom Metazoa; phylum Arthropoda; class Insecta; order Neuroptera; family Myrmeleontidae; genus Brachynemurus; species Brachynemurus nebulosus. The sequence goes on from JAPWDM010000006.1 coordinate 33,901,817, forward strand.
ATCAATACGATTTTATTCGCAATAAAATAAAATTTTTTTTGTTAGTAAATGTTGCCAACTATAAGATAAGGAAATTAAAATTATTCCATCCATCAAACAGTATGCCAGTCATGAAAACTTAAATACATTACAAAAAAAAATCTCTAGTTTTCAACTTTTCTACAGAAAAACGAACAAAAAAAAAACCAATAAATTTTTAAGAAAAATTTGCCACAATATCTATATAATATACCTACATGTAAAACCGACAAAAGTGAAAGAGCGAGATAAAACCAAAAACACCGAATCAACGAGAAAGATAAGCGATCCAAGATGGAAATAAGTATTATGTCATTCCATATCTATCACCTGTCTAAATCATCATTTTGAATATGGCAGGATGAACTAACAAATATCATTTTATCCTTGCTCGCGTCTATGTGTTTGTGAGAATGTACGTACACATACACATACCTTCACATAGCGCAAAAGGAAACATACAAACAGATAATATTAACAAAACTCTTGTTTTAGACATTGTTTGCATAAAATAGAAGAAAATAATATTCTAGTAACGAGAGCGGACTAACACAACTTTTGTTTAATGTTTGAAAATAACTTTTCGCAGATTATTATATCTAAATATAATGTTTTTCTATGTACGATGTCTTTCAAATTATTAAGGACATATTATATGTAGATTGGACAATTGATAATTAAAAAATTTGGGGGGGACAGGTCTATCCACACTGTCAACTTCCCATTGGGTGATCTTAAAAGCTAAAGACTACTGTACATAAATAATTCTTTTTTTATTTCAGGGAGTTTCTCTCCCTCGAACGTCGATAGGGGCTTTGCCCCTTGCGCCCCACTGGGAGGCTTTGTACCCTGTATCTTTTAGGGGACTTCACCCTCCATTAAGCAAATGATATCATCATTTATTCTCGAGATATGCGAGACGATAAATATTTCACAAAAAGTTTTCAATTTCGTTTTTTCATTATAAAAAACAAACCGCTCATCCGAATTTGCTGAAAGCCTCATCCGGTCCTAATTTTTTAATTACGCATCTAATGAAATTAGTCCGGAATGGATATCATGTTCTTCAGATATGCGAGACGAAAAAAAATTCACGAACGAACAAACTAATAATGAACGAACGAACGAACTAACGAACTCAAACACAGACATCACACTAAAAACGATGAATTTGGATTCTAGTGGCCTTGAGACGTGGAGATATGTCCAAATTAGCGATTCGTACAATCTGACCCACTACAATAACTTCCAATGGGAAGTTAAAGAAAATTAAGGAGTAATTGTACTAAGGCAAAGGTTTCCAAACTATGCGCTCCGATTAAGAAAGGGAAAATTTTTGGTGGTCAGTTGTGTTTCTTCGGGAAAGAAAAAAAAATATGAGAGAACTACTTCTACTATGGGTTAAATATTTTTTCCTCGTTACTTATATTTTGTAAATTCGGTTTTGGGGGCCAAAGGACTCACCAGAGATAATAGACGTGCTAGTTTAGAAACTGGTGCTCTAAGGAATCATCTATAAACTACGTAATAATGTTGAAGAGAAGGAGCGGTTATGTAGAAAACTACGCTGATGGGATACGTGAGCAGAGGGGAGTAAGATTCGAACTATATAATTCTTCAATTTATTTTCTTTGATAATGGTTCAGGTAACAAGTAGGTAATTCATGTCATTGTCAAAATAAGATCCTAATTACTTGATAATGTTCTATTTGAAACTAAATTGACAGAGTGCCAGAAATTACTTTCAAACACAGTAAATACCGTAAAATCATCTTCCAAGTTCTTTTTTTATTATAACTACTTTTTTTTAATGTGGACTTGTTTTACTTTCATTTAAAATTTTCTCAGGCTATTTTCTCTAAATTTATTTTAAGAGTTGTTTTAAATTGTGCTAAATACAGAAAAGCATACAACGTTGTTCTCTAATCTTGATTTCATATTTTTTTCACGGGACACTTATAGTGATTGCGGAACACCAGTTTGGGAAAAAGTGTGACACTTGCTGCAATAAGTATAGGTACTATCATTTTTTTAACGCACTAATTTCTCATAAGTTGGAGTGTAACTATGATTGAAAATTTAGTTCTGAAATTTAAGATTGGACTTTTGTTATGCAGTCTACATTATTTTGTACATGTATACAAGTTTATATTATGTCGTTGGTAGTTTAAAACACTTTGTAGAAGGTATTTGTATATTTATACATATTATATGTATTTTGTATTATATGTGTACGTAGCTCAAAAACTTTACAACCAAACGTTATGTGTGTATGAGTATGTTTGTATGTAATTCCAAAATTTATTTTACATCCTTTCATTATAATGTAAATTTAACTATTTATATGAACAAATATTTGGAAATTTGTTATTTTCAATTTCTTCTTCGTATATATGTGGATTTCATTTACTCAGTCATTTACGCAGATCAAAATTTTGTTGCAAAATATTTAAATATGTTTATATTAGAAGTATTGTTAAGGCGTTTGTTAACGAGTAACATTTCATGACAATATGTGTGGCTGATAGCAATGATTGAGCTTCAGATTCAGAAATATTTCTGGCATTAAGTCTGTATGATAAGGCAATATATTTCATACCGTAACTATTTGTTAGCGTGTTGCTGTTGATACCGGCCCTAATCTAGAGGACTCTCTCAGGGCCCCGGGAATAGACCGCATTTTTTAAAAATTTTCTCCCCCAAAAATAAGTGGTGATCAAAAGAAAAATGTCTTAACTTTTTCCCGGGTCCTCTATCGACAGCTACGTGCCCATTCTTCAAGCCCGGGCTTCGGGGCCGTAACCTCCGCTACCCTACCCTCTCATCGGGCCTGGGGCCTTTAATAGACTGCTTTTGAATCTTGGGTAAAATTTTTTGAAGTAAATACCTATTCAGTCACTTTTTGACACCCGAGTAAAGTTTTTGATTAAATAATTTCCTTTTAAGAGAGTGAAAATGGAAAATGTATTCCCTAATTATTATTAATATTTCATTATTAAATATGTAGAAAATAAATATTTTTATTAACTTTCTAATTTGAACAAAGTCCTATAAAATTTTTAAGTTTTCAAATTCCTAGTTCAGGTGAGTGAAGGCTACTATTTTTAAACATTAATTAGTCATAATATTTGGCCTTGCTTCCTAACTGATATTATAAACGTGAAAATGAAATTGTTTATTTGCTTCTTTATTAGCTAGTCTTGCTTGCATGCCTCAACAATACTTAACTAATTGATTTAAAACTTTGCATGGAAAAACTTGGGGAAAGAGAAGATTATAGGTTGCTTTTCATTCCAGGACAATAGTATATTCTAGTGAAAAAATTCCTAATTTAACAACTCTCATCAGCAACACCATGCAAATGTATTCTACTATCTAGGGATGTTATAGCTATATAAAATTTTGAATTCGGATACTGATACGAATACTTAAAATTGTTTTTCTCGGTTTCGGTTACGGGTATGTAACAATATCGAGGAACATTTCGAATACGGTGTTTATAGGTAATGTCTTCAGTGAACTTTCTTTTAGAAGACGAGGAAAAATTACACCGAAAAAGTGAACACCAAAGATGAATCAACGAATATCTATCAAAAAACAAATAGGTATATACACCAAAAACATTCTTCGAGTATCCGAAACGCATTCGAAATTCTTATTTAGGATACGATTTTGGGTTTAGATATTTTGTCATTTCGGATATTATATCATAATTATAGTAAACACATTTTAAAATGTACTTCTAACAGTGTTGAAATTTTGACAACGTTTCTATACTAGCTTTATAGAAATCATTAGAAGTACACTGAGAAAAAAATACGGTAATTTTTACGGAAATTTCTAGTAAAATATTACGGAGCTCTCTGGTAATGCGGGCATAAGTGACAGGCAAAGGAAAAAGTACGATGAGTATAGTAAAAATTACCCTATGCCTCGGTAAAAATTTCGGCGCTGTACAGGAAAAATTCTACTCTCTTAATACCGTATTATTTATAAGGTTTTTTTTTTATTTACTAATAAATAATTGAATTAAAATAGTTTAAAAAGATATTGATAGAAGGGTAAGCATTAAAATCAAATTATTAATATTGAAAAAATGTTCTGTGGTTTTTTATTATTTGTGGAAAACATGTTTCAATAAACATCAATATACATATAAAAAATATACAACAATTAAAATAAAAAATAAACAACAATTCATGAAACACAAATAACAATTCTTTGTTTTAAATGTAAAGTCCATTAAATAGTTTATTATAAAAAAAAAAAAAAAAAAAAAAAAAAAAAAAAAAAATGATGACACTCCTGCATGGTACACATCCACTCACTAGCATGGGTCCACTGCTACTAAACTGATAACGGTCGCCGGTCGGACTGCTGGTGAGTTATTCAAAATGACCTTGGTGTAGCCTGTTTATCGTCAGTTATGTGTGATGCTTGTGTGAGAGAGATGCTGAAAGACAGGTTTCAAGGAGAAAGTAGTGATAACAAATAGCGTCTACTTCTAGCTTAGTAAAAATTACAGTGTGGCTCCGTAGAAATTCTTCTATTTCTAGTATAATTTTACAAAACCCAAATAAATTTTCCTGGTATCCACTTGAAATTTTACTAGCCCATCGAATTTTACGGAAAAATTCTTAAGCTGTACAGGAAAAATTTTCAAATGATTCGTAAAAAATAATGTTTGAAAGGCATTTTTTATATTTTTGCTTGATAATTTCCTACCGATTGGTCACTTGAGCCTGGTTTACCGGAGACAGCTCCGTAATTTTTACTGTAATTTTTTCTCAGTGCACTTACTGCTAGGAATGAGGAATTTATTTTGTCCATTCCGTTCCGTTTAAAATCGAATTTTCTCCCATAAATAGTTGGTCGAATAATAGGGATTAGTTCAAATACATTATACCTTCAATTTACCTTATAGGTAAGATGATTTAACAAATACACGTCGTCCACAGTCCCCCATGTCTACCAATATCAACAAATATCTGTGTAGATCCACTATGTGAAGAAGGTTGTATGTATTGGTTGTTCCCATGAGAAATCACTAGAATTAATATGCTCAGAGACTTGGTCCATGATTCAAGTCACGGTCCGTCATCTTGTATTCTTGTGTGTATGTACAAACAGGAAAATCCTTCAAACATGTAAGTATACGTCCCTGCATGTACAATATGCATAAACATATATAAATGTTATTCCTTTGATCCTTCATTCTACTAAATGCTCACTTTCATGCGTAAATAGATTAATTCAATAATGCCATTAAAGAATGTCTACATTAGGAATTGACTTAAAGATTGCCTTGTATTTAGAGTGAGCAATAACGACTTGAATTTTGAGTTTTCAATGGGTGGCCGCAAATTTTTAAATAAAAAAATAATTAATTACTAAAGGCGTTTTCATTCTTATCTTACTGAGTTTGAAATGTATTTTTCAACCTCAGTATTTTCATTTTTATTGTAACTTTTATTTATTGAGCCTGGAAACCAATGCGTTATGACCAGGGCCGGTTTTACCCAAAATTCCGTCCTGGGCACCATGAAAAATGCCGCCCCTGGAAGAAAATTATATCAACTTTTCACTAAAAAAAATAAGTGACGAGCAAAAAAAACTTTTACTGTTTCCTACAAAAAATAAGTGACGAGATGAAAAAAAGCCAAACTGCCACATTGTGTTCCAAATTTTGCCGCCCTGGGCACTAGCCCAGCGTGCCCCTAGTGTAAATCCATAAACTATAGAAAGTACAGAGACTATTATTTTTGTGTTGGAAATGGAATGACAGATAAATTGTTGCCAATTATTTTTATAAGTAATTGAAGAAAAAGTTACAAAAGTTAACTTTAAGAAACTTCGTATGAATAAAAATATTTCTATTTTGAATAACAATTGAATCAAATGTTTTTAGTTTGAATAAATGCGCCCTTCTAAAAAGTGCGCCTTAGGCAATTGCCTAATTTGCCTATAAGTAAATCCGGAACTGGTTATGACACTTCCTTTATTTTATTAATTCTTACTACCAAAAATTTTTGTACATAAAACTAATTTTCTTTTTTTTATAAGAAATTCAAATACTTGGAGAAAAAAGAATACTTATTATTTACAAGTAAAAATTTCAAATTTCATTAAAAAATAGTATATTGTGCAATAAGTGCGGAAAATTGTCGATTGCCCACGAAAGCGAAGTTGAGCGCATGAACGTAGTGAGTGCGCTCATTCGCTTGAGTGGGGCAATCGACAATCCAGCACGAGTTGCACATACTATTTTTTATTACGAATTTCACAAACTTTTTTCTATTATTATCACTATTTTTGACATTTTTATTACTTTTTAAAATAATATTTTTAAGTGTTCGTCTTTTTTTCTGAATTAATTATCGTTTAAATTACTTGAATGGTGGTTTCTATAGAAATAATTATGAAATATTTATTAAATGAAAAATTAAGAGGCGGCTTTGCGTGTTTTGATTAAATTTTGCGTGTTTTATGGTCAATTAAGTAACTTTCCACACGCAAAAAAGTATGCGGAAAGAGTACAGTGGGCAAACAGCCATTTTGCGTACAGAAATGTGTGGGCCAAGTTAGTACTTCTCCCGCATGAGTAATAAAAAAAAATAAACATTGTTTTGTAATTTTCCAAAATAAAGCCTTGGATATTCAATATTTTTAACTTCAAATAAATGATAGCTGAGAGTCACTTTCTTTTTCTCTTAAGTATGGATGACGTGTAAATTAATGTTGAATTACAAAATGAAACTATTTTTTTCTTTTAAAATGATAAATTTTGAAAAAATTATATCAATAAATTAATATAGTAAATTTAAATTTAAATTTGATTTTATATTTCCATATTATTTGGTAAATTTTGTACTTAATGAAAAAAAAAAAAAATGAAAAATTTAGAAAAATATAAATCAAGGATAATTATATCTTTAACTTGCCCATATTTAGTATCGATTTTGCTCGATATTGTAAAAATTTAGTAGATATTATAAATTATCGTTCTCATTTTATTTGTAACAACCCTAAATAATCAACTATTAATAGTTGATCAAATATGCTAGTTTTTTGTTACCATATTATCAAATGTTGATGATAAGTTTCAAAACATGAGTTTGGTAAACTTATTTTAACATGTATATCTGTTGTTTACTTTGCCTTGGCGACACATTCAACGAGAAATTTCATAAATCTACTCTACCTACTTACAAAATGTAAATATACACTGCATCCATGTATATTACCTACATATAAAATAATGTTTGTGTTTTGTTGTAAAAACGGTTTGTCTTGATTTAACATCGACGTTTAATTTTCTGATAAGCTAACAAGAAGAGAGCATGTTGTGCTCGCTTTGTGTACGGTGACAAAAGCCAAATTGTTGTTTTCCTACTATTGCATTACAGATTAGAAGTTGTACATGTATAAGCTAGCGAGATTTAGTTTGAAATTTTGGATGTTGTATTATATGTATATAACTTGCATTACTTAGAAAGTAAATACTGGCACAAAAATTGGTAAGCATGGTGGTAATGCTGGAAAAACATTGGGTTGAGTTGGGGTTATTTTCCTGAAACTGACTCCTTTTGTACAAAATGTAATTCATCTAAAAAATAACCTTATTTGAAAACAATAAACGAATGGCACAAATTTTATGAATTATTATCAAAACTTAATAAAAAAAATTCATGGGATCGTTGCTTTGTCACTTTTCACAACAAAAATCGTATAAACACGAGTCAACTTTCGGCCATTACGCCATCATCAGGTGAAACACACAATTTTTTAGTTTTCACCTGACGATGGCGTAATGGCCGAGATCGACTCGTGTTTATACGATTCTTGTTGTGAAAAGTGACAAAGCAACGATCCCATGTTTTTTAATATGTATTTTCACAACCTAAACCTTAACTTTTAAGTAAACCTTTCCAATATTAATTATTTAAAACAAATTTCGACTAAATGTATTATCAGTATTTACTTTTTTTATCATCAATTCGCCTACCTAATTTCTATAATTTTCAGTATTAGATACTCTCAAAAATCTAAGGAGTAAAAAATTTGTACAATTTCTTTTACTGATTTTCAATCCACTGTAATTTCGTGAAAAATAGTTTACTTAAAAAAAAAAAGATTTTGTTGCTTGGTGTTTTTAGTTTTCGTATTTAACTTCGAACAAAACTTAAAAATTTTCTTTTTTTGACCAAAGTAAAATTTATTTTTTTATTCTTTCATCTAGTTAATTTAGTTTAAAAACAGAACTTTATTTTTTAACTGCGGCAACTGTTTCGAAATTGTCTATTTTCAAGTAAAATCGAAGTCTTTAACTATGGAAACACTGTAGCTTATGGGGGAGTGTTGGTGTACATAAATATGATTTCGTAGATTCTTATAGATTTTAACCAACGATGCGTAGGCACTGATCTTGTTGATACTTGTCGACTGGTAGGGCGAGGGTTCGAACCCCGCGGTTGGTTATACTTTTGAAGTTTTTTTTACCGTTTTTCTTCACAATCCTAGATGAGTGTTGCATACTTCCTCTAAAAAAGTCGGCTGCAGATGCATACCTTGAGAGTTCTAACTTCCCACGACCGTCCTTGGCCCCTATTCACATTATAAATTATATAATATATAACTGCTACAACTGTTAGAGCTTTCAAAAACAGACGCTAAAAGTCTTTATACTTACAAGGGGAGTGCCAAATTTGAGAATCACAGATATCTTTAATTTTTATATATGTTGTAGAGTAGGTTCTTCTTAATAAAAATATAAAACGGCAGGACGCCATTCGTTTTGATTTTTGAGAAAAATTAATTTAAAGTTTTCCATTAATTTTTGTGTACCTCTTATATGAATAATTTACTGTGTTCAACAACAACATTTATGGTCTAGTGACAGAGCGCTGGCTTGGTAAACCGTAGGTCGAGGGTTCGGTTCCATTAAATTTATTTTATTATTACCTATATTAATATTTCATTATGAAAGTTATTAAAAAATAAAGTATATAAAAAAATTTCCACTAACAAAACAAAATATGTATGTTTTCACAAAAAAATTAAAAATAACATTACCATCCAAATGAATAATGAAATAATACAAGGTACTTCCACCCATAAATATTTAGGATTAACACTAGATGAAAAACTCAAATGGAAAGACCACATAAATGTGCTCAAAGGAGAACTAAACAAAAAACTAAACATTCTAAAAGTTATAAATAATAAAAACGTAGGAGCTGATCGTAAATCTCTAAAAAAAATATATGACTCCTTAATCAAATCCAAAATTGAATATGGATGTCATATATATAGTTCCGCAAAAAATAGTATACTAAAACCTCTAAACACGATAAACAATACAGCTATTAGAATAATATCGGGTGCTTTCAGAACAACCCCAATTGACAGCATCTACTGCGATGCGGGGGAACCTAAACTCAGAGAACGTCAAAATGTCCTTTTAGTTAAATACTTTATATCAACTCATGAAAAACAAAATTCAATAATAATCAACAAATTACAAAACACAGCTTTTAAAAACACCTTCCTATCAAAACCCACCCTCCCAAAACCAGCTCCAATCATAATAAATCAAATACTTGAAAAACTTAACATAGACAAAAACATACTTACACAAATATACCATGTCTACAATACACGTCAAATTCCACCATGGCAAAATAATATAAACATTGATTTTACTTTAAACAATATAAACAAAAGTGAAAGATGTAATGAAATAGTGCAACAGCTCTATCGAGAAAAAATACATACAAGATATCCACACCACCTCAAAATATTCACAGATGGATCAAAAACATCAGTTTCAACATCATGTGCATTCATAACCGAAAATGAACAGTTTACATTCAAGCTGAATCCAATAGCCACAATATTCACAGCAGAAGCTACAGCCATAGCAAAAGCGCTTTCACACATATCAATAAACAATAATAACAGTAAATATATTTTAATAACAGACTCCATGAGTGTATTAAAGGCAATTGAAAACCCAAAAACCAATATCTCAATAATTCAGCATATACAGAAACTAATTTACGATCTGCTTAACTACAACATAGAAATAAAACTCTTATGGGTTCCCAGTCACATTAACATTAGTGGAAATGAACTTGCCGATAAAGCAGCCAGAGAAGCTCATACAACAGGTACTGAAGTCACAACAATCACCAAACAAGATGTAATAAAACACATTCAACAAGCATTCATAAATCACAGAAATACAATATGGCAAAATAAAACAAACAACAAACTAAGAAGAATAAAACCCGACACATTGTTATGGACAACATCCCTACAAGAAACCAGAACAGACGAAATCATACTTACCAGACTCCGTACGGGGCACTCAAAACTGACACACTCCTATCTGCTTTCAAAAACACCGCCACCAAACTGCAACTTCTGCAACGCTGCTCTTTCAGTAGATCATATTCTTCTAACCTGCAGAAAATTCATAAAAGAAAGAAAAGACAGTAAACTGGCTAATGATATCCAAACCCTGTTAAGTGACGACAATAACCAAATTCAAAAACTACTTACCTACATTCATAAAACCTCATTATACAAACAACTATAACAAATTTACGTAACTAACAGAAGTCACAAAATTTACAATATCACACCTTTTATTATTATTATTGTTTTTATATAATTACATAACTGTTATCATACTGTATAAATGACTTTATTGTTGTACATACAGTATAATAATAAAATAAAAAAAAAAGTATATAAAGGCATGAGAACAATAAAGAGTAATATAAGAAACTGAATCATTAATGAGTTAATTATTTATTAATTAAAAAATGTAACTATGTTTGTATTTAAAATAAATAAACAAAAAAACTAATATAAAATTTACCAAGGTTGAAACCGAACTTTCGACTTACAGTTTACCAAGCCAGCGCTCTGTCACTAGACCATAAGTGCTGCTGTTGAACACAGTAAATTATTCATATAAGAGGTACCCAAAAATTAATGAAAAACTTCAAATAAATTTTTCTCAAAAATTAAAACGAATGGCGTCTTGCCTTTTTATATGTTTATTAAGAGGAACTTACTCTACAACATATATAAAAATCAATAAAAATTAAAAGATAGTTTAAAATTATTAATTTTTCTCAATATTCTAGCTCTTAGTTTCGAGTGACAAATATTTTGCCGTTTTAAAATGTTAAATTCACAAATGTGATTTGAATTTGAATTGGTACGAAAACAAATTTATTTTTATACTATTTTCTTTTGATATAACTAAAATGTTGCCATCAAGCACAAACAAGTACCTTACATTTATGACCACTACAAGATTATTACAAACAATCTCATTTACTAGCGCTGCAAGTGAAATTATTTTTCATTAATATGGAAACTAGAATTTTCTTTAGAAATATTATGGTCCATGTATTCTAATAATATTCGTTTCCACAGTTGTTTGTATACAGACGCGTTTGCTGTCATTACCATTAAAATCAACCATGTATAAATTTAAAACTCAAATGCAAGGTTGTATTTTATTTCTACTTACATATATACTTTGAATATTCGAGCTCGACATAGAAATGCACTCACACTTCACAATCCTTATTACACATTTTATGTTTCTGAACTGAGCGCGACTAATAATATAAAATGTATTGCAAAAAACACCGTGCAAAACAAAAAAAAGTACATACAACATAATATAATGGTTAAAATAATGTAGATACTTTTTGTTTTTTAAAGTTTACAATATATTGTTTTATTACACTATTAATGGTGGTTACTACTGTATATAAAAATTGACATTATTATACTTTGCCAAAAGTAACTTTGTTGTCTAAAGATGATTTCAATTAGACGTGGGCTTAGTAGCGATTTTTACCGAGCAGTGATCACCGAGAACAGTTAAGCTAAAGAGCAGTTTGTAGTAGCAGTGATCATAGTAGTGATACAATCATAGTTTTTCCTATATATATATTTTTCCTATATATTTAGATGCAAAGATTAAAATGGCCCACCTGTATATATATATATATATATATATATATATATACAGGGTGGGCCATTTTAATCTTTGCATCTAAATATCTCGCCAGGGGCGCCACCTATCAAAAAATTACCTTTTCATAAGTTGTTAGGTACGAAGGGGGACATTAAATGGTGGCCTTAAATTTGACCTTGAATTTCATTTTCAAGGTCATTTTGAGGTCAAGTCGTATTTTTCAAATGGAACAACCTACTTTTTATTTCGGATTCTGAAAGAGCGTGAAATTTCACGTCGAAGATGCTATACACGAATTTTTTTATAATTGACCTTAAGAGGTGTCAAGACCACCAAAGAACAATCAAAAATTATATTTTAAAAGAAAAACCTAACTTTAAAGTGCCGGTATCTTTTGGAGACGTAAAATAGGAGCTTCTGTTCGTTTTTAATGACCTGGTAAGGTCATTCTAAGGTCAAATTTCAGAAAAAAATGACACAAAAAATTTATGAAAAATTAATTTTTCATAACTAATAAATTTCATAGCTAAAAAATGAAAAATTAAAGGTCAATAAAAAAAATTCGTTCATAGCATTTTCGACGTGAAATTTCACGCTTTTTCAGAATCCGAAATAAAAAGTAGGTCGTTCCATTTGAAAAACACGAGTTGACCTCAAAATGACCTTGAAAATGAGGTTCAAGTTCAAATCTAAGGTCACCATTTTATGTCCCCTTTCGTACCTAACAACTTTTGTAAAGGTAATTTTTTGATAGGTGGCGCCTCTGGTGAGATATTTAGTTGCAAAGATTAAAATGGCCCACCCTGTATATATATATATATATATATATATATATATATATATATATATATATATATATATATATATATATATGTGTGTGTGTGTGTGTGTGTGATCTCATTAAATCTCATTAATTTCGTCTCACATTCATATGTCTTCTTAAATTTGTTATTGAAGTTTTATATGATAACATTTGTACACATAATATGTTACATTTAACAATTTTAGTTTCATTGTTGGAATTAAAATAAAACCAAATTTCACTTGTTTTTTCCTTTTCGTTTCAGTTCAAAGAAATACGCATCCTTTAACTAACTTCATACAATTGAAAAATATTTAAAAAGTAGTAAGTTAAAATATTAAGTTACAGTTCTCAATTCTAAGAATTGAATAAGGGCTAATAAATGTATATAGTGCAAACTGTACCTAAATATATACTTACTACCTACCACACTAAACTCCAATACCATAACTGAAAATATGTAAGAATATGTAAAAAAAAATGTTAGTGGACAAGAAGATAAGAACAGGATGAATAAGTCCAAATAACAGTTCTAATAGCAGCGATCACTGTAGGAGGTATAACACTTACCAGAATTTAAATAAATATTTTTAAAAAAAAACAGTTTAAAAGAAGAGTTCCAAAAGAGCAGTTAAGAGAACAGTTAAGTTAAAGAGCAGAGCAATATGTTCTCTGCTCAGTACAAATCACAGTGTTCTAAGTAACAGTGATCACCTGAGCAGTCACATCTATAATTTCAATAGACCAAGCCAGTCATCTCCAATCAAACTAATTCTTATGCATTTCGATTCAGCATGCACTGATTCAATGCAATTATAGTATAAACTCTTTTTTTGGTTTCAAATATTATCGCTCACGTCAAGTAACCGCAAGTCAAATTAATATCTCAACAAGTTAAGTTCCTTTATGAGTCAACTTGTCACTATTTTTGCCTTTTGTGCGTGCATATTAGGGATATACGTGTATACTATTAATTTAATATATTTAATAAATTTATTTCAAATTTCTATTAATAAATAAAAACACTTTGCAAGATACACCAATTTTACCTATGTTACAACTCTTGTGACATGTTTCGATCAATATAACACCATTATGAAACTTACTACCTATTCTTTGAAGTTAAAGATTTCCATATTTCTTCTGAAGTCCATTTTTGAAATACGAGTCCAATTTCAGTTTTACATTGTATTGAAACATTAATAAATACGTTGTCTATTAGGTTCTGTGTTTCTTCTTGTTATTTAAAATACCGTAATTGCGGGTTACTTGAGCCCAGATTTGCAAATCAACTGATAATTTCAAAAATTGAGCGTAACTGTTATACTTATTTGGGATAGGAAATTCAGTATATTTAATCTATATATGACTACGGTTAGTTTATTGTATATTATGGATCTTTTTCTTATGGCTCATAAATTTTATAGCTTTTTAGATTTTGGGCTCAAGTTAATCTCAAGATCGGGTTACTTGAGACCAAACCTAAATTTCCAGGTGATTATCATTTAAAAACAATTTGAAACTATGTAGGATGTTGGTTACTAATTAAAACATTGTACAAATATATAAGGAACTTTACCTATTCAATACTCATCCTGCATAACGTAGCGAATTTCCGTTTACAAAAATTAGTTTTTCTCGGAAACTAGTTGACATAGAATAATAGTTTAAAGACCTTTTTTGTGTGATTTTTTCTCCTCGTTCCTTTTTTTAAGTTAATTTTTTTCATGAAAATTTCGAAAAATAACATGTTTTGGGCATCGTACGTGCCTGGTTAACGAACTTGTCCAACGGTTTAGGACTTTTGGGAATTTCTGCTATAGTCTAGTACCATTTTATACTAAAGTTATAATGGGCTTAAGTTACCCTAATTTTAAGGTTATTTTACTGATTTATCAAAACCTTAATTTAAAAAATTAACGAAATGTTTGGCATATGAACATATCTGAATTTAGTTTAGTAATGAACAAAGTATTAAAATTATACACTTACCTTCCTTTGTAGACTACCACAATTATTATTACAGTCAAAAGTTAGCAACGTAACAAAACATTAATTTCAAACAGAGAGTAAACAACACTTGCCTCACCTCTAGTGTCAATTTTCAGAACTACCTAAACCTATTAGCTAAACATCTAACTTACTTCTACTACTGATTAATATAAGCAGAAAACAGAAAATAATACTTTTTCGGTTTTGGGCTCAAGTTATACTACAGGGCTCAAGTAATGCGCAATTACGGTATTTCTTTTTTTAGTAACTATTGGAAAAAACCCGTAGTTTTGCGGTAATCTATGACTCAATATCTACTACCGGCCATTAAGACCACTGGACCAAAAACTATATTTTTTCTTTTTTAAATCTTTAGAGGTAGCTCTTTCAAATAACACCTTAAACAATATATTAATTAGATTTTTTTTGGAGGAAACTGATTTTAATCCAAATAATAATTATTTTTCTAATCGTTGACTGACGATATACGTGCGTGTCATAAAGACCTAAATGCTAAATTTCAAATTCTGTCATTACATAGTTTTCGAGATAGGTCTCTGTAACAGACGGACAGATAGATACGAAAGCGAACTTATAAGGGACTTATTGTTTAATAAAATTGTTTAGAAAACAGTGTTTACAGAAAACTTTCTTTCTATAACAGACACCACCCACATTATTACTTTTATGCTTTGTACAATTTTTACATTGCGTTACATTGTACATTTGTACAATAAGTACTCTCAGTCACTAGGCTGGTAACTGCATTACTGAAGACGTAATCAAAAGTTGAGTACAGGGGTCAACTTCTCGGTTTACCAGTCTAAAATATTGGCAGTTTAGTACATTCGGCCATCATACTTTCCAAAGGCGAGATTATTCTCTTCAATTCCCGTAACAATTATTACTATTATACAACTAAACAAGTAACTCTCAAGCCGTTACAAAAATAGATGGCTAAATAAAGTGGTTATTTTACATCCCAAAAAGGCCATTAACAGTAAAATGTTTTATTTTTACGAAAATATATGTACATATTAAATGTATTTATATCGAAACAAAAACATAAATATATTACGTATTATAAGTATGCATAGAAAATAATTATTATGTTAAAATTATGTTACCACAAGTTTAATACTTACTTTGCTAGCAATGTGCAGTGTGCTAGCACTTATATATTTATAATAAAAGTATGTGTAGGTACATATGTTTATTACAATGTAATAATTTAAATTGTATCTTTCGAATAATATTTTAATGAGATTGTCGGTTGTTTTAGTCTGCATTCGTATAATATTGTTCCAAGAAATTGCACTGACAAATCGAGGTATATACGTTAGTATGATCGGTGATTACCTAAGCAATACGGTGTGTGTGGTACGAAATTACATTGAAACAATAAAACTGATGCAAATGTATATGATACAGTATTGTATCGTACGATACCTATCGTGAAGCAAGACCGCGTGCGCGTTTGTTATCGTACGTATCGTACGAAAAATTTATATTTAAAAATTAAACTTGAAAGCGAAATGCTTGAATTCAAATAATGTTCACTATCAAGGAGATAGGTATAAAGTGAATCTAAAATGATATCAGTCTATATTTCGTTTCCTTTTTTTTAAATTCTATAAAATTCTATAAATCTCATGCTGAGACAAATCACTGCTATCTTTTAACTAGTGTTGAACTGTGTTGGATATTAATTAAATTGTATGAATATTTCTAGTTTTTCGCTTTTTCTTAAATACAAATTGATAATTTCGTCATTACTCAGAGAGAGATCATTATTAACACTATAACTGGAAAAGTTACTTTTACTAACTCTTTCAGTCCCAAATTATGAAGACAATATTTAAGAAATAATTAATAGAATTTTTCCATATAGGTAGGTATATTTTCCATTCTTTATACAAAAAAGTACTTTTATTAATTTATAATTAATTAAATAATTCATTATAAATTATTGTTCAGGTACAACATTTGATCTTTACAGTCTAACCTTCCTATTAAAACAACTTGTTTTTAGACATTTGAGAGACAGCTGTTACCATATACCGGTAAAATATAAAACTAACAAAAATGTTGTTGCCAAAAATCTCTGAGTTAAGGGGGAAGAGTCGATTTTATAATTTCTATACATTGTTTAAGTTGACGTTATTCAGGAACAATGCTAGTACCGAAATGTCTAAAATATCGTATTGACCTTATTCTAGTTTTTAATACTCCGTATTTTGAGTTAAACTTCAAACTAGTTACATTAGATCTTTACTCAATTTATACATTCGAAAGGGATTAGAAATTAAGTGGAGACGATTTTGCAGAAATAATTAAAAAAGTAATTTTTTAGAACAGTATTGGATTTTATTTAGTATTCTGTTTTGTTCGTTAAAGTATATAATGTTCTACAAGTTGTAAGTGAATGTAAGAATTAAATAAATATGGTGGTATTAGTTTTGAAAAATTATAGCCTGTGTAAATAATAAACGATTCGCCCACTCGTAAACAAAAACTTGCTAAATTCCAAAAATGCCGAAAAGAAAGTATAAGTATTAAATTATATTCAAAAAACAAATATTAATTTTTGTTTGTGCTGAAGTTTAAGTATTTCTAATCAATCATGCCGGTAGGAAAAATAAAATAATTCAGCCGTGAATGGAAGTGGGCAAAAGAGAAGTTTTGCTGAAAGATTTATATTTTCCACATTAATTCTTTTTGCGATTATCTAAAAAGTGGGAGGATTGTGTTTTTGTGCTAGCAAAAAGACTAATCAAGATTTTCTTTAATACGTATACTAAACAGTACACATATGACATGACTATGTAGCTGTATGTATGTATTTGTGCGTACATAATACTTTCGTGGTTTATTGTTAACTATATAATATGTATGCATTGCCAGCCAGTATCTACATTGGAGACGATTATACAGTGAGCATATCGTCAAACGGTGACGATGATATATTTTACTTAAATTGGATTTGTTCCATTATATTCTCTTGTTTCATTACGCAAAGTAAACACATATTTTGTTAACGGAAATTTACAATAAGCAGTTACGTATCAAAAAGATAAGTAAATAAACATTTTTAGAGTATGACTGTATGATATTAACTGCTTCATTTTCAATAAATAGTATGGTATACACCAAGGGATTAAAGTGTGAGTTTTAATCCCGAGTGTGAAGTTTGTTACCAGAGGGCCTGTAAAAGTCCGAGGGCAACAAATCACACGAGGGATGAAAAAACACTTTAGTCCTGTGGTACATATACCTACTATTTTTTGCAATTCCGGATAATTTAAAATTATAAAAATTAAAAATGTCATTCAAATTGTATGTAATAATATTCCATCAAGTATACTTTGGATAAGTCAATCGAATTGTACAATACAATATAACTGTTTACAAGTGTTTCTTTACAGGTTTGAATTTATCTATTATTTTCAATTACTAGCAACGCTATTTAATTTAAGTTAAATTTCTACAAATTGTGCTTGCTGATTGGTTTAAAAGTGGGGGAAAAATAATTTTTAGTCCCTTGGGACTAAAAGTGAATCTTTTAGCCCCAAGGGACAAAGTGGCACTTTACTCCCTATTGTGAGGGACTAAATCATGTCTTTTAGTCCCGGAATTACAAAAATTTATATTACGTAATAGCTACTGGGGTATATTATCGAAATTTAGGAATATTTTTTGTCTGTTTTAAGAAAATAAATATCTCAGATTTCGTTTCTCTCAGTGTTCGGTCGAATAGCCTTTCAGTATCTGATATTTGGCCGAATAGTTGCTGAATATTCGTTCCAAGCCTAGTAATTGCTACTTCATATAATTTTTTTCATTTTTTTTATTATAATTATTTTTTTATTTGTTAGAATTACTATGATTTTACTAACCCAATAATCCATAACTTCTATGACCTTACTACCTGGTGGTTCATTTTCACTATTACCTTACTATATACCCAATCGCCTATAATCGCTGTACTCTTACTACTCAGTGGTCCACAACCACTATGACCTTACTACCCAGTGGTCCATAATCACTATGATCTTACTACACCCAAGTGCCATATAGCTGCTTATATTAAGTTCTCTTTGGGTCTCTAGTACCCTGACGAACAATTTTCACCTCACATTAATATTTATCATAATTTATTAGTATTTGAGAAGAAATTCCTCCAGAATTCTAATAATTCCACATAGCCTACGTTAGCCTGGAATTATTTAGCTTCCCAACAGTAGACAATTTTCGAAATCAGTTTGATAGTAAATTTTGGAGTTTTTGAGATCCCCAGGTCCTGCCGGACCTCACACAACATAGCCAGTATCAATTTGGAACAGTTTAACTTTGTAACAGTGAAAAAATTTTCAAGATCGATTGAATAGTTCACTTTAGATCCTTTTTGCGTCATTAGGGTTCAGGTAATAGTGAAAAAAATTTTAAAATATTTTTTATTACATATATTAGTAATAGATATTTGTGTATTCAATTACAATTTTTGACATTTCATAAGGAACTTTACTAATTAAATATTTTCAGCTAAAATTTGAGTTTATTACATACCAGTATTCTCAGTTCGAATATGTTCAGGTAAATTTTGATAAATTTTATAGTCTGTGTAACAAGCAGTCTTTTCAAAAATTGTTGCTCTGTATACGAAACTGAATAAGTTTTCATATCGCGTATTAAATTGCATTTTTTCTTTCTCTATGAAGTAATTATTTTCTTTCATATGTATGTTATTAATACTTTTATTTTCTATAAATAAATAATTCCAAGATTCCCTCTTTGGGACCGTGAAAATGGTTCTTATTATCTTTTCCTCTATTATGAATACTCTGTTTGATTTCGCAGATCTGCCTCTATGCATAGTAAAACATAATTAACTGTTCATGACTCACATAGTTCTAATACTCTGATTTGAAATAAATATTTAGTTTCTTACATACCTACTAAATTTACTTGATCTTTAAATTTTAAACTACTATTTAGTTTGATTCGTTGATTTTAGTATTGTCCCATCTTTACACATTTCCACACTTTCGTTATACGATTGTCTTTATTTAAAATTCACCATTGCCAGTCATTCCCAGCCTTATGGAACGTATTTCAAATAAGGCGGAATAGGCACGCGTCTAGAGCGGCAAATTTTGGGGGAAAATATAATTTTTAGTATTCACAAGTCTTTTTTTTTTTTACTCGTCACCTATTACTTGATAGAAAAGAAGTTATACGCCGTTTCAAATACAATTGAGTATGAGTCACCGTTAAAAAATTAAATAATTCTTATCTTCGAAACAAATCAATCTTCTATTCTTTTCTAAAAACAAACTGCCAATTTAAATTTACCCATTTGCAACAATGAAAGAGATAACGCTAAGAAAACGGGAATTCCTTAAATTCGTAAATGATGAATCATGCTTAAATTTAAGTAAAATAGATCATACTAAGAAATTTTTTTAAATATTTGTTTTATGGCATTTTTTACAATGCTTCGGGCGGCACTTACAAAGAAAGGTTTTGAACTGTCAATTCGCAATTTTGATGAAACTGGGTATATATGTAGTACAAGCAAAAATAATAGCCCCGTATTTTTTTTTTTGATCTGCCACCGTCGCCATTTGACGGGTGAAAAAAACCCTCAAAATTTGGGTAAAATTTTAATTTTGCTTGATATATTGAAAACGACGGCAGATAGAAAAAAAAACTTCAAATTGCCAAAACACTTCATTTTTAGAGAGCTTTGCTGTTGATGTCTATAAATCGAGGGTCGAACTTACTGGAGGGTCTGTTCAGGTAAAATTTAGGGTAAATTTTGAAGTAGGGTGGACATGTTTTTGTATATAAAAATTTGAATACCATATATGATAACTACCTAAAAAATACTAGTTTACCTGTTTTTGCTCAAAGTTGTAATTTAAAGTCTAAAATCTCAAAACTGGACAGTTAATTTGAGGTGCCAATCGTAATTTTACTGACAATCAGCAAAATAAAAATATTTTTATAAGGTTTTCAGTAAGTGAATTGTCTTGTAATTAATAACTGGCTAAAATATATCAAATTATACTTGTTGATGTCTGACTAAAACTTTAAATTTTATATAAGTAATATTAAAATTTTGTTAAGTCATGCAAGAATGTTGCTTGTACTACATATATACCAAGTTTCATCAAAATTGCGAATTGACAGTTCAAAACCTTTCCTTGTTAGGGTAAATACGTCCCTGAATGAAATAAATCGTCGTGAATACATATTACATTAAAATGAGAATAAACAATGTTCATTGACATTTTTCTTTCAATAAATTGACGTCCGGATAAGTGGATACCTACTGAATAGCCAGCCATATATAAACAATATCTGACGTAACTTAAGTATTGTTATACAACTTGTTAATTATGTTAGGTCTATGTTTGTTTATTTGTCTATTTATTTATTTGTATTGTGTTAGGGTTTGTCTATACCTATTCGATCTGTTGTTATATTGTATAATATTGATATCTATAGTGCCGACAATATTTGTATGTGTATTATGGTAGGTGTAGTTGTACTTCTTATATTGTATCTATACAATGTTTATTTAGTAAATCAATAATCCCGATACCTCGCGTAATGTTTGTTTAATCAATTTATCATCTATAAACAATAATATTGTGGTGTTGCTTGGTTGTTAGTAAGAACAAGTTGTAGGGCCATATTAAGGCGTTTGTTACATGGTGTAATCTGTCTAAAATGCACTTTGTTGGACAGCACTTGTTAAAAAAATTTACAGTTATAAAAAAATTTAGAAAGGGCAAGAAAAACTATTCCAATAATTATGAATAATCGGTAAATATTTTGGGAAATTCTTTTGATTATAATTGTAATTTTCGGGCAAGAAAATCTAGAAAGGGTTTGGTTATTTGACAAATTTCGAAGGAGGGTTTTAAAATATTCCAAATGACTTAAATATAATCCCAGTAATTGATTTTTGTTTAAAATAAAAGCGATTTAAAGGAAAAGAAAGTTTTTTTTTTTATTCAGTTGAATTTTGGTGCGAAAACACTTGGTTACGTGTCAGTGACGTAACATCACGAACCAGTTAGCTTTTTATATTATATACATGATTATATAAGTAGGTATAGTAAGCATAAGTAGTTTTTTTTCAAAAACCAATTTTTAAGAAAAAGCTGATTTTGAGATTAATATAGAGTTATAAACTTGATTTAGAAAGTCATTATTCTAAACGGAAATTTTTTTCCAAAAAGGACATCAAATTTTAAGTTTATTTTCAAAAAAAAAAAAAAAAAAAAATCTGAATAAAAATTAATTTTAGAAATTGCGTTTTGAAAACAATTTTTTAAACTGAAATATCTTCAATTCCTTGAATTAATCATCATCGTTAATTTGAAATTTTTAACGGACAAAAATGTACCTCTGCAAAGAGAAAATAAAACTGGAACTGAAAACCCAACAGAAAATATTACGTTTTAAAGCTTTTGACTTATTTTTTGTTGCCTGGTTACAATAGGATCATGGATAATATGAGTAACGTGTTACAACTACTAGTGTCTGAAAAAAAATACCGAAAACAAAAAGTGCTGCAAGCCAAAGTGAAAAAGAAAAACAGATAAATCTAAATTACTTAATGCTATTCCATATTTTAAATAATAAAGCAAAGATTTTATTTAGCAAAATAATCACGTTTATTTTTTAATTGTGACAATTGTTTCAAGCTTAAAAGCCCATTTTCAAACAAAGTAAGTTAATATTAATAGATTTGCGCGTTACTTTTTGGTATTCCATATTTGTAAATAATAAACAAATAGGTACTTTACTTCGCAAAGTACGACTTTTACTTTTGAAATTGTGACAACATTGTTATTCACTGGTAAAAAAATCTGTAAAAATGTTGCTGGTGATAGAAAATCTCATTTTACTCGAAAATTACATTTTACTAGAAATTGTTTTTTGAAAATAAGCTCTACCTTCATTAATATCATATACATAGCATTAAATAATTTTATGTACGACTGAATCATAAAAAGCCTATTTTATTGCATTGCTTAGAGATATGAAAAAATGTACTTCTTGGCACTAGTTGCATAATGAAAAGCAAAAAGCACAAGTGCCATAAAGAATAGTCTACTTGATAAATTTTATTTTCAACTTTACAATAAACAAAAAACACATTAACTTTAAGTATTATTTTGTATACCATATTTACAAATATTTATATAATTAATATTAATTACACAAACTGAACTACTATTAATATTTATTCTAGGCAATTTCCTCCTCTCGTCTTTAAAAATTAGTAACTTTTATTGAGAAATCTTCTAAAAATGTCGCAGAGTTGCACTTCCCTTTTTAAAAAACGAATTGGATTTCTGCTGGTTTATACAGACATTTAGCACTGTTTGTATGGGCTGTATACCGTTTTAAGAGTTTTTGAGTGCATACCATAAAAAATTGCTTCATATTAACCAATAATGAAACACACGTTTAACGCGAGGTTCTTATTGCCTTGCTGGGCCCATTCTTTTTAACATTCAAGCTCTAATTTTTGAATATATGTAATTATTTTAAATATGCTCTTTTTAAAAAGACTATCATTCGTTGCTCGTTTGACCGTAAGCTTCATTTTCAGTCAAGTATAGTAAATTCATGATGTTCAAAAATTTACAAAAGAGAAAATTACATTAGCTATTTTGTTTTGTATGTAATATAATAATAGTGGAAGCGCTAGGAAGAGGCAATACAATTTTTCCTCTTATTAGTACTTCAAAGATTTAGTAGTTTGAAAATTTTAAAGCATGGAGGATGCTGTGGCGTATCTTTGACATATATTTTCTTAGTTCGTAATTTAGATTTTGTCTCCTAATGTACTCTGAGCTTAACTCTGATTCTGGCTATAACTCTCACGATTCTAGGCAAATTATCAACAATAGCGGCTTGACCTACCTTGTTTTGAACACATAGCTCTGTCTGACATGACATGATTCCCGTGCAGAATTTGATCATTCTGCAGGAACATTGACACAGAGTCGGGTAGCAAACTTGAATAAATCTTGACCGAACTATTTTCAGTCAAACCGTCAGGTAACAAAAAGTGCCCAAAGTTTCCGGCCAAACCATGAAATAGTATCCATTGTCACAGCAAAATTTATGAGAACAGTTACAAAGTATTCATATGTAATCTATCTCGAACGATAAATCTGTCGTGCAGGTTCAATAAACTGTTCTACAAGTTTTTGTAATCTAAATTCTGTTCCTTTACCTATTTAATCGAGGTACTTAGGTTTATACCTAAAGAAAAATCACTTAGGAGTATCTATGTGTTAGTAAGTTTACTAGAATTATTTAAGTGCCATTTTTGGCCGTCTTTTTTCCAGAATATATTTTTCAATTTTGCTAATATTTTTGTAACTTTTATGCAATTTGTTTGATTGTTGCACAGAATAAGATTTATACTGGAATTACGAAATTTCACCTTTCGATTTTGGACGTCTTCAGGGCCGTGGAGAGAAATGGCGGGCCCTGGGAATAAAGCACATCTCTTAAAAATTTCTCCCCGAAAAAATAAGTGACAAAAAAAAAAGATTTTACTTTTTCCCGGGCCCCTACTGACCGCTGCGGGCCCCTTTTTCTCCAAGCCGGGCCCCAGGGCTACAACCTCGGCTACCCCACCCTCTTGTCGGGCCTGGACGTCTTTGTTCTGGAATGAAAATGAACAACCGCTAAGATGGGCTCTGTCGATGAAAACACATTTTTCTATCGGAAATTTTCAAATTATTCTCTCTGCTTAAAAACACGTACGTATATATCTTAGAACATCCAAACTTTTACGAGTAATTTCAGAAGATAATAAAATTTATGACTAAAGATCGCTTTTTTAAAGAGTTGTAATATTTAAATTTGATAAACCACAATGGCAGTAACCTAATGACCAATAACCTTTGTGATTATGTAACCCTGTTCTTGTTTTCGTTTTATAGTCGTGTTCGGGTAATAAAATCTACCCTAATTTTATTTAATAAGTTTTCTTTCTACAGTTTTCATGACACAGAAAAAGAAAATACATATGCTCTAAGTAAGTATCGTAAGTACATCCAATACATATACGTTGTACACCATTAAGAAATGGTAAAATGCACATACAGACATCGATTTGATGATAGCGCAATCGTTACGTATACAACTGAATGTATGTACAGTCATGGAGAAAATAATTGTTACATTATTGTTCTCAATTTATGTTGGGAAATCAGTGTTTTCAAACTGTGCCAGTGTAAAATATTCATACGAATTGATTAACTCCTGTCTTAAATTACGCTAAGTACTAACTCATGACAAACTAAATAAGAAATCGGAATATTAGCAAAGTATACTACTACTCTTTACTTTCCCTATAATTTGTATAAGTAATTTTGTCTGTAGTTATTGCCTGCTCGTACGCATAAATAATTAATAAGAGTTGAATAGTGTACTTCAATTTAAAGTTAAAACTAAAAATTTCACTCAACACTAAATTGAACAAAAAAGATAAATTAAAAACGCTACATCGAAACATGTCACAAGATTTTTTAAATACCCCTGTCGCAACATCTGCATAACATAGCGAATTTCCAAAGGCTGGACACTGGCTCTCACATAACAACCTGTATCCATCTAAAATAGTTTAACTTACTGACAGTTAAAAATTTTCAAAATCGGTTGAGTTTTGACTCTGATGGATCTCATATAATATAGTGTACCTATATCATTAAGCATAAGCATTTATTATAAAGAAATTTAGCAAATTTCTTAATTTTTCTCAAAAACTAGTTCATTTAGAACAATGGTCCATAAAAAGTTAAGTAATTTTTTACGCTCTGTTCGATGGTGTAAAAAAATAAAGAAACCCTTTGGATAAACCACAAAAAATAGCGAAGAATGATCAGAATTTTGGTTTCTAAGAAACGGAAGTGTCTGGCTGACGAACACATTCCAAAGTTTTGGGACTTTTGAACTTCTTGACATCACTGGCTCTAAAACGATGATCTCACAAATTTAATTTTTTCGAAAACTCGGCATCGTAAATGAAAATAGCATAATGATTTCCCGTTTAGTTTTTCGTTACCAGTTATCAATTTTAACTTGGAGCAGCGGCTGTGACTCACTCTATATAATATCCTACCATTTCGGGCGAGTTCTTTCATCAGTACTGCGATTAATTCTTTTTCTCAAAGTGTCATAATTATTTTATCCATAACTTTACAACACAATATGTAGGTACAACATATGTACGTTTATAAAAACGGTAATCGGTTACAGAATTTATTGTACGTAGACTGACAGTAATAACATATAAGTTTTGTTGGTTGTTGGCGCAGTGCCCGGCCATTCGCTTAGCCATGTCTTAACAGCACATTTTATATATTTAGAATTCGAGTTTTATTTATACCTACTGTCCGCCATCTCCGGATGAGCTTTGCATGGTGGTTCCATTTGTAACTTCGCAGTTAGGTATATGGCGTGAATATTGTACAATAGTAGAATTTGTAACTTTATATTCTTGTTTAAGGTAGATATTTAATTCGGATTGTAATTATTAGGTTTGTTCCAACCGATCGCTCTGACTATCAGTTGAACGTCAGACGCATGCAGGGCCGGGCCTATAATTATTATGAGGGAGGCAACTTTGCTGTTGACGCCCTCCCTGAGAAAAACGACAAATTCAACATTTTGGCGCGCTAATATTTTAACCTTATTCTGCAAAAAGCAAGTGACAAGCAAACTACAGAAACTCAAATTCAACATTTTGGCAGCCCCAAAGTTGCGTTTTTGGCGCCCCTAAAACCTTCCATTGGGCATGTGCCCCAGTTGCCCCCCTAAATCCAGCCCTGGGCGCATGTATATTACCACAATACCGTTTCAAAATGACCTTTTGTCGTCCATTTGACTATCGAAAAAAAAAAAATGTTCAAACCGGTTACAGTTAAGTATTTGAACTTATCAGCGAACTATCAGATTCATCTCTTAGAGCCAAGACACACTTACCACGCGATAGCGACAAAATAGTGGCTGCTCTGTGGCCGGTTATGTACGCATGTAGTTTTCTTATGGAAACACAAATTTCAAGACACACGGACTACAACTTGTCGTCCTAGTCGGACACTGTCGCAGTGTGTCGTCTATTATCGTTGGGTGTCGCTATTAGTGGCCGAAACTTGCAACTAGTGGACGACCTATAAGCGACAGTTACATAAGTACCAGTACTACACTGTATATAACAGACAATATTGGTGGGGTTAATGTTCTATAACAGTAATTATACGTCACTCGGCCACTAAAAAGTGGCTCGTAAGTGGTCGTCTAAAACACCCGAACGAGAGTACAACTACACGATAACGACAAAAAAGTGGTCGTCGCGTGGTACATGTGTCTTGGCTTTTAGTTAGTAGCATGGACAGATTGTCAAAAACTTGCGCAGTGCGTATTCCTGTTAAATTATTTTCAGTTTTTGTACTTACCTTGTAATTCTATATAGGTAGATCATTCTTGTTTCTAAAGTCTGAATACTAAATAAATTATTTATCTTTCCATTAAAACATTTTCAATATTATAATTATTCTCTAGGTACTTTTTTTAGGAGGAGGGGGGGGGTGTAAATATGTATCAAAATGAGTGACTTCGAATTTAATTTTGAACACTTCAACAAAGAAAATTATGAAATTCATACGTTAGCTGACTTATTTTAAATAGACATGTTGCAACAAGTAAATATTTCTGATGGGTTTCAGCTGTACTGATACGAAATTGTGACATGCGCACTTAAGTGTTTGTCAACTAGTACACGAAATAATCAGAAAAATACGGTAGGAACAAACCTATTGATTTCTAGAAAAGTATAAATTAATAGAGTTAACAATTTGAATAAGCCGATTTGATATAATGGGAATTGCTTTTAAGCCATTTGTGTCATAATTTATGACATTTTTATAAGAATTCATCCAGACTACTTTAAATTAGTATTCTATTAGTCGAAGCGTTTACCGCACATTTTTGACCGGTATAAAATATGGAGTTAGTTTTTGAAAAGACAAAAAATGAAAGGGAGCAGTAAAACAAACACGAAAGATGTTGACCAAATCCCAACGGGAATCTAGTAAATGACCTAATTTGTGTTCAGCTCTACTCGAAATGACAATTGTTTTTGTTATTTAGGCAAATAAAATTTTAATTAAAAGAAAAAAAATAAGATTCGTAGTTAAAATTACCGCTGTTTGGAGTTAGTTTAAGACTGTAATCTGAATGGAGTGGAACAAATAGTGCTTTCCCGAATGTATATTTTCTACAAAACTTTCAACAAGAAATTTAATCGGGATGGTCTACCAGAGTTTCATCAAAATTATATAGTCTTCCATACTGCTGTCTTTAATTTTTCTGGATACTGGATATTAGTCAAAATTTTACGGGCAGCTATTGGAGTTTGTCTGTATGAGATGTTTTATACGGAATTATTAAGGGTAATTTCAAGAGAAGCTCACCACATTTCATTTATTTTTATTTATAAAGTCAACACAATATAGAATGAGATGAAAACAAAAAAGTATGATTTAAAGTTTTATTTACATTAACCATGGAAGAAGGAAAGGTATACAATATTGTAAAGGAAGGAACATTTCCCAAAATACTGATCATTGATCAACATATTATGAATATTAAACCTGCTTATAATGAATGACGTCTTTTTGTAAATAAACAGTAAGGATTTTAATGTATAATTAAAACATTGCCATTGCTTTTAAATCAATATATTTAGTATATTTTTCTTATAATTGTTTCTATATAAAAACATAAACAATTAATTAATTATTTTCAATATCTGTTCTATTTGATTCAATAATCCACTCCTTAAGAATGCCGTTCGATTATTTTACCAATTAATTTTTCGAATTCTTAATTGTCTACTAAATCATTGTATTTTTTAACGATGCCGTGCCTAAGAATATCATAAATTACTATAAACTGAAAACAAAAATTGCTCAAATTAATCGATTACTTACAATTTATAACTATTTTTGTAAAAAGATTATGTTTTGGTTTATAGTTTTGTACCACTAATAAGACAAATCTTTTTGATAAGGGTAGATACAAACATAAATAAAACTATACAGTTATTAAATTGTCATTTTATTAATAAATAAATAAATACAAACAAAATACATAATTTTGAAGTTAAATTTTTATACGCTCATTAATTTTAGATAAAAGACGCTATTGAAATGATTTGTCAATATAACCTATAATTTAATTTTTACATAATTTTATTTTTTACAATATTTTTAAAATTTTTACCGTTATTATCACATATATTAAATAAAAAACGAATTCCTAATTTACGTAGAGTAATTCCTTTTTCGGAATTTCCTTTACTTTGTGTAATGCCAAAATTGGTATTTTTACGCTTATTACGAGCCTATTTTTTAAATGAAAAATTTTGAAAAATTAACAAATTTTCGCTAGAAATGGTAGCATTTATTGATAGATACAATATTTACTTACCCAAATATTATAAAATATTATATTTATGGAGTATTACGTTTACTAATATTTTTTTAAATTTAATTTTTTTATAGGAACGATGTTATACACGCTCTGGTCGCGTGTTTTAGTGTCCATTTACTCTTTTGTTTTTTATTTTTTGTGATACATTCAAAGGAATCTACGTATTCATTCTAACATATCATATTATATTATATCTTGTCTCTCTCTTAAGAAATAATCTCCATCCATATTCTTCTATATCAATGACATTAACAAAATGTGATATTTTATTAAAATGGTTATAAAATCTAAACATTATAAGATTACATAAAATAAAAACTTTTTAAAAATTATATTTAGAATTGCATCTGTTCCGATGAGCTTGGGTATAAGTTGGGCGTATATTAATAATCTTAATACTAAAACCGAATTAATTTTTTTTCTAACTGATTTTTTTTTTTTTTTTTTGGAATAATTATGGTCTCAATTTTTTTTTTTTTGGACTTTTAGTAGTTCGTTAACTTACCGTAAACTTAATACTTATAACGGTCCCAATAAAGATACTGAAATATAACTTCGCCAATCAGGGAAATGGTTTCAAAACAAGAAAATATTTAATTTACAAATATTTCAATAATTTATTTTGGTATTTAAGTTTTTTATCATTTTTCTTTTCAATACAAATATTTTGTACAAAAATTAAAATCAAATTAATAACATTAAAATTAATTTTTACAATATGGTTAATATTAAAGTAGATTATATTTATAATATAAAATTAGCTATTTAAGCTAACAACCCTAAGAATTAACACGTTGACGGTCATGAGAAATGATGACAGTATGCTCAACATACACTTTTTTGGCAACTAATACACTAATATTGTTATAAGGTATAAAAACTAACTTAACGCTCCTTTTCTGGCTAGACACAATAGGTACGATGTTGGTGTGCTGCACAATGCGTAATGTATTCTAGAGCACACTTCACCACTGCGATAATTATTATATCTAGACAGAGAGCGAGCTATGTTGGTAATATGGAATTGTGGATGCGGTATAACGCTGTATCGTAGTTAGTTAGGTCTCAGTTGACGCTGTATGACTTTGGTGACCCTCAACGTGTTAATAAATTTTAAATTAATAGTAATAATAAATTTATCGAATCTAAATTAATTCTGCGTAATTATATACATAATTTATAAAAGATGTTAACTTCTTTTGTTGAATAACTGTTGCAAATTACAAATGTAGCATACAATATGAAGTACCGAGCCTTGATAAATGTAGAGTACGAGTGATCTTACTTTTCTGTTTCAATACTTTTTCCATGCACTGTACAATTGTTTCCAAATTTGTACAATAAATAAATTGATGGTATTTATTTTTTGACACAATTTAAAATATATTTTCTTAAAATTTCCATTAGTGAAGAATTAATCATTTAAATTGTTGGTTTACGCAGTATTTGGTGTTATGGTCGTAAATCACTAAAAATTGAAAATTATTTATTTTAAATTATTTTTTAATATTCGAAAGAAATTTATTTTTGTTGTCACAAAAGAGCCGAAGAATATATTTTTAATAAATAATTTATGGTTGTAAATAATTATTATAAATATTATTCGGTTAAGTCTATGTAATATATAATGTTCGAAATTTTGCGGTGCTGACAGGACCGTACTTATATTTTCAAAACTTAAATGGTTAGCAAATCGGGGTAAATATATTTTAAAAAAAAAATTGTATCGGTATATTCTTTATTAACCATCAGTTGTTAATAAAAATTAGTTTCAAGTTACAAAAAAGCGTTGTTTTAAAAAAGTACAAATATTTTAACTTTTTTTAAATTAAAATTGTTGAGAATTTGACTGACTGACTGTATCTTAAAACTTGTTAATAAAAAAATAACCTGCCATTTAAAAAAAATATTTTTACGAAAAGAAAATAATGTGTTGTCTCTCTCACATTTTACTGGAAGAAAAAAGACAATTGATACACATAAATCATTTACTTGTAACATCAAAAAATACCTTACAAAATACATAAAATTAAAATCAGACAAACAAGTTATGACAAGAAATGTATACACGCATATCTAAAGTATATTCTAAATATACCGATATGAAAGGGTATTCCCCGTATATAAGTATCCATAATTACCTATTGCTTATACCTATCTAAAATCGCATCAAAATGTTTTACCTAAAAAAAATAAACAATTTTTAATATTTAAAAAAAAATTAAGACAATATTGTCAGCCCCGCAACCTTTGCGATCAATAGTATAATATGATAAAAATTAGGGCTGAAAATTCTTTAAAAATTGCTTTTAAAATTGATTTTAAATATTACATATTATTCATTTTACTGTTTAGTATTATAAAGGAAATGTTGTAAACAGAATATTAATAAACAGAAATTAATAAGGTATATATATTATGTACGAGCGGAAATTCATATCAAGAAGACTATACTTTCAGTCTGTCTCTGACATTTTTCATCGATTTTCTTATGAAATATTGTTTTTTACTTTCCATAAACTTTGCTACGATACAGTTTAAAAAAAAAAAGATGAACGTTAGATGGAACATTCTGTAGTTCAAAGAAAGGTGTGGTTGTGTCAGTGATTTATATGAGCATGGCTTTATTTTTTCGTCTGTGGTATAGTTCAGTAAGTTTAAATATTCGATAAACTGAAAACTATTAAAAAGAATTAAATTTATTCTTTGAGAAAAGGTTTAAGAAAAGTCTTCTCATATATTCTATTAATTTTAACTAAAAACGAAACCTACAAAACTAATTGAAACATTTCAAATTTAGAAAACAAATTTTTCTGTTTTGACTTTTTTTAGTTGGAAATATATTGTGTGCGTCAATAAATGTATACAGGTTGGTCCAGAATTTTGTACCTTTTGATACACTTTTGTCCAAAACTTAATACCCAATAAAGGAGATAACGTAAAGCCATTTTTTAAAAATATTTACCAGGCGATAACTCGCGCGTATCACCCAAAACCACCCATTAATCATGAGTGATAAAACAAATGTTAACATAAATTCAATTAGCCCAATATTAAATAGGCACCTTTAAAATATCACTCCGTGATTCAAAAACGCCTGAAAAATATTAAATTTGATTATCCTAATATCAATTAAGCATTCCTAAAATATCACTTCGTTATTCAAAAGCGTCTGTAAAATATTTAAAAAAGAATGGTTTCCATTTCACCCCTTTACAAGGTTGTATTATGGGCGCAAGCACAAAAGACCACCGGAAAAATCGGTGAGGGGAACACAAATTGTATTAATTACATAGTTACCAACCAAATGAAGTAATTATGTTTTTATGTGAGTGAGCAAGTAAACTTCTATTTATTAACCATAGAATCATACGTACTTGTCAAATTGACGATCAAACTTCTCCATCTACTCCAGTACTACAACTTGTCGTTGCTTGTCTGTTCTAAAACTTCTGGTATCTAATTTATTTGTTATGATAACACAAAAGATGTATAAATTTTGTTTATAGTTGCCGTCTTTTTGTTTATATTAAAACTATGTGCATCAATTTGACGACGATGTATGATTAACATATGTTTTTTTTAAAGATTTTGTACTTCACATATAAAAGTTTTCCTAATTTTTCTAAAATTTATTAAAGATATGGATGTTATAATTAATTTATTCAATGATAATGATAATGTGAAAGATGACTACAGCTGTTTGACTTATAGAGACGACATAATACTGAAGTTTTAATATATTGAATCGAAAACCAAAGAGTGCCTTTCAAGTGACTTAATAAAAGATTAACAATTTATTTTGTGGAAAATATTTTAATTTTTATTATTTTTGAGGTTTTATTAGAAAAAAATTACTAAAAAATTCTAGACAATTTACGAACCTGTCTAATGAGGAAATTACCACATATCTACGGGAATATTTGTGACCGAGAAATTTCACATTCTGTAAGGTCACACATGTCCACCGACTCATAATAGTTCTTAAATTAATTATTTGAAAGACATGTCTTATGATACAATTGATGTATTTATCTATTTTTTAATTTTTATAATGAAAATAGGCTTTGATAAAAAGATTAAAAAAATTAATAGTTACCTATTTATATTAAAAAATTTTTCCAAATGTAATTTTTTCAAATATTTTGTTTGTTTATGTAGTATTGTTATGTAAAAAAATATTTTTTGCAAATTGATGACGATGTATGATTAACGTTTCTCGTAGACCAACGTATGATTCTAAGGTTCATATGATAGACAAAGCTAAATGCAGACGTAGGTAAGAAGGTTCTATTTAGCTTGCGCCCATAATATTTCCCTTATTAATGAATTTTGGAAAGAAGTGCACACTTATATAAAATTGTAGGTACCCTTATTTTTGAACGTACTATCAATTCTCGCAAATACGGTATAAAGTTATAGATCACCTTCTATATAGAAAAAAATTAATTTTAAGAAATGAAAAAAAATTTCAGTTTTTGTTTTCTCATTGGAAAATTGTGAATAAAACTGGAAATGTTACATTTTCTGCATACAATTTGTAGTAACGAATTTGTTATCCTTATTTAAATTATTTTATATTTTCTGTTTTGCAACAAACAGTTACAATTAGTTATACAAAATCATACAAAATATATACACATACATGTAATGTAAAACTTGTGTTATTTTTGAAATAGAAAAATTAAAAAAAAAAAAAAAAATCAAGGAGCTATATTAAAATTGTGTCAAAAAAATTTTACTATTTACAATTCTACAATAATATATTTGTATGAAATAACATTGTAAATTTTTTATAGAAAAGCCTTATGTGAGAGAATATTTGGAATAAACATTATTATTCAATGTACTTGAATGTATGACTAAGAAAGTACGCATGAACGGAAACGGCAAAAAAGTTGCTTACTTGAAGAAAAAGGTGACGGAAATTGGCTCTCATACCAGTTTATTCAAATTTTCATTTACTAGCGAGATCAGCTGAAACTTGTTGGGTTGAGGATTAAAAAATTTTTGAAGTGAAAACTTCTACAACAAGAATAACTTTGCTTCAGAGTGTAACGAAATTTGTAGTAGTTTCTTAGGTATAAACGGGCAGCCAGATGTTATAGAAATCCCACTTCAATATTTTTTTTTTTTTTATGTAATTAAAAATAGTTGGCGTGTTAGGGATTTTTTATTTTATTTTATTTATTTACTACTTTCATAACAACAAAGGTCATTAAGCAGCTAGTATAAGTATAAAATATAAGTAAATGATTTAGGGATTTTAAATCTCAAAAATTGTGAAATTTTTTTCAAAATAGCTTTCCTATCAATTATCTTTTGTAAATAATAAAATTTTATCTAGCAAAAAACCACGTTTATTGTTTAATTTTGACAATTGTTTCAAGCTTTCTAGCTCATTTTCAAACAAAGTAAAAACTATGCCAACTATATGCTTTATGTGTACTAATTTTAGTAGTGGGGGATGACAGCAGTAGTGGGAGATAGGAATATTAGGTGAGTACAGAATGATGGAAAAAAAGTTTGAACACAGGTTTCAAGCACGCGACAACTGTCCCCCTCCTCTCTTAGCGATACCTTTAAATGTTGGTTTTTCGTGTGTTTTGAGAATTGCCCCTTTAGTTGCGTGTTAGAAAAATATTTTTTTAAAATTTTTATCCCGTTAACTATACGTCAGAACTATCAAATTTTGATACTTTGTGCCACAAATTATTCTAGAATATTTAGAATGCTCTAATGCACCAGTCACTTTAGTTATGTATATTAAAACAATGAAAATTAATTGAAAGTTTTGTATGCTCTTAACTTTACATTTAAACTAACATAACACTTAACAATCGTTTGCCCTGAAAATTAATTGCGCATGTAATGTCAATTTTTAATTAATAATAACATTTATTCCTGAAAAACAAAAAGTACAAAACTGTACTTATATGAATATAATCTACAATAATTGCGTATTCGTAAACGAAGTAAAGAAACTATATATATATATATATATATATATATATATATATATATATATATATATATATATATATATATATATATATATATATATATATATCAAATGGTCATCAAGAAATTCAACAATTTTAAAATTAAGTGTTTGTATGAATGTTCAAGAGTTTGTGATTTTTTGAAGATTTTCTTTAAAAATTTTGATTTCAATTTTAAAATTGTGAAGTTCCATTCTAATCATCAATTATAACATTTTTAAACAATGAAAAAAATTATATTTTGATGATACTTTAAGATTTAAGGTTAGGAAATCAATTTTAAATTTTGGTCATTGGAAAAATTGGTTTTAAATTTTGTTAAATACTTGTTGATTCAACTGATATATAAGAGGATTACTATTTTTGTTAATTTTTAGAGCATTTTATATTTACCAGCGCAGTCACACTGACTTGTGTTTGATTTAAATCGATTTTATTTTTTTTTCATCCAGTTGTTATTTAATTATTTATGATTTTTTTCTTTTTTTTATGTTATAAAGTTGAGAACAATATTAAATGGACATATATTTCAAAAATAGTTTTGTAAAAAAATATAAATTTATCTGCTGGAAAGTAAGATAATTCATGGCTTATTTTAAAATTGTCTCCTTTCCTAGTTTCTTCGGTTGTCTCAAGTTTCTTTTATCTTGCCAAGTTTTAGATTGGGTTCATATCGTATAATTGTTATGTAAGATATAAAGCAGAGTAATAAAAATTATAAAATATTACTTTGAACGGAAGTAATCTATGTCCAATTATCTATAAATATTAAAAACAATACATTTCAACAGAGAAATGCAAGTATATTTGAAAGCAGAATTGAAATATTAGTCTCATTAAATTTTTGTCTTCCTTTTACTGTCTGCAGTCTTTATAACGTATCTAGGGAATAGGATCAGTTTTTTCTATACCCAGACATAAATAACTGTACGTCTGGAAATAAACTGCGCAGTGACCATTATTATATTTATCAAATATGAAAGAAATAATATATCTATTATAAAATTCCAGCAAGAATAATATTTTTAGGATATCCTATAGCTGGAGAGGATAACCATTTGTATGATCCCGTTAGAAGAACTTGTCCGCGACCGACAAATTGTTGTGATTTAGTGAAAAATTTTATAGACATATCTTGCATACTTTTTTGTGAAGAGTGAAATTGTCTGACCTAACACGCTAAAGTGTAACGCTTATGGTTAAACTCGAGTAAAAAAGCCGGGTGTAACCGATAAAATTGCTCGAAAATGCCGAGTGTAATGGGCTCAATAATTTGTCTAGATTTGGTTACGTTAAACTGACATACATATAGAATAACTCTGCCAATTTTATTCTTTCAAAAATTTTCGTAAATTCCAATTTCCAAACATTTAACATGGAGATGGTCTAGTGATTGACAATTTCGATTTTTGTCTGCCGATCGTAATTTTAGAACCTACCTTAATTTAT
Source organism: Brachynemurus nebulosus (assembly GCA_035578155.1). Classification (NCBI taxonomy): domain Eukaryota; kingdom Metazoa; phylum Arthropoda; class Insecta; order Neuroptera; family Myrmeleontidae; genus Brachynemurus; species Brachynemurus nebulosus. The sequence continues at coordinate 33,938,619 of JAPWDM010000006.1, forward strand.
AAGAAAATTATTTTACGTCCTACTGTCCAGATTGCCAAATATGGTACCATTTTCTCTGGGATGGATTAAGCATTACTATAATTTTTTCTGTAGCGTCTATGTTCGGGACAAATTGGTTAATCCTAGAATCATACGTACTCGTCAAAATGACGAACGAACTTCTCTACCTGCTCCAATACTACAACTTATCGTTGCCTGCTTGTTGTGAAACTTCTGTTATCTAATTTATTTGTTATTATAACACAGCAAATGTATAAATTATGTTTCTAGTTGCTGTCATTTTGTTTATATTGAAATAGGGTGCATCAAAAGGACGACGATGTATGATTAACGTGTTTTTTTTTTTTTTTTTTTTTTTTTTTTTTTTTAAGATTTTGTACTTCACATATAAAATTTTTCCTAATTTTTCTAAAATTTATTAAAGATGTGGATGTTATAATTACTTTATTCAATGATTATGATAATGTGAAAGATGATGACAGCTGTTTGACCTATAGAGACAACATAATACCGAAGTTTTAATATATTGAATCGAAAACCAAAGAATGCGTTTCAAGGGCCTTAATAAAAGATTAATAATTTAATTTGTGGAAAATATTTTAAATTTTATTATTCTTTGAGATCTTATTCGAAAAATTACTAACAAATTTTAGAAAATTTACAAATGTGCCTAATGAGGAAATAACTACATATCTACGGGAATATTTGTGACCGAGAAATTTCACATTCTGTAAAGTCACATATGTCCACCGACTCATAATAGTTCACAAATTAATTATTTGAAAGACATGTTTTATGATGCAATTGATGTATTTATCTATTTTTTAATTTTTATAATGAAAATATGCTTTGATAATTATTTTGATAAAAAAATTAATAAATATTTATATTAAGAAATTTTTCCAAATCCAATTTTTTTAAATAATTTGTTCGCTTTTGTAGTATTGTTATGTAAAAAAAAATGTTTTTGGCAAATGAACTCCAAAACTCTCCGTAAAAAGTCCATTCGTCAAAATGACGCTGAACGCTGAACATTTCTCGTAGACCGACGTATGATTCTACGGTTAAATTTCTGAAATACGAAACAAATCAATAAATTACAATACATTTTAATTTGGAATTTTTGGAATTCCTGACACTGCCTGGTATCAATATCTAAAAATTCAAATTTTAATGAGTCCAGACTCATTAATAAAATCGTTGGGTTTTTAGGATCTAGCTGAATATTTTTTTTGTAAATGTAATTCTCACCACTTATTAGTGAAGTGTTTTTGCACTAAGACATTCATTCGTGTAATTTGGTTGCAGAATTATTCGTGTCAACAAGTAACTATATAGTTTACATTAAAAACTTTTCTTAATTAGTTCATATAACTTGTTCATTAAGATAAATATTGCACCAACAACTTCTAAGAGTTTGTAGGAAACTCTATTTACTTTTAAACCTTGTAATTAACCCCGTGTATATTATCCGTGGATACTTAACAAAACCGTTTGCATTTTAAGTCATCAATTACACAACTTAATTCACTTGAATCAACAAAGTATTTTTTTTTTAGGAAATTGAGAAATGGACTTAATAGTAGAATCATCTGTCGTTAGATGTCATCAATTACACGTTTCACTTGATTTGAATCAAAACGATTTGGCCGAAAAGTGTTTTTCAATAAAAAAGTATCATAAAAATATAATTTTTTTTTATTTCGTTTCTATTTTTATAAGAAAATTTTTTATTTATATACATAAATAACGGTATTTATATATATTTTTTTTCAATATAATATAATTTAATTCTTTTTTTTAGAATATTCGATATTTCTGTATTTGTTTTCTTTTTTTTTTACATTTAAACTGGGAATATAAGTAGGTATGATTTTTTGGGAAAAGTTATATTATGCTCCTAAACGTAAATGATATATTTATTAATATATTTTGGTAAAGGTAGGTTCACATGATGTATGTAGTGGTAGGTATACATTAAGAAGAGTATGAATTTATTTATAATACGAATATGTATATTATGAATTTGTGTATTGCTTCTCAAATATAATATAGTTTTCTTTTTCTTAATTTATTTTTTTTTTATTTTTATTATAGTAAATTCGTTTTTATTTATGAAATAATAACAACGACAGAGATAACAATATTTGTTGATAAGGTGAAGATTTTTTTAATGTAAAAATAAACACTAACATCTTATATTAATGTACGCGCACATAGTGTAATTATAGGTACGTACGTATTTTTTCATGATTAAGTCGAGTTTAGAATTTTGTCGGTTCGAAGAACTTACAATTAATGTTAAAGCGAATTGGTTTAATTTTTTTTATCTGAAGTTTGAAAATAATTAATGAATACAGTTGACCAAATAATATTGTAAAAATTACCTATTATCGGATAATATACGATAATTCAATTGTTTAATTCTAAATGTTTAAGTGGGACCACTAGTGTGACCGCCTGAAAAAAAGATGATTTTTGGGAATTTTTTTAAAGAAAATTACTATATGGTATGTTTTAATATTTTCAGAATTTACTTGCTGATATATAATAAATTCATGAAAAAATTTTTGGACCAAAAAATTGAAAATTCAGTGAGTTATTCGAGATCTCACAAGGCTCCAAAAAAAAAAGGTTCCCCCACTGCTGCAGTGATAACGGCCTTCACACTGCCTGAAATCAAAAAAACCAAAAAGCCTACTAAACTAGAAGGTATGGTCCGTACCGTGAACCTCAATCGAAAAAAAAAGTTGAAATTTAACAAAATGGCGGAATTTTTTAAAAGAAGTTTCAAATTTTGCGCGAAAATTTGATGGTTTTTGGCTTCCGAATATTACATTTTTTATTCGATCGGAAAACTGGAGGTTCATGGTACGAAGAAACATATATAAAAGAAGTTGCAAAAGAATCACATCGATCGAATGATTTGTCTTCGAGTTATAACTGCAGCAAATTTGAAAAATACAGTTTTTCGTAATTTTACCTTTTAGTTTTAATCACTGAGAATTTTTACTAAAATTATTTACGATGTACTCACTATAACAGTCATAGTAAAACTAGATGAGTTGTTTAAATGTGCCAGGGTCTAGCTTCTTTCATAACATGTGACTGGCAGCCACGTCCGGAAATTCCCGAACTATCAACCTTCATATATTTCTCAATACCTCAAAGTTAACAATGAAAATCAGAATCCACTCTTCGGATGGCTGTAACTCAAAAACTATTTCAGATATGCACTTGAAATTTTACTATGTTATTTTTAAGGGTATAGACTATCGAAATGTGCAAAAAAATTTTCCAATTTTGTGAAAACGTCACTCTAGTGGTCCCCCTTAAATGATATAAAGATGCTGCGAAGTAACAAATAAATAGTTCAAACTGGGACAAAAAATGGTCATTACAACACTACAAAATAACCAACAAATCAAACATAGACAAATAAGGCGGTATTGCACAATAATATTTACAAAGACTGCAGACTAGAGATGTGGCCGGGAGTAATTTTTTTGCCCTGTTCCTGGCCAATCCTGAGAAAAATTGTTAATTCGCGTCTCAACCCCCTCACGCCAGATTTATCAGAGACCCGAAGTAAAAAATTGGGTCCCATTGGGAGTTACATTATTTTCAGTGTCATTCCCGCTTGATCCCGATCGCGTAAAAAAATTTTTATTTCCACCCGCCTTCAAAAAAAATTAACCCGCTCCTGTTGGGACCTGGTGAAAGGACGAAAAATTTATATTTTGGTTATTTCTTTAGAAAAACCACCTTTTGTATCACTTTGACTCTTTGAGACAAATAAGTCAAGTTAAAATTTTACATCAATGGGTCAAATTTAGATTTTTTAAGCCTTCATCCCGGTTTGCTTCTGTCAAAATAGTGATACCCTATAGTTTTAAAAGACATGGTTGAGAACTAATAATTAAACGATAATAAAATTAAATTGAATGAATTATTGCAGCGAATCTAAAAGTTTTATTAAAATCAGACTTTTTTTATTGGCTTTAAATAATATTTTTTTTTTATTTCATTTTTTAAATTTTATATTTGGTATAAGGTCGACCGATTTTAGTCAACTGTATTCCAAAAAAAAAAATTTAAATTTGATGAAATTGTAGTGATTTTTGTAATGAAATCTTTTTAAAAAAATAGAGAATTTTGAGCATAGAATTTAACTAGTAAAACAGAAAATAGTTATTTCTATAATTATACAAAATTTTATAGGTAATGAAATCAGGAAATTGGCGCTCTTTTAATTTTTTTCTATATAAGCAGACACGGCAGGTTTGTGTTGGTACTGTGATTTCCAATGGTCAGTGTTGTCTAATGCAGCGTTTCTCAATCTTTTTCTAGTCATGATCCAATAAAATCTTGGATAATTTTGTTGCGGACCACTCACATGTAGAATTAAATAATATGATGATTTTTAAATTATATTTATATTTTATATGAATTGTAGCTTTCTGACTGTTTGATCAACCGTGTAATTCAAATAAATATTGACACTTTTCTTAAACATTATTGCTTGGAGTCATTTCCGTCATTAACCAAGATAACTTTAGGTCGTTTAATTATGAAATATCGTATTCCGACTACTGGGTCAACCGTGTATTTCAGACGGATATTGATACTTTATTAAGCATTCCAGAAATGTTTGAAAGAAATTCTTTAGATTTTAATAGAATTATTGTAGCTTAGAATCATTTCCACCGTCGCATCAGTTGGAAAACATTAGGTCGTGTAATATGAAATGTCGTTTTTCGACCATCTATCCGTAAAATTAGGGCTGCTGTTTTATTTTTTTTAAATAAAAAAGATTGTGCTGAAGAGCTGTAGTGCTAGACGGGTGCTATTATGTGCTACAAATAAAAAAACTAAATTTTATTAAAATATGAAAGTGGAACGCAAAAAATAAAAATTATATTCATTTTTGTAATTCATAGAAATTCACATATTTTTCCACAGTACTGGATCTTGTTATCAGTCCACTGACAACCTGATTCTGTTCGGAAGACAATTCGAATATCAAACAAGAGGTATGTATATTTTATTTTGGTCGAAAACGCGACTCCTTCTGTGAGTATTTGTTTTACAATTAGAATATACAATAGAAAAGTGTACTGTAGAAATATTATCTGGCTAGGAGTAGTAAGGGTACTCTTTTTGGGGGACTCATAAAGACGAAACCATTCATTGCATATGAAAATTTGTATAAATATAGAAATGAAATAATTATTACATTTATTTCTATTTTTGAATTATTATTTATATTTTATTTTTTTTATAAAGTTAATAAAACTATAGATGAATGTACAAATTTTAAAGACAATTAATTTATATTAAGATCGTAATAATAATTAGTGTTAAACACGATTTTGTTAAACTTTTGTAAAATTGTTTATTTATTTTAAATATATTTACAAATTTTTCATTTAATGATTATAAATATTTGACCTTTTTTTTTAAATATAAAACTTTAAAGACAAAATTTATTAATTAATTAAATTTTTAGCTATATTCAGTTCATTGTCAATTGACGACGTATTTTTTAAAACATTAATAAATAAATTCCAATAAATTTTTTACTTTATTTAGTTTTAAACACTAACCCGTTTATTCCGATCGTGAAATCACACTATATAGGTATATATAATATTGTAACATAATATTAAAGATATATATTCTCTATAACATACGTAGTAATGGTATCGTTCGTGTCGGGGGAATCCCACGGGACCCGATACTATAGAGTGAGTGTCAATAACATCACAGTCCATAATTTTATTTTGTCTTTTCCTCGACAACTACAACGACGACAAGGGGATGATGTAGTTGTAATCATAGCGTCCGATATGGAAGACGACGTCGCTGACAAAATTGAATTGAACAAGGGATCGACAACGGTGACGATGACGATGACGATGACGATGATGCACGAAGGGAACACGACAGGGTGTGGGGACGATGAAATAGTACATCACGTTGCGATCACGTCCCCGTGTATCGACAGTATGTGCGACCCATCACATCTTCACGTGGGATTGTGTCCTCCAACGGTTGAACGCCCGCCGCCACTAATTGGTCCCGAACCTGGAAATGGAAAAATTATTGAGGAACGGGTTGTGTGATAATTGTGTACGTGATTATTAAATTGTTACACTTCTGCATCGTGTCGGTTCGTTCGTGTAAAGCCGGGTCTACATATAACGAACGAACGCGAACGAATGCGAACAAACATGAACGAACGTGAACCAACATGAACGAACATGAACAAACAAAAACAAACACAAACGAATGCGAATGAACAATTAATGTCAATTCGTTGATGTTCGTTTATGTTTCGGCTACACAATAATTTTTTAAATAAGTTTAATAAATTTTGAAATGAAAAGTTTTATGGTCTACTAATATCGCCTACATTATGACACCAAGTTTATCATGCGATCTTTAAAAACCAACAAATTAAAAAGATCTTGATAGATGGTTTTGTTTCATAAAAGCAAAACTCGTTATAATGCCTCTAATTTACTAACTGAGTTAATTTGTGAAAATTCCAAATTTTTTGGAAGTTTTACAAGATCATCACTATCAGATTTTGAAAAGTTAACTGAAATAGTTGGACCAAAAATATCTAAACAAAATATACACTTATTGTCGGAAAGCAATTCCTGTTAAAAGAAAGACTTCAGTGTTATTAGACATTGCGACTTCTGTTAATCAAATTTTCCCTCTAAAGATTCCCACACGTTATTTCTTTTCTGGTAATTTTGTAAAAATTATCTAAAACATTCTAACACATCGAAATAAAATTTCAAATCTTATCAATTTTAAATTGTTAACTGAATTTATTTTAAACTGTCTTTCGTAATTTATTGTTAGAATAATTTTTAATCGTCCACATCTGACAGACACAAAGAAACACGAACGAATCTTTTTCTTTGATGTACCGACAACAAATGGAAAACATTCGTGAGTGTTCAAAACCGTTCGTTCGTGTTCGTTTGCTTTCGTCACTACCGCCACATTTGTTCGTTTATGTTTGTTCGCTACCATTCGTTTACGTTTGTTCGCATTCGTTCGCGTTCGTTTGTCATATGTAGACTCGGCTTAATGCATAATAACTTTATCATATACCCTACTGCGATATCCTCGAGTCAGTGACAATATGCACGTAAGTAATTAAAAAAAAATCTTAGATATGTATTTTTGCTAGTAACAATAACAATAATGTGGTTTAACGTTCATTTCTGAAACCTATCCTCTATAATAGATGCCACTCATATCATTTTTTTTTGTGTTTCATCTACACCTTTACATTTCTTTTATAACATTCTAAATTTCACATTTTATGATGTGAGTGGAGGACAGGGAACGTGGTAGGGAGCTGGGAATTGAGAGGTGTGTGTGCGTCTGCAGCCGATATTCATCTGGAATTGTGAAGGGAAACTACAGGAAACCTTTACGAACCTATCTGGCCGCGGGATTTGTATCCTCGACCTATCGGTCAGTAAGTGCCAGTGCCTAAGCCCGCTCGACCACTCCGCTGGTTTAATAGTAACAACAAAAAATCTTCTTATTTATAATTTTAGTAAAAAAAATATAGATTTTAAATGATAATATTTTCGATGGAATATTAAACGAATGTTGATGAAACTTAGAATGGAAACGCCCATGTAAACTAAAGAAACAGTCAAAATATCTAAACTATGCAAGTTATACTTAACAGTTGTTCACATTCGTTCTACCAACTACTTTTCTATTCCTCATCCTACTTTATAAATATGCTAATTATTTCTTAGAGCAAAACTTTCCCTCCTTTGAGGCATGAATAAAAATTTTTTCAGTGAAATAGGCAGTATACTTATTATACAGTATAAGCTCTAAATAATACTATTTCTTTACACTTCAGTGGATATTTTACCACTTCCACCATCCAGTTTCGTTCTGAGCGAGACTTTGAATGCCTACAATCTACATCATAACTAATATTCATAATCGATGCGAAAAAAATGTTAAAAATGATGTACCTATACTTAATAAATAAAAAAATAATTAAAACATAAAATTTTCAAAAATATTATTTGATTAAATACAAGATACAGCATCACAAAAGATTGCGATGTCTGTGACACCATTATGTTATTGTATTTTCACTCAAATAAGTACTCTTGACAGCTCGTTAAAATTATTAAAATTTTGTATGAAAAATAATTGGTGGTTATTACAGAATATCTAACATTTTTGTTTTATTACCATAAAATGATACAAAACAAGCTCAATAACCATTTAAATTAGACATTTTCAATAAGTTATTCAATACAAAGATGATTATAGCAAGCAATAATTGCATAGCAACAATAAATCAAAATAAAAGACACTAACGTATGTTCAGGTAATATAAACATTATTACGTCATTCTTCAAAAACTCAGTAAATTATATATGCTAAATAATTGTGGTATTAAATTATTCTGAAGGAGTCAAACGAAAGGTAATTGCGAAAGATGTAAAAATAGAGTTCCAATAATTTTCTCATATTGTCTACTTTCAATTGCCAATTTTCTCATACTTTACTGGATATAATTGACATTACCGAGAGCTCCTAATTTTCAAAACAATATATCGTAGGTATGAATCTTTTCAAAATAGGAATTATTGAGTTTAAGTCTCTAAATAAGTTTTTTCAAATATGAAACTAAAGCTAAAGAAGAAGTTGAAAGAAGATTTAAATAATATAAGAATTTGAAAAGAGAGTTGAAGAAACTAACTTTCTTGACACCTTTCTATCCAACAATTTCTAACAGAACAGATTACTATCGCAAATTTCTATCGTATAAAATAATTCGACTTCAGTGATGTCTCTGCAAATAATATTTAACGTTTCCAGAAAAAAAAATATAAAAATCAAAAACGTGTATGAACATACCTAGTCATAACAGAACAAAAAATGAATGAAATATTCCTAAGAATTTTTCAAGTTCTTTCAACTTTTTGATCTGCACGCATGCAGGCATAAAAGAATGTAAATAAGACGAAGTAAACAGAGCAGATTGAAGCTCTACGTTGCTTGAAGCTTTGATTTAATTAAAGTTGTGTGTGTGTGTGTGTGTATGTATAAAACATTTTACTTACTCTTCATTAACCAACAGACTTTAACAAAAAATGAAAGCCAGTGGGTTACACATTGGTTCAAAAGTTAATCGCAAAATTAGTTTAATATAGGTTTCAGCGGTATACAAAGCATACAAAATTTCATGTCCGCCTGCTAATATTTTTGAATATCGACCAAAAATCAAATTTTCTGATGATTTTTTTTTAAATAAATAATTTTTATGCATAAGTAACGTAGAGCCTCTATACCAGAACACGTTCAATACTCGATCAGTTTTAATCTTTATCGGTTTTTTTCAGAAATAACTTCATTAATATATAAAATATTAAAACTGTTCGAGTGTTGAACGCGTTCGCGTATAGGGGTTTTTACCTTACTATTCAAAAATTGATGTTTTGGTTGTAACTATTTGTTATTTAAAGCTAATAAAATACTGGGCCTTTTTTTAGAAGATTTGTGAGTAAGGATTTTATTAATGTTTAAGGAAGAGAGGAGAAAAAGAAAAAGTTGCCTGGAATAAATATTAATACAAATTCTTTATGACACTAGTGCTTTTTGCTTTTCATTATGCAACTAGTATCATAAAGTATTACTTTTCACATATTTAACAGTATAATAAAATAGGCTTCTATGATTCAATTGTACAAAAAGTTATTTATGTTAGTTTTGTTTAAATTACCAACTTTGTGGTTCCAAAGAGACAGTAAGAAGAGAACTATAGATACTGTAAAGACGGGATAGATATTACGTTTTATTCAATAGTTCTTTTTTATTTCGAGACTGAAATAAAAATTCAATTTATTTCTCAACAAAAACTTTGAAAATCACTGAAAATCAGACTTTGGAAATCAGATGTATTTAATAATTTTTTTTAGACGTTTTGAAGTTCAGATTAAATTTTCAAACCAAAAGTTGAAAAATTTTTGAGTATTTTGATTTTCTAAAAACGGACAGAACATAAAAAGAAAAAAAATAAAAAAAAAAAACTAAAATCAAAAATAAATCCAATTTTTTAAACAAAGGTGTATTAAAACGCAAAAATTTATCGAATAAACATCGGCCGACTACTTGGAACTTCTTGGTTTTTTTGTTCTTTTATGAAAAACTTTTTCCCTTTTTGCACGTAGTGCACGTAGATTTACAATAAAAAAAAACGTACCTAAAGTAACCGCTAGTTATTCATTCATCCTTCGTTCTATTTATAACAAATTTTTACTACACATCCAGCAAAATGCTTAACAAATTCTATCCAATAACTGTTAACATACTACACAACCTATTAATACAAGAATAAAAAAAAAGTAGTTATAGAAGTTGAATGTCTGAAGTGTCAGAAGAATACGAAAACAACTACTTTTATCATAAAATTTTTTGTAACACAAGGACAGAGGCTTGAAAGGTTCTGATGAGGTTTAGTGTTAAAGTCTATTTCTTTTAAACTTTTCGAACCATATGCTATTACCTTATTTAGATTTGAAAGATCTGGAAAAATAAATTCGAATTCCTTGGTAATTTAGAATTTCAATGCAAATATTCTAGTAGAGGAAAGTACCCAAATTTTGGATAGTGTCTTAATTTTGGATATGAAGACGGTAACTGAGTTTCAGCTGCCATGTAATTGTATTTGAGTGTGTTGTCTCCTTGAGTATGAGTATGAAAATGCGATCTGTTTGTTTAACAAAAATTTTAATCAAATTTTTTAAAGTTTAGATATACCACAATGTAGATTTCTAAAATTTCTGGCGACCAGTAGGTGAGTCCTACTATTATAATTATTTGCTTACTGTATCATATTTGCTCAGAGGTGTATTTTGAATTTTTTAGTAAAAACTTATAATATTTGAAGTTTTGTTAGCAAGTGTGATCAAGTAAAATTTTGTATATTCCATTAATTTTAGGTACTCAGTGGCTAATTTTGAATATCTATGAAAATCAAAACCTATTTTACTTTTTTAGAGGTAGATAGGTGAATTTTTATGAAAACTTGTTGAGAAGAAAGTTTTTACAGAATAAAGTTTCTAAAAGTTAAATTTTATAAAATTTTTTGAAATTTATTCTTTTAAGTGGAAAACTAATATTTCAAGTCACTCTCACTCATTGTGACTCCTACTCTACTGTAAAATTTTAAAAATTTTTCCGTTCTGATAAGAAAGATAAGAGTATTTAAAAAAAAATACTAAAATATCAAAAGAGACAAAATTTTGCCTTTAAAATAACTGGAACCTTTTGTAATACCTTTCTCTACGTAAATAAGGTATGGAGACTATGGAAACAATCAAACAAACCAAAGTTTTTCAATTTTTCCAAAAAATTAGAAGTGGCGATAACTCCAAAACCACTAAACTAATTTACCTCCTTTTAATGCCTTATACCTACATAGAATTATTTCGAACCAGGTTTTATTTCTCTAGCATCAATAGATTTGGAGATGCTCATTAATTTAGACGCCAACATACGTACATATACGTATAAAAATTTCATGTGAAATGTGCGGACCGGAATATTTCCAATCGGATTTTTGGTTTTCCGGGTACCTTAGGTGCCAAAATAGGAAGACCCGTATAGACGGGAAAGTACCATTACTTGATCTGATAGCATTATTGCATCTCAGGGAATTGTTCTATATGGAATGACGTTTGGAATATGCAAATTCAATGCATTACAGGTCAATGTTGACAAAACTATATCATTTTAAAGAACTGGTATCCGAAATTTGTGAACTTTCGCCTAACTACAATTAAACAGAAAATAATTCCTTGATCAACAGATAGTATTAAGTATGTACATTTCTGCAAAAATTACGCTGAATAATCTTCTATTTTGAGCAGTCTATAAAAAAAATTAAAATATTTTCATAGTAAAATGACAAAAAATTCGTTCAAAGAAAATTTAAGTATCATGAATCCTTAAAAGTATACAGTTTTTTTGAATTTAAAAAATGTACGATAAAGCTTTAAAATGTATTTAAAAGGAATGTTTTTGTAAATTTTAAAAATGTTTAATGTTACTAGGGTGAATGCGGAAGAGATGCCGCACAAATTGAAAACACTTGAGTATGCATTTAATTGATTTGAAATTTGGTACACAATAAACGTAAACATTGTTCTTTAAAATTATTTATAAATAATTTTAAATTTGGAATCATAAAGGATTCATAATTAACATTTTTGTAGAGCCTGCAAAGCGGTGTCTCTCCCACATCTATGGGAAAGATGCCGCATCAAAGAAGGTGAGACGCCGCATAGTTCATATTAAAAATTTTGCATTTTACACACATTTTTGGCACTTTATACATCTTAACCAGTCAACTTTTTTTTTGTTTCTGAGTACTTTTTAAAACATTCAATACAGAGGCAATCATCATAATTTTCGTTATCTTCACTAATATGAGGGCTCTTTCTGATCCATGAATGGATCTTTTATATTTACGTGGCATAATTTACTGTACGAAAAAAACAAATTGCATAATAAAATTAAGGTATATAAGTCTATGTTTTTAAAATGTAATATGATGCGGCATCTATACCAACTTTAAATGCGGCATCTCTCCTTTTTGTTGGGATAGATGCCGCATGTTGCTACAGCAAGCATAGTGCAGAATTCTAAACTAAAATTTTTTACGGTACTTTTAAAATATACCTAAATTAATAAGAAAACTAATTTTCAACAATGAAATATACATTCTTAAATTCTAATGAATTAAATGCCTGATAAAATATTATGTTAAAGAACTTACTTTTCAATAATAAAAAGTTAGATAATTACTAAACTAATGGACCAATCATAAATCTTGCCATATACAGCTTAAATAAGTAACTTATTTTAAACATATAATCGATTAATAGCGCTATCTATCAATGAACGGATGAACTATGGCTACTGCGGCATCTCTCCCGACGCGGCGTCTCTCCCGCACTTACCCTATAAAGTTTGAAATAATTAATTTTGTTGCTGATTGAACTAACCAGCCCAGCCTGGTTGTTCTCTTTTCTTGTTGGTACAAAATTCTGTAGAATATTTCAAAAATATTTATTTAGGTACTTATTTCGTTAATATCTATATACCCTGATGAATATTTTATTTGGAAGTCATATTATTAAGTCAATATTAAATAAAAAAGTACATTTTCCTTTGTGGTTTCAACGTATAGAAAGTAAAAAAGCAAATTTCTTGTTTAAATAAAAACTCCTTACAACATTAATAAGGATTAACGTATGGAGTACACAATCTATGGAGGCCTATCAAAGATAAATAAATACAGAAGAAAAACGATAAAGTAGAAAATCAATAGATTAAAAAAAATGTACTTAATTTTTTTTCTCGATTGAATGAATGACAGCAAAAAACTACGATGACAACAGAAAAATGTAAGAAATTACTTTCAGAAAGAAAAAAAAAACTATCAAAATTATTTTTTAATTTTGTAATATTAGAGGAATATGACAACGTACTATTATCGAGAGAAAAAAGATTCTCAAATAATAAAAAGAAGTATTGGAAAATAATAAACGAAAATATTGCTTGATTGCAGCCATTTTTATTACACATTCTTGTTTCATCGATTGTGCAAAAAATTTATGTTATACATGAGGGTCAAATCTTCATTCACATAAGGACACTGTTATAATGAAGGAAAACATTTTCTTATGGATAAATTATTAAATGTTTCGAATTTTTTCCAAAGTTTCTTGTTATTCAAAATAGTTGAACGCAGCTTTCAGTTTTTGCAGCAATATTTGGTAAAGTATGTACTGCAAGCAGTCATTGTTTCGTGAAAGTTGCGAGAAAGCAACAGCCTTTGCTTTCTTTGTTTTGCTTTATTTATTTATTTTTTTGCTCGCCAACTGTATTTGTGGTAATGTTCCGTAAAAATTTTATAACCTAAAGAAAGCTCCGCGATTAAAAAAGTTTGGGAAACATTGCTTTAGTTAGAGAATTGAGTGAGTATTCTAGCGAATAGCGTTATATAGAAAGAGGTGGGAGGGGATAAGACAAAGGTACCAATCGTAAGCAAATGGTGGAAGTAAGTAATTGCATTTTTATGCTAGAGCCAAAAAAGTGATTTTATATTGTGGGTAGGTATCCTTCTGTGCTTTAATTATTTATTATCAAAGCTTAATCATCTCATCTTGCCTCACCTTCCCTTACTGTTATGCATTCACACTCTATTGATATCTCTGATTCATATTTAATTGATTTGGTTCGAATATCTGTTGGCTATTGAATTTGTTTTGGACATGACATTTTCTTGAACTCTACACGCCTTTTCATAAGAAAAAAAAAATAGAACTTATTTTTTTCTTATAAATTTTCAATACTAAGTAGATAGACAAATGTGTACACAATATTTGTACTGAATATAAAATACATAACATTATTAGTTTTAATACTAAAGCTAATAGAGTTAGTGTTACGGACGTGACAAAAAAGTACCTTTGTCGCGTCCGTAACTATCTCTAGCATTAAAACTAATAATATTATGTATTTTATATTCAGTACAAATATTGTGTACACATTTGTCTATCTGCTTAGTATTGAAAATTTATAAGAAAACAATAACTTCTATTTTTTTTTCTTATGAGAAGGCGTGAATATGTGCGTGAGGATGTCATGTCCGTAACTAAAGAATAGCTGTTATGTATCAGTTTGAATATTTTTAAGTAATTAATTTTACCTGTCAATAGATAACAAGTCGGGAGCGAACTAACCTACGACCCTTTTTCAAGATAAGATTAAAATCTGACCGCGGGAGCGAACTGCAAAGGGTATGTTCCAAAAGAATGGCTGCCAGCTTAGTACTTAGATATTATAAATACTAACAATATAAAATTTCAGATTAAGTAGTTTTAAGTTAAGTTTATGGATTGTATGCGATCTAATACGCAATCTTAAACTTATAAACATAACGAGATTTCGATTGTAGGTACTATTTAAAAACATTATGTTAAAATACAATAATATCTCTTTCTCGATTGTAATTCAGGCAAAGTAAAAGGTTGCATACTCCTACTTCTAGCAAATACTTTAAATACAATTAAATTTTTGCATTAAAAACATCAAATTATCAAAAAAATTTACTTGTTCAACTTGTTTAAATACACGTATAAGATTTCGTCCCGCCAGTTTCTGCAGATTCTGTACACTCCATCCGGTGTCCAATAGTTCCGCCAACAAGTATGGATATCTTGATACATCCTCCAAACCCATCGGTGTTCTAGAAATAAAAATGAAAAAAAAAATAATATAATAAAAATAATAAACTGTTTCACCTTGACATTATATTCATTAGTGATAATTATAATCAATAGAGTGTTAATCCGAAAAAGATGTTTACACAATTATATAGCACGATAATTTCGAAATTAATATTACGGTTGAAATTTATTCATGTATAGTGGGGGGATAGTATAATGGTACATATAACAATGAAAGCTTATTAAATATAAGTGGTTCACTTAACACAATAATTTAGGTACATGTCCCCGAAATTACCGTTTAATTGTATAACATCAAATTAAAATTGAAAATACCTTTCCTAATGGGGGTTTTTCGTAATGCGATAATATCTACATGGTGTTGGTGTTGGTTATGGGTGATGGTATGTAAGTACCTACTTGATGGGTTCACTCTCATAATGAAATAAACATATGCGATTACTAATTGAATTAAAACCGATTAAATATTGACAGACAGTTAGTTGTACAGTGGTGAGTTACAGAGGTGTAAATTTGCGTGTGAGTGTTAACTCATGTTGAATCAATCACATTTAATAAAATTTTCGGCGAGTAAAATTAATTGAAAGTGATGACAACGCTTTTTGATTTTACCGTTTGGTACAGTTGACACGTGAATAACCAGTGTTAAGTATCATTAGAACGTTATAGTAGTACTTGTACAAGTATATTATTTAGTTTCTAGTCAATTTTACTGCCGCAACTACTAAAATAGTGGAAGCATTGTGGTCACTTTTGAAATATCAAAAATTTTTTTCTCTACAAAATGAAAATTTTCGCACGCATTTGACGTTTCAGAACTTCCTGAACAATTTTGATCTCTTGTCTGCCTTCTTTCTATCACTCTTAAGGGGTTTAGACCCGCCTTTAAGGAGTTAGGGATAGTTAGCCGTGTGAAAAATTGAGTATTTTAAATAATTTTATTTTTTTTAACAGTAGTTTAATTCATTTTATAAAATAAATAATACAAAATTATTGTATTATGTTTTAACTTTATTTGACAAAAATTTAAAAAAAAAGTATATTTATTGTAGACCCAGTTATTTCCATATTTATTGGATCTCGTCCCACAAATCGTGCTTTGCGGTGACCATTATAATATTTTACTGGTTCATCTAAGATTAGTCAAACAAAAAAAATTGTTAGTTTAAAAAAATACTGTAATAGTATATTGTGCAATAAGTGCGGGAAATTGTCGATTGCCTACGAAAGCGAAGTTGAGCACACGAACGTAGTGAGTGCGCTCATTCGCTAGAGTGGGCAATCGAAAATCCCGCACGAGTTTCACATAGTATTTTTTATTACGAATTTCACATACTTTTTTCTATTATTATTATTATTTTTGACATTTTTATTACTTTTTAAAATAATATTTTTAAGTGTTCGTCTTTTTTTCTGAATTAAATATCGTTTAAATTACTTTGTTGGTGGTTTCTATAGAAATAATTATGAAATATTTATTAAATGAAAAATCCAGGGCGGCTTTGCATGTTTTGATTAAATTTTGCGTGTTTTATTGTCAATTTTCGTGTGGATCCATACGCAAAAAAGTATGTGGGAAGAGTATAGTGGGCAAACAGCTATTTTGCGTACAGAAATCTGAATGCCAAGTTAGTACTTCTCCCGCATGAGTAATAAAAAAAAAATTATTATTTAAAATACTCAATTTTTTCACGTTGCTGCCTACCTTTAACCCCTTAAGCTTGAGAGTTAATAGTGTACGTATTTAAGACATCGTGAAAACTATAAGGGATAGAAAGACCACAAAAAATTAGATATTAACGGTTTTTTCATTACTTTGAAATATGTGTAATATTCAGTAGGTACAAGGACGAAAAAGTACAGTAGATTATACTTAGTTTGTGTCATAGCAAGAACAGCCGTAGAGGCCAATCGTGATCATTGATACACATATGTATGTGTTATGCTACCGTGGACAGGTAGCATAACATGGGTAGCACACTCTCAGTGTAGTAATGATTTCTGGAAATGTCCGATCTATGTTTATATTGGCAAGGTGCGAAGTATATGGTGGGGACAATTAAATCGAGTGCAGTGTGAGTAGTGGAGGAAACAAGAATTAATACGGGCTCATACGGGCTCATACGTGCTTATAGTGTAATAAAAAATATTAAATAAAAATATTTACGTTGATTTACTTTGATTATAAACGCAATTGCAGCTACTATGTCGTTCCTTATTTATCTGTCAACAGTATTAACGTCTACACGTCAATCCATAAATACAGAATTAAAAATATTTGATGTATTTAACTCGTATGTAATGATGTTTCATCAGCAGTTAAAGTTATTGATGTTTGTCTTATGACTCTACATTCAACTAAATGACTTATGCCAGCATATCTTAATTCTCGAATTTCTCTGACGTGCCTCACCGTCACCAGCAACTTTTTCCTCTGCATGGCCCGGGGTTGGAAGGAAATACTGTCTTGATAAAGTCAAATTTATGTATAAAGAAAATGACTCATTTTAAAAATAAAGTTTTGTCACATATAAACGATATTATAATTTCTACTATCCTTTTTCACTATAATTATATAGTAGATCTTGTGCGAGATAGCTATATTACGAGCGTGTCTGATACCTAAGTTTATCAGAATGAGTCATTTGCAGTTGTAGTTGTTTTCTCTAAATTCTATCCATGTTAAAGTAAAAAAATTGTTTAATTTCTTTTTTAATACAACTATTATACTCATTCAGTATTTTATACCTCAAATTGTTCAAATTTATCTATAAATAAATTTATTGTAAATAGCAAATATTTGTATTCAGATTTTACGGTTTTTTAAAAAATATTTTAAATTTATTTATTTCCACGGTTACCATTATTTATATTCGTTAATGAGCCCGAAAAAATGTATATTATAGATGTCGTTGCCATCACACACCCAGCCAATAACTTATTGGTGTTCGCTTTATACGGTAGAGTGTTGTGTCAACGTGTTAGAAATATTCTCGGCCCCTGGGGGAAGATTACTGCGAAAACGAGCGGATCTTATTTTCGATTTTAACACGTCGATGGCCACGAGATATTACTACCGAAAGCCCAACTGATACACTGTTTTGACAACTAATACATCAGTACCTAATAACTGTAGCTTGATATTTGTCTACGTACAATACTACGATAGATACGGCAGATACAACTAGTCTGCTGCACAATATTTATAATTTATTGGGGAGTACATAGTGCCGCTCTGGTACCTACAGTGCCTAGACAGAGAGCAAGCTCTGTTTGTATACCTTGTTGGTGTGTGCACTTTATCGCTTTATGATCACCCAAGTGTTAACTCATTCAATCTGTTAGTAGTTTCAATTTTCGGACTCTTACTGTACTTAACCTCTAAATATTTGCGTACATATGTATGTTTATAATTTGTACAATACATAGCTATGATTTGTGTATATATAGGTACATACATGGGTATGTCTGTGTATGTTTATGGGCATATATTAAAACATAAATGGTTCATTAACTTACAAATTGATACCATCGTAACCGGCTCCAATGCCCACATGATCCACCCCGGCCACATCTCGAATATGGTTAATGTGTGCTGAAAATAGACGAACATTAAAATTAATATAATATTGTACATACCTCGCTATGTCTGTTTATAAATAATTCAATATATTATGGTACGAATGAATTATTTTAAATTAATAATTAATTAACGTATAGAATTTTTGATGATATTTTTAGAATCGATGTGTATTATTTAGTTCACAAATAGTAAAAATTAATATAAAATATATCTGAAAACACAAATACAGTCTCTATGTCTATACTTAAAAGATGTCTTATAATTATTAAAAATAAAATGTTTGGTTATGTGTATATCATTCAAACTTTTTCATTTCTATTACACTAATTTAGACGATTTTTGTCCTTGAAATGAAAAGTGTTTTTTCTTAACAAGTGAACTGCTCTGAGTTTCAAAAAAAAAATATTTATTACTTTATATTTACAAGAAATTATGGTACAAAAATGTTGAAAAAAATTAAAAATGAACTACTTTAGCTATCTTTTGTATTTAGGTATATTCCAACAAACACTCGGATTAATTCTCGTTTTAATGAGCATGCGCATAGTTGACTTTACTGTTCCAATTAGGCAGAATTGTAATTCCAGTTTACACACAATCTGAAATTCTGTGTTCCAACAAATATTTAAATCTAATTCTGAACTCACCCGAATTGATTTTTAAAATTATTGCTTCAGAGTAAGTATTTCAAATCCTAGACATGCGCATTAACGAAAATTTAATTTTTAACCTTATAATTTAAAAATTTAAATAATAAACTGTTTCACAGCAAACAGAAGTTCCACAGCAAGCAGGCAACGACAAGTTGTAGTATTGGAGCAGGTAGAGAAGTTCGTTCGTCAATTTGACGAGTACGTATGATTCTCGGGTTAATACTCGCGTGGTAGCAAACATAGGTGAGCATATCTACCACTGAGATCGCGAGGACTCCATAATCTGGTGATTCAGTTTGAATGATTGCACGGAGCATATACTTCACCATGTTCCCCGCAGTATCATAAGTAGATATTCGAGCCGGCTCCTCATTGTAGTGATTCTTAAAATGTAATTATAAAAAAAAAATCACCCATAACATCCATACATACATCCGCAATATATTATAACCCTACCGTTGGCACATATTGTACAACAACGAAATATAATAATGATAAATCCTGATCACGTAGCTACGGAGAGAACGGGCCCCAACACGTCTACGGTTGTCTACTTACCCCCCATACTTATGTGATCGTACATCTCCATCTTTCTCTACCTTTTGCTATGTTCCTTGTCGTACCATAACGTCGTACATCGTAACATAAAGATGAAAATTACCTCTCATGTTGCTTTCACGCAAAACAATAAACAAAACAAGAAAAAAACCATTCTAGAAAACATAACATTAACATACATCTCATAGAGTCAGAGTCGAATTGAGTCAGGTTGAGTTGGGTTGGTTGTTATGTGTAATATAAAAATATTTTATGTATTACACATATGTATGTTACCGGTATGATGCTTCACTTTGGCTAACTTAGCTCGTAGAATGTAGCCGGTTCACTTGGCTAACAAGCTATATACCTAGTTGGCTTACAAAATATATTATGTAATGTTCAAATAACTTAGTGCTTTGTAATGTAGGGTATGGTTAGTTTATAGTTATGTACGTATCGGAATTTCTTATAATAGTAAAGATAACTTATGAAACGAAAATCGAAAACTAACTGAAGCCATGTGCGGACATGAATAAGATTTTTAGACATGAAATTTTATATCGATGTAGCGTGTTTCAGATTTTTTAAACACTTTATGAAATAAACTGAACGACCTTCTCAATTTTACTTATCTTAGCCGAAGTTTGTGTACGGGTTCAATCTGTCAGTTGAGGCACCGAAAACTGTTAAAATTATATTTTTAGAAAAATAATAGTATAAACCGCGGTTCTATTCTGGTTTTTGGATTCTTTGCTAGTACAATTATTTGTGAAGCGCAGTAAAATTGTGGTAGCTGGCGTTAGAAAACTCACTGTGAATCAATATATACTGAGTGTATCAATGAATAAATGAAGCCTTAAGACACACTCAAGATATGACCAACTGCTACCTTGTAATCAGTTGAGTAACCTTGATATCTGTAGTAATTGTAGTTTTTATTGCCTTTTACAGCCTTAGCACTGATCATTATAGTAATCATGCAGAAAATTATGTTAGAGTACCTATTAATTGCGTAGACGTAATATTTTGCATGTTTGTAGCAACTATTAACGATTAGTACTAAGTCCATGTAAACAAGGTCTAACTAGCATTTAATCCCCCAATTTTATTTTAAAAATGATCGAAATTGACCTGCAGCTTAGTATAGAAAGTATTTATTAAATTTTTTGGATATAATATTTAATTATTTTTCATATTTAATGAAACAATTTAAGCCATGAATTTCTAAAAAAATTATTTGTACCTATACAATCCCTCGCAAAAATATTTTGATAGTATAAGTAGAAGGCAGTGTTATTATTTCGCAGTAGATGATTTGCACTGTACGGTAGTAAACGAAATTGATGTATATGGGTAGTTACACAAATGAAGGAAGAAAATGGACTTAATTCCGGCACGACATTTTTTTCATGCATAAGCTTTGGCAAGCAGTTTCATTTCAAGTTAATGGCATTTTTCACACTATTTCAAAGTGGCCAATCAAAAAATTAAAAGTTATAAATTTTATGGCCATTATAAAAAAAAGATATAAGTCTCAAAGAAAGTGAAAAAAATGAGTAAAAAAATAAAATTAACACAAGAGAATTTCTTATATTGAATGCATTCAAGGCCCTAAAACCATTCGAAAACAAAATTTGCTGCACAGTGTCAAATATGATCATACGTCTGTCATGCGGTAGGGTTGTATAGTTGTTGGAAATTTACATTTTTTGGATCAAGTTAAGGATAGATATGTTTATCGGAATATTTTAACAAGAACTAGCGCGCAAGCACCAGAAAATTAAATTTATTGGAAAGCTTCGGCATTGTAGTGAAGCAGTATTTCTTGTATTACGTACCTCATTTACTTCATACACCTCCACAGTGATTAGATGTAAACCCTATCAAACATCTATGGCCAATATCTAGGTGTTTAAATAATAAAACGTAATATTTCTAATAAACGGAATTTAATTAAAACATTAAATTGATGAGTAGAGCTAAATCAGTCCGAATTTTACAAAAAAATTAATGGCATCAATGCCAAACCGCTTGCAAGCAATAATTAAAGCAAGGGGATGTGTAACGAAATATCAAAAATAGTTATTATCCTATATGTTCCGAACTTGTAATTTTTTTGTTTACTGTTCTGTTTAAAGACTTTTGTGAGTGCATGTCTTAATTTAATTTAATTTTTTTTTAAACTAAGTTATAATATTTGCTGTGATTTTAATTAGTGTGATTTTGTAGTACCTACAGACTTTGAAGAATTTATTTCCCTTATTTCTTTTTTCTTTTGTACAAAAGATCTTCTGTACTAAAATAAATAAAATTTTTAAAAAAACTTTTGTCTAAACACTATTGTGAGATACTGTATCTACATAAAAATGTGAACTAATTTTAAATCTACATATTTATGTAAATATAAACAATACAAATTATTATTTTTAATTTTCAACATTTGATTATTTCATACGTACATCTATATTCTGTTATATTGTTTATAAATTACTAATACACCATACAGTTTACAACAAAATGCAAATTATGTATTCGCAAAATTACATATTTTATCCTAAAACCAAAAATTGCATACCTAATACACTGCATACACTGTCTGCAATTAAAATTGCACTCTACTGTCACCGGCGGATTGTTGGTTTACATGATACTAATTGGTGTGCTATTTCGAGAATTGTGAAACTGTGATTCGGAATTTCTTTACTCTAATCCGATAGTGCAATGCACAAGGTTGCGAATGTGTTAAAAAACAAAAATCAGATTTACATGCATGGACAATAGCCGCTCCAAAAGACGGTGTATCATTTATCTAGATTTATTTTTCAATCATAGTTATTCTGTAAAACTAATTGGATATTCCATTTAGAAAGAATGACCCAAAATTTTACTCTCTTTGGAGACCGTATGAATTCAACTCATAAGTAGTTTAAATAAAAGATTATGATGATACTTTAAAGTAGGCAAAAGTTTAAGGTGAGCATAGTTTTTCTTTTGGAAATATTCGACCTATTAGTTGACCTATTCAACGCAGCAATCTTTTCAATCTAGTTTGTTATATTTAAGATTCTCAATTACGCAAACTGTATCATTTTTCATGTAAAATCTTTCGTTCTTTCTGAATCTATCATTGTATTTTATCAAAAACCTTGTTTAAGTGAGGTACCTATAGCCAATTTTACAGGAAAAAAAATCAAGATTTTTGGTGAAAATATTCGATTAACCACTACTAATTACTACTATTTTTAACATGTAGAATATTAAAGAATGCCTACTACACCACATTTTTTGACAATTTTCTATTATATTTCTACAATGGTTTTGTTTTGATCTAGGGAAGTTATACATTTGAAGTACCTGCAGTGCCACATAAATGACAATACAGTTACTATTGGGACTTTCTATCAGGGGCAGATAACCTATAACTTAATATACCTCTTTCGATTATTCTTGATTATCTTGAAAACTATAGGAGATAGGAGAAAACACTTTATGAGACACAACACTTTATTTTTAAAGTACTTTCGATTGATGTATATAATTCCAGGGTCGGACCCATTGGAGGGATGATTCAGTAGATTAGAAATGAAAAAAAAATTTTTTTACCATGTTGCAGCCCTTGAATTTTGATGAGACTTGGTGCAGTAATTAAGTGCATTAGGGCACAGTTACTGAATTTTTTTTTGAAGTGGTCGTTCAATTGGAACCCTATAAAATAACATTGGATCGGATATTATCCTTGTCATTATCCTTAATAACGAGGACTGAGACGATAATAAATATGTCTAATATTCTTGAGAGTGTTTGCCTTCATGTGGATTTGGAATTATTTTCCTAAGTTGAGTAGTTACCAAGAAAAAAATTTTTGTAATTTTTTAAATTTTTTTAGTTATCTCCATAACTACTCAGTTTTGGCCACCAAAATTATAGATATCAATTACTTACAGCTTTACCATACCGGTAATATAGTTATTAAAATAATTCGCTTCCGGGGCAGATTTACTATGCTTATCTTGCTATATCCTTTTTATTTTTAAGAAAGATTAGATTTGGCTTCAAGTATTTTAACAACATGTAAGCCTCTTCACGGCACTAATCTAACAAGGGGGCTATGTTCTTTATTTTTTATTTGTTCCTTGTTTTGTTGAGAGGCGAAAAATATAAATCACTACTAAAAGAGGCGTATTTTTTTTTTTTTTTGAGCCATTCTTTGTAAGTATTGATTTAAAAGAGATGTAATAATAGTACTGAAAATGCAGTGCTTAATTTAAATGATCTGATACTATTTATTTGATCAAAATTAAGATTCACTCACGAACATGAACCAGAAGACGACAAGCACAAGTACCTACGACGATACTAGCTGATGTACTTTTAGTTGCAGACGGTGTAGTATAACGTAAATAATTTCGAAATTATGATTTTTGTTAAAATCGTTTTTATTTTTGTGGTAAACCAATACAGACCGTCCGGTTTAAATTAATGCACATAAACAGGGAATGAACGCGGGGTGTGTATTTAATTGTATGTAATCAAATGTGGTATATATGTCGGTTAATTTTTTGTAATGAACAAAGCGTTTTTTTTTTTTGGGGGGGGGGGTGGTAATGCGGCTCTACGTATTATTTAGGTTAACATGAATATCTCTTTTTATGTTTATAATAATTTTTTTATGGAAAAATTTATTATTAATGAAATTAAATATAATTATGTAAGTGAATTGTTTAAAATTTTTGTTGAACGTACAATTTGTTTATTCACAATACATATTATGCCACTAATTATAATGAGTTAACCAGCTTTATAATTTAGTCATAATTAATAATATTATATTGTATAATTTGATAATTTTTGAAGTGAAAATTTCCATAGCGGAGGTAACTTTGTGTGCGAGTGTAATGAAATCTGTAATGGTTGAGAGAATAATAAACAAATTTCGTTCGAAAATGGTTGTAATGTAAAACAACCGCTGGTAGGGTAAGCGCTAGTAGTGATTTACCCTTAAAAAGATGTTTAGAAATTGAAAAAGTTACCACAATCGTTCTCGTGACTGTCTTAATTTAAAATACTCATTTTTTTTTTTTATTAAACCACGGCGTTAATATTAAAAATTGATTAACATACATACTCATTCTAAAATATCATATTCTCCTAATAATTATTATATTATTATCTCTCTCTATGTGTATTTTCTATATAAATAATTAATTTTAATTGCTGATATATGTTTATGCATACATAAGTTTACATGTTATTTTCATCAATTTTTCTCATTTCCAATGCAACAGTTTCACGACTAGTAATGGAAATATAAGAAATAAAACATAATTCCATTTTTATTCCCTCATCTCAAACCCAAATCGCATAGTCAACCGGTACAAATAAATTTCGGGGGCCGTTTGGCACTGGATTCTTCAACAATTCTCCCAAAACTATTAGTGACAAGCAAGAAAAAAAATTTATTTCCAGACCACACTATCGTGCCGCTCTCAGTTCGATAAAATATTCTTACACAATTACGATTATAACTACACAGTGAAAAAATTTGTGTTAAAATTAACACATTTCACATGTCCAAGAACGGTCCACTCAATTTTTTGTGTTATTTTAACACAAAGCATATGTGTCAAATCTATACACAAGATTTGTGTCAATGATTTAACACACAAGAGGACAAACATTTTGTGTTAATTTTTCAGATTTATTAGAGTTAGTCGTTAAACTTTTTTATTCAATATTTTAATTCCACTGAAATTTAAGATATTTGAAAGTCGTCAAAAATTATAACGATTTTGTTCATATATTATTATAAATGAGACTCAAAGAACGCAAAGTAAGTCAGTTCTTTGTAAAAATTCTTTTATGTCCATATATATATATATATATATATATATATATATATATATATATATATATATATATATATATATATATATATATATGGACATAAAAGAATTTTTACAAAGAACTGACTTACTTTGCGTTCTTTGAGTCTCATTTATAATAATATATGAACAAAATCGTTATAATTTTTGACGACTTTCAAATATCTTAAATTTCAGTGGAATTAAAATATTGAATAAAAAAGTTTAACGACTAACTCTAATAAATCTGAAAAATTAACACAAAATGTTTGTATATGTGTATATATATATATATATATATATATATATATATATATATATATATATATATATATATATATATATATATATATATATATATATATATATATATATAATAAGAAAGATGAGAGTAGTTCTTATTATTAAACAAAACCGAAAAATTGTACGTTTTTTCAGTTATTGACGAATATAGTTTTATTAAACGTCTAAAAATGAAACAATTTTCTTATATTTTAAGGTTATTTTGTTACAGATTCAGTTAAAAAAATCATGTAAGCTTATTTGGGATTGTATTATATAACATACAATCTTACATGTAAGTAAGCTTACATGATTTTTGGTAACTGAATCTGTACCAAATAACCTTAAAATATAAGAAAATTGTTTCAATTTTAAATGTTTAATAAAACTATATTCGTCAATAACTGGAAAAACTTACAATTTTTCGTTTTTGTTTAATAATAAGAACTACTCTCATCCTTTTTATTATATATATATATATATATATATATATATATATATATATATATATATATATATATATATATATATTTTGGTAGATACATATTCTAAACTAATTTACCTACTTATGACATTCTTTTGCTCTACACAAATATTATGTTACTTCTTTGTTGTACAAAACAGGTTAACATTTCTATTCTGTTAAATCGAAATTTGTGTTAATATTTTCATTTAACACAAACACGAAATGTTACATTAACGCAAGGTTGTGTTACTTATTTAACACAAACATTTTAACCAATAGTTTTTTTTTTACGCAGAACACAAATTTCTTTACTGTGTACGATCCAAATACGATTCAGTCGCGGTCCAATCCGGTCCCAGATAATATTTTATCAGAGCGATATTAGATTTATTATGACTTGTACCGATAGTGTGAACATGTTTTTTGTCAAAACCGACCGAACTGAGAGTTCACCGAGAGCAACATTATAAAGCAACGAATGATGTGAACGCAAGAATATTTTACCGAAGCGAGAGCGCTATTTCTTCACTATTAAGCAATTTTCCTACAAACTATAATTAACGAGCCACGGCGCCCTAGCTTGGCGGTCCCTCTGGGAGCCGCGTCGCACAGTTTCAGAAGATATAATTCTAGAACTCGACCCGAACTATATACCTAGATGTCATTATACTTGCAATTAGTAGGTTTATTTTGTTGTTTAGCCTCACGTACCACACCTTATCGTCTGACCGAATAGCAGTGTGACCCTTTCTTTATACACGGACACTTCATAAATGTACACATATGCATATGTGCGCGTGCATATTATTTACATGTGCACGATATATCGGTATTGTCACGGACAACAATAATTAATGATGCTTATCAATAATACGACACACATATCAGTCAGTCGCATGTACATATGTAAATACACACGTAGATAGCAAGCACAATCATTAGTGACGCACGACATCTTGATTTTGAATTAATTAATTGCAGTTTAGAACACCTTATTTCACTAATGGGCCGATACGCACGTATAAACACAATTTTTTTCTTGTCCACTTCGACAGATGCCACAGTATTGTAAACAACATAACAAGAACGGGAGATGTGCGGTAACATCTGCTCGACACAGCAATGTGAGAGAAATATTAATTTATTTGGTGGTTGTATTTAAGAAGATTGTTGGATGCTTATTGCAATCGGACCCAAAAGTGTGTGTATACAATGAAAGATGATAATAGCCGAAATATGATGTAGGTAGTCACGAAATTAAATAATATTTAATATATCAAGAATGGTACCATGGTACGAATCGATAAAGCTTGGAGCCAATGTTCAAAAGTTACCGACCAAAAGTTCGCCTAAATGTCAAATAGATTTTTGTAGCTAAAATTATCTATGATAATTTGATTACGATTTTAAATTATCTATAATTTTTATTTTGTTTTATTTAAATACATGAATTTTTTAAAAAAAAAAAGTGTTGCAGAACTTGAGGCACTTTGAGTCTTTTGCTTGGCTCTCATATGAAATTTTGTTTGGCATTCTGTGTTGATTTGCGAGCGGGTATCAAACTCGGCACTAATCAATAGTAAAAAATATTAAAATATACAATACCATCAATTTCAGAAATCCATCGCTCAAATTAGAAGCGAGTCACATTTTTTTATAGGTTTCATGTTTTTTTAACATTGACATCAAAAGAACGCCTACGAAAACGAATAAATCTCTTCTAGTTTCGCCATTTGGTCATTTCAAGGCACTAAAAAGTTTTAATAAACTTAATGACGTCACTAAATTTAAAAAAATTCCGTTTTTCTCGAAACAAACTATATTGAGGTGATTTGAGTTGGAATGATTGGTTGAATTACGGTAATTTGAATACGAGTTTTTCAGTTTTACTATCAAAATGATTCAATTCATTTTATAAATGTGACTACGATCCGACAGAATTTCTTTTCTAGTAGCCGTACTTACCCAATTTTGATAAATATAAAAAGAATTTTCCTCAACCGGTGCGTTTTTTAAATCCTTGAAAATTTTGGTAAATTTGGTGATGTCATTAGGTAAATCATCAGTAATGACGTCGTCAGGGGGTCATGACTCTCATGACCAACCTCCTGTACTCGCTCTTGGTCGAGTTGAAATTAAATAATTAATATGTAGGATGGTTATATATAATAAAAGTTATTATAAAATATTAATATAAAATTTACATTAAAACAGTTTAAAAACATAGAAAACGATTGAAAAAGAAAGGAAACTTTGCACTTTTACAATTACGGAAAGATAGCTCAGGTGTTCGCGTCATCGGTAACCAGTGTACTTGGTTTATAGATGTTTATTCCTAGTACTGTTCGGTAAAATGTTCGATGTTTGAAACTATCAAACATACCAATGATTTTACCACCCGGAAATTTTGTACAAGCCAAGCGTCGAGCGAGCCCACCACAAATATATCCAATGAGATGGTAGAACCGTTCATATTGCGGGCATCCCGGATACCCTCAAATAAAGTATATATTATGTCGATGGTCTGTACCGACTTGTCAGCTTTATCTAAGTTCTAAGGCCACCAAATCAAGACGAAAGCTATTTTGTACGCCGAGCACTTGTCTACAAGACTACACCAAGAAGTAAACATGCTGCTATGTGGACTATGCAGTAGTCTACGATATATAGTAAAGATTCATTGACGTAGTTACATCGCCGAAACCGCTTGTCAATACTGAGTCTGGCCCCGTGGATAAAACGTAGTGTACGTTTTGCTCAACAGGAAGTGGTTATAGTTCATTCAGTGATTATAGTACTTCATAATGGATAACTACTCGCAACTATGTAAAAATGGTCCAAGAACAGTTGAATACGGCACACATTATAGTGGTATCATGCAATGCCTTCTTAATGGTGGAAGTGTCAGAGAGTTTGAACTCAATCGTGCACAATTGCGGATATCGTTAAAAAAATTATTTTGTACCTACAACGTATTTTTTTTAAATTACAGTCGAATCTGGATAAATGTGAGTTCAAGGGTCCGCGATCTATTTTCTTCTTATGGAGGTTTCTCAGTAACCAGAGTTACTAGCTTACAGAGGTACGGGAGAAGTCTATCTCACTTACAGAGGTCTAGAAAAAATACAGTCAATATGTATTGAGAAACATGCATGTATTGTATGGATATTACTTATTTGAATAATATATATATATATATATATATATATATATATATATATATATATATATATACATATATATACATATATATATATATATATATATATATATATATATATATATATATATATATATATATATATATATATATTATATTTAGACATAGATATGAATTCCAAAAAATAAATAAATAAATAAATAAATAAAAATACTAAACATTAACACATAATTATGCACACTGAGGCATTCGAATAAAATATAAGTTCTTTGAAATTTAAGAATGAGTTAAAAATAGCAAATGTTAAATACGTGTAACTGTTGCTTATAGAGGTACAGGCAATTAGCAGTCTCAGTTATGGAGGTCCATAAGCGAAAAACGACTCTCACTTATACAGGTTTTGTTTCTCACTCATAGAGGTTTTAGAGTGGTAAAATTACGGGACCTGACAATTACTCTCACTTAGAGAATTTTCTCGCTTATTCAGTTCTCCTTTACTCAAGTTTTGACTCTACTTATATAAAATTCTCTTATGACAGCATTCAAAAAGTTCAATTATAAATTCAAATAAAAAATGAACCAACATATTACCTATGTCATAATAAAAAAAAAAACCGTGAGCAGCGGGTCCCCATCACGGAAGTCGAATTTTGATGACGTAGATGTATATCAAAGTTGGAAATGTGTTTCTGGGTGGTAATATGTTCCCTATATCTGGTTTCAAACGTTCGACCGGTCTGACCAATGTAACAAGCATTACAATCCGAACAATCCAGACGATAAACTCCACATTTCTTCATGGGGTCGAATTTTTCTTTGGCGTTATAAAGAAAACGGCCCATAGTATGTGTGGAATGATAAGCGGGATATAGATCAAATTGTAAGAACATATTGCCTATTTTTTGAGAGATGTTTCCAATATATGGGAGGGAAATATAATGTTTAGAGTTCGAATTAGTTTGAATAGTTGGATAGATTTGTTATACGGCTAGACTTTTTTGTTTTTTACGGATTAGTTTTTGGATAATGTGCGGAGAAAAACCATTGTTAACTGCTATTTGTTGTATGATGGATAATTCCATATCTCGGTCTTTTGGAGATAACGGGATAGTGAAAGCTCTATGTAGCATAGATCGATAAGCTGCTATTTTTTGAGAAAATGGAGTGAGTGAATCAGCGGGGATTGTAGCGTCTGAGAATGTGGATTTGCGATAGATTTTATATGAAAATTTTGTGTCTGATCTATTAATAGTTATGTCTAAGAAATTCTAGTTATGTCTAGGAATATTCGGGTTGAGATTGTGTAATATTTTTGAAGGATGTATTGAGGTATTCTGAGAGTTTTTTGCAGGGTGCATTTGAATATGAGACCACCGGTCTGATAGGATGGTTTTCTTTGTGCAGTTTGATAAGGCCGTATAACTTTGGCGGTTCTGAGTATGAGGTGGTATTTATCGGTTGATGATAATGGTAGGAATTTCAAATTTTCAACGTGGCATTTAATATCACTAGAGAAAGAATTTGTTGGATCTTTGTTTAGTATTTGGACATCGGAACTATTTAAGAAAGATAAAATTTTATTGTTATAATTGGTTCTGGATAAAATAACAGAAGTAATACCTTTATCAGCTTTGGTAATGATGAGATTATCTTGATCAATTTTTTGTTTGATTGTTTTTAAAGTGTGGTTAAAGTTGAACTTTGGAAAGCGATTAACTGTGTCGGAGATAAGTTTAGCGATCTGATGTTTTAAACTGTCTGGATTTTTGATTAAAGACTGATTTCTCAGAATACCAAGTTCTGAGAAAATAGCGAGGTTTTCTTTACTGATCAACTGGTTGGATGGAATAAAAGAAAATTTGTTACCTTTGTTTAGTAGAGCCATTTCGTTTTCTGAAAATTCCCTATTAGAAAGATTTACAATCCGTGGAGAAAATTGAACATCTGATATTGGTGTAGAAGTATTTCTAGTTGGTTTTTGTTGGTTTTGTTTAAGTTTTGTTAGTTTCTTGACCTGTTGAATGTATTTATTATGAATTATGTCACTAACTGCACTATAAATTTTGTCTTCTAATATATAAAATTCTATCGGATGAAGTTTAAACGAAAGTTCGGAATGTAAAAGTTTTAAATATGTACGAAAGCTATCACGCTGAAGGAACCACTTTTTATTTTGTCCTTTTAACCACAACACTTTTGCTCTATCTATTGTTTTTTGCGCAGTTACACTAGAATTATTTGATTTTATATTAACGTATTTTGGAGTGAGTTTATATTTTAAGCACTGATTGTTGAACCAAATGTTTTGTGAAAATTTTTTTTGCCTTAGATGGTAACGGTAGAAATATTTAATTCTACCGTAGAGTTTATATATATATATATATATATATATATATATATATATATATATATATATATATATATATATAATCAGGCATTCTTCTAATTCTAGATATATATATTATCCTATAGGCTGTATAAGTCTAATTTTTTCAAGGAAAAATTCGACTAAAAATGTAATAATTGTCATTTTTATACAACTTTTTGTCATATATTCGGATAGATTATAATTTAATCCAAACTGAACTGAACATATTAAATATTCCATTTGTAATATATATACCTATATATAATTTTTAAAAAATAAATTTGAAAAAAAAATTGACAAAAAGTCCAAATAAAAAATATTTTATTTTTGTAAAAATTACATGATAGTCAGTCATTGTTATTATATTCATAAATCAAATAAAAAAAGAGAATCACAAAATTAAATGAGGTACCGAAAATAGGTATGCCCTGGTGCCCCAATGTATCCTCATAACTACTGATGTTGGTATCTTTTTTTTCTGTTTATTATATTTTATTTAATATTTATGATACTAATACATGCTATTTTCAAATTATAACCAGGTTGTCTGTGATAAAATAATACTAATAATAAAAATTCAACGTGCATCGCATATAATGTATTATAATATACGTATATTCTTTGTTTTAACTACGGACCCGTGTGTTCATGAACCTGCATTTTTGTATATATAGTGTTTAGACATTTGAAGTTGCAATACAATTCAAGCTAGTTCAGGCTTGCTACCATTCAAACTAGTTACAATACCATTCAAGGGAAAAATGTGTTTGTGTCTCAAGGCAGTATTCTAGTCTAGAAAATTGAAAAAATCGATTTTTTTTTCATATTTTCCAAGTTTAAACCTTTAAGAATAAGCCTCTAAGAGGATTTACGGAAATTCGAAATATTTTCGGAGTTATGGTTATTTTTCCTTGTGTACTGTGTATCTTCTCAGTGTTAAATTCAAACTTTTAATACAAATTACTCGAAGCTATGTTTTTCTATACGGTTAACATCATATTTCAAGATCTAATGCACGGATTTACTTGAAATTTGGTACAGCCTTCTTCTTTTCTATCAAAATTGGTTCGACGTAGCGGTTTTTAGAAATTCTTTTTTACTATTTTTAAAAAATTTCCAAAGTTGAAATTCCAGAGGCGAAAAAATGATTTTTTTTTAAATGGAAGCCATTTTGTGAAAAAAATTTATTTTTTCAAATCGGCTACTTCCAACTAATTCTACATCCTAGTTTATTAAGAATTAACTAAAATTTTATGTTTCAGATCACCAGGAGGGTTGGAATCACGTCAACCAGGAGACAACTTTTTTTGAGTCCCCACTTTGCCGGCCTGTACCGATTTCAATTTTGAATTTTTTTAAAATTTTTATACGTTTTTATACTTTTCAAATATCAATAAAAAACTTGGATACTAAAAATATTTAACCACTGTTTTTTTTTTTATTACGCCCGTAAATTCACCTTAGGATCGAGCCTCTAGACTAGAATACCCCTTTAAGGCGGACCACTAGTGTGAGCGCTTGAAAAAAAGGTGATTTTTGGGAATTTTTTTAAAGAAAACTACTACTGTATGAAATGTTTTAATATTTTAAGGATATGTATCTGATAATAATCATAAAATTTTTGGACCAAAAAATTGAAAATTTAGTGAGTTATTCGCGATTTCCCAAGGTTCCAAAAAAATCAATTAGATTTTTTTATGTAGATTTTAAATTTGTAAACAAAATTTTTATATATTTTTAATTTTCACCCCCTTCTTACAAAATTAACCCCCACATTTTAACCCCCAACCACCCCTGTTGATGTAAATTGAACAAATTGCACATCAATAGATAGCTCCTTAAAAAAGGGTAATATCGCCAATTTAAACTTTTGCTCTATCTCTTACTGTTTTCGAGATATTTTAAAAATTAAATTTTTACTCCAATTTTTGAAGAGCGATTTCACCCCTTCAAACCGTTTTTCCGCCGATAAAACAAAATACGTGTCTCTTAGATTTCAACGTAGAATAACATATTTCAGCGGCATTGAAATCGGAGGCGGACACCTGGGAACCTTTCCTTGTCAACTCGGTTGTACATGTTAGCTATGTATGTTATTATATCGTACATCGCACATCGTACCTATTGTACCGCTTAGGTGTACAAGCGGCTTACATTACTATGTTCATGATTAACAGTTAATATTAAATAGCTGGTGACTATCTTGTAAGATATTTGTTATTTACTGTTTTATTTGTTTATAAACATATGCGCTTTGTGTATTATTATTGTTCTCTCTATGTTTACATTACATTATGTAACTGCTAATGTCTGCGTCTATGTGTCTGCTGTGACACTGTCTCCTCCTTTCTTTATCATCCATTGTATCTATCAGTAGTAATAAATAAATAATATATGTATTTTATACTACTGTAGTTTGTATCTATATAGTTTACAGTGATGGGTTGTTGATATAGTTCAGTTCAGTTATGTTTATGTTTATCAGTTGTTTATCTATGTATCTTATGCTGTTATGTTTACCAATTTATATATTCAAACGATTGTATAGTTGTACGACAATGGTCGTAACACGATATTAGTCCCGTTCTTTTTTGTGGGTTGTAAGAATAATAGCGCTGTTGTTTTGAAAGTAAATGTTTTGATTCGAATCAAGAAGAATTATTGTATTGGTATGTACTGGGTGTTGACGGCATAATAAAAAATTCGATCTAAATAACCGCAATTATATTAAAATATTACCTTTTTTGTCACTAAATTTTCATTGAAAATATAACATTTTACTCTTTTTGGAAATAGTCTAAAAATAGGTATACGCAAACAAATACAGCATTATACCTTTTTTACGCAGTGGGTAGAGTCCGTATAAAAATGCTCGTACATAACTCAAAACAAAAATATTTTTTCAACCTCTTGAATCGTAAGTTGGCATTTACATACCAACAGGGCCGGCCAGAGAAATGACGGGCCACCGGACATATCAAAAAATTTTCAAATATTTTTTCTCCAACAAAAATATAGTTGACGAGCAAAAAAAAAAAGAAAAAAAATGTTCCGGTCCCTAGCT
This sequence comes from Brachynemurus nebulosus, assembly GCA_035578155.1. Lineage (NCBI taxonomy): Eukaryota > Metazoa > Arthropoda > Insecta > Neuroptera > Myrmeleontidae > Brachynemurus > Brachynemurus nebulosus. The sequence continues at coordinate 33,973,919 of JAPWDM010000006.1, forward strand.
TTTGTAGACCTGGGCTCCTGGACACCTGTTTCCCTCTTCTTGGTGACCCTGCATATCAAGTAATTTGTCGCGTAAGCAACACTTATACCGTATTTTTCGCCGTAATACTCACACTCCAAAATTTTGAACAATTTTCTAGTTTTTTTTGTATGTTCGCCGTAAAACGCGCACCCAATCTTCAAGAATAAAATAATGAATCATACACCTATTTTATATATTTTTTTTATGTTTTTGTATATTTTATTTTTTTATTCTACTTTATTAAATTTGTATTATTGTTAAATCTTCAATTTTTTTTTATTTATTTGATAACCCACTTACTACTGACAGAAGAATATATAATGTTAAAATAGCAACCGTCATAAATTTTACTCACTACGAAATTTGGACCATACTTTTGGTGTTCAAGGTTATACGCCGAAAAATACGTTACCAACTATTAATTTTTTTAAAATTGCATTTTCGAGTTATTTCTTTTATTAATTTTTTTTTTTTTTAAATTCACACATACTTCCTTTCGGTTGAAAAATTAACTTACTCGTACTCGGCCTATAAGTTTACTTTTGTGGCCATAGATACTTAAGAATCCTTGGCTTTCAGCCTCGGTTTCTCAAACTGCATTCGAGATCACAAAAAATAACACTCATGGCCCTTGCCAAGTAACATACCTACCTACTACTATTAAGTAACAAAGAGAAACACAATAAGGAAGTACAATATGGGACAATTTACCTATGTATTTTTCAGTTACTACAAGCAAATTTGGATTAGATTTAAAGACGTTCGTGCGCGTCCACAAAACACTACAGAATAATGTTATGTAGCTACCACAAAACACTGTACCTGTATGTTATGCATACAGAGCTTGTGCTTGTTCATGTGTCATATCGTGTCGTGTATATGGGTGATTGCTATACGTTTCACCTATATACTGATCTATGACATCCATGCATACACAGTTGTTGATTGAAATTTAGTAGTCTGATTTGACCTTATATGTATATTATGTACGTGTACACTTCAAAATCTACCCGAATATTAATTTCAATAATTAATATTTCATTTTAACGTTCGTCAACACGATGTTTTTTGTGCAATTATATAAACTGCATATTTCAAAGAATATTTTTAAACAATTTTTATTATGGTATTTACTCTTATAATATACTTACTATAATTTTTAAAATGAAAAAATGCTGTTTAGAATATCTTTTCCTAATAGCTCTGTGTTAAAAATTTAATTTTTAATCGCCAATTACTTTAAGAAATGATCTATGAAGGCCTTAAAATCTTTGAGGGAAGATAACTATGTAATTGAACTTGTCAATTCTCTAAAATTAAAATTTTTATCTACTATTAGGTTTGACGCACTAACGTCCTTAAATACACATAAATGAAAAAGTTGAATTTGTTCTACTGACTGGTCACTGTACGAGCCTGATTCGCTTTTGGCCCATTTTTTTTTAACAATCTAGTTGGAAAGTACCAGGATTAATTTTCCGTATCTAAAAGTATTACAAATCTACTATTTTACCCAATTTCATAAATTGACCAATTAAATAAACCAATTTATTTTTTACTCTCTGCGACAAAAACCTCTTTGTATACGTATGTAATTGACAAATATGGCAAAACTATAAAATAAAAAATAATTTTGACCTAAAATATAAACGAGATACACACACACAATCATATTTAATTCATTCGGCAATCGAGAAAGTTGACTTTAAAAATAAAAAGAAATATATTATGCCAATTTTATCTATACAATCGTAAAATATATGTATAGACTTATATTCTAATATGTTTTAACAGTCGACTGGTATATATAACTGCGTGTATAAAATTGCTAAAACATAACCCATGGGATATATAAAATAAATCAGAGCAAACCAATTTTGATCCTAATATCAAATGTACAGTGTATATAGAAGTGTACGTATGAATGTGAATGTAGGGTAGGGGTGGCATGAAAGGGACAAATTAAATTACGTGCTAATTACAAATCCCACCGAAACAAAACACTATTTTTATTGTATAACAACACCAATGTATATTAGTCAAACCTGATTTCAACATGCTGTCATTTCAAAGATGGCGGCATTGACTTTATTTATTTATTAACTTCCCATAGGAAGTTATTGTAATGTGTCAGATTTTACGAATCGCTAATTTGGACATATCTTCACGTTTCAAGGTCACTAGAATCCGAATCCATCGTTTTTAGCGTGATGTCTGTGCGTGCGTTCGTTAGTTCGTTCGTTCGTTCGTGAATTTTTTTTCGTCTCGCCTACTCGAGAACAAATGATGATGTCAACTCCGGACTAGTTTCATTAGATGCGTAATCAAAAAATGAAGACCGGATAACGTTTTCAGCAAATTCGGATTAGAGGTTTGTTTTTTGTGGTAAAAAAACAGAATTAACTTTATTAAAATAACATAGATTATATATGGATTTTTTACCATAACATTATTATATAATCTTAAAAACGCCAATATTTTATTATAAAATTTAAAAAAAAAAGCAAATAAGAAACTGTTTTTGAAATATATTGTGTCTCGCTTATCTTGAGAAGAAATGATGTTATTATCATCGGGGGCAACAGAACAAATGATGTTATCATCAAAGCCTCTATCGGGGGCCCAGGGGAGAAGTTTCCTGAAATGATAAAATAATTATTTATGTACAGTAGTCTCTAGTCTTTAAGGACACCCAATGGGAAGCTGACAGTGTGGGTAGACCTGTCCCCCAATTTTTTTTATTATTAATTTTTGCCATTTAACATTATCAGGTATTCATTTAATTACAGGAAAATAGTAGGTTTGATATTTTTTTTTTTTTTTTTTGATAAACTAGCTTTAAAGATTTTGTGTGGAGTTATGAAAGGGACTATTTGGGAGCGCCAATTTTCAGTTGAATTATTTTTAAGAAAAGGGACATGGGATTATTGATTTCAGGTTAGTTTTATTTGAATACACATGTTATAGAAAATTTTAATAATATAATTAATCAAAATTTATTTTATAGTTTATTAAGGTTAAGGTAGTTGGTCGATAAAACGATTTTTTCAAAGGAATTTAACGAAACTTCTCTAAATGTTTATTTAATCCAATACCAATAATACGAGCCCTTATCGAAAAAAAATTGACCACCCCAATTTTGAGAAAAACGATTTCAAAGTTTTTTAATTTTAACACGGGCTCTTAAGGGAAAACTTTTTTTTTTTTTTGAATAAAATGAAAACGTGTCAAAGGAATTTGATAAAAAAGTAATATGTTATTATTCAATGCAAAATTACAAACCATATTTAATAAGAAATAAAAGTTATTGACTACTCCGTTCTTTAAATATAATTTAAAAACATCATTTTACAACGTTTTTACAACGCTTTCTCAACAATTCTTTTAGATTGCCACAACATAAGCGCGCGGAAATTAAAAAAAAAAACAAGTGGGATACAAATATAATAACTGAATAATAAATACATTATTTAATTTTTGACAAAAAAAACTTTTTTGCTGAGATACACTTTTGTACCTGACTATCTCAGAGCAACTACGTTAAGAAACTTGAGAAAAAAATATTCTTTTTAATGTTTCTTAAGTTTTAATATTTTTTCTTTTAACTGAAAATTTTCGAAAAAAAATTTAAGTAATATGCGTCCTTTTTTAAAAATTCAAAAATTATACAGGCATCCCTTGAATAACACGGTTAATTGCGTGTGACCTGTTCGAAATTCGAGATCCATGCAAATTTGTTCATACTACAGACAGTCAGTCACTATTCTTTGTAAGCTGACGATATGTATAGGTGTATAGGTAAGTACTGTGTGATCCAATTAATTTTTAACAGTAATATTCAGGACTTCGTGTAATTCGAATTCCATGTTATTCGAGGGTCGTCGCAATTTTTAAGCATGCTAGTCCCAAGTTCGTGCAATTCAAGTATACGGTGCTATTAGAGGGCTGTTTATACAAATATAAGAATAGATAAAAATTTTCTATTGCATTTTCATTCAACAGTAAAATAACTAAGGCCCATTTCACACCAAGCCAGTCGCGTCCAGTCAAGTCACGTCAAGTCTGACGTATCTTGATTCAACATACACCGATTCAATGCAATTACAACATAAACTGTATTTTTGCTTTCAAATATAATCAGTCGCGTCCAGTCAAGTCAAGTCAAGTCACCGTCAGTCCAGTCAACGACTCAACAAGTTGAATTTTTTCATCAGTCAACGTAAGTGATCTGTCCATTGTACATGCGTATTAAGAGATACATACATACATATTATATGTGTGTTGTGGTATGTGATGTGTATAAATCAAATCATCATTTCTTATGTCATTTCTGGTATAATATATTATGTACCTATGCATATGTAGTGTATATTATTTTTTCAAATAATACATTATTCAAACGTTAAATCCTTAAATCATTGTCAAACATGGACTTAGAACAATTAATATTACTTATTAGAAATTATCCAAAAATTTATGATTTTAACTTCCGCATTATTATTATTATTGTATTAATTAATACAACATCCATTTTCAAATATCAAGTACTAACTAATTTAAACTGACTGATTTGACTTGACTTGGTCTATCTGAAAGCACCTGACTGGCTTGACTTGACGCATCTGGACTTGACGTGACTTGACTGGACTTGAGAAGACTTAACTGGTTTGGTCTGAAATGAGCCTAAGATTATTAATTTCTAACTATTTAATTTCTTATTTCATTTGGTTACTAGAATCCTCAAAGCAAAACTGTCCCTTTTACGCCACCTTTCCCTTATTGCACATATCCTGAATATTATGAATATCTCTATGTGTGCCCTCTATGTTAGTTGCGGCGGCCATGTATTTGAATGAAATTTATATTGGCGTTAACGTGTTCAACTAAATTTTCATAGTAACGGCATTATTTCTTTTTTTATTGCCCACATTGATCGTTACATATATTCATTAAAAAAATGTATAGAGACATATATTTGTAGACTATTTTCCCAAGTACATGGTTGCTATGGTCTGATAAAACTAAAGTTAAAAAAAAATCCACATGCTCAAGCTCTACTACCAATTTCTTGTGTAAATCAACTTGTGCAAGTAAATACTGTTACTTGCATAAAACCGTTTTTCTTTTGGACAGTGTTAAGGTCACGCTTTAGTCACAATCATTTGCAATTCACAGTTTAAAAATTCTGAAAACTACATAAACATACGGTACTAATATATGACCACTGAATTGTATTTCGTGTTATTACATAAACTAATTTGTACAAACTGGACACGCAGGCAAGCATCAACTGCTTTTTATGTTTTACGATTTAGAAAATAAAATTTATTTTCCAAATATTTTCCACGATTGTGAAACTGTCTCTTTAGAACGATTTTCGACATTATGATGCAGATCCTATAAAGATATCAGAGAAAATTATACGAGTAATTTTGGTGTACGGTTTCTCTCTGGAAAGATTTTCCAAAGTGATAGACCATTGTAACTGAACTGAGTATAATAATGCTTTTAACTTTCGTTCTATACGTTCCTGTGAATTTACGTGGCTTAAAATTAGTATTTGCAAAAGTACTGAATTGATTTATATTTTCAAAAATAACTTACCCATTAACAGAGTTGTGTTCAATAAATCTTGAATTTTATTTCAGAGTTTTTTACTCTGTTCTACGAAATATACATAAATTTTTAAATAGAAATACTATTATAACTACTTATTCCTAAAAAGATGCTTAGAAATTGACAAGATGTCCGCGAGTGCTCTAGTGGCTGTCTTACTTTTTTACAAACATTCAAAATACTATGTTTTTTTTTTTTTTTACTAAACCCCGGCTTCAATATTAAAAGTTGATTAACACAAATAATTTGACAAGTACTGGTACAAATATTTAATTTGTCACGTATCTGTTCTAAAATATAGTGTCAATAGATTTTCTCTCTCCAAAGAAATGTGTTATATATATATATATATATATATATATATATATATATATATATATATATATATATATATATACATACATATATATATATATATATATATATATATATATATATATATATATATACAGTAGAACCTGTTTAAGTTGGACACCCGCGGTGCAATCAAAAACTGTCCAACATAAACAGGTGTCCAACATATGCAAAATACCAAAATCATCTACGCTTAGTAATTTTAAGGTTAACACTAATTTAGAATATAATGCAAAATTAATTATTTTTAAAGTAATACATATACACACATCTACGTATCAATATTTATTGAAATAAACTATCGAATAACAATCGTAATACATACATATTATAGATATTTAAACATTATCTTTCGTAAAAAAATCACTTATCTTATAGTTTGTTTGGATACAATTTTTAGGAAAATTTTGCTTTCTAATTTGCTTTGAATTTTGAATAAATCTTCTAACAGTTCGCATGGGTTTTCAGTTAAATACTTAATGGCGGTATTTATACCGTTCAAAGCTTCTTTAGGGGTTGTTGGTTTCTCCGCTACTTTCTCGCACTCGTCACTAGATTCTTCAATTTCTTGTTCCTCGTCTAGTTGTAAAACATGTTGAAGAACGTCTTGATGTGTATTGAAGACATGATCGTGTACCTCCAAGTACGCATCGGCGGTGATCATTTCTTCAGCAGTCTGTAACTGATTTTGAAACTCTGGAGGTAATAATTTAATTGCATCGCGAAGTTCTGAATCAGGGTCTTCATTATGATCCCCTTCATTTGCTTTTGCAATACTAAAACCAGCTCGTCTAAAACACTTAACAATTGTTTCCGTAGATACAGCTTGCCTTGCTTCGCTGATCCATCGAATTGCATCCAAAACCGTGACTGAGTTGATAAATTCCTTGTGGTTGTTAGAAATTTCAGATTTAGCAACTAAACACATAAGCAAACTTTTGCGGTAATAAGCTTTCATTGTTCGAATCACGCTTTGATCTAGAGGCTGAATTTCCGATGTTAGATTTGGCGGTAAATAAACAAGTTTAACATTCTCGAACGATTTCATAATCTTATGACTTGTAGCATTATCTAGTATGATCACAATTTTTCTAGCAGCCTTACGCATTTGCCTGTCAATATCTGACAACCAACTTTCAAAAATATCAGTCGTCATCCATGCCCTTTTATTGTGTCGCCAAATAACGGGAAGCTCCTTACATCTCATTTGTTTAAAAACTAACACGTGTTTCGGTCACGTGTAAAATACATGAATGTCCAACGTAAACAGGTCAAAATATCAAAAATCATTTTAAAAAACTGTCCAAATTAGACAGGTTTCCAGCATATAGAGGTGTCCAACTTATAAGTATTAATATGCATTTAAAACAATGTATTTTCGCCAGGCCAATTGAAAAGTGTCCAACTTGAGCAGGTGTCCAGTATACAGAGGTGTCCAACTTGGCAGGTTTCACTGTATATATATATATATATATATATATATATATATATATATATATATATATATATATATATATATATACATTTTTAATATCAATAATGTCTACTGTTATTTCAGTTAAATTTAATCATACTTCGTCACTTATGAATTTAAATAATTTCCGTTTTCTTGACTTTATCTCTTTCATTATTGCACCTACGTAAATTTTAAAATTCCACTTTGTTTTTAGAAAAGAATAGAAGATTGATTTGTTTTGAATATAAGAATTATTTAATTCTTTAACTTTGATTCATGATCAACTGTATTTGAAATAGGGTATACATATTACTTACATATTATTTTAATTAATCCTATATTTTTTATAGTTACGCCATTATTCAATACAAAAATATCGCTTAAAATTTGTATTTCTTTTTAAATTTTCGTAAAAAATGACCTTCTGGAACCCTGTTAAAAAACTGAGGTAAAATCGTTAGCTTACAATCTTTCTATATAGGGAGTATAGAGCAAATTTATGGCTGCTGTCTACTAGGGATCATTTACTCTGATAACTACTATAGAAATCCCCGTTTACATAGCAAATGTGTACTCGCACAGTGCACACACATCATGAATATGGATAAAAAGCACAAGAGAAATGTTACGTATCGTTAAGTGAAGAATTAATGGCTCTAAATTGAACATCTTTTTAACATTTACATATTGAAATAAATCAATCCGGGTTTCGAAACCGTACGTACGTAATCGCTCCATGCACGTTAAAAATAGATCAGACCACAGCAGTGCAGGAATAGTGTGTTGGAAATTAATTAATTTTAATTGCTATTAGATTATCCTGTAAACAATGTGGTTTTTTTCACAAAGATAAATCTTGAACCACAAAGTAAAATCTTTTTTTAGTTACCATGTAAAATATTGGCGTATGGAAAGAGGTAATTTCAAGCGAGAGTGAAGTGTCATTCAAATTGTACCCTCAAGCATGGATCTTAAGGCCTCTGGAAATGAAAGATATTGAGGTAGACTCTTTTAAGTTTGTAAAATTTCAAATTTTTGTTAATTCGTGCACCGAATGGTTTTAAATAATGTAGCTGGCCGTTTTCGTTCAGAAAAACGGTATCGACGAAAAGGAGGGTAGGTGGGGCTGTAGCCAGGGGGTTTGGAGGCTTTAGCTGAGATGTTGTCCGGGATATCCAAGGTATTTTCGCCAGAATATCAGTTAAGTTCAAAATGTATAATGAAACGGCATTTTTGTACACGAAATAAGGCGAATATATACGAATATCCGAATATTTTTAGCAGAGTAACATATGGTAGGTGTGTGAGCACTCCAGTCCAAAACCTAAGTCGAATTATAGCTAATCTTACCGCAAATGCGGAATAGTCTCCTTTTTATCGATTGAGGCATCAAATCATTGAAGATTTAAATAAAAAAAAATAAAAAATAGGGATTTTCTTGTGTCGGCTTTAATGAAATAAGGCGATGCAAGAACTTGAATTTCAATGGTGCAACTGAGTCTTATGGACGCATATTATCCGCAAATAGCTAATGACACTATAGTTAGCCAACCTACAGGCTAACATAGATCTGCTAGAAGGTTTAGACAGTGCAGTACAACTGTTTGCAATTAACTATTCATAATAGTATATTACGTGACTAATTGTAAGGTTGCAATTTGCATATCACTGAAAGAAAAAATTGCGTCAGAGACGCGCAGCGATGAGTGTGTAATATGCCTTACAATCGAATAACGTACTATATTTTATCTATAACTAACATGAAATTCTCAAATTCAAATTATCTTGATACAAATACAATACATTAGAATTATGTAGCACTTGAAATTTATTAAGAATTAACTCAGTTGTTAAGTAAAAATTTTATACAGATTTTCAGTATAATATATACAATACATATAAAAATTAATAAAAGTGTAGTAAGTTGTAGTTCTTTACATACAGTCGTGTGCAAACGACAAAATTTCGCCCAAGCGTATGAAGAACGTAACTTACTTAAGCGTAGTTGTAAATAAGTACATTATTTTGTTATGCATTATTACACTGTCTAAAATTCCTCCTAGATCCACCCTATGAAATATACCGTAAAACCGTCTAGACCCGGACACTTTTTTACATTTTTGGGTAAAATTTTATATTTATACATGTTTCCTTCATAGATATCACCAATAAAAGTATTACCATTAGAAAGAGCGTATATTATTTGTTATATCCCTGACCCACTTGTTTCATTATAAGTAAAAATAAAAAAAATAAAAAATCCGTCTTGACCCGGACACTTACTTAAATAATGTAATAATATGCAAACTAACCTCTCCCGTCGGGGTTAGGACAGTGTTTTATATCGTCTGATGTCTTTGAACCTGTCAAAGGCTTCAAAATATTTTGTGGGAAGGGAGAGGGGTCAATACATAGTATGTCTCTCTATGAAGTAAACATGCGATATGACCAGAAGGAGGCATAAACCGCGTAATTCTGGCAGGAATATAACGTATGGATAGTGGAAGCTACAGCCAGTGCGAATCGCGGCCATAGTGTACTAAACTGATGTGTCCGGGTCTAAACGGATATATGTATATAGCATGTACTTTTTTATAATTATATACATCGAATATAACTTCAAACATCATTAAATGATGCGCGATAAAATTCTGAACACATACTTATCAAAATTAAAACAATATGACAATTATGACGAAAATTACATGTCTAAGTTAGACACATATTTTATTTCTTTGAAAAGCTGGAGAATAGTAATCCTGTAAAATGAGATAGTAAAAGTTGAAATCCGTAGTTTTTATTGGTGCAGCTGTTTAGAGGATGTTTTTCTCTCTCTAATGACGTCAAGAACAAATGTTTATTGTAGCAGGTTAATGTAGAAACTACTTACTTTGAAGACTGGTGCAAAGTGTCCGAGTCTAGACCCGCTGTCCGGGTCTAGACGGTTTTACGGTACCTATTTCCAGCTTCGCTCCATGGGTAAAATATTATTTGATTTACTGAAAAATCATGTCAAATCAAATTGCGTGTAATTTGATATACGAATTTAATATTATTCATAAAAGAATTATAAATACCAAGAGCATCCCACAAATTTCATCTTCTCTCACGGAGTATATGAAAGTACCATTAGGTACGTTCCTTTTGATATGTGGAATTTTTTTTTCAATTTAAATGTAAAAAAGTTTCAATTCCATTTAATGGATATTAAAATTATGTTATATACGTATCTATAACATGAATGAATAACTTTTCCAAATAAAATTAATTATACTCTTTTTAACGCACCCAACAGTGTTATAGCGCGTGTACATATAATACAATAACGCAGCGTCTAAGAGTAGGTACAAGTTCGGTCAAATTAGAAAATCATTTCAATATCCACTAACTTTCTAAAATAATTTTAGTTTAGGTTGTTGAAGTCCCGTATTACCAGTACTGTGTAAACATTTAATATTACACCTAGGACTGGGAAGCGACGTGTTTGGATAATAACTGAATTGTTGGATAACCTATCAAAAACTGTAACAATGTTTCATAAGGGCAATATAAAACAATTAGGTAAACAGTCATTTTAAACACAATAGTGTATATATATTCTCTATCAGTTTTTGCTCTATATGTTAATTTCATTTTCGTAAATCAGGAGTCTATTTTCAAAAGTGGTCATCTCCAGTTTATGATATTTAGAGAAAGTCACAAATTTTTGTACGAGCTTTAAAAAAAAGTTAGGCTCGCTAGTAAAAATTTTTTTGAGTTATTTAATCATCAAGTAATATAAAGAGCTATAAAAAATATAAACATTTACAGAGATTACAGGAGAAAAAAGGAATTTAAAGTTGGATTTGACTAATTTTGTTTATTAGGTAGGGATTTAGACAAATTTGAAAATAAAGAGAGTGGATTTGACCAATTATGACGTAGATCGATTAGAATTTGACTATATTTGAATGACTATCATTAATATCATAATATTGGAATCAAGGTTGAAAAAAATTGTATTAAAACAAATAAGTGAAAATATTTAATTTGTACATGCACATTTTTATTAACTTTTGAATATTGTACAGTTTAAAAGAAATTTTTAATAAAATTTTAAATATAATAAAAGATTAAAAAAAATTTAATCTATTATCTGGTAATTATTTTATTTCTGTTATCTATTGATAACAATATTTAATACAAATTAATGATAATATAATTAATATATTATATACAAACTTATGATTATAACTAAATTCCTATTATAAAATAAAAAATTTTATTATGAAATTTGCAATCCTAATCTTTTAAACCTATTATAAGTGCATGAAAATAAAGTATCTTTCCTTCGTTGCTTGAAAGCGTTTATTATTTTGTAATGTTGTTGTTTGTAACTTTTCTGGATTGATGAGGCAGTACTTCTACGAACTTTTCCGTTTTGTTGCATAAATCTTAATGATCTTAAAAAGAAATCAGTTAAAGAAAACAAGTCTACAGAAGTCTGAATCATGTTGTGACATACAAAATTTTAAATATGGCACCCAAATTTGCGATTACAGGATTGGTTGAAATGGACTTGATACGTTTTGCAAATAAGGACGTCTGGATTTGGCTGCTATTGAAAATCAACTAAAGATAAATTTATATTTTACTGCTTATGTATGAGATTTTATTAAATTTGAAAGTCACAGATTATGAAGAATGATATTAAGTACCATCTACCGCTTTCAGTTGAAAAATTATAAATTTGGAGTTGACCACTTTTGAAAATAAGCTCCTGAAATATTTTTATTCAGAACCTCTGTAACCTTGCTACTTTTGGTATAGAACTGCTGTGACTTTATTACTTTTTGTATAGAGCTACGGTAATTTTACTAATTTTTATTTAGAACGGCTGTGGTCTTCCACTTTTGGTATACAGAATCGTTATAATCTTACTACCTTTGGCACAAAACCGCTGTAATTTTACTCCTTTTGATACAGAATTGGCGTGAGCTTCTTACTGTGAGTATAGAAATTTAATGGCTAAAATTACTGAAGAGTTAAATTGATCTTGACTAACGGTAGGGCCAGAGTAATATTTTGTTATTCTCAGTTTTGAAAAAGATTTTTTGCAGGAACAATGGTAATAGTTTAGTTGGAAAATATAGCTTTTAGAATAGTAACAAAATTTGAATACAATTCATACAATTCATTAAATATTTTTAAGTAAATATTGTAATGCATATTTTCACGCGATTGTATTTTCATGTGTTTACCGATGCAATTAACAACGTTGAGATGTTACATTTCTCGAACGTTTGTTTATATTCATGGTAACCAAGAAGTAACAGTGCGGTAAGTAAATGAGGGTGTGGGAAGTAATAGTATATTATTCAACAAGCTGGTAATGATAGCTATTACTCACGAAGATGAAATTGCGACACGAGCCGAGCTTACGAGGCGAGTGTCGTAATGCATCTGAGTGAGTAATAGCTATTGCAAGCGAGTAGAATACGATATTTTTTCTACGACTTTTTTTTTGATTTAAATAAAATTGAATATTTTTAAATCAAAAGAATACAATTTTTAATCTATCTCTAATTTCATTAAATGTTTACATATGTACAAACGATGGAAACAAAATACAAGCTACTTTGTTTACTTGGACGTTACTACGCAACATATTTGAAATTAAAAATTGATATGTATATTATACACAAAACAAAAGCCAGCCCATTGAATAATGGTTAATACGGTGATTTCATTAGTCAAAAAGGTAGTGAGTAATGAAAATTCCTCCGCACCTTTGAATAATGCCTAAATTTCTCAACAATTAACGGATATGTAATGAATGTGTTCTTCAACAGGAATAGAAAAAATATGTTTAAAAATGATTGTAATTATTTATTTATATTGGAATTAAAAGTACAATTTGAAAAATTATAAAAATTAGAATTTTCACTAGTTTGGATAATATTGTTATTATTATTAATATTGTTGCCACTTCTTTAATAGGAAAACTTCTTACGAAAATTCTCAAATATATTATTTTTAACTTATCAAATTACGGATAGTAAATTAATGAATTACCGGTAAAAATTCTAGAACAATTTTTGTGATTTACCAATAAACCGATGCTACTACTTTAATCACTACACGAATTCCATATTTATCTCTTGATGACTGGAATTACCCTACTACCAGAAAATTTCGTTTTTCCTCTCTTTGGTACACAAAATAAATTTCCACCCAATTTGACGTAATCTGTATTCCTATACAACAAAACCCACATACGCATACATATGTTTCTACGTCACGCATACGGAGAGAGTGGCAGGCTTTTAAAAATATATCTGTCACGAGAATTCTTATTTTGAATGACGATGACGACAATTCTTTCTAACGCAAGCAAAAAGAAAAAAATGGGAAGAACAGTGGCACACAGTGTTCGTTGCCTCTCTCTCCATTTTTTCTTTTTCATTTAAATGGATTTTTTTCACATCTTAGTCTAATTAAATGACATAAATAAAAGACAGGGATAAATGCCATCGCGATGCTCGGTTATCATTTTCGTTTCGTTTCGCTTCCTCGTCGTCGACGACACATTACTTATGTTAAAAATGGGAATGTTGATTTATTGTTATATGTTTATTTAAAACAGTTTGAAAAATAGTTTTTAAAATCTACTACCATTAATATAATTATTTTTTAAGTAAGTAACCATTTTTTCTTTTTTGAGTTAAATGAAGTGAAATCTTAGTTCATTAATTTTGTGTATTGAATATGGTTATCGTTCGACCACAGACATTCGATTCAGATAAAATTAGATGATTTCTGATTTTGTATTACTATAGAATTAGAATCGTGTGTGTGCGGCAGGTTCTAATTTGATTAACGCGCTAAATATCAAAATTAAAAACATACGATTTATTTGTCAAAATTAAAATCAAACGTGTGTGACCAGACTTATTACACAGGCCTGCGAATTTTAAGTCATGTCACCCCCTTTTGGATTTGATGACTGATCTTAGGGTATTTTGGTGCGTTGATTACGAAAAACATATTCAAAAAATTCCAGCACGTCAGAATGTTTAGATATTAGATATTAAAATTTTTGACTAAAATTACCTAGGTCGACTAAGTCAAGAATAGATTATGCATTTTTATTTATTTCTTTAGTTTTTATAAGTACGATCCCGTTAGCACCGTTTTGAGAGGTTTAGTTATCAATTAAAACTGAATAGAAAAAAATACATTACCCTCCATAATGAGCTCATTAGCGGATGACCTTAAAATTCACCTTTTTTTCCAAAATAAAGATATATCACTTAGTTAATTAGGTTTCATTCAATGAAGCCATTGATGAGAATGTGTTCCTAAAAGCCAATTACAACTATATAATGACTTCTTATTAGATAGCAAATAAATAAAAATGTATAATCAATTCTTGACTTGGTCGACCTAGGTAATTTTAGTCAAAAATTTTAATACCTAATACCTAAAAATTCTGACGTGTAGGAATTTTTTGAATATTTTTTTCGTAATCAGCGCCCTAAAATCTATCAAAGTCAGTTGTTAAATCTTAAAGGGAGAAACCATCGCAGGCCTGTGTTATCAGCCACTTAATTAACCTTTTCACTACCACGTGTAAAAAAATAATGTAAGACACAACTGAAAATATAAAGAGAAATTAGAAATAACTAACTATAAATTATTAGAATCCAACTGCAGGTAAAATGAATAATGAAAAAATTTTTTAGCGACAGCCTGCATATAAATTATTAAGAACTAACTAAAAGAAAGAAAATTGTTCTACATGTTTCAGTCATTTAAATGACCATCTTCAGGAAAAATCAATAATTCAGTTGTGAAAACAACTGAGAGAAATAATATCAAAAGGACATAACCTCCAAATGGCAAATGGATGTCAAAATGACAGACGAAATTAAAAGAATTAAAAATCAAAGAATCAAAAAATTAACGGACCCCATACGAAATAGGAATACATTTTCTTCTTGTAATACCATCGCAAGTCTTCTCACTAAAAACAAAGATACTATTAATCCTTTACACAGATCAGGCGTTTATAAATTCGAATGTCAATGTGGGGCCCTCTACGTTGGTCAGTCTGGCCGACGTCTCTGTACTAGATTTTCTGAACATTTAGCAGCAATTAAGGCTTCTAATTTAAAAAATTATTCTGCAATAGCTGAACACATTTTGGAAACTGATCACGAATTTGTGATCGCTGATAATTTTGAACCGTTACATTTTGCTAAAAAGGGGGCACTCTTAGACATGCTGGAAAAATTATATATCGCACACCATCATAATTTGAATCAATCAATTCTTAATGAGACTGCGCAACTTTTGTCATATGATCAATGTCGTTCTCTCATGAAAATAATATCTATGCAATTTGAACAGCCATTTAATAACAAAACTTCAAACACTACACATGATCCTACTTAACTATTGTTTTAATAATTAATTAATAATCACTTTTCAATTTCTTGTCTAACCTCAACAATTTAATTTTTTTACTAAAATATGTTCAACTTAATATTGAGTGTTTTAAGTGTAATAATTACTGGGTTTTACTTTTATATTATTTTCTAATTTTTAATGATTTTCGTAATTTTTTGTGATGTTACATAATTTCTTTGTGACATACCTGTTTTTTCCTACAACTTCGTTGGAATTTTATATTCTTGATGTTTCCTGATACGGTAAGTATTTGGTCGCATCTCGTCTTCTAATATTTTATCATGATTTTGACTTTTCCTATTTCGTATGGGGTCCGTTAATTTTTTGATTCTTTGATTTTTAATTCTTTTAATTTCGTCTGTCATTTTGACATCCATTTGACATTTGGAGGTTATGTCCTTTTGATATTATTTCTCTCAGTTGTTTCCACAACTGAATTATTGATTTTTCCTGAAGATGGTCATTTAAATGACTGAAACATGTAGAACAATTTTCTTTCTTTTAGTTCGTTCTTAATAATTTATATGCAGGCTGTCGCTAAAAAATTTTTTCATTATAACTAACTATGTTTACGTATGTGATAGATTGATATAATTATGTATTTATTTTAAGATTTTGAATTTTAAAAGTCTCGTATTCTAATATCTACAATAAACAATAAACATTCAATGATTCAATTATTTATTCGTTTAAAATAATCTTTAAAAAAGTACATAGACGAGGAAGTACATAGTGTACATCGTATACATCTTCATTATAAAATCAATATTAGGTTGATATTTCAAAATTTCAATTTTTTTCAAAAATTTTATCGCAGCCATTCTTTTGTTACGGACATGACATTTTCACGCACTTGACACGCCTTCTCATAAGGAAAAAAATAGAAGTTATGTTTTTCTTATAAATTTTCAATACTAAGCAGATAGACACATGTGTACACAATATTTGTACTGACTATAAAATACAAAACATTATTAGTTTTATTACTAGAGCTAAGAAAGTTTGTGTTACGGACGTGACAAAAAGTAACACATCTCTAGCATTAAAACTAATAATGTTATGTATTTTATATTCAGTACAAATATTGTGTACACATTTGTCTATCTGCTTGGTATTGAAAATTTATAAGAAAACTTCTATTTTTTTTCTCATGAGAAAGCGTGTAAAGTGCTTGAAAATGTCATGTCCGTAACACAAGAATGGCTGTATATGTATCAGTTTGAATATTTTTAGGTAATTAATTTTACCTGTCAGTAGATAACAAGTCGGGAGCGAACTAACCTACGACCCTTTTTCAAGATAAGATTAAAATCTGACCGCGGGAGAGAACTAGTATGCACCCTTTTGACTGCAAGGTGTATGTTTCAAAAGAATGGCTGATCGGATAATTTATGTATTATGGTTTAGAAAAAAAAAAACACTGAATTGTTTTTTGTCGTAAAAAATTATTTGGCTCTTTGTTTCTTTTGGTATTTTAACATACCAATGGCAGTGAAACGGTTAAAAATATTAGTTTTACACTCCAAATTTGTCCTCGGGCAAATTAAACTCAATCCTTTGTAAATCAAAATTATTCTTTTGCTTATAATCAAATTCAAATTTTTTTCAGATGAAATTAAACTGTTCGCAAATCAAATTCACTTTTCTAGAAATTAGGTATTTTGCCACTCTAAACGTTGAAGAAATAGTACGACATAAAGTGATTATACACTTTACGATCATTTAAAATATTTTCTGTTGTTTTTTTCGAAGATTACTTTTAACAATTGAAAGATGACAGTGGGGGACTAACAATAAGTGTGTTAAATTTTGGATTTAATTTGATTCGAAAATACCAAATCATACACGGAGTGAAAATTCCTATAAAGATTACTGTGTTCATACTACAATCGACGTGTAACAGGCGAACATATCCAATTTTTGTACGGTAAAATTATAAAAATTACAATAATATAACTACAATTTTTATAATTTTACCGTACAAAAATTGGATATGTTCGCCTGTTACACGTCGATTGTAGTATGAGCACAGTAATTTTTATAGGAATTTTCTCTCCGTGTAGGTAATCTATCATCTAGGTTACGTCCTATCACTCTAACAAGAGAATACAAGAATTTCCTTCGGATAGTGCACCTTAAAAAAAAGTTTCACGAACGGAAAAGTTTGGAAAACACTGACACACATAATATATATGTATAACTTCTACGTAAATTCTAGCACTGTATACATGTTTTATTTCTATGTAATGCCAGTTTTAATTACTTTTTTTGTACGTTTTCAATCCCCTATGTAAATAATAGTACCTATCGAGAGAGAAAAAAGAAAAACAAAAACAATACTTTTGTGTAAACAGTGTAATAGGAAAACATTGAATGGAACAATTTACTCAAAAATGTATACAAATCCATTTTGGCCAAAAAATAATTGTTTAAAAGCAATGTGTTATCATTTGATTGGTTACACAATTAGACTTTTAATTTAAATGATAATGGGTGAAAATAATACGTTATCCATACATCTGAAACGTCTGACACGAATAACAGTAATGGTAAATCAAATGTGTATCAAGTGATGACCAACTTGTCGAAATTTATTTAAATATTTTGTCATTAACAGGATCAATAAGTTAAAACAGTAAAAATATGGTGAAATAGGGAATCTCTTTTTAACTTCCCACGGGAAGTTATTGTAATGCGTCCGATTTTACGAATAGATAATTTTGACTTATATCCACGTTTCAAGGTCACTAGAATCCGAATCCATCGTTTTTAGCGTGATGTCTGTGTGTGCGTTCGTTAGTTCGTTCGCTCGTTCGTTAGTTCGTTCGTTCGCTAGTTCGTTCGTTCGTTCGTTCGTTCGTGAATTTTTTTCGTCTCGCATATTTCGAGAACAAATGAATATATTAACTCCGGACTAATTTCATTTGATGCGTAATCAAAAAATGAAGATCGGATAAAGTTTTCAGCAAATTCGGATTAACGGTTTGTTTTTTGTGATAAAAAAACGGAACTAACTTTATTAAGATAACATAGATTATATGGATTTTTTACCATAACATTATTATTTAATGGTCTAAAAACCTTTCTTGATGTTAAAAAAGCCAGAATTTTATTACAAAATTAAAAAAAATAAACTAAGTAAGAATATTTGAAATTAGTTTCTTGCCAAAATATATTTTGTCTCGCATATCTTGAAAACAAATGATGTTATCATTTTTTTGATAAGGGTGGAGCCCCCACCCTTAGGTACAGAAGGCGAAGCTCCCGGTATGGTGCAAGAGGTAAAGCCTCCACCGGGGGCCCAGGGGAGGAGTTGCCTGGAATGAAAAAAGAATTATTTATGTAGGTACAGTAGTCTCTAGTCTTTAAGGACACCCAATGGGAAGTTGACAGTGTGGGTAGACTTGTCCCCCAAATTTTTCTAAAGACGCGTTTGTTTCAATAATTTCAATATATTTTGTTTAAGGTTTTAGCTTTATAAAACAAATGCAGGTATTACTAGATTGTTGATCATATTATAAAGTTAATCCGTGTGCTTGAAAATCTGTCCTTGAAATGATTGAAAAGAAAGAAGAAAAACTTAAATTAATTTTCACCGAGAATGAAGTGATATGATCGGATTTAATGAATTCAATGGAGATGAGACGTGAAGATTATAACGACAGAGAGTTTTCGATTTACATTGAACAATGTATTAAATTATTTAGAATAATTGCTTACAGAAAACGGAAAACGAAAATCTTAACTATTTTCCAGCATTTCCTTTAATGATTTGGACTTAAAATTTTCAGGAATCTTTTCTAATATCGAAGCATACTTAACTTAAGAAAGAAAAAAAAAGTTGAATTTGATGACGTCATCAAAAAGAAAAATTTCTTAAATATTCTAAAAACCATTTTTTTTATGCTAGAATCATAAAATCTAAAGTTGCTCATACGTTTTTAATACTACTTATTTCATTTTTGACTAAATCAAAATTGTAAAAATAACAGAAAAATTACAAACGGGAATTGAATCACATTTTTGAACAAATTTGGCTATTTTGATTTAAGGTATTTGGTGCGAGATAGTCAGGTACAAAAGTATAGCTCATAGCAATTAATATTCTTCAGTTATTATATTTGTATACCATTTGCTTTTTTTTTTGAATTTCCGCGCTTATGCTGTAGAAAAAGCGTTGTAAAAACATTGTAAAACGATGACTATAAATTATATTTCATAAACGGCGCGGCCAATAATTTTTATTTGTTATTAAATTAATATGGTTTGAAACTTTGTATTTTATAACATTAAATTTTTATCAAATTCCTTTGACACGTTTTCATTTTATTCAAAAAAATCGGGTGAATATGTCAACTTCCTATAAGAGCCCATGTTAAAATTACAAAACTTTGAAACCGTTTTTCTCAAAATTGGGGTGGTTAATTTTTTTTTCGGTATAGGCTTGTATTATTGGTATCGAATTAAATAATTGTCTAGAGAAGTTGCGTTAAAACCGTTTGAAAAATCGTTTTTCGGACCAACTATACCTTAAGAACCTGATTTATGTAAAAGTAGATCACCGAATAAATTATATTCGCTTGGAAACAAAGGCTGAAGAGGACTAATATATAAAATCTATTTAATAACTAGATATACTCAATATAAAACTTAATATTTTCCACGAAAATTTTTTAACTATAATATGGTAAGGTTTGTAGATACTTTATAAAAAAATATATACCTATGTAAATAATCTTGACGAATTTGAAATTACGAACGATCCGGTATTGCGAGCCACAATTTTCGAATCTCTCTCTGAGAATCCCTGTTAACGGTCTACGTAAATATAATTATAATAAAAAAGTACGTCAAATTAAATGTATTCTGAATCTTAGATAAAAACTCAACAAATTTTTTTCCTCTCTCTTGTTTTATCTATGTAGACATAATTCAGGGACAAAGTTATTCATCTCTATTGAGACAGACATGTATGGGATACTAATATGTATAAATATGAGTTTTAGTTAGTTTATAAACGGGAATTGTGTTAGACCACACAATGAAATAATAATTATTTTCGTTAATTAGCAAATTAAACAGCAGATTTGAATGACTGACGGACTGATTGGTTCTCTGACAGACGTGATTACAACGGGATTAAATTTAACAACACTCAGTCAGTGATAATAATAATAATAGTAATAGTAATAATGTATTATTAAATGGGATTTAATATATGTGAGTTTTGCGTATAATATGGAACCATATTTACACGGAAACTTCATGTGAGAATGATGATAGCAGGTTTATATGTTTTGTTTAACGAATGTGACATCGGAAATTAAATTGTTATGTGTTTGAGTGATAAATACCCGTAAATAGAAATAAAAAAGAAGACAGAACAGCTGAAAAATTTATAGGTACTAATTATAGTTGAAAAAATATTCCCAGACACTTTTGATAGTTTCTTTCTCAACGGATAATTGTCTTTTTCTAATTCCAGTCAAACAAATAAATAGTGCATAGGGTACTAATTGAACATTAGGTTACGAAATAATAATAAATAATAAGTTAATAACACTATTTTATATTTTTATGTAAATTATGTTTATTCAATAATAATTTGATTACAGAAAAATATTTATTAAAGAAACCGAAAACAAATGACATTAATGATATATTATAACTTAACTGTAAACATATACATAAAATAACTGAATGACTGGATTCATTGCAAAATATTTAATACTATTAAAAATATAATTTTGAAAAACCAAAATCAGTGGATGTCAATATGTACTGCTTAGAATTTTCAAATCGGTTAAAATCAAACAAAAATAGTTTATTTTAATTGAAAATAACACATTTCATTTTTCTTTAGAGTATTGCATCATTTTTTTTAACTTTGTAAAGATGAAATATTATTATGTCAAATATTTAAAAAACTAAATAAAAACTACTGATTAAGGACACTGGTGTAGTGTTGAAAAGTGTACGACAAGGACAAGAAAGAAGGAAACCTACAAAAGTGTCTGGGAATATTTTTTCAACTATATATGACATAATCATTCTTCACTGATAATTCCTTATGAGTAAACTCAATTTTGACTTTACTGCCTTGGTATCTGTTGCAAGATATTTAAAAAATAATATTTACTAATAATATTTGTTAAGGTATGATCCACAATAATTTTTGAAAATTTTTTTTTAAATCTTTATCGCATACCATTTTGAAAATGCAAGGCTGACCAAGATCAGTCTAATCCTTTGAGTAAGCCGGCCAATTGTTCTGGATTCTACGGGACAGTCCCATAAAAGTAGATTTCTCCATTACGAATATCAACGAATAGACATAGGTACTTAAAAAAAACTGGAATGACAAATATCATCCAAAAATTATTTGAGCGTGTTTCGATTTTAGAATATTTAGATGGTGCAAACAACGTAATTTTTCAATAATACAAATACGTCATTGCAATTGGCGTCTTGAGGAGCCAATCGCAAACAGAAATTTAAATTATATTTTTCGATATATTTTTCCATTCCTTTATTCTAGTTCTTTTCTTAAATAGTAATAGGGTCATTATTATCACATAATAGATTCTGTAAAGATTTTTAAAAAGTTGGTCCTCCTTCCCCCAGTACAAGACCACTCTTGCCCTCTGAGACAAAATCAAGACCGAGATTATGTATGTGCTAGTAAGACCAAATTCAAAACTCTTAGTATCGAAACACAATCAAATTGTAATCAATTAACGTTATTTTATTTTTTATTTTTTTATCTTTTGTAAAAACGTATGAACTATACCTGTATGAATTTAAAATAGCAAATAATTTGATATCACTGGCCACATTTTAGGAACCCCTGCTTTACACTAAAACGATGTAATCGTTAAACTAAATAACTTTACCATGTCATACGACAGACATAGACCATATTAAATATATTAAAATAACTTTGATTGTAATTGTGTTCCAGACATGAACCTTTATTTAAGTGGAGAGTAGATTATGCAAAATAACCGTATACGATGATGGTAAATGTCAGACGAAATAGTTAATTGTGGCTCTTTTAAATGGTCTGATAATTGTAATAAAATTTATCGACAGACGTGTGACAAAGACAGTACCAAAATGATAATATTATTCGGACGTTTAAATTTTGCCACAAGTGTTGTAAAATCAACAAGTAATTTGGGTTAGAACCAGACCAAAGCAGTTCAATTAACACAGATAGTTACTTTTTTTTAAAGTGAAAACTTTTATAGTGAGGGAACTCTCTATGAGAGTGTAATAAAATTTGTAATGCGAGAGTGTAATGAAATCTATAATACGAGTGCGAAAACAGCTGTAATGAAATTTTTAATGATTGTAAGATAAAATAAATGCTATTGATTAATTGGTCAGTGCTAAGTGACAAATATTTTTAAATTATTTAATTTATGCCAGCATTCTTGATATCATTAAACTTGTAGAATGATGTATCCCGGAAGACGAAATACGATAGTGGGGGTTTCTTCTTACGTAGAGCAGCTGTTACCAGGTCAGATTGATCGAAGTCCAATCTCCGTAAACTTATGTTGTGGAACGTAGAATGGTGAAATGTCCCGAGCCCGTTAGGTGACGTTTCTTCTTGTTCCAGAATCTTTCAGTTAGCTTGGCCTAATTCCCTTTTAACTTTATTATTTTCACTAATATTATCTACTTAGTTTAACTAGTTTACGGACTGAAAATTTATAGATTGAATGCGTGTATTTATAGCAACAAAAGTGCAAAGTTTACAATTTTAATTTGGTAGGAAAAAAACTTGTGTGGTGCTGATTCATTTCCAGGAAGTGGCTGTCTGGAACGCATCAAGGAACTTAAAAAATTGGCACATTTAGTACCTAATTGTATAGCAATATGTCACTGCCGAGGAATCTCATATTTAATGAATTATTTCTTTAGTAATGATAAAAATAATAGTATTTTACTTGACAAGGACCATAAGTGCTATTCTTGTGGCTTCAGAGGCAGTTTGAGAGTCCGAGGCTGAACGCCAAGGATACTTAAACATTCATGGCCACAAAAATAAACTTACGGGTCGAGTAAGATGGTAAGTTAATTTTTTCAATCGAAAAAAATGATGAATGAATTGACAATAATGAATAAAATACCCCTGTCACAGCACCTGCATAACATAGCGAATTTTCAGAGATTGGACACTGACGGATTTCATATAACAACCTGTATCTAT
This sequence comes from Brachynemurus nebulosus, assembly GCA_035578155.1. NCBI lineage: Eukaryota > Metazoa > Arthropoda > Insecta > Neuroptera > Myrmeleontidae > Brachynemurus > Brachynemurus nebulosus. The sequence continues at coordinate 33,998,035 of JAPWDM010000006.1, forward strand.
CTACAATAGTTTAGCTATCTAACCGTGAAAATATTTTTAAAATCGGTTGAGTGGTTAATTTTTTAAAAATTTAAATTTTGCAAAAAGCCACTAAAAATGGCCAAAAATTTCGCTTCTAAAGATCGAACGTATCTGGCTGATGGACTCATCCACGCTTTTTGGACTTTTGGGACTATTGGGAAACAAAGGCCCTTCCGACGACACACCTTGCCGGAACGTTGGAAAAAGTGAATTTTTGAGTGCGCGTTTGGAGCGCTGTATTTTTTCACCAGTTCAAGATAGACAGATGCTTTCCCGGACTTTTTTGTAGAGAATTCGATTCTCTACAAAAAAGGTCTTAACACTTTTTATTGTATCTATCACCTTTTGGCTACGTAAGCGGTGAAAGGTAAAAAAACGCTCTTCATGAATTTTCAATATTGTTTAAACAATACAAAAAAAAACATTTCCGGGAGTTAATATTTTGCACAAATGTTCTCTTCGGCAATCCTTACAAGAATCTCTTTTTAAAAAATTTTACATATATTCTAAAATTAATGTTTAGTGAGTGAGATAGAGCTTAAAATTAGTGCTACTGGACTATAAATGCATTTTAAACGTATCCAAAATATTTAAGCTGTCTACACAATCAATTAAATAAGGAATAAGAAATAAGAAATAAGATTTAAGAAATAAGATTTAAGAAATAAGGAATAAGAAATAAGAAATAAGGAGTATGCCATCTAGTGACGTTGATTGGAACTTTAACGTAACTGCTCATAGATATAAATATGTAGGTACTTTTGTACGTCATAATTCGTGATTTTTTTCACTTGAGTGACATAAAAGTTATCACGAACGTTATTTTTTCATGAATTTTGAAGTACAAAAATACCTAAATACATATACCTATGAGCAGTTACGTTAAAGTTCCATTCAACGTCACTAGATGGCATACTCCTTATTTCTTATTCTTTATTTCTTAAATCTTATTTCTTATTCTTTATTTCATTGATTGTGTAGACAGCCTTACTTGATACTCCATAATACCATATACACACAGAACGATATACAGATATAGCTTCTAATTTAAAAAACCAGGAGCGCTCGCGTAAACTTTGCATCACCAATATAATTATTACAATTCGAATTTATTCTCTGATTATAGCAGTTAGTTTTAAATTCAAATTTCATTGTTTATTACATAGGTACTACAATAGATATATAATGCTTGTTGATTTGATTTTGCAAGCTGTCAATTTTTATTAATTTTTATTGTTATTATTAATTTATTTTATAATTTAAGCTAAACGCCGGCTAAATATAATATAATAATAATTAATATAATAATATAATAAGAAGTAAGTAGATACTTATCTATATTCATAATCATATATACATTTTATGAACTTTTTTCGTTAAATTTGATGTTTTTTTTTTCTAGATTGAACAACGATTAAGGAATTTTTAGACAATGTTAAATTGATTTACGATTGAAGACTAAAATTAAATGAGTTTTTACTTAATGTAATTTTGATTTTGCTTCAATAGAAGTAAAAATTGTTTTGTATTGTACAAATTTTAAACTGGAAGTTTTATTTACAAACTGAAAGAAAAGTTACGAAGCAAAAAAATTAAGGAGATATTTGCCTTATGAAGAGAAATAACCAGAAATCATAAAATAATTAATTAATGTATTTAAAAAAATAAATAAATAATAAAAACATGTTTTCTTGTGTAATTTTACTAAATAATTTGATAATAGAATGTGTCAGTATACTATTTTAAGCTAAATCTGCTTTCCATTTTTAAATTATACTGTTCACGAATTGAAATGATTGACAAAATATGTGGAAATTATAGAATTTTGGTGTATTTTCGGTAATTGCTATGAACTTGAGTATAAAATGGAGAATTATTTTCAAAAAAAATATATTATGAAAAAGAATATGTTAAAATTCTTATACATTTCGTATGCATGAATACATCCACCTGAATTGTCAAATACATAAATAACATACGTATAATTCAAGAATTTTATGTTAGAAATTAATATTCATTTTGAATTTAATATTGGTAAAAAAAAAATTATTTGAAATGTCAAACTAAAAAAAAAAAAATAACATGAGGCGTTTCAAATAAGTCATCTATTTCAGTTCTGGTCGAAAATGAGTTAGTGATGAAAATGGATTCTCCAGCTTGTATTGCTTATTACAATTTAATCAAAAAGGGGTTTTGTTTCAAATTATAGTTATAGTAAAACTGGCCTTAGCAGTAAGTTGTGATAAAACTCGTCTTTTTTATTTTTTTCGTTAAATAACTCGTTTCGTATGAATTAGGCCAGTTTCGATTTAGAACGCCTCATATTTTTTAATTAAAACAAAATGACAATGATATTTGACAATCCTCTACTTTGTTTATAGATATATAAAGACACGTTAATGCACATAGATAAAATAAAAGATTTATTCGATTTTAAAAATTATAGTCTAATTGGTCAAAATTTCATTATATAATGATTCTCTTATAATTTTTAGATATTATTTCTAGTATTTTAAAATCAATCGGATCAAAAATTTTTAATACATATTAAGGGCAATCTAAATGCAGTCTACGGTATACATGTAATTAAACTAAATAATATGGGGCATGTTAAGCTGGTGTTAGACAAAGACAACAAATCTTTAACCAAAAATTTTGTAAATTATTTTTAATTTTTCTGGAGAACCAGTTGACAAACAAGTATCGCTCCAAGGACGTTTTTTGTTCAATTTCATGTGCTTTTCACAATGGTATAAAAAAACCTTTGAATTCTAATGTTTTTGGCACTTTAGACACTTTTTGTCAAAAGTGCCCAAAAAACCTACTTCCGGGCATCCGACGTGTCTGGCTAACGAACTCATCCAACGATTGGCAGATTGCAAGGTTTTCACCAAATTTCATAACAGTTGGGTGTTTCGTTCGACAGTTATCGCGTACACACATAAATACATATATATATATATATATATATATATATATATATATATATATATATATATATATATATATGTATTATATATATATATATATATATATAAATTATATATATATATATAATATATATACATATATATATATATATATATATATATATATATATATATATATATATATATATATATATATATATATATATAATTTTAGTGAAGTATATTTTCGGGTTCTAGAGGCTCCAAAACAAATTTCTGCCATAGTCCCGGGCTTAGGTCTTACCATAAGAGCTGCCGTAATAGCTGAATTTTCATCCTGAAAATTCGCTAAAATAATAAAATTCACAAAAAGTGCTATTTTAATAAAAATAAAAAAAGTAGTCTGTAGTAGGCAGGTGTCCATCGTTTTCCATTGAAAAATCTATTTACTACTGACGGTAAGAGCATACTTAAATTCCTAGAAATGTAAGTAAATTACTTAGGCTCCTAGGCAGGTAAGTGCTGCTTACGCGACAAGCTATTTTTTATGTAAACGACAACTTACGATTCAAGAGGTTGAAAAATATACATTTTACATACCAGGACTATTCTACGATTAAATTAATATTTCTATTCACTAAAAATTAAATAAAAATAACTTCACTTTCCTTTTATTATGATTATTTTTGTCACCGATAAACGCCTCAATTTCAACAAAATCTATAGAAACCAAAATAAATCAAAATAAATTTTAAAACTTAAACAATTTAAATCACATTTAGTAAGTATGCACTCAATTGGCATAAAATATTATTTGTATTTTTTCTATTATTTCAAGATTAACCTTACGACATAAATGAATTTGTGGTAAATGTACAATAAACCATAGAAGTTTCACTTCGATCCTGTAGCCTTATTAAAGTATACGCATGATTTTATTCACATATTTTCTGATAATTTCTGCACAGTGGTATTAAAACATTTCTGTTTAAATTTTTCAAAAAGCTTCTGGAATATATTTTCTTCTAAGAGCGTCTATTGTGATTTAATTAACGAATAAAGTTAAATACTTTATTCTCACAGTAGGTGGGAGTATATTGTTAACAAAAGGAAAACAAATAACAGTAAAAGAGTAAAAATATGTTGGTTCAAAAAGTTCGCTGCTGCTTTCAAGAGGGTTTTGTTTTTTACAGTGTGTGATATACTTTTATAATTTCTATAATTTAATTTTCACGTAATTTACATACATATGGAAAAGTTATGTAAGTAAAACAACACGTGATACATAAGGAAACTTAACGGGAAAGTTTTAATTAATCATTGTATTTATATTCATAATATTTCCTCTTAACAATTATTTTAATTTTGTACACACCTTGCTCAATGTACACTACTGACGAAAAGTTTGCGGACAAAGCTATAATTCATATTTGATTGATCTCGACTTGCCCCGTCACTCCACTTTGCAGAAATTTAAAAAAAAATACAAGCAGCGCAAAATTAGAAGCTATTTATAAGCTTTCGTATTCTGCGAATTAAAATTTTTGAGCTGGACACACTGAGCAAGGATTTAATATACTTAGTGGAGGCTGAGTCGAGATCAACTCTACCCCCGCCACTTAAAAACAAAAATTCAAGACGAATTTTAGCGGTAAAATTAAAGCTATTTACAAGTTACGATTAAATATCGTTTATCGAATTATCAGCTCATAAAATACTTGAATTTCGATTATTAAGTTGCAACTCATTTACAAAGAAACCACCTCCAGTACAACAGAGAATTATACTTGGAACAACCTTACAATTAATTCTTTAATTTAATTTCTTCCTAAAAAGTTTTATCTATTATATAATTTATTATATTATTTTACATGTACTTTAAAAACGATTTCTTTGTTCAAACAATTCAATTCTTTAAATTTTTTTCTTTGAATCAAAGAGAAAAATTTTTTATTAATCATGCGGGAGAAGTGCTAACTTGGCACACACATTTCTGTACGCAAAATAGCTGTTTGCCCACTATATTCTTCACGCATACTTTTTTGCTGGCGGAAAGTAACTTCCCGCACGCAAATTGACAATAAAATACGCAAAAATTTAATCAAACACTCAAAGCCGCCTCTTGATTTTTCATTTTATAAATAATTCATAATTATTTCTATAGAGACCACCAACAATTTAATTTAAACAAGATTTAGTTCAGAAAAAAAAGACGTACACTTAAAAATATTATTTTAAAAAGTAATAAAAATGTCAAAAATAGTAATAATAACAGAAAAAAGTATGTGAAATTCGTAATAAAAAATAGTAGGTGCAACTCGTGCGGGATTGTCGTTTGCCCACTCAAGCGAATGAGCGCACGAACCTAGTGAGTGCGCTCAACTTCGCTTTCGTGGGCAATCGACAATTTCCGGCACTTATTGCACAATATACTATTTTGATACAGTAGATTTCTTCAGTAGTTAAAAAAATATTTCTTTCAACCAAAATATTATTTTTTTGATCCAAAGAAAAAAACAAAGAAAATGTTATTTTTTGAACAAAGAAATCGTTTTGAGAGCGTGCGAAATTTTTAGATTCAGGGCATATTTGCGGTTAAGGGGAGGTTTACTTGCGCGTCCTTTAAAAAATCCATTTTTTTTTTTTTGTAGAAATTGATAGCCAGTTATGTGTAGAATATGTTTACTTGACATTCGATCAAAAAATCGATTTTTTTTTTTGCAGAAATTCATGGCAAATTAAGTGTAGAATATGTTCTCAAAGTAACTTTGCTGAAAGTAATTAAAAAAAAAAAGGTTATTGCACATTAACCGAATCGAGTTTTCTATAAAAAAAAACCAAAACACGTAATTCACGCGGTAATGAGTATTAAATATGAAATTTTGAAAATACGTTTCTTAATATATATTTTATAATATCTCGGAACCACGTTTTTGGAACTGGTTGACACGATAACTCAAAAACTATCCTATGGATCCTTTAATTTATTGTTTATTTTAAAGATAATTCAATTCTCCGGCACATATACCTAAGTTCGATACACTTTCAATATTTTTTTTTTTTTAATTTACTTTAAAGAGCGAAAAATAAGACAAAAATCGTAATGAAAAGTTCACACATCCGCCATTTTTTTTCTTTCAGCAATTTATTGATATTATAAGTACAGGTGCCGGTACTGTTCATATATTTTATAAATCTTTTTTGTTTTTGGATTTCGGTGATTTATTACCGGCGCTATGATGTCCGCCAACAAGGTATTGGATTTTCGGATCGTCACACTGCACTATCTAAAAAAATGGACAATTTTTTATATTTTTTCTCGAAAATTTTTTTTGTATAGTTCAATACTTAATAAGTATGTGTACAAAATTTGAAATTGGTATTTACTTCCGTTCTTGAGAAAAAAATTCCAGAAAAATACATAATTTTTAAGGACTTTCAAGTGAACCTGCCTTTAAGGGCATATTTTTCTACTCAACGAGCTGAACTTAATGGTACCAAGATTGATAAGTAACCAGGCCTTTTGATTCTTTTAACTTGCGTCCCCTAAACTGAAGTGCAACGAAATATTGTATGATTTCGCAACAGTTTCATTAATATGTTTACATTATTTTTCATATCACTGTACACATTTAAACGCTTTCTAAGAAACTCCCTGTGAATTCTAACATACACAACATACTTATTTACACTGAATTTTCATCTTGCAAGCAGTGTAGGCAACAAATACTCGACCCGCTTATATTACCTGTCTTCACCTATCACGACACACTTATACGGGAAATGAAGTTACTTACCTATTAAAATAATGTTTATCTTATTCAGTTTTGACTTGCGTTCTTAATTAAGACGGTATTGTAATATTAAAAGTATGTGTTATCGCACGGAAACACAATAATAATCCCATCAATAGAGGAGAACACCAACTACATGGAGAGAAAATTCCTATAAAAATTACTGTACTCATACTACAATCGATGTCTAACAGGCGAACATATCCAATTTTTGTACGGTAAAATTATAATAATTACAATAATATAACTATAATTTTTATAATTTTACCGTACAAAAATTGGATATGTTCTCCTGTTACACGTCGATTGTAGTATGAGCACAGTAATTTTTATAGGAATTTTCTCTCCGTGTACCACCAAACGCAACGGGAACCACGGGAAGCAGTAAGAGTCTCGAGTAGGTAAATAAGTACTTATTTTATAAATATATACACTGTAAGCAACTAATACGGCAACATCTCTAATATGGGGAATAACCGTGGGTACTCTTGAACGTGGTTTCCATAGGTGTCGGTGTTTTTTTATACTTTTTGTTTTATTTTGTATACAGGTTGTATCAATATTTTATCGACAGCAGCAATGAACAAATGGCTACCTCCGAAATCACTAGCGTAGAAACATAATAATTTCTACAAAAACCAAGTTAAGTTCTTCAAATTCCCAGTACTTAATTAGTAGGGCATTACCAAGAGTAGGAGAAGCCCAAAGCGGGTAAGCTAAGATTAAAAGCCCAAAATAGTAGTTTTTGACCTCGATAAGCAGATATTGTTTACATTATCAGACAGACTAGTTACTGAACTTTAAATTGAAACATCAGTTAAGAAATTTTTGTACAATATTTATTTTTAATAAAGACGTGATACAAAACCTCTGCAAAAACACGCTTTGCCCGTATAGGTATCCTAAAGTGGGTAATCCGCTTTGTGCAAAGCGGCTAAGTAAATTATGTATTTAAACACTGTTATTATTCCTTCATATAAACTTTCTTAATCATATAAAACTTAACAATAATAATAAAGTAAAAAAAAAGAAAACTGAAAATATAGACAAAAATAATTAATTTATAACAATTAACTGTAACTTTCTTTGCAACCTTCATATTGGAGTATATTACTTCAGGTGGTTCCACATCAAAATCAAGACAAACAAGGCAGAAATATTCTTTTAAGGTTTTTCCCTTATTCCGTCGTAAAAAGAAGATTTTTTATTTTTTTTCCCCTTCCAACAGTTTTTTCCATTAAGATGCTACTATTTTGTCTACTCGCTTTGTCCAAAAAGACTTAATTTTGTTTGACTTAATTTCAAAATGAAAGCCGTTACATGTCTATCTTCTTCTACATTAAAATTCAAATGATGATAACATAATACGGTAATGCCAAAAGTATTACGGTACTGTCGGGTAATAAGGCCCAGCAGATAATAAGGCTCTTATAAGATTTACAAATAACTAATAGAATTAAGCTGTTATTATTCCGTAGTTATTATGTGCCTATACTTTTTAGTATTACCAACGATAATTATTCACCATTACTTGAGGTTAAAAAAAAAGTGTGAAAATTAAGTAATTTGCATTATTAGAATCTAAAAGTATTCACCTTTACGTATACCAACGAGTGACTACTGAGGGTTAAAGGAAGAGAGGCTGTTGAGTCAGTTTAATATAAACGTAAGTTATTTGACATAAATATTGCTACACATAACCACATTTATTTACAAGGTAGGTATACACAACTTTTAAGCATTTTCGTTTTTACGGTTGTTTTGCAATAATGATATTAATTTATTCAAATTTTCTTTTCATGAATGTATAAATAATTTTGTTACACCCGGTAAATATGTAGGGTAAGTGCGGGAGAGATGCCGCAATAGCCATAGTTCGTCCGTTGAAAGATAGATAGCGCGATTAATGGATTATATGTTTAAAATAAATTACTTATTTAAGCTGAATATGGTAACATTTATGATTAGTCCATCAGTTTAGTAATTATCCAAATTTTTATTATTGAAAAGTAAGTTTTTTTTTTTAATATATTTTATCAAGCATTTAATTCATTAGAAATTAAGAATGTATATTTCATTGTTTTTATGAAATTGAGTTTTGTTATTAATTTAGGTATATTTTAAAAGTACTGTATAAAATTTTAGGTTGGAATTCCGCACTATGCTTGCTATAGCAACATGCGGCATCTATCCCAACAAAAAGGAGAGATGCCGCATTTAAAGTTGGTATATATGCCGCATCATATTACATGTTAAAAACATAGACTTATATACCTTAATTATGTAATTTTTTTTTTTTGGACTGTAAATTATGCCACGTAAATATAAAAGATCCATTAATGGATCAGGAAGAGCCCTCATATTAGTGAAGATAACGAAAATAATAATGATTGCCTGTGTATTGAATGTTTTGAAAAGTATTCAGAAACAAAAAAAAGTTGACTGGTTAAGATGTATAAAGTGCCAAAAATGGTTAGATATGGCATGCATCATGTATGGAGATGTGTGTAAAATGCAAAATTTTGAATATTAACTATGCGGCGTTTCACTTTATTTGATGCGGTATCTCTCCCATAGGTGTGGGAGAGACGCCGCTTTGCAGGTTTTAGAAAAAATGTTAATTATGAAATGGTTATGAAATGATTATGGAATAGTTTTAAAGAAAAATGTTTACATTTATTGTGTACCAAATTTCAAATCAATTAAATCCATACTTTAAGTATTATCAAGTGTTTTCAAAATGTGCGGCATCTCTCCCGCATTCACCCTATGTACTTATATTATTTTACTGTCGTGTTGAAGGAAGTGAACTGGCAGAAAAGACGGTATCTTTTTCCCTATACCCGTCGCGTTTGCATATCGCATCGGGGCGGGCAGGTCGGTATTTCGTTTCCTTTTCTTATTTCCATCTTGAGTTATATTATATTTAACCGCACGTCTTAGATTTCGACTCAGGATGTGAGGGAGGCGAGGTGTGTAGGTACTTGTGAGCTGAAATGTAAACAAACTACATTCAAAATAATTTATTCATTTACAAAAGTTACAAGTGACGCGTAACAATGTGTGTACATTCTATCACACAATATAATTTGAATATCGAGCGTTCCGTGAAAATTACGGTAAATACATTTACGAATATATGTAGAATATAAATAGTGTAGTAAAAACTTGTGAAATTTCACTTAAGTTTACGGGGATGATAATGTCACCTGCTGGTGGTTATCGAATGGATCATTCGAATTTTATGTAGAAATTGTAGAAATATTTAAATGGTTTCACAAATTAAAGGCAAATATCTCTTCCTTTTAAGGGGTCTTTTACAAATGGTGTGTTAAGAAAAAAATACTTTTTTTGGAACAACTGCTTATTGTATAGAAAAAAAGAAAAACTTTCTACATTTTTTACTTATTTCTTTTGTTTTTTTTTTTTTGACCATCCGTCTGCTCTTGTAAGCCTCTTAAACGTCAAAGGTAAAAATATATATATATATATATATATATATATATATATATATATATATATATATATATATATATATATATATATAAATCCGATTGGACAAAAACTTGATGCATTCTCTTTATTATGGTGTTTTTTGTTAGACCATCCAAATTCAGCTCTTAAAATAAAAAATCCGATCCTTCCAATAAAGGAAGGGTATAAACCTTCATCTACAATCGCGTCATAAATGAAGCTTGCGAAGCTAATAACCCTTTCAGAATCCGAAATAAAAAATAGGGCTTTCCATTTGAAAAATACGACTTGACCTCAAAATGACCTTGAGAATGAAGGTAAAGGTCAAATTTAAGGTAACCATTTAATGTTCCCCTTCGCGGCTAACAACTTTTGTACGGGCTATTTTTTTTTAGCTGGCGCCTCTGGCGAGATATTTAGATGCATACACTCTAAGAAAAAAATGTACCGTTTTACTACTATTATAGGAGGCAATTAAATGCCTTCTATAATGACAGTAACATTACAAACCGTAATGTACGAAGGTGAAAATTACACCATCATGGTGTAATTATTACTCACTCATATGTGTAGTTTTACACATGTCGTACGTAAAATTACGGTCCAGGTGTGTAATAGATTACGTTTTATTTGTGTATTAACTACACAACAAGATGTAATTTTACACATTCAGTCCGCAATAGTGCGCAGTTAAACGTAAAATTACATCATATTAATGTATTTTTAAACCACGCCTGTACACCTGAAAATGTAATTTTACACACTTATATAGTAATGTTTACACCCAGAAAAGTGTAATATTAATCCAACTGAATCACTCATTCTGATTCAATTCAACTGAATCAGTACGAGTGATTCAATTGTGCTGAAAAAAATAAACTGATTCAACTTAATTGAAAATAACGAATCAAAAAAGATTATTGATGGTTTTTTTACATAAATATTTATAATAATATGACGTATAGAATAATTTGGAATTATATACAAAAAGATTCGAGATGTTAAATATTTTGCTTATTATGTCTAAATTTCTATATAAGTGTGTCGTATGATAAAATAATAATTCTTTTGATAAATTTTAAAATAAACACTCCAAAAAAGTAAGATTATAAAAGTTTTATTATGAACGTTTACTTGCTTTTATGAACATAGGTAATCTTTATTTTGCAGTGTAACTGCCAATTAAACTGGTCAAAATTTTGAGATATGACTTTTTTTTACAATGCTTACGTTTTGCAGACACAATTATTTAAGCAATATCTTATAAAAAATTTAATTGTAATTAGATTACAATGATAATATTAAAAACTTATGGATTAAAATTGTAGTTACATCATATCAAAAATATAGTTTAAGAAAATTAACTAAACAATACTTAAATATAAGAAAAACAATATTCTGCTGACTCTTGCCATTCTTAGAACTTCGCAGAAAATGCATGCTGTGCTTTCATAGATGTCTTCACCAATTCCAGTTTCTAAACAAATCAGAAAATAAGGGTTACTTAATTTTATAACCATTTTTGATTATTATTTTTTTCTTTTTTTAATAACTATTTCACAGCAATTTAAAATTAAGAAAATTTCGCTTTCGCTACAAAATTACTTCTAGGCTATTTTAATGAATGTACAGATATTAGATTTTTGATTAAAAAGCTCACCAGCAAAGTGACCCGGCGTGCTTATGGCACTGGCACTTCCGAACTGGTAGACGGAGGGTTTGAATTCCGTAGCCGGTTATATGCTGGCGAAAGTTTTCTGCTATTTCCCATCATAATTCCAGATGAATATCGACATTATCCTCAAGAAGATGGTTGCAAACAGACACCTACCAAATCCTTATACCGCTTTTCTTGTACTCCGCCCAATATTCTGCTGACTCTTGCCATTACTAGAACTTCAGGGAAAATGTAGGCTGCGGTTTCACATATGTCTTCACCAATTCCTTTTTCTAAACAAATCAAAAAATAAGGATTACTTAATTTTATAACCATTTTTGTTTATTTATTTTATTTATCTTTTTTCAATAAATATTTCACAGCAATTTAAAATTAAGAAAATTTCGTTTTTGCTACACAATTACTTCTAGGTTATTTTAATGAATGTACAGATATTAGATTTTCGATTAAAAAACTCACCAGCAAAGTAACCCGGCGTGCTTAGGCACTGGCACTTCCGAACTGGTAGACTGAGGGTTTGAATTCCGTAACCGGTTATATGCTGGTGAAAGTTTTCTGCTATTTCCCATCGCAATTCCAGATGAATATCGCCATCGTCCTTAAAAAGATGGTTGCAAACAGACACCTACCAAATCCTTATACCGCTTTTCCTGTCCTCCGCCCAATATTCTGCTGACTCTTGCAATTACTAGAACTTCAGGGAAAATGTATGCTACGGTTTCACAGATGTCTTCACCAATTTCGATTTCTAAACAAATCAGAAAATAAGGGTTACTTAATTTTATAACCATTTTTGCTTATTTATTTTTCTATTTTCAATAACTATTTCACAGCAATTTAAAATTAAGAAAATTTCGTTTTTGCTACACAATTACTTTTAGGTTATTTTAATGAATGTACAGATATTAAATTTTTGATTAAAAAACTCACCAGCAGAGTAACCCGGCGTGCTTAGGCACTGGCACTTCCGAACTGGTAGACTGAGGGTTTGAATTCCGTAACCGGTTATATGCTGGTGAAAGTTTTCTGCTATTTCGCATCGTAATTCCAGATGAATATCGACATCGTCCTTAAGAAGATGGTTGCAAACAGACACCTGCCAAATCTTTATACCGCTTTTCTTGTTCTCCGCCCATATCATCATGAAAAAGTTGAGAAATAATGATGTGAGTGACGTCCGTTACATACCATTGTCTAAAAAACGAACGTTAAATTCCATTATTATTATTACCATTGTTATTATTACTTAAAAAACTCGATTTCCATACGTCGCGTCGTTTCAATTTAAACCTGTTATGAATTTATATTACTGTAAAGCAAAAAAAAAAAAAAAATTCGTTAAGTGCGTGTTCTTGACACGCACTAACAAGTAAAGGTCCCGAGGCCGGACCTATCGATTTCGATGAAACTTAAATATATTGTAGAACACTAAAAACTAAGGGACACGTATTTTTTTTTATCTGCGGAAAAACGGTTTGAAGGGGTGAAATCGCCCTCCAAAAATTGGGGTAAAAATTTAATTTTTCAAATATCTCGAAAACAGGAAGAGATAGAGAAAAAGTTTAAATTGGCGATATTGCTCTTTTTTAAAGAGCTATCTACTGATATGCAATTTGTTCATATTACATCAACAGGAGTGGTTGGGGGTTAAAATTTGGGGGTTAATTTTGCAAAAAGGGGGTGAAAAATAAACAATATAAAAATTTTGTTTACAGATTTGAAATCTACGTCAAAAAATCTAATTGACCTGTTTTTGCTCAATGCCCTAATATTAAGTCTAGGGGTAGTTAACTAGAGGGTGACTCTGTCGAATAGTCGTACAATTTGGGTATTTCAAGGAGTTCTTCATGGAAAATAGCTTAAGACAATTAGAATAACGTAGAAATGAAATTCTCGAATTCAAAATTGAGTTTGAGCAACATTGGAGAGCGGGTGGGTCACCCTCTTAAATTACATACTAGTTTATATACACTAATTTTTGCTATTAACACACTGATAGTGGGTAAAATAATGTCACAATAAGTGGTTCTGAAGTTGGACTATCATATGTAAGGTCTTTATTAGGTTTGTTTTTTAATGGATATTATAGTTTTCCTTATCGAAAATTATCGATACCGAAAATTACATAACCTAACCTAAAATAACGAAACCTAATAAAAACCTTACATACGATAGTCTAACTTCAGAACGATCTATTGTGACATTATTACCCCCTGTCAGTGTGTTAAAAGATATCTGAATTGTAGATAATGTTTTAATTTTCACAGAAATTGACAACCCCCCAAAATAAATTATTATTAGTCAAATTGTAAAGTAAACTTTTATCAAATTACATAACTATTTGTATGAAGCAAAATTAAAAAAATTAACTTACCTGAAATATTTTAAATGTATCATCAGGACAGCATTTTGGAAACAAACAAATTTATATTACAGTATTCTTTGCACATTATTCCAGAAGCCATTTGCACAATACATATAAAAACAAAACACCAGTACACCACTATAACACTGTTTTTGTAGCATATTTAAAGATTAATTTATCATACACGTTATAACCATATTAACTATATATCTTATCAAAAAATACTTTTGTTTAATTCAGCTAATTTGAAAACATAACTTTTAACCTTTAAGAGTATTACTTATGTACGTATAAATAATACAGCAATTCAATAACAGATAATATTAAAATACATAAACTCATTTGCGCGCGCATGGGTTTTGCTATTTAGTGGTGTAAAAATAAACCAAAAACGTTGTAAAAATCTAAAGTTACACCTTTATTTGTGTAATATTAAAAAAAAACAGTACTTATACACAAATTATATAAAAATACACCAATTTTTTCATATTACACAAATAATAGTGCATATTTTCAGAGCGGGGAGTAATTTTGCTCTAAATTTAAGTTATTTTACACGTTTTTGACCATTTTTTCTTAGAGTGTAGATTAAAACGGATCACCCTATATATATACACTACACCCGGTCTGTAGTTCCAGCGGACTCGGGTTTGAAGAGTGGAGCTGTAAGAGCTCGGGCAAAAAGAGAGAGTGGTTTGGTTTTGTTGGAAAAATTTTGTAATATTGTACGGTTAAATAATTTCCGGTTTCTTGGCTTTATCTCTTTCATTATTGCAGTTACGTAAATTTTAAAATTGCAGTTTGTTTTTAGAGAAGAATAAAAGATTGATTTGTTTTGAATATAAGAATTATTTAATTTTTTAACTTTGGCTCATGATCAATTGCATTTGAAATAGGGTATATATCCCTGGAGCTCGTTATTTTACTCTACCGATCTACACTTAGCAGTGATCAATTAACCACCAGCGTTTACTTGACCTTATAAACATTACTTTCATTACATTCTCACATTACTGATTGCATTATATTCTTGCAATACAGATTTCATTATACTCTCAAGCAGATTTACTTTCGCCGTAAAAGATGTCACTTTAAAAAACAACACATTTTGGTCTGATGAAAGAGTACGAATTTGTACAAACACTTAACTTTCGCATGAATAGAACACATTCATACAAATTTGTAGTCAGTGTAACCGTAACTTTAATTTTGACATTTTGACTTAAACATGACACATCCTGTAGGCATGCAATTAATTTGTTTGCGGCCAATACCGAATACACATACCCATTACTTACTTATTCATTTATATTTTATTATATCCTTTATTAAACAATGACGGAAAAGAATTAATAACGTCGAAATAATTACAATGGAAACATTTTCTCCCACATAATGTGAAATTTGGCGTCAATAATGAAATAGACATTTGTTTGTTACACATTCATTCGTTCATGCGACCGGGCTGCTCTATGCGGCTCGGCTGGCAAGTTTTGGTGATGTATTTATTATTAATACTTGTTTCGTGATCAATTTTTTACGGATCATTTTGACATTTTTCCGTTATATATTTTTTGACAGACACCACTCATATTCCATGGGTGGAGTAGGTATCATTCGTTTGTCGAAATGACATTTATTGACAGCTGTATTTATTTTGTTTTCCGCTTGTATTTTCTTCGTACGCGGAAAATCGAATGAAAACATTTTTTTTCGGTTCGGATATTTAACCTTCTGTGGAGATGAATTCGGTCCCAGATCATATAGGTATAAGATTGTATAGAAAGATGGTCTTCTCCCAACATATGTCAATTTTAACAATTTTTTTTTTCAATTATGCAAAATTTTGTGCTTTTGATAGGTATTAACAAGAGGTACAATATGAAAACGTATCCATATTGATCAGTGACGCGGTTATAGACGAAGTAGTGAGAATTTTTGTAACTAACATAAATGAACGAGTGTGGTTATAATGAACGTGCGAAGCCAGTAACAAAAATAAGGAACGAAACCGTGTACAAGATTAAATGCCATCAAGTTAAATTAGAATTGTCTATTTACCAAAAAATTTTTGGAAAAATACGTATTTTAGTAGTCTAAAGAGGATAGAAATTAACTGAGAGATAATAATAATGAAAGTATAGTGAAGTCAGTTTCACTTCATTTTTAGTAAATATAAATATTAATTTAATCGTAAGAATGCTCTTAGTATGGTAAATATATATTTCTATTATTATTATTATTGCAAAAAAAATTCATCGAAAATGAGATTTCTCAATAGGTAGGTAGTGAATTTATTACATATCGCGCGTTCCCTGTCCCATCCTCGTATATCAAAAACTGCATGTTTTAGGACACATAAAAAACATATTAAATATTAATATATATATATATATATATATATATATATATATATATATATATATATATATATATATATATATATATATATATATATATATTATATTTATGTATATAGGTAGCCAACATCAAAGGTTGTAATTAGCATAAAGTTTAAGTTCATATAGTGCTGAAAACACAGATTTAAGTACGTTTTTTTTGTGTGTCCGAAAATTGGGAGTTTTCAGATACGAGGTTGGGACAGAGAACGCGCGATATACTCTGCGCTGAAGTTTAAATAATATAAAATAAAACATTAAGAATGTTGTGAATAAATTACATAATTTAAACAATATCAAATATTAATTACCAAGCAATGATTATTACTAAAATAAATTTCATTAATAATCTAAAATAAAAAAGTTCTAGGACCGCCTCTGACATTGCTATTCAGTTTTATATATGAATCATTGATTTCAGCGTTAACGCATTTTAACTTATTTTTTGAAAGTGGAAATTATTTACCTCTAAACTCTCTAAATATTACTTGAAATAATTTTACAAAATTGAAAAGGATATGAATATTTCATTCTATTGTTTAATTATTCTTTTGTTTATTGTACTTACTGGTTAGTCAAGTGTTTTTTATTTTATTCAAATTAGCCGGTATTTGTAAATAAATTTAGACAAAGGGTAAATGTACCTAAGGAATACTTGGTTGTATTTATCATGTGTTTAAACAAAATTTCAATTTCCCAAAAGACTATAGGTGTTGTGGTATCGACAAATAAACCAGTTAAACGTTCCTATTTAAAAACATAAATTTCTAATTGTGCCAAAAATGATGTGCTTTCATACTAAATTAAAAATTATAAGTAGGTACTAAAATATTAGTTGAATTATCACTACTATCAGTGATCAAGATAAAAGTATATTTTAGTCACTTACCAGAAAAGGTTTTGAACTGCCAATTCGCAATTTTGATGAAACTTGGCATATGTGTAGTACAAGCGAAAATAACAGACCCGTATTTTTTTTTATCTGCCACCGTCGTCATTTAAGGGGTGAAATCACCCCTTAAAATTAGGGTACAATTTTAATTTTGCTTGATAACTTGGAAACGACGACAGATAGAAAAAAACTTTAAATTGACAAAACATTTTATTTTTAGAGAGCTTTCTATTGATGTGTATAAATCTAGGGTCGGGCCTACTGGAGGGGCTGTTCAGATAAAATTGAGGGTAAATTTTTGAAATAGGGTGAATATGTTTCAGTATATTAAAATTTGAATAGCATATATGAAAACTACATGAAAAATACTAGTTTACCTGTTTTTGCTCAAAGCTGTAATTTAAAGTCTAAAATCTCAAAACTGGACAGCTAATTTAAGATGTCAATCGCAATTTTACTGACAATCAGCAAAATAAAAATATTTCTATAAGATTTTCAGCAAGTGAATTGCCTTGTAATGAATAACTGGCTAAAATATATCAAATTATACTTGTTGATGCCTGAATAAAACTTTAAATTTTATACAAGTAATATTAAAATTTGATTTTGTTAAATTGTGGAAGAATATTATTGCATACAGTTATAGAAAAAATTAACTTTATAAAATACTTCTTTTGCGTTCTACAATATCTGTAATTTTTTCAGATTTCTTAGACTGACAGTTGAAAAATTACATTTACAAGAAAAATAACTTCAATTTTATTCAACCTTTCATAAACGAGAAACAAAAATGATAAACTCTAGAAAAAATTTCAAACGTCGAAAAATTTAGAAATTATCAGGGTTGTGACGAATGGACAGATTTGGTGAAATGATAAAATATCTGTTGGTGATTAGGAAAAAAAAATTACTATGGATTAAAAGGGGGTATCACCGATTTGGTTCAGAAAAAAAGTTTTAATTAACATAAAATACTCTGTGATATATCTTTTGAAAGAACTACCTCAAGGATTGTAAAAATATATTTCTTTAATAACTCTCTATAATCACGAGTTGAGTTCTGTTCATATATTTTTAATTTATTCATACTGTGTACTTTTTAATTTTCGCTTCAGAAAACGTACTACCGTATAAATTATTTTCAAAACGTAATTGGTGAAAGCGGAACGATTGTGTCAATTTTACAAACAAATCAAGAAAAAACGCTGTTAACAGAATTTTTAACAAGTACCTACCTACCAAGGTGTCATATCATTATAATAAAAAATCTGAAGGTAGATCATTTAATTGGAAAAATAATTGAATTATCCAGAACGTAATAATATTGTTGTAATTAGAAATATTCAGAGATTTTTTTAATTAATTTTTTTTTATTTCGTACTTAATTGTTTATTTAAATTCTTTTTTTTTTTTAATTATTTAAGAATTAATGAAGAACTTACGATATTCATAATTTAAAAAAATAAAAATGAATGTTAAAAATTACGCTGCTAGCTGACATTTGAATAAATAAAAAAAAAGAAAATGAAAAGAAAAGCAAATTAAAAGAAAAAGAAAACAATGCCTTGAACAATAAAATCATTCCCTTCCATAAGTGAACCCTTTCAAGATTAAATGATTTTTTTGTGATTGTGTTGTAATATATGCTTAAGTATGTAGCATAATATTATTCTTAATTTGAAGTTGTCACAATATTTGTATTTTGAGTATTGGAAATATATATATATATATATATATATATATATATATATATATATATATATATATATATATATATATATATATATATATATATATATATATATATATATATATATATATATATATATGTAATTAGTTTGGTGCAACACTAACACAGGTGTAAGTTCATAAATGGAGTTTATCATTTTTATTGCATCAATTAGAATCGGAAGGTGTACGTCCGGCTTTAATGCTCTAAGTTTATTTTCTCATATTTATGATGTTGATGATTTTAAGGTTATTTTGTTACAGAATCAGTTAGAAAAAATCATGTAAGGTCATTTGAGATTGTATTATATGGCTATTTCTCTACTAATTGGAAAATCGCTGTCCCAGGTAGATTTTATATAATAGATCTTATTATTGTTGAGTTTTATGTATTAAAAACGACAATATGTCAGCTATTCTTGGCACGCCATAACCCATTTAGTAATATAATATTGTAATATTCAATTTACAGTCATTTTTTACAGTCAATTCACAGTCTCCTGTCGTGTCCAATTTCCAGAAATAAAGGTATCATTACAAATATTTATTTTCAGTATCATTGCTGCCTGAGTAAAAAAAAAAATATGAATAATACTAGAACACAGTAAGCATCTTTGTAAGACTCAATCATATTTTTAAAATAAAAATTTCATTAAAAAAAAGTAATCAAATGTTGTCCTCAAATTTTTTGAACAGTCCCCTGTCACAATTTGAAAATGGTACTGAAATCGTACTGTGCATTGGCGCGATCGTTTATATCATGAAACGGAACGCAATCGGTGTGAAGTTCGTTCGGTTGCGGAGTTAAGCGCGCTGACATCATTTTGTTGACTGTCACCGCTACATTTGTAAGTAAACCACACGTTTAGGCCACTAGTTGTAACAGTCCCCTGCTATACAATTTTCCTATCGTTATAAGTGATTAAGCTACAACAAATTCATAAAATAATTACTTAGCGAATATATTATCACGCCTACCCCTGAAAATTGAATAGATTTGAAATGATTTTATACTAGGAAACTTTCTATGTAAAATATCAGTCCCCTGACCAACAGTCCCCTGTCATTTCATAGCGAGATAAATTAGTGGAAGGTAATGTTCTTCTTGTTCTAATGTTAATTTTATAATATATAATTTTATAATTTTAGAGTTATAAGTTCAGCTACCTACTGAAAAAGACAATTTAGCCAAAAATTTGATTTTAATGACAAACGTCCTTTAGTTTAGTAGTTTAATTTACTTAGAAATTTTTGATTTAGTCGTACGTAATATAAATTCTAAGGGTTATAATAAATCAAAGCAACGATTTTGATTGCTTCTATTCAACGAAAATATGTTGTTTTTTTTTCCGCTGAAACAGTCCGCTGTCGCGATTTTTCATAAAATCGTCCATAATTCACAAATAAAGAGGATAATTAAAATAGTCCGGCCGAAGTTTTGTTTACGGTGAAATAATTATAAATTTGATCGTGATCGATGGTAAAAGTCTTTTTATTGCTAACCGTCCAAAAAAGGGGTTTTTTACGGCGTTAAAATTTAAATAATCTATCTTCTAATAATGACCATTTAACATGTAACCTTATGGAGACTTATGTTTAATTATTTTTCAAAATAAATTTTCACGGTGAATTTAACTATATTTTTCGATAAATTGAAAGACTAATTCTTTAGCTTTATTTTCTCATTAGTATTTTTGTGCTTTGCGGTACTTTTATAAAGAAAAAATGAAAAATAAGTTGATAAAATTCAACATCCACATACAACCACAACAGCTCGGGTATAGTCGGAAAGCGCGTCAGTTTTAAATTATCTATTTAAGAATATGAAATAACTATCGTTTTTCTCATAAATTAGGTCAGTTAAAAAAACTTCACGAATCAAAATGTTTATGTACATTTATACGAATCAAAATGATTATGTACATTTATACACATAAATGTCTTTACCTAGTTTACCCGAACGTTTCTAGTCGACGTATGCTCAATAATATTACCGATCAACTTCAAATATTTATTTTTAAATAAATTTTATATTCAACTAATTAAATTTATCGTATACTAAAATAATTATTAACATTTATTTTTAGACATTTTACAACAAAAAAATTTCAATTTTTAATTTTAATTTTCACAACTCGGCCGGACTACCTTAATAAGCTTTCTTAAGACACACATTTCTTTTATTAATGCCTTTCATTGTATTTGCATATTTTCTTAATATTTAAGAAAAATATGCTTGCGACAGTTTTGCATGAAAAATGTCCTATTTGTAGAGAAATGGTCATATAATATATAATCTTAGATGTAAGTAGGCTTACATGATTTTTTGTAACTGAAGCTTCTAAGATTTGATATATGTAATTTTTGTGAGGGGTGAAAGGGTTTAATTACGTCACACTAAGCCGTATACGTACACACGCGACTGTATATTTATTTATATACGGTAGGTAGGTACGTATAATATCTGTTCTAATTTATTGTCTTTGTGTGTGCGAATTTAAATTATTAACGAACTGAACGACGGGAACTGTTCTGTGCTGGGAACTGAACTGAATAGAATTTAACGAAGATGATGTTATTCATAAAGTTTAAGACTGTCGAGGATACTGCGGTTGTTTGTCTATTGATTTTTGTTGTGCCTTCGTCAAAATTGTTTGTTGATTTACATTAATAATGTAACAAGTTACTGTATACAACAGTACTATACCTATAGCACCACTATGTGTAGGTGCTGTGTATACCTATGTGTTTGTATACAGGGCGTCCCTAATAAATAATTTTTATTTCGTAAACGGTGAGAGATACAATTTTGGTTAAATTAGAGAAATTATGTAAAGGCATTAGGGATCTCGAAAGGTTTCTCTAAACTTCCTAAATTCCATATAGTTTTAGAGATAGGTATAGCCAAAAAACCCATAAATTGAAATTTTTTTCCTTCCGGTGATTTGGTTTCGGTGAAAAGAACTATGTTATTTTTATCTGCATGTCCTGATACCAATTTTTATTTTTACGTAGAATTTTTCTACGTAAATATTTCTTTAGAATTTTTCTACGGTTATACGTTTTTGAGTTATGACCCTGAATTATTGTTTTTATTATAGAATATAAAATAGATTTTGACATAGTTGAATGGTATTTTTTCTCCCTTTTTTATTCTATCGATTACCACATGTTATATTTATCTTCAAAGATAACCTCAAGGACTTAAGAAAACTATTTTGAACAATTTTTTCTAAATGTTGGTCGAGAAATATGTAAGTAAATCGTTATGATTTTTGACGATTTTCAAAGATCTTAAGTGGAAGTAAAATACTGAATAAAAAATTTAGCAACTAACTCTGATAAATTTGAAAAATTAACACAAAATATATGTCCTCTTGTGTGTTAAATCATTGACACAAATCTTGTGTATAGATTTGACACATATGCTTTGTGTTAAAATAACACAAAAAATTGAGTGGACCGTTCTGGACATGTGAATTGTGTTAAAATTAACACAAATTTTTTCACTGTGTAGCATTCGACGCGTCTAATGCTTCTGTATAATTCATCTAATTTGACTGAAATAGTGTCTCTCACCGTTTATGAAATTACCATGCGGGTTTTATTAGCGACATCCTGTATATACCTGTCATATATGTTGAAATATTTATCTAAGTATTTGCCTACCTTTGTAAGCATGTAAGCATGCAGAGTCGGCCCAGCCTAAAAGCAGGATCCGTTGTAAAGTTGACTTACGAGACCTTAAAATAAGTTTCGCAATAAAATAAGGAGCAAGATCAAGCAATTTGGACAAACGACTAATCCATCTGTGACCGCGGCAGTTCAACTAGATTGTCAGCATAATATGTTTTTGGACATTTACAAAATTATGTTTTTATACAAAACTAGCTTAGACCCAGGGCCGCGCCAAGAGACATTTGCGCTGGGGTGCAAGACAAAAATTGCCGCCCCTAAAATGCCAGACTTATTTGTAATACATTTTTGATAATAAAATATGTAT
Organism: Brachynemurus nebulosus; assembly: GCA_035578155.1. Taxonomy (NCBI): domain Eukaryota; kingdom Metazoa; phylum Arthropoda; class Insecta; order Neuroptera; family Myrmeleontidae; genus Brachynemurus; species Brachynemurus nebulosus. The sequence goes on from JAPWDM010000006.1 coordinate 34,021,298, forward strand.
ATGCCTCCCGGCTACCAGTTTACTTACTATATATACTTACTTTAATAATATGCAAGATTGATAAATGTTTTATGTGTAGAATTCAACGACGGTTTTTATAAAATTAAAGCGTGCAAGAGCATGTTCGATCCCGATCCCGTTTGATTTCGCCGATTACTGCGCAAATGATTGTTGTCGCTGGTCAACAATCGGAATAATCGGATTACCGACGGGTCACAACAATCATAATAGACAAGTATTTAAGCAAAATGCGGGTAACATTTAAGTGTCATCAAAATTACCACATAAAAATAGTAATAATTTTATACTTTATTTGCCGCCCCCAAAGCCTGCCGTCGGGGTACTAGGCACCCCTAACACCCCCGCTTGGCGCGGCCCTGCTTAGACCCGCAGTTTCGCTCGCGTAAAATTATTTGGATTGTGGGTGAACAAAATTTTAGTACAATTCAAATAAATTAATTTAAAATAAGTAATTCTGGTACGCAAGTTTTTGATTTCATTAAATAAATCAATGCATTCAATGTTTTCTTACAAATGTCACATATTATTTCTCAATTTTGTAAATTCAGAGCAGTTCTCGGACCGACCCTGTACGCATCTATGTATGCTGATGTGTGGTTGCTTTTGTGGATGCCATGTTTAAATTGAATTTTATTATTATTTCAATATTGAAATGTCAGCAGTTGTTAAACAATTTACCTACGTTGAATGGAAATGTTCTTAATTGTTGGTCGGATTGGAAAGTTTCATTGTTTTGTTTTAACTAAATTTTCACTCTTAATTTTCTTTGAAAATCACTTTACAGTAGTAACAAAATAACATTTATTTATTCAAACGTAATAATTATTAACATATATTATTTCATTAATAACAGTCTTGGTTATAGTGACGTTAAGATTGTACCGGTATACAATACATATATGAACTGCTAACTGCAATTAGGGAACATGTCCAAAATTTTTCGAATGCGTTTTTTTGTGTTAAACTAAATTGATGTACAGACGGATGATTTACAACAGAAAGGGAACTTTTCTATCATCTGTTATGGCTATAGTAAGTAGTTCATTTATGCGTTTACTGCAGATAGAGTACAAGTCTATACACTATCTTTAATTTAAAACAACAACAAAATTTTAAAAATTTTGGACTTGTTTCCTTTCTGCAGTTAGCAGTTCATATATAGATTTGGTTAATTTATTTGATCGCAACAACATCGAATATTTCTGAAAAAAATTAAAGTATCGTCAAAATTTTTAAAGTTGTCTTTTTTCAAGAGGCTGTATTTTGTTTAAAAATGTCCCAATAATAGTTTTGAAATAGTTATTTTCGATTCATATGCGTAAAGAGAGGTATTCTAGAAGGCTTAAATTGGGGCACGGGTCTAAGGGACTGATGTGTGCACAACGAGATTGAGTGCGCTGTATACCCCCACGAGCCGTCAGGCGAGTGGGGGTAAGCGCACGAGATCTCGTTGTGTATGCGTCAGTCCCTTTAGCGAGTGCCCCAGTTTAAGCCTATTGGATACCTCACTTTACGCATACGTATCGAACATCATTTTTTATAACGACGGCTTCTAAAGTTTAATAGAGAGAAAAAAATTAATTATTTTTAAGTAATTTTAGAAAATAATACGGTTAATTTTATTTTATAATGTTATATGAAAAAAATTTTTTTTTATTAAGTTGTAGATCGTTTTTATTTTTTTTTTATTAATTTGTTGGTCGTTTCCATGTTTAATTTGAATATGATTATCACTGACAAATGAATATCAATATTTTCTCGCATAGTTTTAGCTATTTTCACGCACAGTTTTTCGCGCACTGTTACTGTCGTTTGTTTTACAATGATATGAAAACTGCTCTTTACGCCCACTACACAACGCTCGAATATTGAACTTTAGAAGCGAGAGCTATAAAAAAGAGTATTTATTTTCAATTTAAAATTAATGAATTTCCTTTAAACATTTCTGTAATGCTTAGAAATTTGTCAATATTTATCTGAAATAAATAATATGTTTACCAGGTGGTTGGAAAACGACATTTCATATTACACAATTTAATATTTTTCTGCTAACGGTGGAAATGATTCCAAGCTACAAAAATTTTATTTAAAATTAAAGAATTGCTTTTTTCTACTCCTGTTGAAGAACACACTCGTTATATATCTGTTAATTGTTGAGAAAGTTAAGCATTATTCAAAGGTGTAGAGGAATGGCCATTAATCAATACATTTTTGACTAATGAAATCACAGTATTAAACATTATTCAATGGGTTTGCGATTGTTTTATTTATAATGTATATATCAAGTTTTAATTTAATATATGCTACGTAGTAACGTTCAAGTAAAAAAAGTAGTAGGGTTGACCGGGGTAATTGTGAATGGATTTTCATGAGTTGAGATAAAAGCGTTATATTAAGTAATTTTTATTTTATATACGTATATCACATTTTGGTTGATTTATTTTTAATTCTACATTATTCAGGATGCACCACACAAATTTTGAGCAAAGTCGTATGAAAAACAAAAATTTTATACGCCTTTCACATTTCCCCGGTGCGGTTTTGCAAATCTTATGAATTTTGGGGTAAAAGTGAATGCCATCAGAAAAATTATTTAGAATGGATTACAGGAGAAGTGAGGTACATCAAAGTAAAGCCCAACTCAAATTCTTCACATTTACCCCACTTTCAAATTTTTCATCATACTTTAGCGGTCACAATTTCTCTTTGTTTAATGCAAGTTACACATACCTCAAATTTGTACAAAAAATCAAGGTTAAATAAAAATAACAAAAATTGTAGGAACAAATTTATTACAAGCTAAAAATGCTATTTTGATGATCATTTTATCATAAAAAATCAAAAAATTACATGTATTCACACAAAAACAAGGAAAATAAGACTTTTTCAAGGAAATATATTTAGTTTACATGAATAAAAAACAAAAATCTATTAGGCCTAATACTCTAAATGAAAAAAAAATGGTTTTGTGTTAATCCTACTGCTCTTGGACACTCACAGAGGCATTGAAAATAAGTAATTTTTCTGTTTTTGTAAGTTCTTATTGGGTAAGGGAGCACAGCAATGATTTCGTAGATTTATACACAAAACGTATCGCTTTTTCCACAATTTTTTTTTTGTATATTGTATGTACAACGGAAACTTGTACAATAAGGTCATCACCATCTTCATCAATATTTTCAACTCTGAAAAGGACACTACTGAAATTTTTGACCGAATGGGGGCATTCGTGAATGAAGTTCACAATTACCCCGGAATTTTAAAATCATAGGGTAATTGTGAATTGAAAATAAATTGTCCAATTTCTTTAACAGTTAATAAGGAACCCTCTCAGGGTTTAGACCACTTCTTTAGAAGTACTTTTAACCATTTCTTAGCTTTTTTTTTAAAAAAAATGTATATAAAAAAAAATTTTCGAGGATTGGTCGAAGTAAGATACAAAAAAATTTTGCAAGGGTTTTTTCAAACTAAAAAAAAGGATAGCCTGTACTAATACTTGGAGAATTGTTATGAAAATTTAATAGCATATTAAGAAAGGATCGAAAAATATACTAAGAGTTGATTATTAACAATATTAATGTTATTTTAGAAATTATAGGCGCCGTTTACAATTACCCCAGTTCACAATTACCCCGGTCAACCCAGAATTATATTAAAGAATTAAATAATTGCTTTTACACATTTCTGTAATGCTTAAGAAAATTGTCGATATTTTTCTAATTTACATGATAGACACAATGGTCGAAAAACTACATATTATATTGCACGTGACCTAATGTTTTTTCAACTAATGATGTATAAAATTAAAGAATTGCTTTTAGACATTTTTGCAATGCTAAAAAAAGTGACGATTCCTACTGATTTCTTAAAAGCGAATAACAGTTTCAGATTTCAAAAATGATGTTCATTTGCAGTGTTTTTGTCATTTTTCTTCACAATATTTAATTTAATGAAATTAATTTTAATATTTTTGTTTATATCAAAGGAAAAAAGAAAATGTTTAAGGCAACTCCGTAGAAACAAATTTAAAATTTTCACTTTTAGTAATTTTCATTTCTATTTATATTTAACAAGTTAATCAAAATTTGACCTCTATTGCCCTCGTCGGCATACGACAAAATAATAACAATCAAATTTAAAAAAAGCCAACAGTAATTTCTTGGAATAATATAAAATTCATTAAATATTATTTACATGTAAATAAAAATTTCATTAAGAACACATAATAAAAATATTGTTAATTTCAAATTAATTATAAAAGATTCATTAAGGCCCGATTTACATTAACGCTCCGCTCTCGGTACGATATCACTACGCTCCCGATTCGATAAAATATTTTTACACAATAAACAACGAGTGTATTCACATCATCGGTCTGATATTGGTCCGATATCTGTCACGGATCGCTCCCGTTCCAATGCCACTCCAAAATCAATACCACTCAGGTAATATTTTATCGGAGCGATATCAGACTTGGTATGGATTGTACTTATAGTGTAAACATTTTTTTGATTCCAGTCTAACTGAGACCGAACAGGGAGCGTACCCAGAGTGGTATTATAATGTGAATGGAGAACGAATAGCTATCAGCATGATATCAGCACTGTAATGTGAACACAACAAGATTGTATCGGAGCGAGGATGGAGTGGGAACGTACCGAGAGTGGAGCGTTAATGTAAATCGGGCCTAAACGGGAACATTTTATAAAATTTTGATATTTGCCTCCAACAAACCCCAAGTCTCGCTGCCTCCTTGCCCCTCTTTATTACAGTTTATTGTTTCAATTATTTATTTTATTTATATTTCGTTGAATCTACAACAGCAGGAGAGCGAATTAATATTTCAGTTGTTGTAAAAAACATACACACCAAATTATTACACAGAGCTACCATGGAGCTACTTTTTACAATGTACGTACTCAAACGTATACTTGTGTATTGTTTGTTATTACGCGTATATATATAACCGCCGGCAAAAATCATAACAAGAAAACTTTCTTCACATAAAAGGAGAAGAAATTCAAAAACTAATGGGCACAAAAAAAAAATGAACTGTTTTCACATTATTGGTTTATTGAACCATAAAATTATATGAAATATTTGAAAAGCAAACCCTTGAAGTGAAATAGACAAATGAATTTTGAATGTTGTTCATTACGTGAAAAACAACAAAAGGAGAATTTTATTTTTATTAAATTCAAATTTTGAATAATATAATGATTGTTTTGTTTTGTTTCAAGATGGTAATAAATAAATAATTAGTAGTAAAATAACAACCAAGTTAAAATGAATTTTAATGAATAGAAAGGAAAAGATCGAAAAGGGCCAATTTTCCAAAAAAAAGACATTTCGACCAGTTTCTCAGTTTTTTTGTATGAAGAAAACGTAGTTGCTTTTACTTTTAAATTATTGTAGCGTTAAGTTAGGGTCCTGTATTTTACTAAAATAATGAGAAACGTAAAAAAAAAATATATTTAAATTTTTTGTCATATTAAGGATTAATTTTCTTAGGCTATCGATGCCCCTCCTTTCGAATATTATTATGAAATTGTACAGTGGCAGTGAAATTGTTCAGCAAACTTTCGAATCGATATTTTAACTGCTACAGCCACTGGGGACTAGGTATACATTGTGTCTACTTAAGTTGGAATCATATGGAAAATTTTTTTGCTATTTACGAAATAAAAATCAAGAAAAAAGGTATTTTTTGGCCCAAGAATATTAAAAATTTGCTTTAAAGTTAGCGAAAACAGTCTAAACGAACAGAAAAATAACTTCTTTCTATATCCCAATCAAATCTTGATTTGTACCATCCCCGCATACGTGCCGTAAAGTCGGTTGGAGAATAGACTTTAAATAATATGTCTTTAAAGAAATTAGTTTATCTAAATTATAAGCGCCGCGCACAATACATTTGAAAAGACTTTTGTGTGATAAAATCTTAACTTGAGAGAATATGTCCGATCAGCTTTTCATATTTATTACTATTTCTGTTCTTAAATATCAGTATCTAACACTAGTAAAACATTCTGTTCTTATGTACAAAAATATGAGGATTTCTTCACACGCTACATATTTTTAGGTGAACCCTTTTTAGACAGAAAGGAAACATAGATTTTGAATATGAAGCCTATCTGTCATTCTTGTTTATCTTTCGGATTTACATTACATTCATTTTTAAAATTTAATTTGTACAAGGAAAAGTGCACGGATTGTCAACATTATTAGTCTGTATTTAATATCAAGTAGAGTGGTGTCAATAATATTTTGAATTTGGTAGTCATAGATGAAAATGTTTTATCATACATTTGACGATTTTTAATCTTGTATAATTATCGAACTTATTACTTAACTATTTGCATGTAAAAATTGTTGGTTTCGGCATTGATGACGTCAAATACGAGTCTAATGGCGATTGTTAATGCCTAATTACATTATTCTAGTCATATAATATTCTAATATTCGCCTGTCTGTCTCTTTGAAATGTTTAGATCACATTTTAATTAATTATGTACTGCTAAATGAAAAACGATATTTTGTCTGGGAAATTTGGACAAATTATTAACCTAGGTCTCCAACTGCTTTTTTCAGAAACTTAAGACCCTATACAATATCCGTAAATGAAGAATAGACGACAATTCCTAAAAAAAGAAAGTTATAATTTTTAACATATTTTTATAATCCGAACACACAACAATATACACATATGTATGTATGTAGTTTTAAACTGTTACTAACTTACTAATGAATGTTTGGTTGGTTTGAGTTTGAGGGGTGAAAGCAGTGCAATAGCCAATAACAAAAGATAGTATATAATTTATTAGTTTGACACATAAGTATTTCATGTCGCGCGTTCTCTGTCCCAACCTTGTTGTACTTGGCTCAAGATTTTTTTTTGATATTAATAAACAAAACGAAACAAAAAAAATCTTGAGCCAAGTACAACAAAAGTTTTTATTTCGGAAATTAGTATTAATTTTTTTTAGATTCTTTTTTTAAGTACTATCTGTACGTTAGCTGAGTTATTATAATTATGTCTGTTCTTGGAATAGCAATGGATTTCAATTATTTTTTCAAAGCTTTATTTTTTTTTTAAATACAAATACATAATATTCTGGGCCATTTTTTTACAGATATTTCCAAATATCTGTTTTTGTCGGATTATTCTTCATAAAAAGCCTTATATGGTTTAAAACCCCAATTACACCAAATAACCAAAAAAAAAAACAGTTTTTGTTATTTTTTATAATTTTTTTTCTTTTACAAATTTATTCTATTTGGAAACTAAAAATTGTTTTTAATATTGTAAATTTTAATACCGATCACTTTTGTTGATTAAAAACATGATAATTTTTACATTTCTTAATACGTTTTCTAACAAACAAAACATATAAAAAGCTGGTATTGAAATTTGCAATAAAATAACTTATAATGTTTTCAAATAGAATCGTGTAAAAAAAATTATAAAAATTTGGGGGACAGGTCTACCCAAACTGTCAACTTCCCATTGGGTGTCCTTAAGAGACTAGAGACTACTGTACATAAATAATTCTTTTCCCATTTCAGGCGACTCCTCCCCTGGGCCAGGGCCGAATCTAGGGGAGGGGCAGGCGGATCACGTGCTCCGGGCGGCAGGTCTTGAGAGTGCCAGAAAGTGACTTTAGAGGGCGCTAAAATGAGATATGTAAGGTTTCTTTTTTTGCTCTCCACTTTTGCTTGTCACTTGTTGTTTTTTTTGGTGGGGAAAATCAAAATTTTTTTCTACAGGGCCGCCATTTTTGGAACCTGCCCCGGGCGCCACTTACGCTAGGTCCGGGCCTGCCCTGGGCCCCCGGTAGGGACTTTGCCCCTTGCACCATACCGGGGGCTTCACCTTCTGTACCTAAGGGTGGGTACTCCACCCTTATCAAACAAATGATAAAATCATTTGTTCTCAAGATATGCGAGACAAAATATATTTTGGCAAAAAACTAATTGTTTCAAGTTTCTTATTTCGTTTTTTTTGTTTTTAATTTTGTAATAAAATACTGGCGTTTTTAACATCAAGGAAGGTTCTTAGGCCATTATATTATCAGAGATATTTTGTATGTCAAATCACAAATCATCATGGCGACGTTAGCTAGCAATCTTATCAGTGAGCTAAATAAACTTCGAAAAAGTGATATTATTGATATTATAATTAATAAAAGAGTACCTACGGAAGTCTCTAATTATACGGTTTTAAATAATCTATATAATTCGTTTGCAAGTAATGGCTTGACGACTTCGAATTCCGAAGAATATCATGACGCTGTTCCTACAACAGAAATTGAGGTTAACAATAAAAGTGACAGTGCGTATGCTGAAGCTAATCATTACAAAAATGAATTAATAGTTGAGCTCCGTAGCAAAAATAACTTGTTACAAGAACATATTGACTTATTAAAAGAAAAAATTTCTACGTTGCAAACCCCAAAACCATCTATAAATCTGTTAGATAGTGATACAAGTGAATGTAACAATGAACCGAAATCAATCGATCAGAAGGTACACAAATCGAAAAATATCAATAAAAAGTTAAATAATTTAGGAAAAGATGAACAATCAGGAGAAACATCATCGACAGAACAAAGTAACAGCATGACTTCTATCACCGTGGAAAAGAAGACAGTACAATTCGAGGAAAATAATGATGGATTCAAAGTAGTACAGAATCGAAGAAGACGACGTGAGTTGCTAACCGGTAAGTCCAATGAAGATGGGAATCTAAAGGGGGTCGAGAAAAAAATGTGGATATTTTTGGGAAGACTTGTGCCAGAGACGTCTGAAGAAGACGTATTATCACATCTCCAGGAAAAATGTCCAGGAATTGACTTTGACTGCAAAAGATTGGCATCCAGAGGAAAAAACGCATGTTTTAGAATAGGTGCTGATTTTAGTTTACAAGAACAACTTTACAATGAAGAATTTTGGCCAGTGGGGGTTACTGTTTCTAGATATTCCGAAATTGGGAAGTTTTACCAGAAATTAAACATTTAGAAACCAGTGACAATGAAAAATTAACGAATGTCGTGTTAAAAGTTTTACATCAAAACATTCAGTGCATATTTAATAAAATCGAACAAGTTGAATTTATTTTAAATGATTTCGACATCGATGTATTGTGTTTAAGTGAACATTGGCAAAGTTCAGAATCTTTACAAAGCTGCTCTCTTCAAGATTATTTTATATGTTCTGCTTTCTGTCGAAGTATAAAAACTCATGGTGGTGTAGCAATTTACGTGAAAAATACTTATAAATCTCATGTTTATGAATATGATTTATCTCATATCAATGTGGAATTTTCTTTTGAATGCACAGCGATTGTGTTTAAATATAATTCATTTAAAGTGATTATTGTTGTAATTTATAGAGCTCCAAGTGGAAATATTCAAGTATTTGAAGAAAAATTAAACGAACTTCTAACCTATCTAAAATCAGAAAAAAACAATTTACTTATTACTGGTGATTTTAATGTGGATTATATAATTGACTCCCCATCGCGACGTAGACTTAATGATATCTTAGTTGCACATAATTGCATAAATTTGATTAAAGAACCTACTAGATCAACGGCATCTAGTGGTAGCTCTATTGATTACATGATAATTAACAATTGCAATAATTATGACAGTTACCTAATCAATAACTTATCAACATGTTTATCTGATCATGACAAAGGGCAATTGCTTCAGCTAAATTTCGACACTGCAAAACAAGAGGACACTACTAATCTTATATATCGTCGTTTGCTATCCGATGAAAATATGAAGTTATTTTTATATACATTAAATAATTGTGATTTTGGTTATGTTTACAATGCGGATGATTTTGACATGGCTATAAGTGAATTCTTTAGTATTATTACTTACTGTCGAGACGTCTCTCTTCCAAAAATTAAGATAAATATCAACAAAACTAACAGCAACATGTGGTTAACAAATGAAATTAGAATTGAAGGTGAAAATCTGAGAGATCTTTACGATCTAACAACAATTTCTGATAACAGTGAGTTGAAAGTCCTTTATAAACATAAAAAATATCAGTTTAGAGAAAAAGTTAGGCACACAAAATCTCAGTTCTTAAAGCAAACCATATCAAATAGTAAAAATCGTACAAGACAACAGTGGAACTCAATCAATAAGTCCTTGGGTAGAAATACAGGTAACATTTGTGATTTTTCTTTAAGTAGACCCGATAGTTCGGTCTGTTACGAACATTCAGAAATATCAGAGCTTTTCTGTGAATTTTTTGCAACCTCCGTGAATATTAAACTACATAAAAATTATCAAAATCTTAATGATAATATAAAAATAGAAAATGGCAGATTGAAATCTATGTTTGTAAAGCCAGTGACACCTCATGAGATTATTACTGTTGTGTCACAACTAAATAATAAAACATCTTCTGACAGTGACGAAATTTCTATGAAATTAATTAAATTTATAATTAATGACTTATCAAATTTATTGTGCTATCTATTTAATCAATCTTTTGAACTAGGGAAATTTCCTGAGAAATTTAAATTAACGAAAATAATACCTATTTTCAAAAAAGGAGACAGACAAAATATTGAAAATTATCGTCCAATATCTTTAATCTCTCAATTTTCTAAAATATTAGAAAAACTTATGTACATTAGACTTATTGATTTTTTGGAACAGGAGCAGATACTAACTTCTTCTCAACATGGCTTTAGGCCCAATCATTCAGTTAATAGTGCAAGTATTGAACTCTTACAGTATATTCTACAACAAATTGATTCCAGGAAGTACGTATTAGCTTTATTTTTTGATCTAACATCTGCTTTTGACAGTGTCAATCATGAGTTTTTATTGAGTAAACTGAGCAGTATTGGGGTGAGAGGCTTGGCTAACAATTGGTTTCGGTCCTACCTAGATCGTAGAAAAATATTTACGGAGGTCTGTGAATCTCGGTCAGAAGTAAAATATCTAAATATCGGAGTTCCTCAAGGGTCTAATTTAGGACCTGTCCTGTTTTCAATTTACATTAACGACCTACCTCAGCGAATTTCAAACGGAAAAGTAATATTATATGCAGATGATACCACTGTTGTATTATCTTCTCATAATGTGGAAGATTTGTTCCATCAGGCCAATACAGTTATTGACCAGTTTAATGACTGGTGTAAAAACAATCACCTAATAGTAAACATGACCAAAACTACATACATGTTGTTCAATAATAAACAAGTTGATGAATTGCACCTGACAAGGCTTAAACATAAAATTACGAAAGTCAATAATATGAAATTTTTAGGAACAATAGTTGACGAAAATTTACGATGGCAGTTACAAATTAATGCTGTATGCAAAAAACTATGTCAGACATACTATCATATTAAGAAGTTAAAGCGTAACCATGATATCGATACCTTATTAGCAGTATACTACGCATTTGCATATAGCTCGATGCAATACTGTGTTACTTTATGGGGACATTCTGCAGAATGTTCACGTATATTTATCTTACAGAAAAGAATAATACGGATAATATTTGGCTTAAACTATCAACAGTCTTGTAAGGAATATTTTATAAATCATAAAATACTAACATTTTACGCGATCTATAACATGGAACTATTATTGTATGTTAAGAGAAATTACAAGAACTTCACGTTGAGAGACGCAATTCATCAACATGAAACCCGACATTGTTCCGATTTAAATATTGATTATTTTAGAACAGAACAATACAAAAAAAGCCCAGTTATTGCAGGATCTTTATATTATAATAAACTTCCTAATAACTTAAAAGAAATTCAAAATTTTAATAATTTTAAACTACAATTAAAAAAGTATTTCATAGAACTCTGTCCCTACAATAACATGTGACGATTGAATAATTGTATAATATTCTGAAAATTCAAAATTTATACATGGATGTTTTTAGTTTTTATGTAGTAAATTGTTTGTCAATATTAGACTTGCATCTTATGTAACTATTATATTTAAGCATTTATTTATTGACGATCCTATGTACTTTATGTATCTATGGAAATAAAGTTATTATTATTATTATTATTATATAATAATGTTATGATAAAAAATCCATATAATCTATGTTATCTTAATAAAGTTAATTTCGTTTTTTTACCACAAAAAACAAACCGCTATTCCAAATTTGCTGAAAACTTTATCCGGTCTTCATTTTTTGATTACGCATCTAATGAAATTAGTCCGGAGTTGATATCATCATTTGTTCTCGAGATATGCGAGACGAAAAAAAATTCACGAACGAACGAACGAACAAACGAACTAACGAACGCACACACAGACATCACGCTAAAAACGATGGATTCGGATTCTAGTGACCTTGAAACGTTGAGATATGTCAAAATTAGCGATTCGTAAAATCGGACCCATTACAATAACTTCCTATGGGAAGTTATCAAAAATGGCAAAACCTAGTTTTTTTTGGCAATTCGTTGTCACTGGTCAACTCTATTTCGTTACAATTTTCGACATTCCCAGGAATAAACGTACTTTACTCTTGAGGCAAAATTAATATTTTTTGACAGCCCTTGCAAGAGGACCTAACCAATTTCTGAAATTTATTTATTTATCAAAATAGTTTCACAGATATTGGGCTCTGATGCGAGCTTTCTATGAAATAGACTGTATACGTATATATTTGTCCTTCGTTCCCTCATTAAAATAAAATCACAAATAAATATTGATTTAACAATTAATAGAAAATGAAAATTTATTTTCCTATACTTTTCTTTTGACAAAACTTATCCAACATGAAAATCTGAATACAAAATGAAATGAATAATTTAGTTACATTATCTATAATGTGTATATTGTACATACCTATTTTAGGAACATCGTAAAATTTCTGGATAATTAAATACATGATATAAGGATGTACAGGGTGTTAGTTCTTCCAAAACAGAGAATGAATAATTTATGTTTAGTTATATGATATAAGAATACACTTGCCAAAATTGGCAAGAAAAATTTTATGGTTAATGTGAGCTTAAACAAAATTCAGATTGCAGATAATGTATAGTGAAGAGGCTAGCTACATTTAAAAGCTCCAGACTTACTATGTCTGATTAGAAAATAACGCTTGTTCGATAGGAAAGGTCGACATTTAAATAAATATTTCAATATTTCAATTCTTGAGATATAATTTCCTTGTCCGCATTTAAAAGTCTGAACTTCGGTAGGTTTCTATTCCCTTGGATTTTATTTCAATTTATACATATGAGTTCCATATTTGTCCAGCGCCAATTAATTTTTATCCACGGCGAAATGGAACAGATATTTATATGCGTTTGAGATAAGAGGTTTGTGTCTGTTTGTGTATTTGTTTCTATTTATTTCCAAAACAGCTTAACCATTTTTAAAGTGTTTTTTGGTAAGATGAAAGGTGGTATTTTCAGGATTTGATGAGCATTGGTCCAGTTGTTCCCAGGATAAATATAAAATTAACAATTTTAAGAATCCACGGCAAAAAATCTTTAAAATGGTTCAAGTAAAAAAACTTTAAAAACACAACAAAAAAAACTCTAAAAAGTTTTAAATAGACATTCCTGGGACCCCATATACCAAATTCAGTTATAAGGTGTAAACGGCAAGACATGTCACACTCGACGAATGAAAGTAATTATTTTAACTTTTAATTAAATTTAGAATATGAAATTCCAGGAATTTTTATTTGAATTTTTTTTTATAAGTAAAAGAATCATTCTGCGGATAAATACCAACTCAGCACAAAATGTCAGTCGGCAAGGGATTAATACAAAAAAAAAAGATTATTCGAATTTTACCTCGGATATTTTCCGTTCCAACTTCATACGTAAGGAAGAAAAACAAAAATCACAAACCACAAATATCTTTCCCTTTTTCAATTTTATAAGTACCGTAATCAACCTGTACGTTTAGATGAGCGGTGACATTAAAACATTATGCGTGCAACATTTTGACGAAAATTGATTTAACTTAAAATATTTTCACATAGTATGCGTACACTACAAATGTAAATATGTTAAAATATTAGAATCTAGAAATTTAAGTATGTTGTTTTTTATAAATACTATATTACAAGTACATGTATGTGTAATACAGGAGTTCCCAAAATTCTACATCAGCGAGCCAGATTGTAAATATCGAAATACTTGATAGATGTCGAACTAGATGTCGACTTGATATCGAATATAATCTTTGATAAGGAAAGACACTAAAGAGAAATGTGATTGTTTACTTATACTCCATGGTTTGGGTGAACACACTATATAACAGTGGTGTTCATCTATCGATTACGAGAGCGAATTTTGATCGTTTTCCTATTCTATTTTACATATTAAAGATTATTTTTAGGGTAGTAGCCTAATATAGAAATCATACCTGGAAAACAAGCCACATTTTCTTAACGAGCACAACTATTATTAACGGAAAAACAAAAATTTCGCACGTAAATTACCCAAAGTTCACAAATTAATCTAATTCATATAATTCTTGTTACAATTAACTGGACTTGAAAAAAATTAACTGAATGACGTTATCATGTACTTACGCTTGATTTTTTTGAAAGCTTCAAAAACTATGATTTTGATGTTAGAAACTTCAAATTTGCAGCTGCTCATAGATTTTTGATAATACTTTCCTCAAAAATCATAAGGAAGTGTGCCTAATATTGCACCCATTTTGAAAATTGAAATTTTCTCTGCTATTTTTACACTTTAATTAGCCCCACTTGTACTTTTATTTAGTTTTTTTAATACTCTTGAAGTACTAAATAGTTGGGAATTGATTAAACATGTAGTTATCTTTTTGTAATTAATGAAAAAAACTGGTTTTGACCGCTTCATGAAATGTCGTCTCAATATCGCCCACCAATAGTGGTCAAAATATCGCCCTGTACGATATTAGGCTGTACGATATTTCTGTCACAATGTTAGATATGGTTTGTGAACAAAAAATACACATTTAGTACAAACTAATATTGTTTATTTTTAAGTGGAACAAAATCTCATAGAATTACATTAATATATGCTTAATCATAAGTAAATTAGACTTAAAATTTTGTAGTTATACTTATATTACGTTCTTAATTAATAAATGTTTTGTTAACTTCCGTTCCCGAACATTGTTTGTGAAACCAAATGCGGCACTTTGTACAAATGATCCACTTCTCGCCCTTATGTCTGTTAAATACGACTAACGATAATAGGGACATTCACAGTCATTCTCGCTGTCGTCCTCATCAGTTGAAACTGTAAGAGAGTCAGCTACATCGCCGCCACTTGAACTAGATCAAAAACAGCTAAACGGATCGAAAAGTGAAACAAAATTTGGAGAGAGTTTTATGCTCTATAACGTTTATAAAAAATACAGAAACGATTTAAGGCAAAAGAAGCGACATATTTTCACAAAACGATCTTTGACCTTCAGTATCTAAGGACGCTCACACGTGACCTTATGAGACTTTTAAGGGAACGTTTATGATGCCAAAATAAAGGTGTATAAGAAAATCCAGTTTATTCCGTTTCATTCCGAGGTTGACCACTTTTTTGATTTAAATAATTGGGTTACCGAGCCTAATATCCTATAGTGCGATATTATGATTACTGTAGGTGGGCGATATTTGGCATATTGTGAGAAATAAAAATGGCTGATATTTCAGCTTGAAATATGTCATAAACTAATATTATAATTATGAAAATACAAATTATATAGTACAGAGAAGTTATTGTTGTAATTGAAAAATAAATATCACTTACCTCTCATCATACAACTAGATGCATAAGTAACACCTCCAAAATATTTGAAATCAAAAAAATTAAAAAAAGTCTTACAAAAAATACAAAAGTTACCGATTTTGTTCAACAGTTGGCCTCGTCTAATGGCTGCCAGAGGGCAAAGAGTTAGACTGATTGTCACCACGATATAACACTTACGAACGGCAATATGGTGGTGTGAGATATTAGGAAGACGTACGATATTAGATACACTTCCCCTACACATAAAAGATTTTTCGCAATTTGCCTTACCGTGTTACAGTAAAATCATATTATATGAGAACCGCTTGTATTCTGTATATTGATAACATTAGGTCTAAACATCTGAAGAGGCTAAGGGCCACTCCACACTATACTGCCGGTCATAGTTCGGTCTTGGTTCAGTCTCGGTCCAATAAAATATTTTTAAATGAAAAACAAATGAATGTATATTCACACTTAACAACGGTCCAATCCACTTCACCCATAGTCGAGAATGTGAATACACTCATTTTTTCCTCATTTAAGAATATTTTATCGGACCAACACTGGACTGAGTACGAACTGTGATCGACCTATAGTGTGGAGCGACCCTAAGATAAATAAAGTACACAGAGAGTTATTCGGTTTGATTATTGTATGTTCATTTTATAACAGTAGTGAAAACTACATACATTGAAGTAAATTAGAAACAATTAGATGAAATTCACCAGATTAGACACTGTTTTTGTTGACTACACACACTCGAATTTGCAGTGTGTGAACGTAATTTTGTTATGGCATACATAGAGTTGTTAGTTGGTGATGATAACAGCATTGGTTGAAAAAAATAAGTTGGAAAGTTCTTTATACTTAAAACTTCTATACATGCATTGGTGTTAAACGTGAATGTACCTACATAATATTATATGTACCTATGTCATATTATTCAAAAATAATTAAATTCAAGTTTCAAGCAATTATTTGTATTCATACATACTAGTTCATAATATTTGTCATTTTACAAAATTAGGGTAATGTTATTTTACATTCCTTTACGAAACGGGACAGGGGGCTGTGGAAAGAAATCAAGGACCACAGCCTCCCCCCCTCCTCTGGCAAACTCCAGTAAACTCGAGTGTAGAAAAACATTCTAGGGCTGCTCCAACGGGCTTGAATGAACAACGACGAATCCTCTGACCAATTGCTGAAAAGATTCTAAAGGAACTTTAGTGATTTAGATTTAAAGTAACTGATTTAATTAATTAAGGAAAAAGTCCTTAACAGAAAATGAATCCTTCAATTTTAGTTATTTTCTATAAAAAAATAAATGATTTTTTTTTCCTTCAAAAAAATCTATTGTAATATTTTGCTCTATTTTGTTTCTCATATCGAATACAATTTTTCATGATTTGACTGGTAAAAATCACTGGTAATTTATATAATGCTACTGCTTGTATATATATATATATATATATATATATATATATATATATATATATATATATATATATATATATATTGTTTCATTTTTTGTTTTATTTGGGATATAAAGAAAACAATTCGTTTTCAAAAAATGTCAAAAGAAATTTGTTTGGAAAAAGTTTACAAATGAAGAATATATTCTACTCTTTGTAAAAGAGGGTTCCGATTTAGATTTAAATATTTGATAGGGATAAAAATAAATTGTATGTTACATCTTTATGTATGTATATGTATATGACTGAAATTTGTATTGTTATACATATAATATATTTGAATACTCTAGTTTTGTTATTTCTTAAAACATAGTCTTCTAATCTGAACATTTTACAGTATTAATCGGTTCTATTTGAGTGGCAGAAGTCTCGAAATTGGACTTATCGAAATTTCATTATTCTAAACAGTAAAAACAGTAAACAATAATTAATATTTCGTTATTCAGAAAAACTAATATTTTTTGCTAAATGCTATTAAGGATGTTTGAGAGGTACAATCGGAGACATAATTAGAAATTCGTGAATAATTGCGTTGATAACAAACTATCAGATAAATAAATAGTTATCTTTGCTAAATAATAGCTATCACTACAACTGCTTGTATAATACATAATACTATAGCTCTCGGCTGACTACAAGATGTGAGTACATTCTGAGGATTTTTGGGAGGAATCTCAAAATGGCACGAGACGATTGAAAATTTAGCAGAATGTTGCTCATTAAATACTGAGATCCCTATGAAAATTTCA
This sequence comes from Brachynemurus nebulosus, assembly GCA_035578155.1. Taxonomy (NCBI): domain Eukaryota; kingdom Metazoa; phylum Arthropoda; class Insecta; order Neuroptera; family Myrmeleontidae; genus Brachynemurus; species Brachynemurus nebulosus. Next base: position 34,039,291 of record JAPWDM010000006.1, read on the forward strand.
AAACGATTCACTAACCCGTTAAACAGTTATTGAAAAAAAAAATGTAATTTTACACGTATACCTACTCTTATAGAAATTGGACGTGAGAACAGATTAATTAACTTTTTAACGGCTTAGTAAATCAGTTTGACATTTTAACAGGTACTTTAACAGGTACTTAGTATTTAATGAGGTACATTCTACTAAATTTTCAATCGTCTCGTACCATTTTGATATTCCTCTCAAAAATCCTCAAAATGTACTCAGTTCTTGTAGTCAACTGAGAGCTATAGTTTTATGAACGGTACAAGCAGTTGTAGTACAGTTGGTTAAATAACTATTTATTTACCTCATAAGTCATAGTTTGTTATACAACGCAATTGTACAAATGTACTTTTATCTCCGATTGTACCTCCCAAGCCTCCTTAACACATTTAGTAACGATGGGTAGTATTATGACAGTAAGTGGTTTTGTAGCTGGACTATCACAATGTGTTATCAAATTTTTTCTTCTAATGGTTATTTTAAATTATATTTTTCGTTATCAAAAATTTATGAATGTAAATATTTCGTAAACAGTGTGCCGTAGCAAAAAATGGAGAAATATTTGTAAACGAAGAAAGTAAGATGTAATAAGCATTCTACATTTGCTAAAATATTTACATTCATTACCCAAAATTTTCGTTAAGTATAAAGCCATTTACTATGCAATATATCAAATAATCAAAAATGAAAGCGTACGATATACAATTTCGACAGATATCAATATTACATTAATGTATACAGAACAGACAAATCTATACGAATCATATCATATATAATACGTTGGAATATGTAATGTTATTTATTAATTATTCGACACATTATTCATGGTGGAAATTAAAGAATTCCCAAGTTTCCCAACTCAAATGAACTATATCCATCCGCTCCAACACACACACATACATGTCGACAATAGTAATAATAATAATAACAAATAACCACAAATACACAACCGTTTCCATTTATGCCTAAAATTTAGTAGGTATTTGGTGTATCTACCAGCCCTTGGTGCCATGCTATGTTAGATATTATTAATATTGTCTATATTATGTGACATTTTACTGCAATGGTTTGGTCTCATTTTTGAAGGGGTATACTTAGAGGTTCGTTTCTAATTGACGCTATGAATCCTTCTTTATGAATTTATGTTTTGTGTAAATTTTTAATGTTTAATTTACATGAAAATTTACTAGTTCAAGGTAATTTTGTATTCAATGAAAGTATGTTATGTCAAAAATTTAATTTAATGGTTGTTGTAAATTAATTTTCAAAATTTTCATTGAAATTTATGTATTACGTGAGGAGACGAGAAGCTAATATACAAACTGAAAATTCATCATTGAAGTTAAAAGCTACGTTAAGTTTTATAGTTGCAAAGCACGATAGGTTACGAAAAGTCTCGTATTTTTTATTACTACAAATTTTGCGAAATTGAAATGTCGACTGATTCAAAATTATATCCTCTATTGCGTGAAAAACGTTGTACCTACCTATTTGTATATTTTTGATAATGGCTGCTTGATGGCATAAGTATCTGTATTGAATTGGGAGTAGATACTTATCTGGCATGAATACTGTCTGAAGTTAGTTGCACCACGTTCCGCATGTAAATTTCTCCACAATAACGACTTAATTTTGTAATAAAATAGCGTTTTCATACAAATAACTTTTTAAAAAAAGGTCTATTTGTGAATTCGAATAGTTTTGTAGAATTTGGGATAGAAAGTAAGTACAATTTTATGTCACATTTATGTGTTAAAATTGTCCTTAACACATAAATGTGACATTTATTTATTTATTTATCATGAATAGAGACTCAAGTCCAAGGTAATTTAAAAATTTGGTAAAATAAAGCAATTAAAACACAAAACCGTTTTGTCTGTTAATTTAAATTTATACTTGAATATATTAGCTAGGGAGCTGGTGGGAATTTCGGTATATGATTTCATCGTCATTGATAGGTACTAATATATTATATAGTTTACTACTGTGCAAATAAGAAAAAATTTGGGGCACAGGTCTAACCACACTGTCAACTTCCCATTGGGTGTCCTTAAAGACTAGAGACTACTGTACATAAATAATTCTTTTTCCATTTCGGGCAACTTCTCTCCTGGGCCCCCGATAGAGGCTTTGCCTCTTGCACCATGCCAGGGGCTTCGCCTTCTGTACCTAAGGGTGGGAGCTCCACCCTTATCAAACAAATGATAACATCATTTGTTCTCAAGATATGCGAGTCCAAATATATTTCAAAAACAGTTTCTTATGTCGGTTTTTTTCTTTTTTTTTTTTTTTTAAATTTTATAATAATATATAGGCGTTTTTAACATCAAGGAAGGTTCTTAGGCCATTATATAATAATGTTATGGTAAAAAATCCATATAATTTGTTATCAAGTTAATTCTGTTTTTTTACCACAAAAAACAAACCGCTAATCCGAATTTGCTGAAAACTTTGTCAGATCTTCAAGAATAAGAAAGTTCCCTTAAATTATATCATCGTGTCTGCCATTGATATATGGTGTTAAGGGCGGTAATTATATAATAAATTTGTGGAAGGCAGGCGTCTTACATTACTGTATTTTTCTTTAAAATGCTTTTTTAAAAATAAATTTGTCATTATTATTTTTTTTTTAAACGCAGCAGCGTAGACATCTGCCTTTCACTTTATTATATACTTACCGCCCTTAACACCATATATCAATGGCAGACACGATGATGTAATTTAAGGGCGCTTTCGTATTCTTCTAATTTTCAAAATTCATTTTCAAGAAAAGTCAGCACCATTTGAACTTTGCTTTAATTTTTCCTTATTCGCACAGTAGTAAACTATCTAACATATTATTAGTATCAACGACGCTGAAATCATATACTGAAATTCCCACCAGCTCCCTAGTTATATTGCCGTTACCACAGTAAATAGTAGTTCATAAAACTATTAATTGCCTTTCCTGAAAAATCATCTATTTTAAGTTAAGCTGTTGTTCCTTCTTAGAAGCAGCGAATTTTTATATAATTTGTACTATTTGTGAAAATGCTCGAAATCAAACATTTGTATTTACTTAAAAATTATCTTGTAAAATTATAATTTAAATTAATTAAAATTCTAACAATAATAATATTTCCGTTAAAAATGTTAAAATAAAATGTTAAAAAAATCTAAACTTACCCACAACATCGTGCAGCGTTGCCGTTTCACTACAACTTATAAAATGTGGATAGAAGGCAACCATTACGAGGCCACCATTTACTGCCTGTAATAAAAGCAACATGGTTATAAACTGGAAACCACAGCATCACATAAATACATTATGTATGATCATCTTTAATGTGTACTGTATTTTGTTGTTGTGTACACATACATATACATACAAGGTATTTCGGGATACTAGGGATATATAAACAAATACGTGGAATACAAATAAATACATATTATAATAAGGATAGTTTACGTTCAATTTTTTCTTCATTGTTTTGGCCATAATTAATGCCACCCGCATCATTATATTTTTTACATAAGTAAATGGTATGGGTGGAATATTAGAGAAGTGAACTAGAGTTTATAAGATATTTCGGTGATACCTCAAAGTAAAAAAATTTGTGTTCTGCGTAAAAAAAAAACTAGTGGTTAAAATTTTTGTGTTAAATAAGTAACAAAACCCTGTGTTATTATATCATTTCGTGTTTGTGTTAAATGAAAATATTAACACAAATTTCGATTTAACAGAATAAAAATGTTAACCTGTTTTGAACAACAAAAAGTAACATAGTATTTGTGTAGAGCAAAAGAATGTTATAAGCACGTAAGTTTCATTAGAATATATATCTACCAAAATATATATAATAAAATAGATGAGAGTAGTTCTTATTATTAAACAAAACCGAAAAATTATAAGTTTTTTCAGTTACTGACGAATATAGTTTTGTTAAACGTTTAAAAATAAAACAATTTTCTTACCTACATTTTAAGCTTATTTTATTACAGATTCAGCTACTAAAAATCATGTAAGCTTACGAGATTTTATATTATAATATACAATCTCGTAAGCTTACATGATTTTTGGTAACTGAATCTGTAATAAAATAACCTTAAAATGTAAGAAAATTGTTTCATTTTTAAACGTTTAATAAAACTATATAATAAAACTATATCTTTCGGTTTTGTTTAATAATAAGAACTACTCTCATCTTTTTTATTATATATATTTTGGTAGATATATATGGAACAAATAAATTTTTTTACAAAGGACTGACTTAATCTGTGTTTTTGAGTCTCATTAATAATAATATATGAACAAAATCGTTATAATTTTCTACGATTTTCAAATATTTTAAGCTGTAGTGAAAGTAAAATGTTGAATAAAAAAGTTTAACGACTAACTTTGATAAAGCTGAAAAATAACACAAAATGTATGTCCTCGTGTGTGTTAAATCATTGACACAAATCTTGTGTAAAGATTGGACACATATGCTTTGTGTTAAAATAACACAAAAAATTGAGTGGACCATTTTGGACATGTGAAATGTATTAATTTTAACACAAATTTTTTTCCTGTGCTGATATTTGTACCATTCAACTGTACGGAAAAAATTACAAAAGAAATTGTGTTTTATTGTTTGACTGGAAACTTTATTTTTTCGACTTACTTGCTCATAGCAATACTCTACAAAAATTCGACAAACGTTTCGAGTCAAACAATGAAAAACAGTTTCTTTTGTATTTTTTCCATGCAATTGAATCGTCTAATCAGTTTTTGAATTTTTTCAAAAATTTTACTAAATTACCAAGAATTACTGAAAAATGTATTGTTGAAAGAGATATTCTTTGTTATTTGTTTGTTTTTCTTCTGTATTTTTAAGCATGTTTTTGAACGTAACTACCAATTTTTTTATTTTACTAAAAAGTCTAATATGTCAATGCGAAAAATATGAGCACCGGCGATGGAACTTTGTGCCATGATTTTTCTAAGTAGAATTTCATCTTTGAACAAAATGTGTTTCGGATCGGAAACTTGGTCGGATCTTCAAAACTTCTTAATTTTTTTACCCAAAAAAATCTGTGGTTATTTAAGACACAGAAAGGTATACTTTACACCACGTTTCGTCAAAATTAAATTATTTTTACGGAAATGAGAAATAAAAAAAATAGAAAACAAGAAAATTTGCATTTTTGTTCGGAATTTTGAGGTTATGTTTAAAAGTAACCTTTACAAAAGTTGAAGATTTTTGCATGACTTACAACTTTTGTAAAGAATGCTTTTTCCTTTGATTACAGCTTTCGCCAAAAACTGCAATAATACCATTTTTCACCACTTGGGTACCCCCCCCCCAAATCAACGCTTTACCACCCCTGCTCTCACATTTACTTTTCTTATGTTTATTATAAGCGCCCTTTAACATTTCCACTTATTAAAGTCTAAGTCATTTCTTTTCCTCTATGTGTAATTTGGTTGAACTATTTTCTAAACTAATTCCTAATGAATTAATTTGATTTGGTTTTCTAAAAATAAAAAAAAAATTATATCAACAATTTGAAAATGTAACAGGGACTTGAGGATCCAATAGTACCTAGTACTTAAAGGTTAAAACATTTTTTTAATACTTCTGTTTTAAGAATTTATTTTGTGTTTTTTTCTGTGTGTAATTTTAGGTTTACAGACTAGTTTTAGTTTAGCATTAAAGTTTATCAGAATTTGTTACCAAATTGTAATTTGTAACGATCCTATATTACTAAAAAATAAACTACAACAATGCTTTCAGATTTTTGACATCGTTTACTATCGAAGTTTTATCTCAATTTTGAGCTTACTTGGGTAAAATTTCTTTATTATTTTGGTTGAGTTTCATAATCCTTTTCTACGGTAAAATTTGCATGTTTTCAGTATCTAATTTGATCATTCTGTAGTCTATATTCGTATATACTGTAGTACACTGTGCTAGTAGTGCTGGTGTGCTCGTATAGCTACTACGGATGTATTGTTTAAATTATTTTACGTGGTGGAAGATTATGTGAAGATGTATCTCTTTGAACACGTGTTCGGTAACACCATTGGGCCGTTTTGTTCCATGTACTGCATGCTTTAATGGCAAACACTGTTGTTGTGTTGTATCTGTCTCAAATGTACCATTTAAACTACATATCTGTATGTATGATTTTCGTACACACATTATACGTAGGGGAAACCTATATAAGATCGTATACCAGGGTAAAACAGTATAGTAAGTCTATTTTTGCTATTAATTAAAATTTCCGAAACGCAAACTGCTCAGCAGCGTCCACCAATGAGAGCTATTTGTCAACAAACACTTGCAGCGGTAAGCACGAACGTTTTCAAAATATTTCATTTTAGTGTTTTTTGATAGACTTGATCTTATTTTTGTGAAAATTCAAGGAAAAATAGTTAAGTTTATGTGTACTTCAAGTTAGTCTCCAATCAGTTATGTTAAAGTGTGTGAATTTACTGGTAATTTACAATATTTGTTTAGGCAAAATCGATTTGCATAGGTGGTAGTGCATTATCTGTTTACACATAGGTCTCCGGGTCAAAACCGTACGGGATAAAACCGACCTATATATGATTTTGACTTGGACGTACGAATATGAACTAAACTGATTTTTTTTATTATTAATTGCAAAAAAGATGCCACGTAATCATAATATTACTATTACTAGTAAAAAAATGGGATTGGAATAACATGAAAAAAGCCGTTGAAGCTGCTTTTGACGGAACCATGGGGTACTTCAAAACTGCTCGAACATGTCAGGTCAACAAAAATCAACATTATATAAGACTGAGTCAACAAATTCAAACAAAAAAATAATTTGGGTTCTTCAACACGCAAAGGCTTAAGATGATTTAAACCGATTTTTCGGTGTTGAGTATAGTATACGGTTTTGTCCATGTATCGGGGTAAAACCGTTATAAATAATGGTTTGATTTTTTGTGTTATTTTTGTTTAATATTGGGATTATCTGAAATATGTGTTGATTTGATTATGTTCCTTAGGAAACTGATTAATTATAAAGGTTGGTCCATACATTTACATTTTAAAATGAATGATATACAACGCTAAATCCTTAGCTATATGGTTTTGACCCGGTCTCCCCTATGTATGTAGCTAGCCAGGCATTTTCTGTTGTGATGATATTGTAAAAAATTATTCGATATCTCTCTAATATAAAACCGGATTTAAACTATGGCAACAGAAATATCTAACTAAGAATGCATATTGAACTTTCTGTTATGAAATTCCTACCGAATTTTACAAGAATACAAAAAGTACTATTCACACTGTACCAAACGTAAATATGGCTTTTATTGTTAGGAAATTGTTATAATAAAAATTAAGCCTGCATCACACGACGCGACGGTTGCTTCGCTTTTAGATTGACTGCTTTATTTCGTTGCTGGGCTTCTGGCAACCTGATGTGCTGGGTACTGTGATGGCACATCTACGATACTGACTGCTCCCAATATGTGTAGTTAGTCTGAGTCTGCAGATGGATTCAATGTGTTTATCACGCGTTTATCGTTACTGTCAAACGTTAGTGGTGATAAACAGGTGTCTCGGTAAGAAATACGACTTTCTTATTGGTCAACAATTAAATATAGCAGAGAAGCAAGCATGAAAATACTACATGTTTTGTGTTTAAAATCTCGCAAATGCTCACTTAAAAGAGTCTTCATTTTTCCATCACTACAGGCAGCACAGCTCCTATCACGATTGCCAGTACTAGTTCCAGTAAATAATCTTACATTTAGAAACATCGCATCTTACTTATTATGAAAGTATTTGACGCCTGCCAAGATGCACCGCTAATTATTTGATACGAAAAGAACTTGGAATTCTACCTGTAGAAATTGAAATCTTTAAAAGAGCTACCTTTTGGTGCATAAATATCCTAAAAATGCCAAACAACAGATTGCCTAAAATTTGTTACGCCCGTCTTGCAGAACTTTCGGTTACGCCAAATAGCCCATTATAGTATAACTGGTTTTCGCAATTAAAATATTTATATGAAAAAGCTAATTTAAACAATATATGGGACTCACAAGGTGCAAATACTATCAAGAGTAATATGAACAACTCCCTAGATATTTATAGGCAGATGCTTTACCGCCAAGATATTAGGAAAATACAAGAGTCGTCTTATAATTTAAATTATTAAAAATGTATTTGTTGATTATGGAAAGTACCAAATTGAAGATTATTTAAACCTTAGTAACCGTTTAGAAATATTAAGAGTTGCATCGCAAATTAGATTAGCTGGCAGTAAATGCTTAATTATATCATTCAATAACGTAAAATAGAACATAAATATTACGAATTTATGTCAAATTTAGTAGTTATAATTCTTTATTATACACATCATACACATGACAAGCATCTTGGACACGCATCACCAAATTTCTTGATGCAGTGTTTTGACGCATCAAATGCAAAAACGAACTCTCGATTTTTCGTTGTGATGCGTCTGATGCGTTTTTGAACTTTTGACTCTGCCTCATGCAAGCAGTGATGCATTTTTGAAGTTAGCCTAATCTTACATCATGTCATGCGGGCATAATATTCGAACGATCGTACCGATCTGATCGGTCCTTAATTTGGTATACAACACAACCTGAGTTCAGAGTTGTAGACACTTGATATTCCTGTAATCTATTCTCAACAAGCGAAGTGAAGTGAGTGATTTTTTAACCAGAACAATTTGTATTAATAGCTTAGAATAATAGTTTAAAAAGCATTTTATAATATGACGATACGATAATATGATTTATGTATTCTGAATCCTGCTATTATGTCATGGTTTTAACTAAAGGGTACATGGAACTAAAGGAATGATGAAGACACGTAATTATAAGACGTACCATGGTCATTTATATATTTTTTGTCTTGTAAAAATCGTGTTAAATTTTTCGTAATCACAGCCCTGATAGTTCGTCTTGAGTTCCACGTAACTACAGCCCTAATCAGGGCCGTGGAGAGAAATGGCGGGCCCCAGGAATAGTTCACAATTTTTAAAAAAATTTCTCCAAAAATATAAACGACGAGCAAAAAGAAGTTTTTCTACTTTTCCCAGTGCCCCCTATCGATAGCTACGGGTGCCTTCTTCAAGTCCGGGCCCCGGGGCTGCAACCCCGAATACCCCAACCTCTCGTCGGGCCTGGCTTTGATTCCAATAATGTGGCTTCCTAAATTACACTGTAGTAGTTGACGAAAAAGGAATGGGTGAGAAATTAACCAAAATTGACTGATTAATCTGATTTTTAGGGCTACGAAGGTCATTAACCTTCGTAGACCTTATAGGATCGTTTTAACCGGAAACTCTTAAGGACGCCAAGTGCGTGTTGTGACGCACGGATGAAATGTAGGGCGTTCCATGAGGATAATTTTTTTAATTTTATACAAAAATAAACAAATTTGAACGGGCCCTACTAAATATTTAATAATCAAACGTATAAAATTTAAAAAATTAATTAGTTTTTTTGTTAATTGCCAAAAATATTTTCCTTTAATCAGTACCGTACAAAAAAAAAAAAAAAAAAATCAAGGTGACGCCTTATCATTAGTAAGTTATTTATGTAAGTTCTGACTGATTTACCAACAAAAAATTAAGTAAAATTGTACATTACTACATATTAATACTATATTACTATAAAAATATTAATTAATAAATGTAATCTTTAATAACATTTTACAAAAACAATTTAATAATCCATCAATTTTGTCATTTTAATATGTCTTTTGTAAAATGACAGCTGCTTCAAACATTCTGTATTTACATACCATAAGTGATAAATGACAAAGACAGCTTCATCTGTCATTTACGTTTCAAATGTCAATGCGCATGTGCGACAAATTAATAATGGAGGTTCATTTATTATTATTTTGACAAATGAATATTGAATGAATGAAAAAATGAATATTGAATGAATGATAATAAAAAAAAAACAATATTAGTTTATATTTAATACTTATTTAAAACCTTAAATTTATAAATAAAGTGTGTATCTTATTTTTTGTTGTTAATGACTTTTTTTTGCGATGTCGTTGAAGCGATCTTTGAGTTTTCAGAAAAATGCTAATTTATTTATTTAATAAAATAAAAATGGTGAGTAGATATTTGAATTTAACTAAAGTGAAATTTGAAAATATTGTTCTAATGTTTCGCTGGTAATTACAGATTGCTTTGATGATAATCACAACACTCAAAATAATTAGAAGAATTCAATTTTTTCGGACTCAACTTCGTAAGTACTTCTCAACTTCGTACGAGATTTGGATGGAACAAAAAACCAAGATCATAAAATCACTGAGAAAAACCGGAAAATAAAGAACACCAGAAAGCTTCCTCGTATTATATAGAATTTTATACAATATTTTGTGCTTAAGTGTTTCTTAAATTATTGTATTTTATGATATTATGTGATATTATGATCAGTGATGTTTGACTGAAAAGACTGTTTTGGTAGCGTTGGTAAAAATTTTGTATCTTATTTAAAATAGTATTTGTGTAGTATTTTATTGCAAATTCTATGTGTTTGACACGGTAAAAGCTAATTTCATCCTTATATTAATCAGTTTTCTGTGGAAAGTTAATATAAATTAAATTTTTCCTAACTGAAGTATAAAACATTGTGTGCTTGTGTACTAGTAAGACAGTTCAACTTTAAAAGTACGTATGGTACATATCGTCCATACCCACAGAACATACATATCAATGTTGACTGCACTGTTTCTGCAAACTGTTTATGCGGTGTAATTGGTGTAATTAATGTGATCATCTGTTTATTTTCTAAACTGTCAATACATGCTGTATAAAATATCATAACAAAAAATAAAATATAATAAGTAATTAAATAAAAACAAATAAATAAACAAAAATTCGCATATATATTTCTAATTTTATTTAAAATGACTGGCTCTATAAAAGTATTAACAGAAAATGTAAATAAAACCAATGACACCTTAAATGAATTAAAAACAACGATTCAAAATATCCACAGTGATATCAACCTTTTGAAATCCGAAAGTTCTGTGCTTAAAAAAGAACGTTGCGAGCTAAAACAAATTGTTCACAGTCAAAATAATTTATAAAGCAGTTAATGCGCGAGATACGAAAAAAGCACTTAATTTTACGTGGTTTAAAAATGGAAAGTAACGAGAATATACATGAAAAAATTAGAAGGAGCGTTCCATTATGACCAATTGTTCAATTTCATAATTGTGTATTATAATTGTTAAACTTACTGTGATAAATTTACCATGATATGAGAACATTTTGATAATGCAAATGTGCGTGATACGGCTTTTTTTTTCTTTTTTAACTTTATCAGTATTATTATTTAAGTAATATATATTTAAGGAAAAAAAAGTTAAGAAAAGAAAAATCATACAATGATTGAGAAAAACTTATTGAACTTATGGAAATATCCTTGTAATCTAGAATATTTAATCTATATTTTATCTGTTTACTTATTGTTAGAACTATTCTTTGTTACCTATTATTTAAATAAGGCTGCAATCTGTGATACTTCTAATGTAACATCATATATTTGATGTATATTTCCAATTTCTTATGTTATCTGCAAATCGCAATCCATATTGTTACAATCGCTTTGATTCTATCAATAAAATTAATTATTATTATTATTAGGTATATTATTATTGATTGAACTCAAAACATTTAAAAGCTAAATTATAAAATAAAAAAAATAATCGAATAGTAGCAATCGCTTGCGTTACTTCGATTAATATGAAATTCGTAGGGGACTACCCAGAAACCAGACTGCATAATTTCTGAAAATTTCATTTAAAAAAAATTCGCCAAGTGCGTGCCGAGTACGCATTATCAAAGTTACCCAGTGATATACATGGATGGCCAACTATGTATCTATTTTTGAAGCAAGTATGTTGTACACAACTGTGATCTATGACAACAAAAACTCCAACGTAAACAATTGATAGGAGTGTGACAACAAGACCTTAAAGGTATAGTGTATCTTTGTTTATTCCTGACTCAAAGTTAGCATTTTTTTAACAAATATATCTTGTCATTTATTAGATAAAGATAAAATATAGTATAGAAATACAAATGACTGCTGTCATCTTTTTCTTTAATGACTATTTAACTTTTTAAACGATTTTTTAAGTTGTCTCTCCATGTATGAAGTTACGTGGTCAATAGCTAATTTTTCACAATTTTTAGGATCAAATGTAGAAAATTTAATAGTACGTATCGACGGCTTACTGATATAAAAACCAGATGGTGATATTAGTTAAGGTTAGGTTAGTTTAGGTAGTTTCGACAATATACTTCGACTTTGACACACATGCATACAAAATAAAAAATAAATCTAAAAAAATTTAATTTTTTCAAATTGAACAACAGTTTCCCAGCTTTTTCAGTAACGATATCGAGTTGTAGTATTTTTTTTTAACTAATCCACCGTAGCAATGAACATTAAAAAAATCATTAAAATCGGATCATTAGTTTTTCTTTTAGAGCCAAAAATAGGCGGAGCCGTGCTTCTGCATATACTTCGACTTTGGTATAAAAACTAGGTGGCGAGGTTAGTTAAAGTTAGGTTAGTTTAGTTAATTTTGACAATATACTTCGGCTTTGATATAAAAACTAGATGGTGAGATTAGTTAAGGTTAGGTTAGTTTAGGTAGTTTTGACAATATACTTCGACTTTGACACACATGCATTCAAAATAAAGAAATAAATCTAAAAAATTGAATTTTTTCAAATTGAACAACAGTTTCCCAGCATTTTCAGTAACGATATCGAGTTGTAGTATTTTTTTTTTAAACTAATCCACCGTAGCAATGAACATTAAAAAAATCATTAAAATCGGATCATTAGTTTTTCTTTTAGAGCCAAAAATAGGCGCAGCCGTGCTTCTGCATATACTTCGACTTTGGTATAAAAACTAGGTGGCGAGGTTAGTTAAAGCTAGGTTAGTTTAGTCAATTTTGGCAATATACTTCGACTTTGATATAAAAACTAGATGGTGAGATTAGTTAAGGTTAGGTTAGTTTAGGTAGTTTTGACAATATACTTCGACTTTGACACACACGCATACAAAAAAAAAAAGAAATCTAAAAAAATTGAATTTTTTCAAATTTAAGAAGTTTCCCAGCATTTTCAGTAGCGATATCGAGTTGTAGTATTTTTTTTAACTAATCCGCCATAGCAACGAAGATTTAAAAAAAAATCATTAAAATCGGATCATTAGTTTTTCTTTTAGAGCCAAAAATAGGTGGAGCCGTGCTTCTGCATATACTTCGACTTTGGTATAAAAACTAGGTGGCGAGGTTAGTTAAAGTTAGGTTAGTTTAGTTAATTTTGACAATATACTTCGACTTTAATATAAAAACTAGATGGTGAGATTAGTTAAGGTTAGGTTATTTTAGGTAGTTTTGACAATATACTTCAACTTTGACACACATGCATTCAAAATAAAAAAATAAATCTAAAAAAATTGAATTTTTTCAAATTGAACAACAGTTTCCCAGCATTTTCAGTAACAATATCGAGTTGTAGTATTTTTTTTAAACTAATCCACCGTAGCAATGAACATTAAAAAAATCATTAAAATCGGATCGTTAGTTTTTCTTTTAGAGCCAAAAATAGGCGGAGCCGTGCTTCTGCATATACTTCGACTTTGGTACAAAAACTAGGTGGCGAGGTTAGTTAAAGTTAGGTTAGGTTAGTTAATTTTGGCAATATACTTCGACTTTGATATAAAAATCAGATGGTGAGATTCCCAGGTGTCCGCCTCCGATTTCAATGTCGCTGAAATATGTTATTCTACGTCGAAATCCAAGAGACACGTATTTTTCCTTATCGGCGGAAAAACGGTTTGAAGAGGTGAAATCGCCCTTCAAAAATTGGAGTAAAAATTTAATTTTTCAAATATCTCGAAAACAGTAAGAGATAGAGCAAAAGTTTAAATTGGCGATATTGCTTTTCTTTAAAAGGGCTATCTATTCATATTAAATTCGTTCAAATTACATCAACAGGGGTGGTTGGGGGTTAAAATTTGCGGGTTAATTTTTCAAAAAGGGGGTAAAAATTAAACAATATAAAAATATTGTTTACAGATTTGAAATCTACGTCAAAAAATCCAGTTGACGTGTTTTTGTTCAATGTCCTAATATCAAGTCTAGGGGTAGTTAACTAGGGGGTGACTGTGTCGAATAGTTGTACTACTTGGGTAGTTCAAGAAGTTCTTCTTCATGGAAAATAGTTTTAGACAATTAGAATAACATATAGAAATGAAATTCTCGATTTCAAAATTCAGTTTGAGCAACACTGGAGAGGGGGTGAGTCACCCTCTTAAATTAGATACTAGTTTACATACATTGATTTTTGCTATTAACATACTGACAGTGGGTAATAATGTCACAATAAGTGGTTCTGAAGTTGGACTACCGTATGTAAGGTTTTTATAAGGTTACATATGACATATATGCACACATATATATCATATACATGAACTATAAAAAATTGGTCAACCCGTTTGTGCAGACCAATGTCCGTACTCTAAATTTTAACGAAAATTAAGTATTCCAATTTTTTAGTTTCATATTTCGTGTGGACCAACTTTTAAAGGGTCTTGTTACGTTTATTATAAGCCTCTTTACCATCTACACTTATAAAAGCCTAGGTAACAATTTTTATTTTCTTTGTGTGTAATTTGGTTGGACTATTGTGGCTAAATATTTACTATATAATGTTATATTATGTAGTATATGAATGCTCTATACCAGGGGTCGGCATCCTGCGGCCCGCGGGCCACATGCGGCCTGTTACAAGCTTTTATGTGGCCCGCCAAGCAATATAACTTTTCGAACAATTTGTTCTGCCTATGCAGAGTTGAGCATACTTTATACTTTTTTTGTTCTCCGATGTTTTATAACATGTAAATAAAACTGTTACTAAAAATTTTTCCTCATGTTGATTTTTAATAATATTTTTATATTAATTTGTGTTTAAAAAAAAATACCCCTGTTACAGCATCTTGCATAATATAGCGAATTTCCGTTTACAAAAATTAGTTTTTCTCGGAAACTACTTAACATAGAATTATTGTTCAAAAATCATTTTTATGTGATTATTTTCTCCTCTTTCCAACGGTGTAAGAAAATATGGCAAAAACTTGAGAAAATTTGGACAAAAAAACTTACTTTTGCCGTAAAAATTTTTTAGGCAAAAATGCCTAAAAATCCGTTACGGGCATCGGACGTGTCTGACTTTTTGGACTTCCAATATTTTTACCAAATTTCGTAAAAACAGGATTTTTCGTTCGAAAATTATATAAATTTTAGTGAATGTCATTTTTGGCTTCTAAAGAGTTCAAAATAAATTATTTCTATCATAGTTCCGGGCTCAAGTAGCATCAAGGCAGTGACTCTAATAGCTGACTTTTCGATTCGAAAATTCGTTAAAAAAAAACCTATTTAAGTCACATACTACATTGCAAAATATTTGACTGTGCGGCCCCCTAAAAATTATTTTTTTTAAAAAATGGCCCTATGTATCCAGTCCGTTCCGGTGTACCACAAGGTAGTGTTTTAGGGCCTATTCTTTATCTTATACATACTGCAGATCTGCCGGTTGATGAAGAAAATACTACTGCAACATTTGCTGATGATACTGCTATCCTAGCTACTGATGTAGATCCAAATGTTGCATCACAAAAGTTACAATCTAGCCTGCGTTGAATACAGGAATGGTTACATTTAAGTGGCGTATTCGAGTAAATGAAACGAAATCAGTGCAAGTTACATTTACTACGAGAAAAGGAACCTGCCCTGCAGTTAGTTTGAATGATGTAGTGTTACCATTAGCTACTGAAGCTAAATATCTAGGTATGCATCTAGATAGAAAACTAACATGGCGTAAACATATTTGGACTAAACGTAAACAACTAAATGTTAAGTTTTCTAAGTACTATTGGCTTCTAGGTCGTAAATCAAAGTTATCTTTAAGAAGCAAAGTGCTAGTTTATAAAAGTGTTATCAAACCAGTATGAACTTATGGTATTCAACTTTGGGGTACGTCTAGTGTTAGCAATATTGAGATATTGCAACGATTTCAGTCTAAAGTGCTACGAGCCATAAGTGCTTCCCCGTGGTACGTGCGTAACGATGACATACATCGCAGTCTTCAAGTGCCCACAGTGCGTGAGGAAATAGTACGATACAGTGATAAATACATTCATCGCCTAGAAAATCACCCTAATGTGTGTGCCCTTAACTTACTTAACAATAGTGACTCTTTGTATAGACTCAATCGACAGAATATATTAGAATTAAGATATAGATTTATTTAGCTTTTAATGAATAGTATATTATATTTAGTATATAATTTATTTTGAGTGATTACCAGTGGGTAATCACCATTCCCGTTATATTCTATCATCGCTCGATTTATAGTTCTATTTATAACTGATAATCGATAAACGAGGATGTTAAAAAAAATGGCCTGCGATCCAAAAAAGGTTGCCGACCCCTGCTCTATACCATACGTAGTTTAGGCTTTTCTTAATTTTTATATTGATAGTAATCCTTTCTGAGTAGCCCTCTTAATGCGTGTCAAACACGCACTTGACGACTTTTTTTATTGTTAAGAGATTATGACCCATTTGAATTTGGATTTGGCAGTACAATAGAATTTTGAAACAAATTTCGAATAATGGTACGGAAACCGCACAAGTCGAACCGTGGCTTTAAACTTTTACGTCTTTCACGTGATACACATTTATATAATGTTATGGTATGAGTGTTAGGTAATTTTTAAAATCATGGTAACTCGTATTGTGACCAATAATCGTCGTTTCACCCGCACATTACCACAACCATTTCCGTGTATATGTTCTTACGTAACAAAAGAGAAATGTATTGTCCGGCATTATAAATAGATGTTCATAATAACCTTAACGACTCTCAAGACGCTACTATAATGTGTAAATATAACCAACTAAGGATTGTGTCGGAGCATATAAAATGTATCGGAAAATAGGTGTGTAGTGAGAGTTTGGACACTGTTTTTCATGACTAAGTATTCCAGTTTGCTAACATTTTATTTTACTGATACTAAAACAAAACATATTAGGTAAATGCGATAAGATTTTTAAACCAATTTCATAATATGGTATAGTAATATTTTTATAGATGTAGTCTAATTCCAAAAATAATTTTAAATATTGAGGTCGAAATTCGTGTTTTACTCTTTTTCTAGCCTTAACTTTCTAATAAAACAATTTTGATAATGCTTTATTTCGGAATAAATTTCTAGCTACACAAAACCTTAGCGATGTGAAATACTTTTATGAATAATCAAAATTTTTATAATATGAGCTAATATTGTATTTTATGAGAGGCAACAATTATGAGCTCTGGAGCGAATGTAGCTAATTATAAGAAGAAAAAGTATGATAATCAGACCTATTTGAAATTTGATCATATGCGGTTTTTACCGAATCTTGACGTTTTAGTGTTTAAGGAATCCAGAAAATCAAAAACTCGGAGGAAAATTTTCCGAACCTGAAATTAATGAATATTTTCAGATCTACTGAGGACAGAAAAATGAAATCCAGTTCAAAATAATTCTATATAGGGAAACAAAAAAGAGCAAAATTTCGACTTATTTTACTCAGTGATTCTGGATCTCACCATTTTTAACGATCTGGATTCTGACCATTCTTAACTTTCTGAATCTCAATAAAAATCGACGAAAATAAATCGAAAGGTATAACACAAGGGACCAAACTAGAATGTCTCTCAAACTGTTCCACTTGTAGCCAGTGGATGACGTAAAATCTCCCCACTATGTTGTGTACGTACACACTGTTTGCAATGGTGTTGGTTTGGTGTTTTGTAGTAGTGTGCGTATTCACATACCCTACTACAAAACACCTATTATGGGACAGACCAACCTGTCCAATTCAAGTAACAATGTCTAACAATGTATTACAATGCACTGTGTGTTCGGCGACGGGCATCGACTGACTACATGTCTTAAACCGTGTCGGGCACACTCTGGGCTCACCACTAGTTACAATTTTCTACACTTACGCTGATGATTTGGTATAACAAATTGTTCCAATTATTTTAAGGCCATTTTTACAATAGGAAAACTTTAATTTTTTTAAGCTTTTTCTCAAAGTTCATTACCTTTCTTATCAGAACAGGAAAATTTTTGAATTTTTGTAGCAGGGTAGAAGTCGTATAGCATACTTCCAATCGGAAATTGATTCTTTATTTTCAAACCATCATAAGAGTACGTGTGACTTGAAATATAAGCCTGTCCTCTTTGGAGGCGGGACAAGCTGCAAAATTTAGGAAAATTTATTTCACAACAACTGCGTTTCTGAAAATGTTCCTAAAAAATACATCCACATATATCCCTAAAATAGCAAAATAGATTTTGAGTCTTTGTAATCTTTGAACGGAATGGTCTTGCCCATTGGGGTTTTTTTTTGAATATTATTGATAAATGCTTATATATCAAACCATTATCAGTCAATGCTGCTTCAGAAAATTTCATAAAATAAAAAACAGGTAGGGAAGGTTCTACAACTATGCATAACCAGTTTTTTTCTATTTGATACCCACAGCTGAAGTGTTGATTATGATAGATTAGTTAGTTTTGCCTTTGTTGAATCTTTTACACAAATATATCCCATTCAATGTTACCGAATAATTACCGAATCTTACCGAATAAAAACCGTACTGTACTTAAACATTACCGCTTCAAATACATGTGCTTACGTACGCCATGTCTTACATGCTGTGATATTTGTTTCAAATGATGTAATGTCAACGAGAAACATTACGAAATGATGACTTGGAATTGGAAATTAGTCCTTACTCAATCCTAATCACACATAAAGATATACTTACGTACCATAATTGGATACATCACATGAAAGTACTCTGATTGGTGTATTATAACTTTAATACCTCAATGTAGATTGATTGACTTACTAAGAAGATTGAGTTACGTTCCACTTATAGTAGATCAAGTTAGTCGATTTTATAGCACCATATGTTTATAAAATGGTCTCAATAAGGTGCTACTATAGAACTCGATCTACTGTCTTATTCTGACCTTTTAAACACTCATATAACTGTTGATAAATTTCTTTTCTTTTATTAAGAAACAGAGGCGCTCCAGAGCGCACGACAAAAAGGACAAAACAGGTAAAATATGGGAGCAAGAAAGGAAAGTAATTTTTTATTAGGAAACTAGTCGTATAGCCGATAGGATTTCCTATCGGCAACATCTTTTTATTAGGTAGGTACTCATTGCTCACTTTCAATATTTTTTAAAATCAACATTTCTATTTTCAAAAATGACGAACTTCCCGTACGAACTTTCATTTCCTGTTTTAACCCCTTAGGGAATGAATTTCTAGAAACGTTTACACAACTGATTTATAAATAGAAGCCTAAAGTCCAATCTTCATATCTTCTGTGCTAAATTTCGTCCTTCTAAACCCAGCAGTTTAAGCTATGCGTTGTCTGTCAATCAGTGTATAAAATATTATTTATTTGAATAGCCATAGTAACATATTTTTATATATTTCTAATTTGAAAAATGACGAATTTCTATACAAATTTTCATCCCGTATTTAACTCTCTTAGGGGACGAATTTTCAAAAATCCTTTCTTAGTGCTCACCTATGTTACATAGGGAACTCCTGTGCAAAATTTCATACTTCTAAACCCAACGGTTTAGGCTGTGCGTTATCTGTCAGTCAGTCAGTCAGTCAGTGTTAGAGATTTATTAAGTAGATGGTTGTTTTTAATGTTGTATAGTTCTCAGAGCTTGTGAAAGGAATTTGGAAATTTTTTTCCCTCGCCAGTTGCATTTTGTGGAAAAAAAATTTTAAGGCAGGAGCTTTTGAGTCAAATTTACTCCAGGGCGTAAAATTTGTAGTTACACCTCTGTTAAGAAATATTTTTTGACTATTGCACAATGTTCATTTTAATTTTTGTCAACTATAGTGCCCATTTTTTTTTTTTTTTGTATATTTGTGCTATTTTTTGAAATAATTTAGGATAATTTATGCGCTATTTTAAATGATTCTTGGGAAAAGTGTGTCTGTTTCTTTCCAAATTATCCCCTGAAATAAACCTCCATAATCGTAATTTAAATTCACATCTTGAAGTGTGTAACCACACTCTATCTTTGTGCCTTTAAACGTATTAGCACATCGAGAAGTAAGAAACAGCCCTCATCTGGAAGTCTCCTTTGACTTCTACAAGCCAAAAGATTGGAGGACCGCTTACTATATAGTGGAAAAGTGGTTGCTACATTTTGTTCAACACTGTTCTACATATTATGTCCACTGGCAAATTTTTAGTACCATTTTATCGCACTGGCTATCCTATATACTAAAACAACTATGAATAATATCTCAATAAATAATTTTGCTTAAAGCATTTTAATAACTATTTTATAACCCTTTTATAATAAAACCGAACTATTCCTATATCTATTTGTGTTGTCCCGTTTCAGTGCTTAAATGGACATTATATTGATCGAGAGGCCATTTAGTCAATTTACATGAAAGCGTATCTATCAATAGCCACTTCTTTCTTTTAAAGGATTAATTCATTGAAACATGGTAACCGATAATAGATGTCCCGGACGGATAAGCATTCGGAATCGTTGAAAATATTCATTTGATGAAAGTTGGTATAATAGAAATCGATTCATAAAATATTAAATAGTTCAATTTCCTTTTTTTCTGATTTTAATTATACGTTTGTACGATCAAATGGCATTTTAAATTAATTTAAAATTAGATATTTCGTTACATACATCGGTAATGCAATAAACAGTATGGCCGGTATCATATTAATTTTTAAATTATAGGGTAAGTGCGGGAGAGATGCCGCGTTAGGAGAGATGCCGCAGTAGCCATAGTTCGCCCGTTGATTGATAGATTATAGGTGCTATTAATATATTATATGTTTAAAATTAGTTACTTATTTAAGCTGTACATGGTAACATTTATGATTAGTCCGTCAGTTTAGTAATTATCCAACTTTTTATTATTGAAAAGTAAGTTCTTTAACATAATATATTATCAAGCATTTAATTCATTAGAATTTAAGAATGTATTTCATTGTTTTAATGAAAATGAGTTTTCTTATTAATTTAGGTATATTTTAAAAGTACTGTATAAAATTTTAGTTTGGAATTCCGCACTATGCTTGCAATAGCAACATGTGGCATCTATCCCAACAAAAGGAGAGATGCCGCATTTAAAGTTGGTATAGTTGCCGCATCATATTACATGTTAAAAACATAGACTCATATACCTTGATTATGCAATTTTTTCTTTTGGACTGTAAATTATGCCACGTAAATATAAAAGATTCATTAATGGATCAGAAAGAGCCAGCATATTAGTGAAGATAACGAAAATAATGATGATTGCCTGTGTATTGAATGTTTTGAAAAGTACTCAGAAAGAAAAAAATAGTTGACTGGGGTTAAGATGTATAAAGTGCCAAAAATGGTTACATATGGCATGCATCATGTATGGAGATGTGTGTAAAATGCAAAATTTTTAATATGAACTATGCGGCTTCTCACCTTCTTTGATGCGGCATCTCTCCCATAGGTGTGGGGGAGACGCCGCTTTGCAGGCTCTACAAAAATGTTAATTATGAATCGTTTATGACTCAAAATTTAAAATTATTTATAAATAATTTTAAAGAACAATGTTTACATTTATTGTGTACCAAATTTCAAATCAATATTAAATACATACTTTAAGAATTATAAAGTGTTTTCAAAATGTGCGGCATCTCTCCCGCATTCACCCTAAAACTGATTAGTGTTTCTCAAACACAGTAATTTTGATAGATGGCAAAAACCATAAAAACCATATTCAATTAGACTGGGAGATTAAACCATAGACCGTTGACTGTCTTTACTGTGGCCGTTGCAACTTTGAAACGAACGTACAAATTTTTAAAACATCTATTAAGCAGAGCTATATAGGAAATATTTCTTAGTCTATAAGTAGCCTGCATCCTGAATGAAGTTGAGAACAATAAGTTGATATATACTAAAAATTTTGATACAAAAAGGGTGGATGTGAAAACTCTTGAAAATTCTTCTTTCACAGTCGCAAAGTAAAAGACGTAAAAGCATAGACCCAAAAGGTAATTCTGACCATAAAAGTAAATATATATATATATATATATATATATATATATATATATATATATATATATATATATATATATATATATATATAAATACAAAATATATCATATTTTAGCATATTGTCATCTTGCGTTTTATTGAATGATCCTGAAGGAAAACTTTACAAGAGAAAAAAAATTCTCATGTATGGGAAAACTTCATTTTTGTCCCCAGTACTAATCTTGCTCGATCGAATTGCTAATAGCAATTAACGAGTCTGCAACTAAATGCTTGAAAACTGAAGAGGAGAAGAAGCAATAAAAATAATAGGAAAAAAATAATGTGGTTTAACGTTCGTTCTTCAGACTTTCATTATTTGTATATTTTATTAACATTTACAATTTTTTAGCGAATTTCCAGAATGGAAGCTCGCTATTACAGCCACTGTCATGACGCGACTTGAACCCGGGACCATGGCAGAAATTTGTTTTGAGGTCTCTAGAAACCGAAAATAATATTCACCAAAATTTATATATATATATATATATATATATATATATATATATATATATATATATATATATATATATATATATATATATGTGTCCGCACGATAACTCTCGAACGAAATGTCCTAGGCTTACGAAATTTGGTGAAAATGTTGGAAATCCCAAACCGTTTGACAAGTTCGTTAGCCAGACACGTCGGATGCCAGGAACATGGTGTTTGTTCTTGCAAAAAATTAGTTTTTTGCCAAAATTTCCACTTATTCAAAAATTTTTGTGAAATTTTTTTACACCATTTAAAAGAGGAGAAAAAATTACATAAAAAAGGTCCTTAAATTATTTTGCTATGTCAACTAGTTTCCGAGAAAAACTATGTTGTTTAGACTGTGATACTTTTATCGTAAAAAGTGTGAAGCTATTCACAATCTAAGCACATATTCGATACAATATGTATCGTACACATAATATACCAGGTGGCCCATTTGGATGTATACATACGATTTACATGTTAATTTTTAACATTGGATTCCTATAAGGAAAAAGTTATGTCACAACAGTGCTTTGAATAAACTAATAATACTAATTTAATATTATAACTACTACTGTTACTATCGCTTTAACAACAATAGTGCAGTAAAATAAAGAAATGAATGTCGCAATTTCCAAGCAATTCACTTTTACATAATAAATATTTGTGTCATCTGCTGTAAGTTCGAAAAGGCATTTTTGTATTTTCTTGAAAATAAATATTAAAATAATAATACCCCTGTCGCAGCATCCTGCATAACATAGCGAATTTCCATTTACAAAAGTACGTTTTTCTCGGAAACTAGTTGATATAGAGAATTGTAAATAAAAAAAAATACCCCTGTCGCAGCATCCTGCATAACATAGCGAATTTCCATTTACAAAAGTACGTTTTTCTCGGAAACTAGTTGATATAGAGTAATTGTTAATAAAAAATACCCCTGTCGCAGCATCCTGCATAACATAGAGAATTTCCGTTTACAAAAGTTAGATTTTCTCGAAAAATAGGTTACATAGAATACCTAATGGTTTATAAACCATTTTTATGTAATTTTTCTCCTCTTTTCAATCGTGTGAAAAAATGTTGCAAAGACTTAAATTTGGAAAAATCTTTACAAAAAACTAATTTTTTCACAAAAATGCCCAAAAAATCATATTCCAGGTATCAGACGTGTTTTGTTGAAGAACTCATTCAAGATTTTTGCACTTTCAACGTTTTCATCAAATTTCTTACAAGTCACACAAAATCCCTTTATGTTTGTAATAAATAATCCCTTTTTAGTCAAATGAATATTATAGTCCAAGCTCCGATAGCGTAAAATCATAACTGATAAAACACCTCAAATTAAAAATGCTAAATCGATAGTAACTAATGCCGACAATAGGGAATGCCCGACAGACGTTTGAATTTTTGTTATATTCTATTTTTAAAAAATTTACCTCACATAACACCTTCATTTTTTATATGGAGGATATATTTTACTGAGGAATCGGTCTGTCTAACATACATATTTTGAAATTAATGTCTGACAGACCTATTTTAATTAGTGAAAATTTTAAGCAAAATTACCTCACATAACACCCTGGACTTTTTTATTTTAATTAAAAGTTTTTGTTATTATCTACGTATTAAATTTGGTCTGTCTGAAGCAATGTTATCTTTAAAAGTATATTTTTTATTACTAAAATTAAGTTTGGGACCTCTAATATCAATTACAGTTGACCCGGCTTTAAAAAAATATAGCTAAGTTTGTTAGATTACCTACATTTTTTATTAAATTATCGCATTATTAAATAATAATTCCGGAGTATTATTTTTTTTTTAGGCAGTAGTTAACAAAATTTACCAGATAGCCCAATTTTAATAGATTGGTAATGTCTAAAAATTTCACTTAAAAAAAAAATTTGGGTCTTATGTGAGGTAGGTTTGCCTAAAATTTTCACTAATTATATTAGGAGAGGTTGGTCTGACATTAATTAATAAAATACGCAAGAAAGACCAATTCCTTAGTAAAATTATATAATTTGTTATATGTAAATTTCAGCAAGGTGTTCAGCAAGGTAAGTTTGAGGTCGTTAATGGCCATATGGGTCCGAAACATGTCACAGATATTTAAAAACTTTAAAAAAAGTGGTATTAGCCAAGTAAAAATTGTCTTTTAATTTTAAAATGGAATACCATAATGTAACGCTCAAATCTATCAAATATACCTAAGTTTGAGGTTTTTTACAGCCATTTCAAAAAATTTTTAAAAATAGAATTTAACAAAAATTCAAAGGTCTGTCGAATATTTTCTATTGTCGGCATTAGATACTATCGATTTAGCTCTTTTAATTTGAGGTATTTTATCAGATATGATTTTTTGCTATCGGAGCTTGGACTATTACAGACATCTGAATTCATAAACATTGTAGATATCTGTCATCAGCTAAGAATATATGCATGTATATATACATTCTCAACATTATGTATACATATGTATGTATATTATATACACATATACATGCAATATACATGTATATTGTGTATGTCTGCACTAGTAAGTACACCTACCAGATACCAACGTTTATGAGGGCTCCAAATAAAAATATCCAAACTCACTTATCTTAAATTTTGTATGTGCATTCTATAAGATGGATCTCAATTAATAAATAACAAAATACCCCTGTCGCAGCATCCTGCATAACATAGCGAATTTCCATTTACAAAAGTACGTTTTTCACGGAAACTAGTTGATATATAGTAATTGTAAATAAAAAAAACCTTCTTTATGTGAATTTTCCGCCTCATTCCGCCAAATCTTTTTCACGAAAAATGTTCAAAACACCGTAAACGTTTTCACGAAATTTCTTAAAAATAAGATGTTTGGTTCTTGAGTTATCGTGCGGACACATTTATATATATGTTTACTAAGTGTCCGCACGATAACTCAAGAACGAAACATCTTATTCTTAAGAAATTTCGTGAAAACGTTGACGGTGTTTTGGACATTTTTCGTAAAAAAGATTTGGCGGAACGAGGCGGAAAATTCACATAAAGAAGGTTTTTTTATTTACAATTACTCTATATCAACTAGTTTCCGAGAAAAACGTACTTTTGTAAATGGAAATTCGCTATGTTATGCAGGATGCTGCGACAGGGGTATTTTTACATTATACTATTATTTATACATTTTATGATGTGAGTGGAGGACAAGAAAAGTCCTCCACTAGGGGAGTCTAGTAGGGGACTAGGATTTGGAGGGTGTGTGTCTGCAGGTTTTCTTAAAGGTTCTATGCCGATATTCATCTGGAATTATGAAGGGAATGTGCAGAAAACTTTTCCAAGCATAGCCGGCTGTAGAATTCGAAGCCTCGATCTACGAGTCCGCAAGTGGCAGCGTTTAAACACGCTCGGTCACTCCGCTGGTTGAAAATTAATTTCGCTTAATAAGACTGACCGAAGATTTTGGTCTATTACGGTTTTTAGTGTAACTGACACTTCAGAAACATATCTTTGTCGGGACAATATTTCAGTGAATGATTTTAAATTAGTCAATCAAATGAGAATTTTGAGAAGAATAAGATTTCTAGGTCGCCAGACCAAAAATTATGCCAATGCAGCAAAAAAAATTAAAAACCGGCCTTTTTCGACTTATTTGCTTTTGAAGGGTCTAAAATTCGAAGTGCATGAAATTTTTTAGGTTTAGTGAACCAGAAAAATTGTAATGTTTTACACGCACCCTCATGCCCTATAATTAATAAAAAGCCAAGGGCTTCATAATCTGTCCCTCCTGTTTATGAAAACATAATTTTGAGTAGATTAGCTGGATTTGTTAATAGCTCATACATACATCACCACAACTTATTTACGAACCATATATACATATATATATATATATATATATATATATATATATATATATATATATATATATATATATCCCGATGTGCTTAAAATTATACGTACTCTGGGGTATTGTGACAATGAGTAGGTATATATATATATATATATATATATATATATATATATATATATATATATATATATACAGGGTAGGTCATTTTAATCTATGCATCTAAATATCTCGCCAGAGGCGCCACCTATCAAAAAATGACCTTTACAAAAGTTGTTAGGTACGAAGGGGGCATTAACCGGTGACCTTAAAGACCTTGACTTTCATTCTCAAGGTCGTTTTTAGGCCAAGTCGTATCTTTCAAATGGGAAGACCTATTTTTTATTTCGGATTTTGAAAGAGCGTGCAGTTTCACGTCGAAAATTCTATAAACGAATTTTTTTTATTATTGGCCTTAACAGGTGTAAAGACCACCAAAGAACAGTAAAAAATTAGATTTTAAAGGAAAAACCCAACTTTAAAGTTTCAACATCTTTTGGAGACGTAAAATATTACCTTCCGCTCGTTTCTATGACCTTTGAAGGTCATTCTAAGGTCAAAATCCAGAAAAAATGATACTAAAAAGTTATGAAAAATTAATTTTTCGTAACTAACAAATTTCATAACTAAAAAACAAAAAATTAAAGGTCCATAAAAAAAATTCGTTTATAGCATTTTCGACGTGAAATTTCACGCTCTTTCAGAATTTGAAATAAAAAATAGGTCTTTCCATTTGAAAAATACGACTTGACCTCAAAATGACCTTGATAATGAAGAGCAATGTCAAATTTAAGGTCACCATTTAATGTCCCCCTTCGTACATAACAACTTTTGTAAAGGTCATTTTTTGATAGGTGGTGCCTCTGGCGAGATATTTAGATCCATAGATTAAAATGACCCACCCTGTATATATATATATATATATATATATATATATATATATATATATATATATATATATATATATATATATATATATATATACCTACTCATTGTCACAATACCCCAGAGTACGTATAATTTTAAGCACATCGGGATATCTGGTTTTTCAATAAGTTGACTGAAACCTCATGTAGTTAAAGTCACACCGCGCGCCGTAGTTATTAAGTTAACGTAAAAAACCTAAATTTAAGGTGCCATCACAGTGTGATTTGCCGAAAAATAGACAAACTTTCGCGATTTTTTTCGGATGGATATTGGATAGGATGGGGGAATGAGGATGAATTTTTTTACGATTAATACCACTATTTAACAATACAAAATATTTTTTTTTATTCATTTTTATTTATTTTATTATTTACTATAATTTTCTGAAAAAAGTGTCTTTAAAAAAGGGGCGGAAATCGGTACACACGATTGCGGCCGCAGTTTTCTTCCGAAAAAAAAGTCAAATAGATTATCAATTCGAAAAAAAATCGCAAAATTTGTCTATTTTTCGGCAAATCACACTGTGATGGTACCTTAAGTAATACATATAGGAGATATGTATAAAACTATAATATGTTTATTATAACTAAAAAATTTATATAACCTATAACCTTATGTGTGATCAATTTTAACAACAGTATGTAGTAGGTATAGAACGATAAACGGTATCGATAGTTAACTAACTCACCAATCGGGTTGTAGTGGTAATTTGTTGTTTTATCCGTTTGTTGCCAAGTGTACGTGGCCAATGGGGAAACTTAAATCAATATGCGGGCACAATACATTATTTTAATCTCTGGTAATTAATATAATAATGCAGTAGTAACCGGAGCTACATACACCAACCAACACGCCGAGTATTATTAAGTTATGTTGCTAAATATTGTCCAACATAATATGTACCTACCTAACTAGCTATATAGTAGCTATCATCCACCTATAAACAGCTACGAATTTGAAACTATTATTCAGTTATTTAAAATTGGATACAGTGTTTCTAAACTTATTGGGTACATTACTTTAGTAGACTGAGAAGTGACAACATAAAGCCTGGTATGGTATACTTTAGAAAATGTACTACATAGCATTCTCGCATAACGCACGCTCCCATTTAACAATTACGTCGCACACAAGATGTGTATAATGGCACCACTCCATGTTTTCAAGCGAATATGTTTGAATGTGTCTAAGTAATAGTTTGTAACAGTAAATCATACAAATATATAAATCAGAAACATTGACGCCCATGACCTATGACTTTCTCATTTAACAATTTCGCCCCAGTGGATTGCGTAATTGGAGAGTCCTATGTATTTATTAAAACATTTGTGTGAGTAGGAGACAGGTGGTAAACGCTGATAAATTCCGATCAACTTGTGATTAAATTAACTAACAAGGAGAGGGCCCGACCTGGGAAATTGACTTTGGGATGGGATTTCGCAGGATTATAGTCCCCTAGAAGATTAATCAATTGTGAAAATATAAAAACCCATTGGCCTGTCAATTTCGAGAAAAACGCTTTCAAAATTCTAACTTCATTTACTGTATGTTCATATACGATACATTTGAATGTCAAATCAACAGTTAGTTTAGCTCAATCGGTAGCGTGTCATAGTAGAAACGAGTGCACGGGTTCGAGTCCGACTGCAAGTATTTTTTTTTTTATTTTGTAAATTAAATATTAAAATTAATAAATTTCAAAAATAAATAATTATTTCTAACAATAAATATCATAAATTAAAATGTAATTGTATTTTTTTTTAATTCGTAACCATTTACTTAATAATTTGGTAATAAGTATCTTTTCTTACATAGGTAAATAATCAAACTACCAAAACCGTTTTTTAATTAAAAAAATTAAGAATTTTATTGATTATAAATTTACTTATAATTATATACAAGAACCGGAATGATAATTTTTGTGTTCGTGTACAAAATCGTCTTTTATCAACTGTGCAAGATGCGAAAATATTTTCTGTTTTGAATTATTTTATAAAAATTATCATTCCAGTTCTTGTATATAATTATAAGTAAATTTATAATCAATAAAATTCTTAATTTTTTTTATTAAAAAATGGTTTTGGTAATTTTATTATTTACATATGTAAATGGTTAAGTAAATGGTAACGAATTAAAAAAAATACAATTACATTTTAATTTATGATATTTATTGTTAGAAATAATTATTTATTTTTGAAATTTATTAATTTTAATATTTAATCAACAAAATAAAAAAAAAAATTACGTGCAGTCGGAATCGAGCCCGTGCACTCGTTTCCACTATGACACGCTACCGGTTGAGCTAAACTAATTATTGATTTGACATTCAAATGTATCATATATAAACATACAGTAAATGAAGTTAGAATTTTGAAAGCGTTTTTCTCGAAATTGACTGGCCAATGGGTCTTTATATTATCACAATTCATTAATCTTCTAGGAGACTATAATCCTGCGAAATCCCATCCCAAAGTCAAGTTCCCAGGTTGTGCCCTCTCCTTGTAAGACTAGCGATAAGGTTTGGTCTTGAATTTTTTGCAAGATCAAGTCCAACACCTATACATAAGCTGCCAGGAAATATTACAAAGATTATAAGAGTATGGTTGCAAGCCCAATGTAGGGCAAATCAACTATAAATGGTCTGATTTCATGCAAACCCGAGGAGAGGGAGTAAGTCGGGGCTATAGTTCTGAACCCAATATCTGAAGGTGTCTCCACATTCTCATCGAGGTTGGACGAGATTCCTCGCTGAGGTTGGCTCAGCCAGATGAATAGTATTAAAACACCAACCGCGAGACACAACGAAATGACCCTCTACATTCTCGTTTCGTCCAACCTCGGCGAAAATGTGGAGACTCCTTGAATATCGGGTCCGGAGTCATTGATAAGGGCCCCGGAGAGGGTACAAACCGTAAAAATCTAGTTTTATTCCGGGCTCTATTATTTTTTTTCATGATCCTGAATTCATAAAACAAATGCAAAGAATGAAGCAATATTATACGTAACTAGTTTAGTAGCACAAAAAAATCACGTGAGTTATTAATAAAAAAATTTTGCCCTTGAAGTAATTAGGATTTTATATCCTTTTTTCATCGATTACTTAATTGTGTAAATATCTAAGTTTCATCAGTTTTCATAAACAAAGTCCGAAGAAAATAAAAAGAAGCCAAAATTTTCGATTTTTTCCATATAGAGTTAAAAATGCTGATAAGTCTAAAACCACTGACCAAAACGAATCAAAATTTTGGTGGTTTTAATGTCTGATGGGTATATTTATGCACCTAGAATTATTTTGAGCCTAGCTTAATTTCTCTAGTCCCAATAGATCTGCAAATATTCATTAATTTAAACGGGTACATAAATACATACAAAAAATCTGGATAAAAAGTTCAATTCCAGAAAATATCCTTCTGGATTTTTAGTGTTTTGGGGTTCCTTACGGTCCAAAATTTACAAATCTGGTGAATAGCTATGGCTTCACTATTATAGCCTTGCGGAGGGGAAATAAAAGTTGTCATATTTGGGACTAATTTGTAGCAGACGAAAGTTTAGAATATTTCTTGTACGTCTGTACGATCTCATTAGAACTAACTCAGTAATGAAACAGAATACTGTGGTAAGCAATTTTTTCAAAAATTTTCGTTTATTTAATACTTATAACCAAAAACTGAGACTTACCAGTCTTTTGAGCACATGATCAGGCACATTACGTGAACTGTTGCAAATGGCATGCGCGGATGAATGTGAAAATATAATTGGCGCTCTACTTGTCATCAGTGCATCCAACATGGTTGGCACGCTGACGTGTGACAGGTCAACCATCATGCCAAGCCGATTCATTTCTTTGACCACTAACTGTAATAAATAGCAGAAAATTAATTAATTATTAAAAGTCCAACTTTAATGTGTGTTGTTTGTGAAAAAAGCTTGAATTATTCATTTTTAGTTGAATGCTGTCGGTAGCACTGGGATTATTTTTTCATTTCATTTATTTGTTTTAAATAAAATTATTATTGAACATGTTATTTTTAGTCGAATTTTCTCCGAAAACTTAGACTTATACAGTCTATACGATAAGAGCTGCGAGAGGCGAGAGTAGGGGCGCTATCCGTTTTCGGACCCGTAGAACACGAATATGTAGAAAAAAAAATGTCTGATATATATATATATATATATATATATATATATATATATATATATATATATATATATATTTTCCCGCCACCTTTTAATTTGTGTAGAGCCCCCCTATGGAAGTTAAGAGATGAAATTTGGTAAATGGGGCTCATTTTCGAGGCACCTCATACTATCAAAGTGGGGTCAAATTTTGGGCAATTTTTTTTTCTGACCCGACTTTAAGGGGGTGGTGGGGGGCGGAAAAGCAATAAAACTTTTCCAAACCGGTTTTAAATAATGTTTCGGTCAATTATCTACAACATATCCAAAATTCAGCTTCCTAGGATGATATGGTGGGAGTAGAGGGGGGAAAAACGATTTTCGCTGGATCTAACAGGCCCCCAGCCCCCCAGAATTAACGTAGAGGGTTGAAATTTGGTGTGTTGATAAAGTTCGTACCTAGGTTGTGCTTTTTGGAGGTTTTAATATTTTACCCCCACCCCCCTCATTTTTAAGCTACAATTTCATGCATTTTCGACGTTTTCGAAGTTTGTACCACTCGCACAGGTCACCCGAATAAACCTAGAGGGCTGAAATTTTGTATTCGGATTGAGTTAGTATCAAGGGGGTGCCTTTTGGGGGTCTCGACTTTTGACCCCTACCCCCACCATTTTAATACCCAAAAGAACATGATTTTTCTTGTTTTTTAACAGTTTCGTTCGGGTCAAAATCTCCCCAAATAAACCTAGAGGGCTGAAATTTGGTGTACAGGTTAAGCTAATAGCCAGACACTGTTTTTTGGAGGTTTCAACTTTTAACCCTTACCCCCACGATTTTGACGCCAATATTTCCTTAATTTTTTTGCTTGTTTTCTAACACGTCTAGAGACTCCATAAGGAAACCTAGAGGGCTGAAATTTTGTACGTGTATTCAGTTAGTATCCAGCTAGTACCTTGTAGGGAGTCCGCATCACTTTTCCCCCCACTTCTCCCATTTTTACATCGGAATTGAATGCTATTGTTAAATGTGTTTTAAAAGCATTATGTTTATTCTAAATACAAGTAGGCGAATAGTAATTTTAAAAAATTTAAAAAAAAGTGAACTTACTTTTATGACAATTGAAATACATACATATTAAGTAATTTAAAAATGTTATTAAAGTCACTGTTTATTTATAAATTAGGAATTTTGGATTTTTAGTATTTATAAAATAGAAATTTTGGATTTTTTTGGAAAGAAAAAATATCTTTATAAAAGCCTTCCAGTTTACTATTTAAGGTCCTTTTTTAATTTTTAAAACTAACACATAAAGGCAATTAGCGGATAAATATGGGCAGGAATGTCCTCGTACGAATTGTGTTGGCTTTTTTTCTGCTACCTGTTTTCGGCACAAAATTGAAATTTACTGAGATACAGCCCTTAAATACTTAAAACCTTTTTTTAAAGCCTCGATCAGCCGAACACTCATCACCAGTTTTGAAACCAACAAAATGACAATTCGGTTGTAGACTTTCAATCACATTTCGCTTGTAGACATTCAATACCGAAGATGAAGGGGAAAATTCGACTACCGTGATGGGGCCCCGCTGCTCACGGCGTTTTTTATTTATTTGTCATTATTATAAAATTTTTGTACCTACATATATGTAATTTTTAAATTGAAATGCATTATTAATATATTGAAATGGGGTACTTTACAAAATTGAGAAAAAATTATCAAAACTATTTTGAATATTAAAAATTTGTATCTCAGCCAGGGTCGCTACTTTAAGAATTAGTTATTCCACTGGATAATTAAACATAACTATGAATATGAAAATAAAATTACATAATATTGTAATACGGTAATCTTGTGTAATGTAAAATATAAAATCATTGAGGGTTCAGAATGTTAAAAAAGTTTCATAGAATTAAAAATCAACTTTCATAAAAGGACAATGGGCAAAACTATAGGGGAAGCTCCCCACAGCGTCCAAGTTTGAGACCGGTGCCGATCGATAGCCCTGGTTAAGTAGTCCAACTTTGTCAATGAGCACGTTCATGGAGAACCTGGCCTTTAAAAGTTATAAGGCGTTAAATGTACAAAAAGTCTGCAGGTGGTCATAGCCAAACGGGATACTCTGTACAGGTACAAATGGGTAATGAGACATGTCATGGGCCGGCCTATCACTGTGCACAACCACTTTCCTGGTAAGTGGCCTAATCTCATTTTCTCACGTCGCCTATGGCAGAAGATGTACCGAGCGGCTTCAAACCTGTACATTTGGATTATCCGAAGAGAAGTTTGGGAGTCCTACCGGTGGAGATGTCTGGCAAACTCCTTGGTAGTTTGCCGAAATAAGGTAGTCCGAAGCGCACTCTTCCGAAAGGGACTCTAATGCCCGCTGCAGGACAACACACATCGCTTCCTTAAGAAATGGCCACGTGGAGTATGCAAAACTTACTGCACGTCAGAACTTTTGAAGGCCAGGTTCTCTATACCTAAGATGGGTATATTTGTGACCTACTAGGAAGGGGCTTTCAGAAAATATATATCTCACCAGTGGGCGCTGGGGAGAAATTTTGCGCATTGTCCTTTACATTCTCCGTTATATAAGAATATAAAATAGAATGTTTCCTTTCGAATTTGCTAAGGTAGCGGAAGTATGGTTATCTCATTTGAGAAGGTGAAACATTTTTTTTCATAAAAATCAATATTTCCACTCATATTTTACGCTTCAGAGTTTCCTGAGCAATTTTAAATTTATGTCTGTCTGTCGAACGTCCGTAAAACTTTCTGATGTGCACACAACTCCCGAACTTTTCGAACCATTTTGACGAAATTTTTAGATTTTACGTGAAGTCAAGTCAATTCTTTTGTTAAATAAGTGTGTTAAATTATTAAAATTTATATTTAATATGTTACAATTTGTGTGGTTTTTTAGGACAGTTGAGAACGGCTTCTTTGATTTATTCAAACATGTTACAAGACGTATGAGGAGGCTATGTATCGCATCCCTTAGCAGTATATTTTTCTTGGTTACAAAATACATATTGTTATTTACTTTTTGTTTTTTGGAATATGGGTGCTTTAAAATAGTTTTTCAAATGTCATCAAACACCCTACTGTAATTTTACTTATGGAAAATCATGAAAATATTGTTTTTGTATTTTTTTTTAATTTTATTAAAATGTTTGTATAAATATTTTACCAATGTAATTGAAAATTATTTTAGCGGATTCCCATTGTTTATAATATTTATTTATTTTTAGTGAAAATAACAATAAAATGTTTGTTACACAAAAAAATCCAAAATTTAATTTAAAATATTGTATTTCCAGAAATTTTTTACACGAAGGTTTATATTTTTATTGCTTGTCTATAAGGTTTCTTGTGCACATGTCAACTAAAAATTTTCTGTAGTTGATACATTTCAAAAAACTACTAGTGATCTATCCCGATTCTGTACGGTACACTTTTCAAGAATACCCTTGTGAAAATTAATGTTCGTTAAATGAATAAAATAAAAAAGGAAAGCAATTAATTTATTTTTTTCACTTAAATGATTCTCTTTGGTTGAAGCAATTTAACATGTCTACTTTTACGATCTTCTTAATGTGTGTTGACCTTTATAGAAAAATATATACATATACTCCCGGGGAATATTTCTGTAACTACTTATGGAGTGCATGCCACAATGACTCTCTGAAGGCTGGTCGACTAATCTACACAATACATTAACAAATTACACGCCTAGGCATTCCTTGTAAATGACTTTATCTATTATTAGTAAATATCGGAATCAAATTCTAAGAAAATATTGTACAGCCTAATATTTTACAGACATTAAGGGGAGGTTTACTTGAGAGTCGTTAAAAAAGATTTTCTTTTTAATTTTTTGCAGAAATTGGTAGCTAATTATGTGTAGAATATGTTCCCAAAGTGATTTTGCTGAAAGTAATTTAAGGGAAGGTTTACTTGAGATTTGATAAAAAAAATCGATCTTTTTTTTTTGCCGAAATTGATAGCAAATTATGTGTAGAATATGTTCCCAAAGTGATTTTGCAACTTGCAACTACGGTACAATCACCATTTTGCAGGCTTCTTACTATGATTAATATAACATAATTTTTTCAGAATCTTTTTTCGGATTCGTTACAGTTAAAAAAAAAAATTAAATGCCCGAAAGATTTATGTTTGTGGTCCAATTACCAAAATTTTTTTACATATTTCTGACTTTATTTGCCGCAGCATATATTTTTTTCAGAATTTTGTTCCGAGCGCGTACAAAAAGTGAAATGTCCAAAAACATTTTTTTGAGATTATGTTTGTATTGCACTTTAAGAACCCCTAATTTAAATGATAAAATCATCTATTATCTAACACTGACGTGTATAAAACTTTATACACTGACGTGTATAAAACACTGACGTGTATAAAATTTAGTTTTAAAAACTGAGAAATGTATTGAAACTTATGCCAGTTATACTGAATATTATAATAGTTTACCTTCGACAAAATGAGCTTTTTCAAGTAATATCAAATTAACTCGGGAATTCCCAGTGTCACCTCTAGGTGACAGTGATTTGTGATTTTTTTTTACAGACAATATAACAAATTTTAAAAATAAATGTGTTACGACTAAAATGTTAATACTAAGTAGTATTCATGGTTTTAATTTGGCAACACTGAAGTTATGTTAACGGTCAAATTAATTCTGTTGTTTCAAACGATTTGCTGTTTTATTGCACATGAGTGTATATTGTGGTATTTTCGCTGTTATAAAAATATCTAAAAAGTAGGTACCGTTATTATTGTTATAACAAATTATTATTTAAGAATGAAGCTTATAATGAAAGTGATTTTTTGCCGGTAATTTCATACCGTTTTATCAGTTCATATTACAAATAACGGCTCGTATGACCTATAATTGACACGCCATTTAAAAAAAAACTAAAGGGTATTTTTTTTTCAATTATTTATTTTTTATAAGTTGAGTACCTAAAGATAAAAACTAGCACAAAATAAGAATATTCTGTCGATAGATCGCGGCGTGGGAATTGCCGAGTTAAAAACATTAAAAATTAAAAAAATATTTAAAATAAAAGCTCTTTTAAAAAACCGACTTCAAAAAGTAAAAAATAAATAATAGCATGAATTTTGAAGTCAGGCGGGCCGTCATATGTAAAATTGCGATTGGATGTGCTTGAAAAATTCATTAATTCTTCAAGATCTACATTTTTTTTATACTGCACCCCGCCTGACTTCAAAATTCGTGCTATTAATTATTTTTTACCTTTTGAAGTCGGTTTTTTAAAAAAGCTTTTATTTCATATCTTTTAGTGACAATGCTTATAAGTACACCCCATTGCAATTTTTTATTTGGTTTTTAATTTTTTTTTATTAGATTCCAAATTTCATACGTTTAGGAGGAATAGTTTCCAAAATACCAGTATCCAAAAATCATAATTTTGGGCACTCACTGACTTTGCTTTGAAATTTAGAATATTAATAATATATGTTTCAAGTAATAATTACTAGGAAAATAAGAATTCAAGGAAAATACACCGATTTTTCAAGTCATCAAAGAATTTTTTAAACTAGGTACTGACAGAAAATTGTTTTTAGGATACAGTGGCCATCCAATGGTACGTACTCCGATTTTACGTAGTGACGTCAGCGATTTAGTGGGGTTCTCCTCTCACAGATATGTTGTTGTTTGTCTGTGTTGGTGAAAATTTATGTACCAAGCCAAAGTCAGGGCCGTAGGTAATATTGTCTGAGGGTCTCGTAGCCTTTAAAAATTTTAAAATTTCACTGCAGATGTATATGCACATATTCTGTATACAAAATGCAAATGCAAAATGAGTAACGTAAAATTCTAGAATATTCTAATCATCAACTAGCAGAGATATCAAAAAACAAACT
The DNA here is from genome assembly GCA_035578155.1 of Brachynemurus nebulosus. Lineage (NCBI taxonomy): Eukaryota > Metazoa > Arthropoda > Insecta > Neuroptera > Myrmeleontidae > Brachynemurus > Brachynemurus nebulosus. Next base: position 34,076,853 of record JAPWDM010000006.1, read on the forward strand.
TCATCGTTGAATTGGTCATTAAAAATGAAATTAAACAGCACAGTTTGACAAAAATTCTAGAATGTTCTATTTGTCAACTAGCAAAGATATTGAAAAATCAACTGTACCATTTAATTGTCCATTGAAAAAAAGGTCAAATTACACATTTTGACAAATGTTCTAGAATATTCTATTTGCCAACTAACAAAGATATTGGAAAATCTACTGCACCACTTAATTGTCCAACCGAAATTAAACTAATGTAAACCAAATGTCCGATTTTGACAAACAGTTTTTTCTAATTGATGAATAGAATATTCTAGAACATTTATCAAAATGTACTATTCCGTCTTTTATTCGATGACCAATTAAATGGTGCAATCGATTTTTCGATATCTTTGTTAGTTAACGAATAGAACATTCTAGAATTTTTGTCAAAATGCGCTGCTTAATCTAATTTTTTGTGCCCAATTCAATAGTGAAGTTTGTTTTTTGGTATCTTTGCTAGTTCACGAGTAGAATATTCTATTTCCATTGTCTACACAACCGAATTTTAGGTGTAACTTGTCTCTTAAGATTATATTGTTTTAAATAAGTTCAGATAAATAATATTTACCAACCCCCGAAACAAAATTTTCCGACGCCCCTGATCTTCCGATTTTACGTACTTCCCCTTAAATTTGCACCGACCACTACGTAAAATTGGATTTATGGTGTAATTGGATCAACATAAATTAAAAAAATATGTTACTATATAGATATTAAAGTAAATAATTTTGCATATAAAAATTATAAATTTTCCATAATTATTCATATTGCTCATATTATTGAAAATGGTTAAAAAATTGCTCAACCGATCTCAACAAAATTTTTATGGGACCTCCTGGAGAACTTTATCTACTAACTAAAAAAAAATGGCGCCAATTGGGCCAGAAATGTGGGAGAAATCGATGTACATACATAAAAAAAACAAAAAAAACATACGGGTTGAATTGAGAACCTCCTCGTTTTTGAAGTCGATTAAAAATATATAGGAAGAGGGCACATTTCACAGTCAACCAGTTTTAATTTGTGACAAAAATTTTTATTTATTTATTTTTTTGAATTTATCAGTTCCTTAACCTCTAATGTATCAACCACCTTAAACTATGGTAAAATTTATAAAAACCACCAAATCAATCAATAGAAAATTTTAAATGGTGTTTACTTTAAACTTTTCATACATGAATAATTTATTTAATCATGGGTAGGTATATAATGTTTAGAATTTACATTTGAAATAAACAGTAAGTGAAAATTTTATTTTCTTTCAAATCACGGGCAAAAGAAAATTTAGTCGAATCAAAGAGTACATCATGACGTGATGAGAATTGCCATATGATTTAGTTGAATAACTTTTTCACTATTATGAATAAAATTATATATGAAATTTCTCGACATATTTCCTCGCTTCTCAGTTTTCGACCAACATACTTACATACACTCGCAAAGTATAGCGGTACAGTCAAAACTTTGACGTCGTCAACTGCATCGATAGTTCACGTACGAACAGTAAACTTTTACTACTTGCTTAATCGTGCTTTTATAAGTACGCTTTTATAAAATTGACATTGCTCGACAAAATTTGTCGCCATACCTGCCAACCGACTGACGTGACGGTTAGTTATTTTAAAATTGTAAAATTAAATTGATTGAAATAATAAAAATATTTTATAAGTGCATCAGAGAGAGAGAGTTTTCATTCAGTCATGAAATTAAAGTCTTAAAGTTTATAGAGATTCAATTTTTAAGAGCGCCACGTGAGAGTAGTTTCGTTACTATAGTAATAACATCAGCATCTTAATAAAAAAAAATTATTATGCACTCTAGAAATGATGTATACCGGCGATTTCCAAACTTTGTGCACTAACGCCCCCCTATAAAAAACTTTACCTCTGCCGCCCCCTTTTTGAAAAAATTTATAAACCATTCGTAAATTATTTTTTACTGAAAAAACTCATATTCTTGGCTGACGACAGGTCTATACGACACTTGAGAGGAAACCGTTGATCAGACACGTATTCGATACCTACGCGCTAACAGGACTCTGACCTCTTGAGAATTGCTATTGTTAAAATATTACGTACAGTAGCGAGCAGAAAAATCAGTGATAACGGGTTACATGGCTTTTTTTAGCAAAAAAACCAAATTTATTCCAACTTTTGGCAATTTTTTTCTATTAGTAAATGCTTATGGCTTGTGCTTGAACAAAGGGATTTAAAAAAAAAAGTGAAATTTCAACTTTTGATAGTGTTTTAAACAAAAAATTTTGATTTTTGGTAAAAATTTTCGTGTTTTTCGTTGATTTTTAACTCGTAAAATGAGATGTAATGAACGGAAAAAGTAATTGTTCGTTCAACTGCTTCATAAGCGTTTACTAATAGAAAATTTTTTTTTATTTTAGGTAAGAATTTTACGAGTTACTCAGCCTACGGCGAAAAATCTGCAATTTCTCGCTGACGCGATTTCTCTCTCCAGAATAGCTACCAATGCAAATTACTTTTTTTTCCATAAATATTTTTTTACAGTGTCAAAATAATATATAATAAATAATATTCCAACAGTTGAAATAAATTATATTTTCTTATATTGTAAAAAAAAATCGTAAAATTAGTGGTTTTTTTTCCTAAAAAAAAGACCCATGTAACTCCTTAATATAAAATATCCATTATTTGGTAAGTATGTTTAAGCGCTTATTCTTAAAACCATGATTTTATCAAAACGATAATGATATTTGCAATTAACCTGCGCCCCCTGGTGAACATTTCGCGCCCCCGAGTTTGGAAACCGCTGATGTATACATATTAAGTATAAAAATATCCGGATTTCGATTATGCAATTTTTGTCCGCGTTGTATATACTTACCTACTTTGTTATTTTGTAATTATTAACTTTCTTCAAGTCAACCATGCAATATTATATTAACATTAATATTTTTGGGAGGAATAATTTTTAAAATGTGTGTCAAAATATTGTTAGGACCAACTTAAAATTATATTGGATTTTAAGAATCCAGAAATTACACTTAAAAAATATTGCTCTCTTCCGATCAGTTCAGAATTTTTCCAAAAAAAAAAAAAAACAATGTCCTCTTCTTAAGATCTTCGATTTCCTAATGATATTTATTTAACCGGGCATGAAAGTAATCGCTTACCGTCAATTAGTAAATAGGTTTCTTTATAGAAAGCGTTATTTTTAGACTGTTATTAATTTTTATTAAAATTACATTTTTATTATTAAGCTTTATTATCTTTCCCAATTGGTTCGGTTTTTTTTTTAGATTAAAAAATTAACTTAGAATTTGTAAATAATAAACAAATATTTTTCTTCGCAAAAATACCACTTTTATTTTACTTTATAACACTTTTTATTTCATCAAAATAAAAGTGGTATTTTTGCGAAGTAAAATATTTGTTAATTATTTACAAATATGGAATACCATAAAGTAACGCTGAAATCTATTAATATTAACTTAGAATTCATTTCAAATGGGTTGACCCTTGTAACTATTAAGTTTACCCAGGCCCGGCCTGGGTAACCTTAAAGGGCGGTGGATTGACTCTCAAATTGTGATGCAGGTTCAAACTCAATTAACATAATTTATTGTTTCAATTCTGTACTACCTATACAAAGTTTTTCTATGACGGTTTCGCTTTCCACTTTGTTCAGCACATCCTTTTTTACTGCCATCATCATAAAAGCCTTCAAACTTTCATTTGTCATAGTGGAACAAAGACGGGTTTTAATAATTTTAAGTTTAGAAAAAACTCGTTCACATGAAACTTGAGTCATAGGTATCATCAGTAGGTGTTTGTAAACTTTGAAAGGTTCGGTATATTAGAGTGAGTACATACTGTAATCAATCAATACTTCCAAAACACATTTTATACATGAATTGCACTCTTTTTCACTATTACACTGGACAAGATTGTCTTCTTCTTCACATTCTTCAAATATAACGTCATAATGATGGTTTCCGAAAAACCGAATCGAAGTATGGACTCGATAGCACTAGCTATTGGACCGTTGCAATAACAATCACAAAAATTGAATGGTGACTCTGATTAAAAATACTAGAAACGGTAACACAAACAAATATTTTTATTGCAGTAATTTTTTATTGCAACATTATAATATTTATGTAACGTTTAGTGGCGAGGGCACCGATCCTCCGCCAGGAGGGGGGCGCACCGGGATCCGTCCCGGTGTCCCAGTGGGCCAGGCCGGACCTGAATTTACCTACATAAGAAAAGTGGTCAAGCTATTTGAAATGAATTACACTCGTTCTTGGCCTGTAAGTTTACTATTGTAGCTACTGGCCATGGATCCTTAAGGATCCTCGGCTTTCAGCTTCCGAATCTCATGAAACTTCACCTGAACCCACAAAAATAACACTTACGGTTCTCGGTAGATGATATATTAGAGGAGGATGGACAAGACGGGTTTGTTAACTTTGTAGAGTATCCCCTCTTATTGTCAGATTTTTGAAGCAAGTATTAGAACTTTTGTAAGTATTAAAACAGAGCCTAAACAATAGGGGCACTTGGATCATTGCCTGCAGTAGTTGAAAAATTTAATTTTACTACTTAAGGGAGGAGTTCACGCCAAAAACGGCTAATAAACTAATTTTTTTCGAATTTCATTTTTTGTTTTTATTTTATTCTGTGGTTCTTTACAAACACGGTGATATAGAAAACATAGCCAAAAAAATTTTTTTTCAAGCCGAAAAAAATTTATTTGTGAGCCGCTGCACGGCCAAGTTGCTGCTCCTTTGCAGACAACGCTCGCACTCCCCCCTCACGATTTGATCAGTAATATTTAGTTTTGGTGTGTACATGAGTTATAGTATGCACTGAGATGATGGTTCTTTTATTTGTATGCCTTTGTAGACGCTTTAATAAACAGTAACTAACCGCTTCTTTTGTTATTATTTTTGTTTTTTACCGTTTCCCAAAAGTTGTGTTTTTTTCCGACAAGGAAAATCATATCTCCAGTTCTAGAAAAGATAGAGACTTAATTTTTTTTTTATTTTGTTCATAAACATATTGCGCATAAAGTGGAGAATGCTTTTTCCATTTGAACAATTGTAACTATTTTTAAACATTTATTTTTTAATAAAAATTAGGTTTTATAATTTTTAAAAGTTTTGGATTACAATTTTATAGTTAATTTTTAAAATTACCTGAAAGCCATACACAGCTTTATGGACAGGTCCTTTAGGAATAAAATAATGAAAAAATTTTTAAAAAATATTCATTACTTTTTGAGATATGGCGTTCCTTGTAAACGCTTAAAAACTTCCACAGGGAAGACTAATGAATGTTTCAAAAACAAAATTTTCTATTTGAAACCCTCCCTAATTTGAAAAAAAATTTCAACAAGCAAAATAATCATAAATAAAAAGTTGCTTTTTTATTTGAACTCCCCCCTTAATCCAAACTGAAATGAGTCATAATCATTGAGCACTAACAATTAAATTCCTATTGGTTTTGTACCAAAAAATATAATATGTATTTTGATTAATTCTTTGATGTTTTTGACTTACGTCAGTGGTCCGGACGCTCGTACTTGACGGACTGGATTCTTACAAAATATCGATTCAAACATTACGGTAGTACGCACTGGCAATGCACCAAGAACTGAACATTTAGCTTGTTACCAAAAAATTTCTTTGTATATTGAAAATTGCCAATATCCTTGAAGTAACACGATTAGCAAATTCGAACACAACTTTCTAATATAAAGAAAAGGTGACAAATAAAGCAACACAAAATCCTTTTTAAATATAAATTGAAAAGAAAAGGAAGGATTACGGACATTACGGAAATAATTTTCAACAGAGTCGTTAAAAAATTCCGTCAGTTGGAAACTTTTGTAAATGTAAATATCTACGGAAATTATTTCCAACAAATTTTTACCTCTCTTTCAATAAACAGAATTTTAACAAATTGAAAAATTTTCAAACAACTAGTAGGTACATGGCAACATTGTATAAGAAGAAAATAAAATGTTCAGATTTATCGCTCTTTCCAGAAATAGTTTTTATACAATTTTTTGTCTCGTATGTGTATATTCTGTTGTTTCTTTTTAAACTAGATTAGGTGACCTTTTCGGATAACGATAGTTAGAATTTCTTTATTTTATTTTAAAATTAGATTTTTTAAGACGCAACTAAGTTTTCTCTTGATGTGATTTATCATAAGAGTTTTACAAATGTTTTAACATTCCTTACATTTTTTTATCCAGTGAAAAAGGATAATAAAATTTGAATGCTCATTTCTTATACCATTATAAGTTTTTTTGTTTTGTATTAAGCTAATCTTTTACTTTGCAGTTCTTTTAAGAATTAAATACCCCTGTAGCAGCATCCTGTATAATACAGCGAATTTCCGTTTATAAAAAAAAGTTTTTCTCGGCAAAAAGTTTACATAGGATAAAAGTTAAAAACCTTTATCTGATTTTTTATCCCCTTTCCAATGGTGTAAAAAAATGCCACCAAAACTTTTGGATTTGGGGAAATTTTAGCAAGACTAATTTCTTTCACGAATAATGCCAGAAAAACGATGTTCCGGGCATCGAACCTATCTGGCTGAAGAACTCATTCAATATTTTTGTACTCCTAATCTTCTCACCCAATTTACAAAAAATAGAATGTTTCTTTCGATAGTTATCGTGATGATATATAAATACATAAATACGTAGATGCATATATATATATATATATATATATATATATATATATATATATATATATATATATATATATATATATATACTAATATTTTATATCTACATGTCTGTATATATATATATATATATATATATATATATATATATATATATATATATATATATATATATATATATATATACACAGACATGTAGATATAAAATATTAGTGCATGTCATTTTCGGTGTCTAGGGACCTCTAACAAATAATTTCTGTCATAGCCCCGGACTGAAGTCGCGGCATGACAGTGGCTGTACTAGCTGAATTTTCGATTCGCCAAAAACAGGCATTAACTGGAATTAAAGTTTAAAAACCATCAGATCAAATTAACAATTTTCTTTTTTATAAATGAAAAATTTTTTTTCTCAAAATTGTTTCTTGTATTGACAAATGGCAAACTTTGAATGTTTTCACACTCGCCTCATTAGTTTTACTATCAAAATTTCCCATTCCGTCAATTTTTTGATAATGATATATGATAAATCGAGGATCAAATAATGCGTAAGAGTTAAAATTTGAGTGAAAACTCAAATAACAGTGAACGCAAAATTTTATGTAACATTAGGTAATCAAATTAGTATACAGATAATTGATTTTTGTGAAACAAAATGTAAACGAATGATTCTGTAAAAATTTATTTTTCAATAAATATTTCGTCATCAAAGTTCTATTGACTTCTCATCTTAAAACGTCAGTTTATAAGGCAGAAATAATTAATAAGGAAATAAGGCAGAAATAATTAGCTAATAAAATTGAGTAGGCCAGTAACCTTAACTGGAAGGAAATAGATATGCGAATATAGTTTAACTTGACATTCTAAAAATCTTCAGAAATTAATGTGAATGTGAAAATAAAAGGGCAATTCTCCAGTAACGGAAGCTACCCAAAAACTCATAATTTAAGAAATTTTTGTCTATTTTTATGATTTCTGAGTGTGACATCCACGTGTCTCTATTGAGTGGACGCAAACCAAGTGTCATGTGTAAACTTACTAAAATCAATTTTCTCGATTTTTCTGAATACATATTATTTCCAAAACGGTAAGAAATGAAAAAAAGTTTAAATGAAAATTCTTAGTACTTTTTAATAATTAACCAGGGATATAAATTTTTTGAAGATTACGTACAGGTATGGCTGGCGATTAAATTTTAGAGTGTGAGGTTTGTAATATTGTTTGAAAAATTCGATAAACACAAATCACCCTTGTTTTCTTTCATTGGATAAGAGAACTTGATGAGTGCTACCGACAGAAATTTCAAACATACGAATCGATTCTTAAAGTTTTGTAAAAATTGAGAATACAATTTTGAAATGTAGAACTTAGTCATTCAGGTATGTTACTGGAGTGACTTTAGGTATGCTATTTAGATATTAGGAGAACTATTAATTGTGCTTATTATTTTCTTTCGTGTGGCAATTAATTAGGAGAAAATTAAATACCAATTCATAATTTACAACTTATAGTTCAGCTTGTAATAGATTTTTATTCGATCTCAGTTTTATCTCAGTCGCTGACGTCATAAGACGTCAAATGGATTCTTACTAACTTACACACTACATCTAAGGGCGTCAAAAATTCCATATAAAGTGCATCAGCTATCCAAAGGTAAATTCAGTTGAATATTTTCCAGTCATATACAAGGTGTAAAACAAATAACTCTCGTCCTTTTGTGGGGTGACTCATAGCACCCTGTAGACACTAAAACCGCAGGAATTTTTTCGGAATTAACAGTCGCGTCACCCCTCAAAAGGGTAAGAGTTATTTCCTTTACACCCTGTATATATATATATATATATGTTTATGTATGTGTATATATATATTATATATATACAGGGTGTAAAGGAAATAACTCTTATCCTTTTGAGGGGTGACGCGACTGTTAAGACAATGAATACCAGTGTTAAATTAATGGTTACGTTCAGGGCCGGATAAGTCAATCGGTCTACCGAGGCAGATTTTTGAAAACAGGGTGGCAAAAGTTGTAATTGACGCATTTTTTTTTTTGCTATTCAGTTACTTTTTTTTAAGAGAAAGTTCAAGAAAAAAATGTAAGAAATTTCTTTCTGTTAAGCAAAAGGTAGGGGCGGAATTTCCCACGATGCTTAGCGGGACACTTAGAGTTAATCTGGCTCTGATTATACCGCACAATATACTGAAAATACCTCAATACTGTTAAAGTGAATACAAACATTTTACAATAGAATGTAGCCGAAAACGTTAATTTTACTATTATTTACAGGGCTATTCTGTAAAAAAATCTATAACGATCGTTATGTACCGAACTATTGTTTTCGTTACAATCATATAACGAATATTATGAATCTGGTATTCAGTAACCTTTTTCGTTAGATTGTACAAATTTGTTGTAATGAAGATACACATTCGTTTACAGCACACTAAAATAGAGTTCGTAGTATATATTTCATCTTTGTTTATTATATATGTATACCTATATTTATTCAACTTTGTTGAAATGTTTAGCTAAATTTTACAAAAAATTTTATATTCACACATGGTTACTGCAGTTACTGCTATACGATATCGAGCCGAATTTGTTTGATTATTTCATCTGCAGTTTTTGTAAAGTTGTCAATAAATAATTTTTTGATCAAAATGGAACGAATTGGTAAAAAGAGTATTTTTGTAGGCTCAAGAAAAACAAAATTTGATAGACGGACAGTGCAATCGGAACTATCAAAATTAATAATTAAAAATATTTTAAGTTAAAATTGAAAATTTATTTATTTTATAAAAAAATTAAATTTTTAGTCTTATATTTTATAATAAAATAATAAAAAAGGTATTTTTGTTATTATAATTTTTTACTAAAAGTTCTGCCTAATAAATACATTTATCCTTCTTCTCCCTTCATCGGACCGATTCCCTGAAAGTTAACATTTTCGTTGTTTTCTATAATTTCGTTTTCTTCAATTTTATTCTTCCCTTCAACTTCATGTACCTACATTATATCTAAGTGAAATATTATGTAGCGTAACACAAGTATAAATTATTTTGGCCGCCGTTTCTGGATCATAGTGTCGTGACCGATATCGTAAAAGCAGCGGAATCAATTTTTTAAATCTCCAATACATCTTTCTACCGTATTTCGTGCTCTTGTTAAGAAGTCTTTATACCTACTTTCTGGGGTATTGGGAGCAGCATTATTCATTAGCGTAAATAAAACGGTTGTAGTGGATATGGAGAATCTCCAATGAGCCACATGCAAAGCAAATTTGTAATAAAAAATTTATTTAAAAAAACAAAACAACAAACGATAGTTTATTTCGTTTATTTACCTTGTTAGAAAAATACCATAGTTACGTTAATAATCTTTATACAAACGAAAGGTTGAAATTTTCGTTCAGACAACGAAGATCGTCATAGCTATAACGAATATATTTCCGTTAATGAATCGCATTTTGATCTACTTTTCGTTACAGAACGAACTTTCGGTATATAACGTTCGTTATGTAGTTAGACCGTCAAAAGTACAAAATACAATGAACGAAAACATTTCAATGAGGTTATGACGTCTAGATGATCGGGTCACTCTACTCCAGAAGATCATTCGGAACACATTTCACCCAAATCTCCGAGTGCCGTTAGTACAAACTAGATAAAACTTAAAAATCACAAAGTGATTGAGAAAATTTTCAAACTGGATCGCCTGGGAATCGAACCCAGGATTACCCGGTAACTAGCGAGGTGTCTTGCCACGAGACCAACAATTCTCTGTTCGACAGACGCCCCAATCCGATAATCATTCAACCACCTATGTGTATTGGTACTCTCTCTAATGCGAGAAACTGTTACAATTTTTCAATTTCAAATATTATCGAGTGCTTGTGAAACATTACTATACGTATGACAAACTTTTGTTTGCATTTAAACACACTCAGTATTCATATGTTCACTTATCGTTCAGCTAAACTAAAACTGCCTGTGTTTAAATGCAAACAAAAGTTTGTCATATGTCGTAGTGTTTCACAAGCACTCGATTATATTTGAAATTGAAAAATTGTAACTGTTTCTCGCATTAGAAAGAGTGCCAACACACATAGTTACCGGGAGATCCTGGGTTCGATACCCAGAAGATCCAGTTGGATAATTTTTTCAATCACTTTGTGATTTTTAATTTACATTTGGATTTTGGCCATACTAACCAAAGAAATCGAGTGCTTAAAGTTTCAGTTTAGCTGAACTATAAGTGAACATATGAATACTGCGTAGTGTTTCAAAAATACGTAGTAGTGTTTCACAAGCACTCGATAATATTTGAAATTGAAAAATTGTAACTGTTTCTCGCATTAGAGAGAGTACCAACACACATAGGTGGTTGAATGGTTATCGGATTGGGGCGTCTGTCGAACAGAGAATTGTTGGTCTAGTGGCAAGACACCTGGCTAGTTACCGGGAGATCCTAGGTTCGATACCCAGAGGATCCAGTTTGATAATTTTTTCAATCACTTTGTGATTTTTAATTTACATTTGGATTTTGGTCATACTAACCAAAGAATTCGAGTGCTTAAAGTTTCAGTTTAGCTGGATAATAAGTGAACATATGAATACTGCGTGTGTTTAAATCCAAACAAATTTGTCATACGTAGTACACGGAGAGAAAATTCATATAAAAATTACTGTACTCAGCACTACAATCGACGTGTAAAAGGCGAACATATTCAATTTTGTACGGTAAAAATATAAAAATTATAAGTAATCATAGAAAATTTAAAGGATAGAATATTGTTTCCGTAATATTAGTTCCGTAAAATTTGTAAAACAGCATAATAAAAAGTTCCATTGCCGACAAAAACATATTTTTTAATTGTTTTTCTTACAAAAATTACCATGCTGTATTACAATATTTGAAATGCTATCTGCTAACAGTAGAAAGAAAAAAAGAGAAAGAAGGTTGTGTGTGTTGTGAACGCTGTTGAAATGTACCTCACTCATAGCAAGTCACATAGCCAACCATAGGTTTGGACGACCAACTTGGTCGGACAGGTCGGACCAAGCACCTTGATCCATTAGACTGTTTTACAAGCAGCAAGCAGTATTCATTACACTTTGTTAGAGGACCGGGATGTCACCGTTTAATTCATCATTTTGTTACTTCACTATCTTTAGCATTAGAATATATTGTTGGCAATCATTTTAAAGTTCTTACAGGTTCGAAGTTTTTACAGTTACCGCCCAAGCAACATAAGGTTGCGGGTCAGATGCGCAAATGAAAGAGTACGACAACAAGAATTAAACTATAACATATATGCATAAGAGTGTGATAAAAGTTGTGTTAGCACATTAAATTTTACCATGCTAGCACATTTTTTTTATTTTGGTCGTCGATCGCGCACGCATTATAAGAGAGCATGGTAATTTTTCTGAAATTTTATCTACAAAAGTTATATGATTTTTCTCTCCGTGTAGTGTTGCACAAGCACTCGATAATATTTGAAATTGAAAAATAGATCAAACTTGTAGATTGTAAAAAGAGAAGAATCATCAAAAATTTAAAACTATCATAACTTTTTTGGGTGGTGGTTCCGTTACCGAAGAATTACCCTGTAGCATAGATACAAACACAGAACACCAATGCACTGATGACGTACTTTTTCAAAGGACGACTACTGCTGCACAGAATGAATGTAAAAATTTTAAAAGTAACTAACGTGTAATAGCTTGTGTTCATAGCACTACTTTGTGTATAGCTTTGCCCGTTCCCGAAGACGTGTGGGACGGGGTCGGGGTCGGGGAGTAAACTAACAACGTCAACTGCTTTTATATACGTGTGTGTGTGTGTGTGTGTCTACGTGTATAGCGAAGAGAGCTACTGCAGAACTTTGAATGAAATGAGAAAGGAATATTTCATTTTCATTCCAATTTTAAAGTGGCATTCCACCTCATTGAGCAGTCAATGGTGCAGTTACCTGAAATTTATTTTTAACTTGACTTATATACTTTGAATGAAAATTATTATTATTATGGGAATACGTTTCATTATTCATATTTGTACGTAGGTAGCGACCGAGTGACTTCTCTTTCATCTATGTATACTTACGTATAGTTGACGGAATGAAAGAGGCAAAAGAAAAAGAAGAATCCGAAAGAAATTAAGGAAAATTTATTTGCTCTTTATGTTGTAATAAATTCGAAAATATTTTTATACCGTTACCGACGCATATTAAGATTGAACGTATAGATGCGGAAATTTTGAACGTTAAATTAGAATAAGTTGTTGTCGATAAAGAGTTTTAAACGAATGTGGTCAAATAATAGCTATTTGTGCTTTGTGGCTGTAATAATATGTTAATGTATAATTAATTAATCTTTGAGAGTCATTTGATACATAATATAAATAAGAAAACCACAAACATAATACTAACGCGATGGGAGTCAGGGCCCGCTCCAAGGGCGCGACCAGACTTTTCGCATGCACAGTAATAATCATTACTTTGGCTGAATTGAAATTTGTAGGAGACCATATTTGACCTAACACAAAGACTAGTAGTAAATAAAATATTTACATTTTTTAGTCAAATTTCATGGTAGCGTTAGGGCTCTGATTGTGATTGAATTCGTAGAGAACCATTTAAAATTTCATCAAAAACAGTCGAATAGCTTCGAAGTTATGACATTTGGTGGGATATTCAGATACATGGACGGATCGACAGACAGACGCGAAACCAAAATTGTCCAGGAAGCTCTAAAATATTGAAGGGAAAAATTTTTCATATTTCAAAAGTGATCACGAACGCAACAGCCAGCGAATTTTCTGACACTTTGTCATCAAACTTCTAATAAACTAGGTCGGCCTTGGAAAGAAATGAAGGGCTCCGAAGAGAAATAAAACTTTCCCACAAAAATATAGTAAACGAGCAAAAAAATCATACTACATGACAAAGTAACTTTTAACTTAGCCCCTTACAACAACTTCCAGGCCCCTGAGCTACACCACCGGTTGCTCCCCTCCTCTCTCGTAGCTATAACCGACAATCCTAAATAACTGATCTCAAGAAGCAACCGACTTTTAAGTAAGTATCTGTCAATATCATTTCAACAACGGCAAATTTTAAGGGCGATAATTTTCTAAATTTTTGTAAAAAAAGGTGCCAATTTTAAAAGTGACGAGTAAAAAAAAGAGATTTGCCCGGAACGGAAAATTTAAAGGGTGGTAATTTCGTAAAAGAAGGGCAGCATTTTATAGCTGACGAGCAAACAAAAAAAAAGGTCGCTAGTATAAAAAAAGAGAAATGAGGGCGCGATTTTTACACCCAACGACCAAAAAAAAAAAAAAAAAAACAGAGGTCACTCATTTCGTGCAGGGGCGAAATTATTCCCTTTTGCCCGGGGCGGCGTAAACGCTAGAGCGGGCGCTAGGAGAGTTTAGATGCGGAGTAAGGTGAGACAAAATGTTGATGGTGAATAAAAAGCAGAGTTCTTGAGACCAAGACTTTCAGCCTTGTATTCTGAAACTGTATCCGAGGACATAAAAATGACATTAGTATAGTGTACATATATTAATTAAGAATCACATTTGTAGCATGCAAATGCAAAATTTCAGATGCATAGGCCGAAAGTTGTAGTATTTTTGTGGATGTGATAGATGTACGTACAAACAAATAGACAAACCGATGGACAAACAGACAGACATGCCGAAATTATAAAGATTTGAAAATTTTTCTAGTCATGAAGTTTTTTTAATAAGTAATTAATTAAGTTAAAAGCAAGTAACTTAATGAATAACATTATGGACAAAACCGTGGAAAGAAATGACGGGCCCCGGGCATAAAGCATAAATGACGAGCCAAAAAAATACATCTATACATATTATAATAAAACGGTACGAGAACATTTCTGTACATGGAATATTTTTTGAAAATTGTAGGTACTGTAAATAGTTATCGATGTAGATATCAAAACAGCGATTTTTAAAATTTTTATCTGTCTGTCTGTCTGTCTGTTCACGCATCACGCAAAAACTACTGGACGGATTTTAATGAAATTTGGTGTGATGGTAACTAATTACGCAGGTCGACACCTAAGGTACTTTTTCCTCCGGGAAAATGTCTCATTCCCACGGGAAAATAGAAAAACTATTTTGAACATGTGCACATATTACGCAAAAACTATTCAACGGATTTTTATGAAATTTTATCTAATGTTAACTTATTACCTGGGTGAACATATTATAAGATATTTTTATTACGGTAAAATGTCTCCTTCCTTTGGAAAAAAATAAAAACCATTTTAAACATGTGCATGCATTACGCAAAAATTATTGTTCTATGAAAGTTCTGCATAATTATTACACTTATATACACTTCTCATTAATTTTATAAAAATTAATCGCGCGAATGACGTCACGGGTACAGCTAGTCACTTAAAAATTTCTCCCTAAAAAAACAAGTGACCAGGAAAAAAAAGTTTTAATTTTTCTCGAGTTCCTATCCACCGCTACGGGCTCTCTCTTGCAAAATGGGCCCCGGGGCTATAAGTCCGACTACCCCACCTTCCCGTCGGGCCTGATTATGACAAGGCAATACTGATAACATTTTTTTCCGTAGAAGATTAAATAGATTAATTTTTCTACTAACTAATGTAAAATATTCAAATTCAATCATGATGTAAGTCTCAGAAAACAAAATTTCATCGAATTCTTTTCTCCTGAGCTTGATGAGATATTTAAAAATGTCCCATCTTTTATAATAAGTATTGACAAATTATTTCGCTTGTAAACGTTCACTTGATAAATTTTGTTTACATCTGAAAAATTTCAAAACAAACTTCTACAAAACACTTTTAAGATTCTTCTGTCAATAAAAACAAACCGATTTTAAACAAATACCAATAAAACCAATTTCAAAAAAATTCAAAAAAGCTAAAAATATGGGCGCCATATTGCATTTACCGTATAAAATATTTATGTGAATTGTATACTGAAAATACATTTATTATAAAAAGTTTTGACATATCGTTTCGATTGTAAATACACATAAACATGTTTTCATACAAATCCGTGGACATATTACATACATATTATGTTAGGAATAACGCTATCAGACACACGAAAAAATAAAGTATTTTTCGCCTAGTGTGTGTTGAACATGCATTAGGTTAGGGTACCTCAGTGGATAGAGATTTTCACAACTTTCGAAATAAAATATAGATTTCTTAAAGAATCTGCATATCTTTTGAAAGAGGGTTAAAAGTGAAAAGTGGTTAAAGAAATTTCACCATTTTAAAAACGATATCCCGTACGATAGGAAATACGGAACTATTCTTGGAATTATTTACGTAAACCGAAAATTTTACTCATTTTTAACTTTTCTACTTGAAATTTTAGTAGGTGTTTCTTAATACCAAACACATCTCGCTGTAAAATTCCATTTATCTATGGCAGCCAAGTTTTTTTTTATTTTAAATTATTATTTTATGAGTTTTCGAAAAATTGGAAACTTATACAGACACAATTTAACAGAAATAATTTTAACTCAGCGTTTTTAGTAAATGTTAGTGTAATTTTTTTCAGATTTTTTAGATCAACAGTTGAAATACGGATAGGGGATCAAAAGCACTTCCCTTTTCGTAAACTCAACATTTCGCAAACAGGGTTTAAAAATAAAATACCCCTGTCGCAGCATCCTGCATAACATAGCGAATTTCCGTTTATAACGGTTAGTTTTTCTTGGAAACTAGTTGACATAGAATAATATTTTAACCCGGACTTCGTCGCTACTGGGTAAAAAATACCACAGAGGTAATAAAACCATTTATTATTAGTCGAATTTTCTCCGAAAAATTAGACTTATACAGTCTATACGATAAGAGCTGCGAGAGGCGAGACCAGGGGCGCTATCCGTTTTCGGACCCGTAGAACACGATTATGTAAAAAAAAAAGATGTCTGATATATATATATATATATATATATATATTTTCCCGCAACCTTTTAATATGTGTAGGGCCCCCCTATGGAAGTTAAGAGATGAAATTTGGTAAGTGGGGCTTATTCCGATGCACAACAATACTATCAAAGTGGGGTCAAATTTTGGGCAAATTTTTTTTCGGACCCGACCTTTAAGGGGGTGGTGGGGGGCGGAAAAGCAATAAAACTTTTCCAAATCGGTTTTAAATAATGTTTCGGTCAATTATCTACAACATATCCAAAATTCAGCTTCCTGGGATGATATGGTGGGAGTAGAGGGGGGAAAAACGATTTTCGCTGGATCTAACAGGCCCCCAGCCCCCCAGAATTAACGTAGAGGGTTGAAATTTGGTGTGTTGATAAAGTTCGTACCTAGGTTGTGCTTTTTGGAGGTTTTAATATTTTACCCCCACCCCCCTCATTTTTAAGCTACAATTTCATGCATTTTCGACGTTTTCGAAGTTTGTACCACTCGCACAGGTCACCAGAATAAACCTAGAGGGCTGAAATTTTGTATTCGGATTGAGTTAGTATCAAGGGGGTGCCTTTTGGGGGTCTCGACTTTTAACCCCTACCCCAACCATTTTTATACTCAAAAGAACATGATTTTTCTTGTTTTTTAACAGTTTCGTTCGGGTTAAAATCTCCCCAAATAAACCTAGAGGGCTGAAATTTGGTGTACAGGTTAAGCTAATAGCCAGACACTGTTTTTTGGAGGTTTCAACTTTTAACCCTTACCCCCACGATTTTTACGCCAATATTTCCTTAATTTTTTTGCTTGTTTTCTAACACGTCTAGAGACTCCATAAGGAAACCTAAAGGGCTGAAATTTTGTACGTGTATTCAGTTAGTATCCAGCTAGTACCTTGTAGGGAGTCCACATCACTTTTCCCCCCACTTCTCCCATTTTTACATCGGAATTGAATGCTATTGTTAAATGTGTTTTAAAAGCATTATGTTTATTCTAAATACAAGTAGGCGAATAGTAATTTTAAAAAATTTAAAAAAAAGTGAACTTACTTTTATGACAAATGAAATACGTACATATTAAGTAATTTAAAAATGTTATTAAAGTCACTGTTTATTTATAAATTAGGAATTTTGAATTTTTAGTATTTATAAAATAGAAATTTTGGATTTTTTTGGAAAGAAAAAATATCTTTATAAAGGCCTTCCAGTTTACTATTTAAGGTCCTTTTTTAATATTTAAAACTAAAACATAAAGGCAGTTAGCGGATAAACATGGGCAGGAATGTCCTCGTACGAATTGTGTTGGCTTTTTTTCTGCTACCTGTTTTCGGCACAAAATTGAAATTTACTGAGATACAGCCCTTAAATACTTAAAACCTTTTTTTAAAGCCTCGATCAGCCGAACACTCATCACCAGTTTTGAAACCAACAAAATGACAATTCGGTTGTAGACTTTCAATCACATTTCGCTTGTAGACATTCAATACCGAAGATGAAGGGGAAAATTCGACTACCGTGATGGGGCCCCGCTGCTCACGGCGTTTTTTTTTTTTGTATACCTCTTTTCAGATACAATGGATCATGAGTTTTCGTTAAAAAATTAAATAATTCTTATATATGAAACAAATCAATCTTCTATTCTTTTCTAAAAATAAACTGCAAATTTAAAATTTACATAAATGCAATAATAAAAGAGATAAAGCTAAGAAAACGGAAATTATTCAAATTCAAAGTGACGAAGCATGGTTAAATTTAACTGAAATGAACCATACGTAATCTTGCTACTTGCATCTTTAAGTATCTACCTTTCTGCATAGCAATATAAATAACGCTTTTTGTTTATAGCTAATAGTGTAAACAAACAAAATAAAATAACAAATATAAATTAACATTTAAGGAAATGGCTATCTATAAATAATGTGGTAATTTTTACCCGGTCGCGACCGTTTGTGATTGTACTTGTCTAGCGACGAACCCCGGGTTAAAGACCTTTTTTATGTGCTTTTTTCTCCTCTTTCCAATGGTGTAAAAAAATTTCGACTAAGGGAAAATTTTGGCAAAAAATTTATTTTTTTCACGAAAATTGCCAAAGAAACCATGTTCCGGGCATCGGACGTGTCTGGTTAACGAACTCGTCCAACGGTTTGGGACTTCCAATATTTTCATCAAATTTCATAAACGTAAGACATTTCGTTCGAGAGTTATCGCGCGGACATATATATATATATATATATATATATATATATATATATATATATATATATATATATATATATATTATATTTATATATAAATTTTAGTGAATATTATTTTCGGTTCCTAGGGACCTAAAAACAAATTTCTGCCACAGTCCCGGACTCAAGTCGCGTCATGAGAGTGGCTGTAATAGCTGAATTCCATTCTGGAATTTCGCTAAAAATAAGCTTCATTTTTTGAGTCATTTCTAATGGTATTTCACACGATGTAGTACGTTAAAACATTTTCATTCCCAATTTCCAGTTAGATGTGAGACAGTAGGTACTTCAAGAAATTAAGAGTTTCTACGGTATATCAACTGATTGTGAGATTTACATCTGTAGCATGTTTATAGGTCCAAAATATCACAATGGAGACGTGCCAGACCGACAAATGGGCAGACAGACGGACTTGACGAAAGTTTTTCAAAACTAAAAATTATTATTTTTTTAAAAATAATATGAACATACGTTAGACTGACCGACTGACTTGAAGAAACTAGAAGGATTCCTCGGGACCCTAAAAAACTATAGTTGAAAATACCGCAAAACATACAAGTATTTACTATCTCACATAAATCGCGGACTGAAAGGATAATACAAAAGGGACAAACGTTTGTATGTGTGTGCATGGTTATTGTTTTTCTTTGATTTATAATTATGATTGTCGTTAAGAGTGATAATTTATATGACGATTTTATTGTTACACTGTGCTGTGTTCCGCCGCTGTCTGGGTGCTTGCGTCGTTTGCACATTCTTTTTTTTTTCAGTGGAAAAATTTAAATGTCACGTAGTAATTAATGGTCAGACACTCTTTTTTTTTTTAAAAATCTGATAAATATGGTCGGTCATTAACACTAAAATGTTGATACGAATGATTCAATAATTTTTTTTGCTTCCGAATCTACCGAGAGGTGGCGGAAGCGTTTTAGTCACTTTTATGTAATGAAAAATTTTTCGCCCCAAAATCATTCACTCGTGTCTTACGTATCAAAGTTTTCTGAACCATTTTGGTTCGGTGTATCTCTTTCTCTCTCAGTCTGTCTGTCCGTCTATTCGCCTGTGTCTGAAAAACTTTCAACGCGCGTAAATTCGGAACTAAGTAGTTGATTGATTTCGATGAAATATTCAGGAATTATGCGGGTTGGTTCGTAGATGGATCCCTATTAGTGGGAATGGTAGCTACTACGTAAGCACAGCAGGAAATCCTTTAACCCTACAATCATACGTACTCGTCAAAATGACGAACGAGCTTCTCTACCTGCTCCAATACTGCAACTTGTCGTTGCCTGCTTGCTGTGAAACTTCTGTTATCTAATTTATTTGTTATTATAACACAGCGAATGTATAAATTTTGTTTATAGTTGCTGTCATTTTGTTTGTGTTGAAATAGTGTGTGTCAAAAGGACAACGATGTATGATTAACTGATGTTTTTTTTTTTTTTTTTAGAGAGTTTGTACTTTACATATAAAAGTTTTCCTAATTTTTCTAAAATTTATTAAAAATATGAATGTTATGATTAATTTATTCAATGATAATGATAATATGAAAGGTGATTATAGCTATGTTTGACTTATAGAGACGACATAATACTGAAGTTTTAATACATTGAATCGAAAACCAAAGAATGCGTTTCAAGTGACTTAATAAAAGACTAAAAATTTATTTTGTGGAAAATAATTTAATTTTATTATTTTTTGAAATCTTATTCGAAAAATTACTAACAAATTTTAGAAAATTTACAAATGTGCCTAATGGGGAAATAACTACATATCTACGGGAATATTTGTGAGCGAGAATTTTCACATTCTGTAAAGTCACACATATCCACCGGCTCATAATAGTTCATAAATTAATTATTTGAAAGGCATGTCTTATGATACAATTTCTGTATATATCTATTTTTTAATTTTTATAATGAAAATATGCTTTGATAAAAAAATTAAAAAAATTTATAAATTTTTATATTAAAAAATTTTTCCAAATCCAATTTTTGTAAATATTTTGTTCGCTTTTGTAGTATTGTTATATAAAAAAAATGTTTTTTACAAATAAACTCTAAAACTCTCCGTAAAAAGTCCATTCGTCAAAATGACATCGATATATGATTAACGTTTTTCGTAGACCAACGTATGATTCTAGGGTGAAACATTGAATACATAGAATGTACTACTGGTTCTCAAATTTTTTCCTGCCACTATGAGAAAGTCGGTTGATTTTCAATTTTTTGAAATTATTTAACAGTTTGAAACGATAAATAAGTTCTACTGAATTTATTTTAAAATAATTTTTGGTGATTGATTTACTACTACAAAAAAAGGCTACCTTATTAGAATTTTCTCTAATATTGTATTTAGTATTTCTATTTTTAATTGTCGTGAGCTTTACTTGGTGGAAATTCATTTTAAATAAATGAAACAAAATTACTTTGCTAAAATCTACTATATTTTCTTTTAATGTGTGAATGCGTTTTCAGCCATTACGGGCAGTGTTCGTTAATAGCCGTAATCAGGGCCCGCTCCAGGGGGCGGCAAACCGCGCATTTGCCCGGGACGGCAAATTTTAAGGGCGGGATTTTTGCAAATTTTAGTATAAAGAGGGTGGCATTGTACAAGTCATTGAGCAAAAAAAGAGATTTGGGGCGGAAAATTTTAAGGGCGGATAATTTCGTAAAAAAGGGGCGGCATTTTACCGATTTTACCGGCGGCAGGTCACCGATTTTGCACTGGGGCGGAATTATTTACTTTTGCCCGGGGCGGCGTAAAAGCTGGAGTGGGCGCTGCCGTAATGGTTGAAAGGCGTTCACACATTAAAAGACAATATAGTAGATTTTAGCAAAGTAATTTTGTTTCATTTATTTCTATTTTTATTTTACATTATTAAAGTATGTATAAATATTTTAATTTTATAGAATATTTATTTTTAAAAATATATTGTTTTTTATCTTCCACGAGTCGGGAATTGCTCCCTCTTTATCTGTTCCTGTTTAAAACACCTATCCATAATGTCCCTCTCACATTTTAATCGTTTCCTATTAATGTACCCTGAAATAAATTTTTGAAAGTCGTTTTTTCATTATGTTTTCGTATCTAGTCGCCAAGTTAATTTTTATAATGAAACAGAAAATTATTTTAACAAAACAATATATTAAATATAATTGGAATATAAAGAACATTTTCCAAAAAAACATTTTCCCAGTTTTCTGTCAGTATATTTTCCTATTATTAAATCTGAAAATAATATGATTTGAAAAAATAAATTAGAATATTTTGTGAAAAGAAGAGAATATAAAGTTTTACGGCACAGTTATTCTTGGGGATGTTTAATCCCAAGAGCATTTATAAGGTTAAAAGTATAAATTGTATTTCATTCCTATACGTAACACAAACATTTAAAAATAAATATTTTCGTTGATATTATTTCTGTTTTTATTACGTAATCGGTGTTATTATGATAAAATTTTAAAAATAATACGAAAAGACCAAATGACATAACCGTATTTTAAAGAGTAAATTAAAATGGCTCTCATCGTTTACTTACTGTAAAAAAGAGCAAAAAGTGTGTAGCACATAAAAATGGATGGTCTGCATGTGTCGTTTCAAATCCGTTCAGCCATTGGTCATTTAAGTAAATAAAGAAGTAAACATCGACGCTACTTAACGAAGCGACCTCCAAGAAAGTTCAATGTTTAAAAGAAAGTTAGATGTTCTATACAAAGATAAATACACACGAATCAGTACACTTATATCAAAAAATGTGGACCCTTGAAAAAATTCTGTGAAATGCTATATAGTATGTTTAATTAACTCCAATCAAAGCTTGAATTAATGGATACCAAACACAGGGTTCTGTTGATATTACTACGTTATTACTCATGCAGAAGGGAATTTTCTCCGCTACACGGAAAAACATTGAATCATGATTTTAAGCGTTACGATAGCAGGCCTGACAAGAGGGTGGGGTAGCCAAGGTTGTAGTCTTGAGGCTCGGGAAAAAGTAATTTTTTTTGCTCGTCACTTATTTTTCTGTAGAGAAATTATTCGGAAATGTGTTTTTTTTTCTACTTGTCACTTATATTTTAGGGGAGATATTTTTAAGAGATGTTTTTTCTTCCCGTGACCTCCTTTTTATGTTTAGGTGAATCCATTTCATCACACCTTGGGGAGTTTTTGAAAATCCATTCTCCGAATTTGGTCAAACCAGATCAGTTGTTTTGTTCGGATGTCATCAATTATAGTGTTTTTCACTTACATGATGTCTCAGATAGTTATATATATATATATATATATATATATATATATATATATATATATATATATATATATATATATATATATATATATATATATATATATATATATATATATATATATATATATATATATATTTTAGGCACTCTCTTAAGTTTTGAAATTCTAGCAGAACGCTAAAAATCGATTTTTTCGTCGAATTTTATGAGAATCCTACTTTAAGCAGATAAATCGCAAACGCTAAAAAAAGTAATGCACGACTTAATATTTGAAGCGATATAAGTCTCTTACATTGTGTTTTTGATATTCCTAATTTCTATCCCTTGCATTTCCATAAATATTTCTTACATAAATAGAGTCGAGTCTCGTTAATTCGAAACTCGAGGGACTCTTAAAATATTACGAATTATAGAGAGGTTCGAATTATCGCAAGTAACAATTTTAATTTTTTAAGCATTTACGATGAATGAACTTGAACTTGTCTCAAAATGTACTTACAATCTTTCTGTCTCTTTCTCTTTGCAACTTTGAATTGTCGAGTGTTTGACGCCGATGAGTTCGAATTAACGCGTCGTTTTGTTACGTAGCAATGATTTTTTCGTTCGAATTACCAAGTGTATAAAAATGTATTGTTTTAGTTGGAAATATAAAGAGATTTTGTAGGGAACTCGTGATACCTTTGAATTATAGAGTTTCGAATTATCGCAGGTTTGAATTAACGAGACTCTACTGTATTCACAATTTATGTTAACGTAGAAAAAGATTGATACCATCTATCCTTTTAAATAAATTTAAACTGTTTTCCTTAAATCTTTAATAATAGTGTACTAATAGCTATAACGTTTCCTGATGGAGCTTCTAAACACACATACACATGCATACACATCTATACATATTAGTAACGGCAGTTATAATATTTTCTCTCTTTTTTCTTTGATCCTTTTGATAATTAATGAATGTGTTTTTGCAGCTCCAGTTCGGGAGCTACTCTACAGGGAATGATAAATCCAGTATGTACGTACTACACCATTTTATCCACACACATGTTTAAATTGGATTTTCCGATTGTTAGTGTTTCGATTTTTTATCGATGTTGGTTCGATAAATCGGATGAGATGGTATCTCGTTAATGTTTATATATGAAATTAAAATAAAGAAGGAGTATCTTTTTATATGTAGGTATCTTTTTTTATTTTTTTATTGTAACATGACTTTTAACTAAATATTCGATTTTTTTTAACTACAATTTTGATCAAATTTTTATGTCAAAGAATCATTTTAGGGCTATGGCGGTGGCACACAGTCGTAAAACCTTACTATCTAAGGGTGCATTTACACTGCGCGCTATGCGATGCGAGGCTTTGCTATGCGACGCAATGCTATGCAAACAAACATTTAAGAATATATTTGAATGTGCACATTGCGCGCTATGGACAGCGATGCGATGCTATGCTAGTAGCAGTTTTTATACGCAACAATTCAGTATGTTTGATTTTATCGCCTGAACTCGCCAGTATTGTGCTATTCAGTCATCAGTGATGGGTGTGGTAAAACTTATGAAGTCATTCGATGTCGTTCGCCAGTATGGGGTCAACGGTCAAAACTATACAAAGCAATAAAATAGAAAAGATGAAAATATATTTTTTATATAGGTACTATTTATAAATTTTTAATGGACATTAAAAATTTTGATACTAAATTAAATTTATTATTGATAATTGAAAAGAAATATTGAAAATTTTGAATTATTGCTATCGTTTATCTATTTTAAATATAACCTTATAACTTTTTCAAATTTTCGCGGTCGTTTTCAACATTGATGTCAACAATCGATGTTTCGATATTTTTATAAGAACATCGATGGTTCGATGGCGAAAAATTAAAAGAATCGATAGTTCGATGTTGATGTTTTTTACTGACATCATCCATCCCTATAAATAACTGTGAATAACATATAATTTTCATTTTTATCTAAATGTAATGCAAACAGTGAATTAGAAGAGAAAAAACATAATAGGTAGGTACCTAAAAATGATATTCAAATCTGAATACACGCGTAAAAATAATATTCAAGCATTTTCAATATAATACTGGCGCCAATACATGTTTACATTTGCATGTTTTAATTTTAGTGGCGCATGGATCATTACTGGCGCCAGAAAAGTTAGAAGGTTACTAACTTTTTTCATCCGTGCATCTACTGATCTACCTTGCACGCCAGTAGATGTTTACACGTTCATTTTGTTTTTACTGGCGCGTCATTTCGTATTGGCGCTAGCAAATTATTGCAAATGTAAACCCCGTATTATTTTTCGGATGTAATACTATGGTTAGGCTATATCCTAGTTTTAATTTGTAAATTAATTCTATGAAATTCAAAGTAATTCTACGAAAATATATTATTTTAGCGTCGTTTTGTAAGTCTATACGTAGGATCAAATATCATCAAAATACTGTTTATGACAGTAAAAACATAGAGGTTTAAAATGCATTCTCTATTAAAACTAATTATGTTACAAACATAAGTTAATATAATTGATGTTTTAGCGAGCAAGAACTACAAACACTACATTCATACTGTAAGTAAACACTAAAGTTGGGTTATTTCATTAACATAAAGGGGGAGGGTCCTCCAGAACTTTCAAGTTTTTCAATTTTTGTTTTGCTTTAAAAGTTCATTTGAACCTTAAGGAATATATTTCTAATGTTTTAATCCCAACAGAAAGAATATCTTAGATAATGATAAACTGTTTTTAACTCTACTTTTCAAGAACGAAAACTTTTTAATAGCGATTTTCTCAGAACAGGTTTTTTTCCGCGCCGTGGAACATAACTTAAAAGTTATTAGGGTAGGTATATATTAACTTGAAATTTTGTACAGATATTCTTTAAGATATTGGCCTTTCATTATACCTAAGATTTTGCATAAATTATTACTATAAATATTCTTTATAACAATTTGTATATAAAAAAAGTAAAATTTTTTCATTTTGGTTTTAAATTGTGAAAAAAAGTTTTTTTCTCATCAGAAATAGGTAGGTATACGTAATGACTTATTTTAATAAAAATTTTTTGTCCGATTGAATTCAGTTGATTATAAGAGGCTAGCCATTCCACGGCACAAATTAAAAGAGTCAATTTAGAACAGCTATAGCGCCGCCATTTTTTCTTTTTTTGCATAAAAATTTATGAGTGAATATACCATGACATGTACTATACTATGTAACTTCATTTGTATCCAGTTTCTTAAAAAAAAATTGTTAAAAATCCTGTTGTCTGGAAGACCACCCCCCTTAAATAAACGTAGTCCTAAACTGATACGGTACAAATTCAATAATCTGAACTAAATGCTAAACATACAGGTACCTATTACTTTTGCTTTTCCCAGCACTGGAAATTATTTATTTTTACCAAAAGTTTTTTCTCAAAATTTATTTTTAATATCAATATAGTTTTTTTTATAAAAGTAAACGCAAATATATTATTTGAGATAGCAATCTTATTTTTAAAACAATTCACTTATTTCGGTTTTGATAAATTTTTAAAAATCGTGACTTAATTTCACCCCGTTTAAGAATTCTATTACCGTACACATTGCAGATTGTACACCAGTGCACATGCAGATCAATAGCGAAAATAAAGACATGATTTTATTATTATATGCGCTTTACTAGCCATATCGAACCATATGAGGCCATACGAGCCCCATATAAGTGAGTCATGTGCAATGCATATTTAAAAGTATACCATTTCTCTATTAAATGATAATATCGTTAAATATTCTTTGTACATTTTCTATCTAATTCATTGCTGTCTGTTCTCTTGCTTAACATGCTGGTTCCTGCAGTACGTGTACTTGTATGATATTGTTTGTAGTAATATCCTATTAAATTGGGAACGATTAGTGAAGGCAAATGTTAAGAAAATTCATCCATTTACGCGTATCGTCAAATAAGATATTTGTATTTTTACTTATAAAATAATATGGAATATCACAAAGTAACACTCAAATCAATCCACATTTTTCTATCTTGTAGGTAGAAATTCCAGTAGTTTTTTGAAGGTCTGATGATAACCACAGGAGGGAAAGTTCTTGATTTAAGGGGGGAGTTCAGGCCAGAAACGGCTAATAAACTAATTTTTTTCGAATCTCGTTTTTTGTTTTTATTTTGTTCTGTGGTTCTTTACAAACACGGTGATATAAAGAAAAGGGCCAAAAAATTTTTTTTTTTCAAGTAGAAAAATATTTATTTGTGAGTCGCTGCACAGCCAAGTCGCTGCACAGTCGCTCCTCCCCCCCCCCACTCGCGATTTGATCAGTAATATTTAGTTTTGGTATGTAGATGAGTAATAGTGTGCACGAAAAAGGAACAGGAGGGGACAATGTATGGGGCTGGAGAGTTTTAATAAACAGTGAGTAAACCGCTTCTTTTGTTATTATTTTTGTTTTTTACCGTTTTCCGAAAGTTGTGTTTTTCACGACAAGGAAAATCATATCTCAAGTTCTAGAAAAGATAGAGACTTAATTTTCTTAAATTTTGTTCATAAACAGATTGCGCATAAAGTGGAGTATGCTTTTTCCATTTGAACAATTGTAACTATTTTTAAACATTTTTTTTAATAAAAATTGGGTTTTATAATTTTTAAAAGTTTGGGATTACAATTTTATAGTAAATTTTTAAAATTACCTGAAACCCATACTCAGCTTTATGGACAGGTCCTTTAGGAATAAAATAATGAAAAAATATTTAAAAAATATTCAATACTTTTTGAGATATAGCGTTCCTTGTAAACGCTTAAAAACTTGTGAAAAAGGGCCCCCTCCCCCCACAGGGAAGAGTAATGAATGTTTCAAAAACAACATTTTCTATTTGAAACCCTCCCTAATTTAAAAAAAAAAAATTCAACAAGCAAAATAATCATCAATAAAAAAGTTGCTTTTTTATTTAAACTTCTGCCTTAACGTACTGACAACATTTTGACATCAGATAATGATTTTGACATCAAATAAAATCGTTTAACTTAAAAAATTATTTTTATTGAGTATTTTATATCAGTATTACACTTAACAAATTGTTGACTTTTCCGGCACTACCAACATTCATAGTGATACCTGCAGCGTTTAAGAAAATAATCATTACTAAAAGAGGTTTTTAAAAGAATGTATAGTTTAATTATTATTACACTTGATAGAGATGTTACATTTTACAAATGGTTTCATTTTAAAAATAATGTTCTATAATATTTTTAATGTATGCTTCTCTCAACTGATCGTTAGTATGTATGTGTATATGAGTATAGATGATTTAAGAAAAAACGGTGCAACACAAAACATATAGTCAATTTCCAAAATATTTTCAATAATATAATGCAAATAATTTACTGTTGAAAGATTTACTTTGTGAAATTTTATTTTACGTTTTAAAAGGATATTTAAATTTATAATTAGGTATTTTGTCTAATGCATATTCTTACTATGCATATTCAGACATTCGACCACTCTCAGAGTAAACTGAGATGAACAGATATTTTTTTTTAGATTCAGTGAATAAACTGACGGACTAAAAAAGAGTGGCGTCAGCTACCTTGACTGTTCTTAATGCAACGCGAAATACGTAGAACAAACGACTTTAATAATTCACTTTTACTAAAAAAAATTTCTAAACGACTTTAATTTTTGTCAAGGTTTCCAATAACTTGGCCACTTTTCGTTATTTATAAACGAAATTATTGGATTTCCTATAATAATATTAGGTAGAAATATTTTTGGTATAATTTCTACAATCCAGAACTGGTTTTTCAACTATGGTTTTATTTTGTTTTAAATCAAAAATGTTAAGGGTTTCCCCAGTTCACTTTCTGTTAATAATATTACACCCTTTCTATAAAACTTTCGTCACTTTAAGTTTCAAAAAATTTGTTCATTCATCAATTTACCCGAAGGAAGGTCGGAAGACGGAAAACGTGTTAAGTAATAAAATTATTATTTTAAAAGTGAAATTAAACGAAGTAATAAGTTTAAAAAATATTATTCCAATAAATTAGGGCAGTGGGTCGATTGGAAGTCTGGAGTCATTTTACATCTTTTGCTTACTATAATTACAACCTCAATATTTACTAAAAGGCAGCTATATTTAAAAAAAAATGTCATGATGTACGAAACTCAGAACTGATGTAAAAAAACCAACATTCGATTATAAAAAAGGTGTGGTTTTTTGAAAATAACCAATTTTAAATCGATCTTTTAACGTTATACTTGAAAACTATGTTTTGAAACTGTGATTTAAAATGATATTACATAACGTTTTCATATAAATGCTGTAAGTATTATGAAGAGAGGGAATCTTCTAAGTTCCCAACCCGGATTACAGATAATTTATGTTGCAGGAAATCATGCTACACGGGAGATACGCCTCTTTCACATTCCTACAAAAAAATATTTTCCTCGACAAAATTTTCAGTGCTATAAATTTATAAATGTTTAACTCATTTTGGTTCCGCCTTCCGCTAACTTAACAATCAAATTTTAATCAACTTGTATCACTTCTTTTGAAACTTCCTATACCAAAAAGTAACATATAATAATATGTATGTACTCATTCGGCGACTATGTGCGGTGGATAAAAGTAATGAACGTTCCGACAATAAAATTGCAGTTGAAATAAAATTGTCTTGTCACAAATGAAATTAGAAAAAAATTTCACATTTCATAATATCACTTACTACGTATGAACACATACGAATGATACGTAGCTACAGGTATACATGGAGCATTAGAGCTAAATAATGTTATACCTATATTTTTATACATACATGTTGAGTGCACAACACATTTAGTTTACTTTCTCCGTAAAAAAATTAATTGTTTTCATAGCTTTCTAGATACTTTTTACGAAATGGACGTAATTAAATTTAGCCACGATAATAAAATAAATATGTCTGAAACTGCTGTAGCATTTTTAATTTTCTTTTTATATTTAAGTTATAATTAAAATTAGTAAAAAAATTGAGCTTTTTCAACTGTTGGATAATAATTAATTAAAAACTGAAATACTAAATCAAATTGAGCCATTGAGTAAGGAAATTTTTGAAAATATATACAGTGCGTTCGTAATATTTTGAAGTGTCAATGACCTTTAAGGATAAACCAAGTGAGCTTTGCCGCTACACTTAAATATAAAATATATTTTTTTCATTTTTTTTTATGAAATAAGTATAGGTACATATTTTTATTTACCACTTCGAAAGTAGTACCAACGTCAAAAAATGAAATACTCTAGATATGATAATTTTCAGGTCATTGACACTTCAAAATATTACGAACGCACTGCATATACGAGTATATATCTCTTACCTTGCCAAAGTTCGAGAGTCCTCCAATGTGTGGTACTTTTCCCGGTTCATCCACTATACAGCAGTCTGCCCTAACAATAATGTTACTATTAGTTTCTGATGTAATAGTTAATATATTATGTTAAAAAATAATATAATTCGCTCCATTATTGCAATAGTCGGTTATCTGGGAAATATCAACTATTGAGATATTCAAGTTTAAAGTTTTTTAGAATATATTTATTGTCTTTTGAGAGTTATTTGAAATCCAATTTTAATGCAATTTTGACAGAAGACTCTTTAAATACGATATTAAATAATACTATAAAAATTAAAAGAACTATTTTATTTTATCGGCCTAAATTTTCAAAATTTCCTAGATATAACTGACTATTGCATAAAAATATTATTTTGAATAGAATTACTACGATGGTAAAAATAACCCAATTTTAAAAATGAAAACCATTATTAAGTGAAATAAAGCCATTTTATTTAACTTAAAAATACCACAAAAAGTTAACAAACTTATCACAAATTATTC
Organism: Brachynemurus nebulosus; assembly: GCA_035578155.1. Taxonomy (NCBI): domain Eukaryota; kingdom Metazoa; phylum Arthropoda; class Insecta; order Neuroptera; family Myrmeleontidae; genus Brachynemurus; species Brachynemurus nebulosus. The sequence continues at coordinate 34,107,853 of JAPWDM010000006.1, forward strand.
ACTAATTAAAACCTAAAAAGCATGAATCTTGATAAGGACAATTTTACAAATTTTACAGGACAGCAAAAATAAAGTTTGAGAGCTGGTATTCTCCTATTATGATTTTTCTTGAACATCCGGGCAGTATAGTTAAAACATAGTGAAATTCTACTAACATAATTAATTAAAAAATTGATTAACTAACATTATATTAATCATAAAACGATGCATTTTGTAATACGTTTACTACATTGTTAATATTTTCGTTGTTTGATTTGACATAACGAATTTCTTATTGCTACTAATGTTAACACCGTGTAATGAAAAAATCAGTTAAAGTTAGACATTTGTTTAAGAAACACAATAACCTCCAGAAACTAAATCATTACAATTAATCATGAAGATGTTAAAATTTTAAAATTCGGTTATGTTGTTTAGTTGGTAAAATTTTCAAAACTTTTTTTGCTTCAATACTCGGATAAAATCCAATATCCTAGTATTGTAGTAAAAATAAATTGAATTTGACGCTTCAGTAGTACGGTTATATCGATATACCCTAGTCTTGCAACAATTAAAATTTAAATTTATTAAAATTTGTCATACAAGGATATCTATTATATTAGCAAAAATATTAAGCTTAGAGCTTAACTGACTGTAGCATCTGACAGACAGGCTTTTTCTCTTTCGAATGATGTAGATAACTCAAAAACGTAATTTTGCCCAGATAACCGACTATTGTAATAATGGAGCGATATACTGTCTCTTAGTTATACAACAAAGCCAGAAAAGAAGATTAATGAAAAGGTGCGAAGGTATTGTTCAATTATTGTTATTTCTAAGAACTAATAGAAAAAACAATAATTTAAATTTCTTCATCGGTCTGCTCGCCTTTATAGTTCTATAGCAGTAGTACACTCTGTGTCTATACAGACAGATACATTTGTGATCTCGTTTAGTATAAACCAAAAGGTGGAAAAATGTGGAAATTAACGGAAACAGAGGCGTAACTACAAAGTTGTAGGTAGTGGAACAAACGTTCCAGGACGCACGATAAGAACCATTACTTAAAAACCGTTTTTTTTTCTTTTTTTTTTTTTTGGAAAAATGACATTTTTTTTTGGTTCATCATGTTGCATTTTGAGGAAAAATGAACTTTGGTAGTGGGGACGGTTGAATCAAAATCGTTCAAGAGTGTGAAAATTGCAGTTACGCCTCGAAGCGAAAATAAACCAAAATTTTTATAATAAAAATTATGATAATTTAAAAAACACAATAGTTTTTGTAAATATGCTTTTATAACCTTCGTACGATAAATACTTGAAGTTTAGAATCTTGATTTGTAGCCTTCGCGACTTTGCGTGCTGTTTTTCAAATTTCAAGTTAGAGTTATTATTCGAAGATTTGTTTCATTATTAATTTTTTTACATGTTATGCCGTTTTGAAAATTTAAAAGTTTTGTTTTTATTTCATTTTATCTAACAAAATTCTTATACATTATATAATTATAATGTGTGAAATTTGTTACCCTTAAAAATTGTAACTTGCCCTAACCAGCTGAAATTTTTGTGTAACAAATTGTAATTTGCTTTTTAAAGACCTACGAAATTTTTATTTTGTTGGTACTATTTTCCATCAAATTGATTCTAATGAAAATACAGATTCAGAACCAATTTTACAAAACACGATTCAAAGCTGTGTAAGGTACAAGGGGTTTAAATTTTGATTTTTTTTTTTTTCAAAATTTGTAACAATTAGTACTTTTGTTTTTAAAAACATTCGAAAATATGATGCCCTTTTTGGTATTACAGACTGCACTAAAACGGTTAAATATTCCCCCTTTAAAAAAATCATAAATTAGAGTGTTATTAAATTACATTGTATCTTATTTATGTCAGTGTGGAGAGGTTAGATTTATGAAACACAAAAAGGACGTAAACAATTACGATATAAAGACGAATTTTCATATATGATATTTAATCTTTATTATAAGACATATTTATGCGTGGTATGTAACTATGTAAGGGTATGTTGTAAGCTTCTTAAACACCTGCCGCACTAAATGCAACATTCGTCGCTCACTTAACGATCTAAGAAACTAACTAGCGTGTTGTCGAAGCTGACTAACTAGTAGCTAATAGTATAGTTACTATTTTCGTGCAGTATTCGTCATTTAATATTAAAATTTACATTAGATACAGGAACTGCAGTAACACGAAAATCTTAAACTTACTACATGATTGTAGTTTTATAATTTTATTTACAACTTTATCGACAGAGCCAGAGGACGGACAGTTAATGTGCTCGTCCGATGTAATAAAAATGTTTAGTATACAGATATATTGTCAATTTGATTTAAAACTCACCAAGGTGTATTACAGGTGTGTGTTAGTGTGAGATAACGCGCTCCCAACTGATAGAACATTCGTAGCACAGCAAGACTGTTTCCGATTGCATGACCGCCCTCGACGCCAATTAAACTTGCTAAATGTCTTGATTCATGAGCTTTCTCGATACCTGTAAAAGAAACAACAACACCGGTGAAGTTGTAAAATGAGCATGTTGTTTATTTAGAGTTTATTAGGTACATATACAAAGTTTGTATCAGGGATGTTTATTTATGTAAAATAAAAACTTGTCTACGCTGTCGTAATACTTTTCAAAGATAGAAAGTTTTTACACCACATTTTTAAGATGAGAGATTAAAAGCTGAAGTAGACTGTTTAAATTTTGTTTACAGTATTTTTTAAACACTATATGAAACGTAGAGTCCATTTTGGAGTTATGAAATACAATATGAATAATCGTATTAGACATAGTAGTAGGGAAGTTTTAGCTAACAAGGAACCGTTAGTGGAAACTTATTTTACAGTCACTGTAAGGTGTCTTTTGTATAACTATTTTTATGTGCAATATGTATGTTAACGATTTTCCATTTTAAACAGTAGCTTTTATTTTGTTACAAATTACTAAATATTCTAAAATAACCATTGTACTTACATTAATTGTATTAGTTGATTATGAAACCGCTTAGTATAGACTATAATTATACAAGCATTATTTGCACATTGAGGTTATGTACTTTTTATTTCTTGCCTTTATCTTATCACTTGACAAGGGATATTCAATGTGACATTATGAATATGACTTTGAATTTTGATCTTGACCTCAAAGTCAAGGTCACCATCCGATGCGCTGTGAAAAATGCTGAGACCTTTGTCCTCATCATTTATCCCAAAAATTTGACCATTTTCATATTTTTACTAACCTGTACACGGAGAGAAAATTCCTATAAAAATTACTGTGCTCATACTATAATCGACGTGCAACAGGCGAACATATCCAAATTTTGTACGGTAAAATTATAAAAATTACAATAATATAACTATAATTTTTATAATTTTACCGTACAAAAATTGGATATGTTCGCCTGTTACACGTCGATTGTAGTATGAGCACAGTAATTTTTATAGGAATTTTCTCTCCGTGTAATAACCGCATGAATTTTAGATTGTATTACACTATTACACATATGTCACATTCAATATTCTTCTTGTCCCATTCAATAAGAATAAAATTACTGAATGGGACAAAAAGCTAATTTTTTCAAACCAAAAAAATTATTCTTATTTAAAAAGAATAAAATGTTTTTTTACTTTAAAATATAAGGCAATATTTGGTTTACTTTTGGTTTTGAAGTAAAGACGATTTTCAAAAAAATGTCCCATTCATTAAGTCTCTCCTCTACTAGATGAAAATAACAGAAAGATAATTTTTACTATTCTACTATTCTGGCGATTCGTTCGAGAACAATTTGATCACCGTGTGTCCCTGAAAAAAATTCCTCTTTTTTCTCCATTAAGGTCCTGGTGACTATTTTCTATATAGGTATTTAAATATTCAATTGCATATAACACATTACCACGTGTTTTAGAGATTTTTCACTTGGATTTTCTTTCTGGATATTGCAATGACAGATATCTAGTATGATTTTTACATCCCTAATATTGTAATTTATTAATTTTAATATTATAGAGAGAGAACAATACTTTTTAAAGTGGGAAAAACTTATTTTTAATAAGGGTGTTTCTTATCCGAAAATTGAGTTTTTTTTATTGAGTTCAGTGTTACCAAAAAAATATTAACGAAAACCGCCGATGAGTAGTCCAATAATATTCAATGCCTAAGGTAGACAAATTTTTGAAAAATATTCTTCAAAAAAAATAATGAAAATTTGAACTTTTAAACCAAAAACTTAACTTTAACTAAAAATTCAAAGTAGCCTAAACGGCTAACGGCTAACTAGTCGATAATATAATATATGTAGTTCAATTGGTAATAAATAGCCCAATCTGGCCATCCTGATTGAGCCACTTCTTTGACAACTTCTTTAATTATAGTTTTAGCAATCTGAAATCAAGCAAAATCGTAATATTTTCAACTGAAAAACATGTATAACTTCGGAAATATTAATTTTATGGCAAAATGTGAAGAGATTGTCGACATTGTACCAAAGAATATGAACAAAAATTTTAGAAATGCCAATATGTTACTCTTTCTCGTTGGTCCAAATCTGACCGGGTTACCAACTGGCAACATGAACGTTTATAATAAGATTATGTAAACAAATTCCGGACGAATAATTTTGACCACTCAATTCCTTTCTGAACCTAGACTATAACAACACATCTTTGGTTTGCCATTATTAGTAAAAATCAGATACCACGCTACGAAAGAATATCACCACTAGGGTTGCCAACTTTACCAATGAATATCTCGGGACTGTTAATAACAGTCCCAATTGATTACTAACAGCTACATATTTAAACCATGATCTTACTTCTTACAAACCTTTAAGCAAAACGATTTCTTAAAGATAATATTACAATAATATTTCTTTATTTTATTTTATTAAATTAAAATCAAGTTTTTTAATTTTTAGAATTTTAATTTCTTTTTGCTTATTAACTTTATTATTTCTGGAGAAAAACATTTTTCATAAAGTTGACCGTCTTTGGCATTGACATATTTCATGTACATTAAATAATTGCTCCCATTTTTTGGAGGAATATTAATGTTGAAGGGACTTTAATGAGTTAATCTGGCAACACTGTAAGCTTTATAAGTTATAAATCAGTAGACAGAGTACACTTTATCAATAGGTACAACAAATATACTTACTTCCTTGGCCGTCATGACATGCAAGCGCGATAATCTAGAAACAACAATAGCGAGACTGGCGGGACTAAAAATGTAAAAAAAAAATTGTAGATGTTGAAAATCGGGACAATTAGCGTCCCGCCAGTATTGTCGTAGGGACGCGGGACACATAGGTCTAAAATCGGGACAGTTGGCAACCCTAATCACCACGTACTAGTCAGTTACTATCGAACGTAGTGTAGTGCTCTTTGAACACGTTTTATTTATGGGATAAAATTTCAAAGAATATACAATAACAAGCTACATAGCAACAGTATAATATTTTTTCGTGGCAAAAAAAGTAAAATCTAAGTACACTTTATTATGGTATCTTATCGTTTTCTTTTTTTTTTTATTTACTCTTCATGTGAAATACGACAAAGAGAAAGGTAAATAAAATATATTTGTACACACAAAAAAAAAAAAAAATAAATAAAACATATATTTATACAAGTGTGTTACGGAACGAAATATGTACAATATTTTAGATTTTTTCTTGTGCTCTTCATTCAATGGGGAGATGAAAATTAAGATATTTATTTCTGAAAAGAAATTTTATATACAATAAAAAGAAAATATATCGAATATTAATGGGTATTTGTATTTTACTCGAAGCGGCGAATTTGATCATTTTATCTAACATCAGTACCTATCAAATAAATTTAAAGTGTAAATAATATAAAATATAAAACAGGTGGGACTGACGCACCAATTTTGGTTCGAGAAATGGCAAAAGCGAAAAAGATATGAATTTGAGATAGAAAACGAAAAATAGCAAATATCAAATTTTGATGATAAATCTGTTGTGCTGTTTATTTCCGTTTTATTGGAATGTATGAAAAAGGGCTGAAACGTATACCATGTTCATTTTCAAATATTTTTATCACTATTAAACACCACTCTCGAAATTAACCCGGCGTGTGTATACTGGGTCTTTAAAGGAACAGTCAAAATTTAAGACTCAAATTTCTCTCTTACGAATAAAGCGCGGGCTTTGACTGCCCTCCGTAAAAAGTCTAGTTAGTAGTGGGGACTCAAGGTCCAATGGATGCCTGAGTCTGGCGATTGACTTGCTGATGCGAGCGAGTGAAAGTTCCATCCGTTCCCTAAAAGGGTCAGTGTACACACGGCGTCAGTATTTTCGAAGGTAAGTAAATGGTGTTATTTTTATTTTTCCCGCAGTTTTTCAGGTTTTTTAAGGCTAGAATAAATTATTGTATACCGTTATAATTATTCATTGATGGATCCACATTAGATGACATGGATAACGTGCACAGCAGTGGAATCGCGGCTTTATTTTTTCATTTTTTTTTTAGAAAACAATTTAACTAATTGTTTTTTAGAACTCCGATATGAAAGAAGTCTACATTTTGAAGATAAAACATATTAGATTCCTTATGCCTACTCTCAATTCTCGCAAAGTGGACCGCGTACGAGAGTGTAAAAGGTCATTTCATGGTTCTTCCTGGCTGGTGTTATAACGGTATTCCGACTTCAGCCAACTTTAGCGCTTACTTCGTCGAGGAACTTCGATCGAGAGTGTAGAGCAGGCATCAGATTCTCATGTAATAAAAAAAAAAACATTCAATGATTCATTTATTCATTCAAAATATTTCTTAAAAACATAATTCAAAAACAAGTAGGTACAGTTCAACAAATCTGACTTTGCCGCTTCAAGGTCATTTTTCCTTTATATTAAGTACTATCTCACTTCTTTAAGAATGCATTTTTAATGACCTTGAAGAGGTAAAGTCAGATTTGTTGACCTGTACCTGTACATACACATACCATGAACATCACCAAATATATATGTTCTTATTTTTTTTCAATATGTTCCACCCTTTTGACAAAAATAAAATTCAGGGAGATGAGGGAAGTGCTTGCGAGCTTTCTTTTGGTAGTAATAAGAAAGTGGTCACTCTTGTACAAGTAGCTAAAAAAATCTGATGAATTTTTTTTTCATATTTTATAAAGGGTATTTAATGTCCATTTTAAATGAAAAAAGTATATAATAAAGTACTGGACATAGCAAACAATATGGATTTTGTTTCATCGTTTTACCTGTAATAGTTTACGAGAAAAAAAAGTTTGAATAAGATCACTATTTTTTAGTATTTGGTATTATAACTCCGCAAAATGTAAAGATATTAAGGAAAAATCCATACGTATGGTTTACTCTTTCACTAAGCTACACAATCGCATACATATCGTTGAATTTCATTGCTTGGGCAAATTCACCTATGATAATGGTTCCAGACTCTTTAAGAAAACATTTAAGAAAGCTTTTATTATAATTACTTTTATTACTTAATTGTTTATCAGATATATTCCATACTAACGTAGAATTATGTAAACTTTATGCTGTGTATTTGTTTTTTGGATTCTTGTTAATATCTGCAGGGTGGAATTTAGGCGCGGGTCGGGCCCAGGCAGTGAAATTCACGGAACGGAGAACTCAGAAAATTCTTTTTTTCCATTTTTTTGTATACGGGACATCTTATTTCGTTTTGATCGAGTGGTTGAAGGGAAAATGTGCAATTCGCTTATGACCCAATGTTTTACATTCATCAAGCGGTTTTTCATCAGTAACATCATTTTTGAAATTTTAAATAGGATATTTGAAAATTCTGAAATTAATATTACGTGACAGGAAACTGTTAACTGGAAGTAAAATTTGAATATGAAAAAGAGGCACCATTTTGGGTAGTAAAAGTGCAGGAAGTTTTAGATTTATCATCCAAGACGATTTGAATGATAAATCTGATTAAAACATGGTGGAATACACAATATTTTAACTTTTATCATATATAAAAAAAAAAACCAGGGAGAGTAATAATTTTGTTGGGTCCATTAAAATTTCATCCTTGAATATAGACATTATTATGAAAGTTTGAAAGTTTAAAATGGTTCTATACACCAAAATATAGACCAGATTTTTTTACACTAAGACTAATCCCAAATCAATCTATACATCTATTGAAATGAATATATATTAATTTTGATGGGTTTCATCGAAAGATAATTTGAAAATTGTGAAATCTGTGTCAACGGCATTAGACACGGGCATACATTCCGGTTTTAACCGGGCCGGGCGTCCGGTCCGGATACCTGAAGGTGCAAATAACATAGTAACTCCATTTATTACCGCACACTTTCCTTATTCTTACCGGTAAGAACGGCCGGTCAGAATGTAACCGGCGATACCCGGACCGGGCAGTCAAAAACAGAGGAAACACATCAAATAAAAGAATAAAACATGTCAGAAACATTAATACGTCATCGTCCATTTTATTTCATGAAATCAACAATAATGCAGTCGTTACAACAATACCGAACTGTCAAATAAAACTGATATATATTTCTTTAAGAATTGAATCAATCGGCATGTGTATGCGCTAATACGACCGGTTGATCAGCCCGGGCGCCCAGCCCGGCTACAACCGGAATGTATGTGGCCGGCCTTACTTTTAAATGGACTTAGTAATCTACTTAATCTGTAACATACAATATATGTATAATAAATTTTTAGTGGACATGTAGAGCCATACACATATTGTGCGATACCTATTACGAACATGTAACTTTACATGTACCGATCGCACGTGTGTTGTGTACTTGTGTGTGTAGATCCCACTCACTATATGTAGAAATAAAGACAGATTCATATGTACATACACACATAGGGTAAAGTTGCCAAATGTGTACCAGTTTCTATTTTCTTTTAATATATAACCTTTATTTATTAATAAAATTAAAAAATAACAGTATTCCCATAAAATTTGATTATTATGCTAAACATTTCAACAAAAATATTAGCTAAAAAATTTTATAAAAAATTAAACGCCGCAAGAAGCATAATTGCGGAAATTGGTTTCTTAATGTGTTCCTATAGTTTCCAAAATTGTACCTCAACGACATTCGCCACAAATAAATAATTTTTCCCCGGGTTTTACACCAGCACACGATTCATGTTGCCATTCTTTACATTTTTTTACACATTATCATATTTTCAGTTCGTGACTCTTCATAATATATCTTACAGTACCAATCCGTTTCATATGTTTCAATCACAATTCTCTTCGTTAGTCTTTCCTGAGGAGTGTCATGATTTTTTTTCATTGCTTTCTTCTCTGAAATTAATTTTCTATTTTCCAATTTATTATTATAGGGGCTGCTGGTTAAAATTGTAGCACGATAGGTTCTCATATTTTTTTTAGTATGGATATATGAATATTTAGCATGTACACATTAGGATACTCTCCGTGGTACAAATTAAGCAACAGTTCATATTTCACTTAAAATTTAAGGTTATGCCTAAAAAGCAAATTTTTAAAAGTTTTATGGACTCGAATACATAAATTAAATATATTATTTAATTATAGAAGACTTACTAACACAAAATAACTTATCATTTTTTAAAATTAGTCTTATAAATATTGTTAAAAATTTACATAGAAAACACACTTTATTGACACATTGAATTTTTAAAAATAATAACTGGAATTCAGTGCTGACATTTTGTGAATTAAAGTCTCTTTGAACACTCTTTTAAATGTTTACAAGTAGATGACTCTGATCACAGGTGCAGGTACAGATAAGGAGCCGGTACACATTTGGAAACTTTACCCTATATGCACGTGTACATTTATTAATCTCATGTCAAGTTGTAAGTGGAACGTTGTAACTTTACAACATTATGTATAATTAATTGCATAATGGATAACCACTTAATTCCGTATATATATGTGTGTAGATATAATATTCGTGTAGCTTTACTTATCTGAAAATATAATTTACATTTAAGTTTGGTAAAATAATGCTCTAATATAATTTGCGAGATGTAAAATATTAATTTTCGTAAAGTATATGCAGACATAAATACTCATATGCATTGGGAAAAGAGAAAATCGGTGATAATAATATTGATACAAAGGAAATTTTGATTACTGACTATAAGTATACGAAAAAAATTTAATGCTTTTCCTTGGAAATTGTTTTAAAACATCTGTAAAAATATATGTGTAGCCTCGCCAATCGCCGTTGCGCCAGTTCGTGGTTAATTGGAGTGCTGCTAATTTTAAGAATTAAATTTTTAATAAAAATAAAATAACTAATGTAAAACATGAAGAGGTCAATCAATTAAATCATAAGAGAAACAATTGAAGGTGCCACATATTATGGGGTGACACATAATAGCTTTCTCGTATCCGGAATAGATTTTAAGCTAGTCTTCACAGTGATTTCGTGCTTAAATTGTATTTTATCTTAAATTTTGTACCTTATCATTTTTTTAACGTCATATTTGAAATAATAATAACTTTAAGAAAATAATAGATATTTAACTTTTTGTTATCAGCTATTATATAACTACATAGTTATACGAAAATTATTGAAAGAACGATTGCTAAGCTTTTTTAATGTCAAATCAATCCATAGAAAAAAATTAAAGAAATTAACAGACAATTGTTTTTTGTTTGTATAGTAACAAAAAAAGAAAAAAGAAGGAGTCCATTCCATGCACTCAGTGTTAACATATTTTACGTATCATTATTTTGATTGCAATCCCCAATCCCTCAAAATTTGAGCGAATCCCCAAATACCCTCAAAATTTGAGCGAATCAACATGTTTAAACAGATTTACCTGTTTACTAAGAACACTTCAGATTTGGAGCATTATTTTTTACTGAAATAAAGTAAAAATTTCAAGGGAATTTTTTTTTATTCTAAAGTCTATTCGACTTTTTTTTTTTAATTTCAACTGGATTTCGGGGATTTTTATCCTAAGGAGCCAGAGTCTTAAAATAAACTTTTCACCTCTCATCTCGCGATTTTAACTAAATCTAAATTTCACATGAACGTATTTACTCAAAATTTACTCGCAATTTATATAATAATCATACCTTCTGAAGTCGTCACCAGCGTCATATGATTCGGATATTTCGCCACTAATCGACGTATCACATCTATCTGTTCCAGCGTTAGTTGGACCGCGTCTAAATACTGGGATGAACACGGAATATAAGCGGACCAGAACTGAAAATAAATTTCAATATAAGTATTTTGTGCGTCAAAAACAAGTTATTATGTATTTTTATTTAAAATATAAAAGAAAAACCATATCTATTCAGTCTAAATGGTTCAATTTCCATCAAAATATTTTTCACGGAAAAAAATATCTACATTAATTTTCATATATTTTGACACATTTATGTGTGATTTACCTGCAATTTCATCGAAAATAAAACATAATAGGCAAGTGTAATAATAATACTGCTGCAAAACCGATATCTGCTGTATGGGTATTATTTTTTGGAGAACGTGAAAAAAAATAAGATTCTCGTTTTATTTTAAAGATTATATATGTTTATGGAAAATTTGACCTATATACTTCAATATTTATAAATATTTATGTGGAATCGTTGAAAGAACCGTGTATTTCAAAAGTTCCATCGAAAAATTGTAAATAGAATGTAGGTACCTACACGGAGAGAAAAATCCTATAATTTTTGTAGAGAAAATTTCAGAAAAATTACCATGCTCCCCTATAATCCGTGCGCGATCGACGACCAAAATAAAAAATATGTGCTAGCATGGTAAAATTTAATGTGGTGCTAACACAACTTTTATCACACTCTTATGCATGTATATTATAGTTTCCGCATCTGACTCGCGACCTTATATTGGTTGCACTGTACCTGTAAAAACATGTATACAAAAATGATTGCCAACAATATAATTCTAATACATATACTAAAGATAGGTAAATAACAAAAAGATGAATTAAACGATGACATCATCCTAAGAGAGTGTAAAAGCAACTGACTACTAGCTGCATCAAGGTGCTTGGTCGAGCTGTCTGACAAAGTTTCTTCCACAGTCCACACCTATGGTTCGCATGTAACCCATGTAACTCGCTGATTGAGGTACATTTCATTACAGCGATCCCAACACAATCAACCTTCTTTCTGTTTTTTTTTTTTTTTTTTTCTATTATTAGCATGTTAGCATGGTAATTTTTTTAATAAACACAATTAAAAATTATTTTTTTGTCGGTAATGGAACTTTTTACTGTGCTGTTTTACAAATTTTACGGAGATAATATTACGAAAAGAACATTCCATCCTTTAAATTTTTTATGATTAATTATAATCTCTATATTTTTACCTTACAGAATTTAATATGTTCGCCTTTTACACGTCGATTGTAGTGCTGAGCACAGTAATTTTTATAGGAATTTTCTCTCCGTGTATAAAACAGATCTTGAGTTAGTAGCCTAACAGTTACGAAATGTTCGACTGGCGAATTATGTGCCGTAAGTCAAAGTGACGCAGCTCAAATAATTTTTCTTTTAATATGTTTCCATACAAAATTTAGAAGTCAGGTTCTACGAGGAATTTTGGGTCCATCGATATATTACGCCATGCACTAGCAAGGGGGAAGACATTCAGAGTAGTGATGTGCCAATAAGAACAGAACTGTTCTTTTGAAACTGTTCTTTTGTTGGAACTGTTCCGTAAATAAACAGTTCCGTGATTTAGCCTGTTCATCTGTTCACCTGTGGTTCACTTGTTCAACTATTCATCTGTTCTGTGCTTTATTTATATAGTTATCTGTTCAATTTGTAAAATTGTTCAGCGATATGTTGTTATATATGTACGTACATACGTATTCTCTGTTGACTTTAATATAACAGGTGTCTCTACTACAATAAACTCTGTTGGTAGATTTTTATTTTAAATTTTAACAGATATAACGAATAAGCTAGCATTGTTTGATTTAAATTTTGAATTTAAATAACATATTATTATAATATAATGGTTATTGTCAGACAGACATTCAGCTATTCAGCATAAAATTCAACATTTCTGTGGAAGATTATACTAAGTAAACTACAATACTGTAATGGTACAAAAAAAAAATTAATCTAGTCAATTTTAGTGAAACCAAAAAACTAATCGATATTTGATATCGTAGAAATAAATATATTATCCAGAATTAAATGTTTTGATAACAAATAGTTGTACATTGGCAACCTCAGCCCCATCGAAATGAATTTTTCCAAAACCCGACACAATAATAAACGACCAAAAAAGTGGTTTGAAAACCAAATACGTCCAAAAAATCTTTTATTTTAAAAAAATTCTAATGTGGTTTATTAAAATTGGAATTAAAAATTCATCTTACAAAGCAACTTTTTAAATAATTGATGAATGTGTGAATTTAGAATAAAACATAACTGATATTTATAATTTGAGACTCATTATTCATTTTGTATTTGCAGCTCGACAATTATAAATTATATATTTTTTGTAAATATCAACGAAATTATTTTTGGGCATCAATAAAACTGTTAGTGGAGTACCTAGTTGAACATATTACTAGAACAATGTCGTCCTACAAACTGTTGTTTGTATCATGAACAGTTCCCGTTTAATGAACAGCTATGAGTATACATAAAACTGTTCTTTTAAAACCTGTTCTTTTTCAAACTGTTCTCTTGGAACTGTTTTTTTTAAAGAACTGTTCTCCTCGAAACTGTTCCGTAAAAAGAACAGTTTGGCACATCACTAATTCAGAGAAGTATGACTAAATGTGACAGAGAAGATGGAAGGATTATTAAAGTTGTGAGATCACAATTGTAAATTGAAAAAGAAAAATTTCGATTGATTAATATTTTCTTTTAATTAAATTTTTTAACGTAAATAATAAATATTTCACTATAAGATACCACTTCATTTTTAAATTGTGATAATTGTTTCGATTATTAGTTGTTTATTTTCAAATTAAAAATTATACCAGTGAATCCTTTAAACAAACGGTGATGGCAAATGAAAAAATTAATAAGGGATAGAAATCGTGGTAAGTTCAAATTTCTAAAAACAAGTTTGAAAACAACGGAGTCATGTAGCGGTAGGAAGGAGTCCAATAATGACTACAAAAACGTTTGACATAGTATGTGAATGGCCGCTTTAAGGTAGTAAAACATTAAATGATAATTTGGCTTAAAAAGGGGTATCAGTCGTAGTTTGTGTAGCTTATTTTTGCTTACATATTTGTTGATATAAAACAACAACTTTACTTAACAAATTCAAAACTCAGTATTTATGACCTTTTGTTTAACAGTATCAGTAACGTAACTCAAAAAAAACGTTGTTATTATTTAACATAACTGAAAACGAGCATTGCCTTTACTTAAATTTGGAAATTTAAACATTAGAACTTTTGAATCATTTGGTATATGAACGTAATTGTATTGCTAAATGAAGATAACGGTTTTTTCCTCCGTGTTGGCAACAGTGAAGAAGAGGAGCTACTATCTTCCGCTAAACGGAATTCATAAGATGACTTGCATGGTTTATGTTTAACTACAGTGAGCTGCTGTGCTTGGTGGTTGCACTCACATACATGCATGCAACTGATGCAGCCACATCTATCGCATTCATTTCGTCTCTCTATATTCACTTCCTTCGGCGACTATAACAAAAGATTTGCTCTTTGTTCTGGAAAATAATATTTATTCAGCGAAAAAAAAACAACAAAATTTTATTTAAAAAGGAAATGAGGAAAAAATAATAGATATGCATTTTAATTAATTTTTATTATTTAAATTATGATTGAATTATGATCTCTAGCAAATAGTTACTTACTTGTGCTGCGACCATTCCCTCGCGCAGTCGCCGTAAGTCTGTGTGTGACCACGAACTGTGCGACCATGGGCCAACACCGCGTAAGTCTTCAGTAAATCGGAAATCGCGTAATTGATTCCGAAGAAATTTTCGGATGTTCCATGGTAAATCATTGTGTCTGAAACAAAATTGTTAAAAATTATATTTTGGAAGATGTGTTTATTTAGTAACAGTACCTATGTTTAATATTTTTCAAGTTAGTGAGTTTTTCCGAAGTGAAAAATTGTTTTTTCGCTAACTGCGTCAAAATAATCCAAGAGGGATGGTCAGATACGCAAGGGATGTTGACTGATTGTGTAAAAGCGAGTATTTTTAAAAAAAGAAAGTGAATTTATTTGTTTTTCTCATTCTTAAGCCTCAACGGTTTAACAAACCCACTTTAAAATTTGTATAAAAATCGTTGTGATAACGGAGAAGGACATAGGATGTTCTTTTCTACAAGTAAATATCAGATTCTCGTACAGAAATGTATTAAAAATCATTTTTCTTGTCTTCAGTCCTGAACCGTTTAACTAATCAATTTGCAACTTATTTGCATCGAGCAACTTTGCACGATGGAAAAATATTCCCTATGGAAAATGTATTTAATAAATTTGTATCAATTTTGTATCAGTAATATTCAGTAAACACCACTGATAGAGAAAAAAAAATTATTTAAAACATTTTCTAGAGAGAGGGAAAATAATATGATATTCTAGAATGAATACGTTGACCCAAACTAAATATTTATGAGAATTCTACTTATCCAATTATTTATGTTAATCAGTTTTTAACACTGACGTCGTGCTTTAATCAAAAAATAGTATTTGAATCATTTATTTTGAATTCGTTTAAAAAAAAAAAAGAAAAACAGTCTTTAGAACGCTCGTGGTTCCTTTTTCAATTTCTAAGTATCATTTTAAGCATAAGTCACTCGCCTAGAGCGTTTGTTCCATCTAACAACCATTTCATTCCAGCTAAAACATTACAGATTTTAAGACACACTCACGCAGAATTACCCTCGTTATAAAAGTTTTCACTTCAATATTTTTTCGTACTTTATCTATTGCAAATAATATTCTTATAGTGCAACTTTTTGTTTATAAATCTTCGTTATCTATATACCTATAGATACTATTTCTTCTGGGGACTCTATTCAAGTTTAAACGAAAGTATAACAACTAATTAACCATAATAATTTATTCCTATACAATAACCATTTTTTATAAACAGTAGTGTAACTCCGGTTTGTTTACTATGCCTTTATCGTAAACAGCATAAAAAACAAAAAAGCACTTAATTTTGTTTGTTAAACAGTTGCTAGTCGTTTGCTTGCATTGTGTTATATAATTTATTTACCTCTCGTAAGTTATTACAAAAGTGGTGGTACCTACCAAGATCGATATAGAGTAGCAATTTAAGTTTTTCTTTGTTTAATAATAAAGAAAATGAGTTAAAATTAGGTAGCATCATATCGTTGAAAAGTTTTACCAATAAAGAATGTTTAGTGAAAGGAAAATAACATTTTCAAATACAATAATTTTTGTATGAATAGGCAATTTAATTTAATTGCTCAAATAATGTCTTTCTCTTGATTAAAACTAATTCAAACTAATCAGACATTTTTGTTCTGCCTTATTCTTTTATTGTCTAGAATGTTGAGATGTCGTTGATTGATACAACCACTCTTAAGCTACTCTCAATTTTATTATTAAAAGACTTGTTGTACAACTTGATATAAAACATCATAATACTGCGTGCGGTATGTTTGTTCGCCCTCAGAAAATACAAATTAATTTTATCTTCAATGCTTGAGGTGTAAAATTATTTTAATTAAAAATATTATGCGGTTTTCATAACAAATATTAATTTTTGCTTCTTTATTTAATATTTACGCGAGTACATTTTTATTTAATTTTACAAGAATAACAGTTTTATGATTGAAATAAAATGTGAACGCATAACGGAAGCTGGTGTAGCCATCTTGGTTAATAGTATAGTGTTTTAATTAAAATATAAGAGATAAGAATTGTGGGGTCGTATTTATAATTTTCAAGTGTTCTCGTAGTGGACTGTCTTTTTTTTTAAGAAAAAAGATTATAAAAGCAATTTTATTTAAATATGTTTTTGCTCTAAAATTGTTAATAAAATTGGTTACGGAACAGTAAGAAAGACACAAATTTGAATATTTTTATATCAAAATTAAGTTTTACCGGTGAATTTTTTATATAAGTACGTTGGTCTGTCAGGGCCAAGGGGCCAAACTACTATTATGATAGTATTCCGAGTGTAGCAGAAAAGTGACGTAAAATCCTCCCCACTTCGCATTACTATGTTGTGTGGGTACACACTGCTTGTAGTGGTGTTGGTTTGATGTTTGCTTCTGTGTGCGTATTCACACACACAATTACAAAACACGTATTATGAGATAGAGCAACGTGCAAGTCAAGTAACAAAGGTCTTACAATACAAAACAATCGTAGTGGATTCGGTGACCGATACCGATTGACTAAATGCCTTAAGCTGTGACAGACCTACAAATGACTCCAAGCGAGCTACACTTTTTTGATATTAGTTTGCTTCTAGTGGTCTATGGTCAGGGCATTTTCTTCAAAGATTACTTAACGTAGAAAATTAGAATTTTGTTTCTAGGAGATGTTCTTAGAAATTAAAATGGGGAGTTAAAAATAAAATTTGTTTCAAAAGTATATTGTGTGGTTTTGTATCAGTGGAGTAGCTGAGGGTACTTAGGCACTGGCACTTGTCGACAGATAGGTCAAGAGTTCGAACATCGCGGTTGGCTATACTCGTGAACATTTTCTGCAGTTTCGCTTCACAATTCCTGATGAATATTGGTATAGTTTCATTAAAGGGGGAGTTCATGCCAGAAACGGCTATTAAACTAATTTTTTTCGAATCTCGTTTTTTGTTTTTATTTTGTTCTGTGGTTCTTTACAAACACGGTGATATATAAAACATGGCCAAAAAAAAATTTTTTTCAAGTAGAAAAATATTTATTTGTGAGTCGCTACACAGCCAAGTTGCTGCTCCTTTGCAGACAACGCTCGCCCCCCTCGCGATTTGATCAGTAATATAACTACTTGAAGATGAAGAATCTTCAGGCTGAAGAAAAGAAAATGGAACAAGAGGGGACAATGTATGGGGCTGGAGAGTTTTAATAGACAGTGAGTAAACCGTTTCTTTTCTTATTATTTTTGTTTTTTACCGTTTCCTGAAAGTTGTGTTTTTCTCGACAAGGAAAATCATATCTCAAGTTCTAGAAAAAATAGAGACTTAATTTTTTCTTTATTTTGTTTATAAACATATTGCGCATAAAGTGGAGTATGCTTTTTCCATTTCAACAATTTTTAAACATTTTTTAAAATTAAAAATTGGGTTTTATAAATTTTATAAATTTAGGATTACAATTTTATAGATAATTTTTAAAATTACCTGAAACCCATACTCAGCTTTATGGACAGGTCCTTTAGGAATAAAATAATGAAGAAATATTTAAAAAATATTCATTCCTTTTTGAAATATGGCGTTCCTTGTGAGCGCTTAAAAACCTGTGAAAAAAGGCCCCCTCCCCCTACAGGGAAGAGTAATGAATGTTTCAAAAACAAAATGTTCTATTTGAAACCCTCCCTAATTTGAAAAAAATTTTAACAAATAATCATAAATAAAAAAGTTGCTTTTTTATTTAAACTCCCTCCTTAAAGAAGTCGGCTGAAGACGTACACATAACAATAGCTACGATTTTTATACTTGAATTACTCGGAACTGTTTCAGTAAAAGCTATGTATATTTGATAAATTCAGCAAATATCTATTTATTTCTGGTAAGAGTAACCATCCCCTCAAATCCATATTAAAAACTACTGATTATGTGGTACATTAACTGGGCAAGCACGATTTTTCCTGTATAGTTATGACACACTTAAGCAGGGCCGTGGAGAGAAATCTCGGGCCCCAGGGCAATGCCTCAGTGACAAAAAAATTATCTCTTAAAATATAGTCAACAAGAAAAAATCCAGAAACATCTTCTCTTAAAACTTGTAAAATGCTACTCATTCCGGGCCCCCTGTTTGAGCCCGAGCTCGGGGTTACAGTCTCAGTTACCGCGTCCCTTCGTCGAGCTTCCGTTTGAGCCAACGAAGAAATCAGCCAATTTTTTTTTACATTTATGATCTGTCTTCGTAACGAAACACTACGAAAAACTTATAATTGGGGAGATTGCATGGTTAGGTTTCATGTCCAATCACAGTAAAAACAGATAAATGGGGAAAGCGCTGCACAGTGGTCCAGGCTCATGTTCTTAGTTTTGGTACTATAAAAATCTATTTTTTAAGGTTAAAATTTTTTACTGAATTGCGTTAATAATGTGGTTCTTCTGAAATTGTTAAACCAAAAATATTCAAGTAAAACTATTTGTGTGTTTGTAACGAAAACTGTGCTAGAAAATAAATCAATCACAATGCTATCTATATGCCTTTTCTATTATAAAATTTATACCGAATTAATTGTTTCTAAGTGATATATACACACATAAACCGTTACATTCGACTATAAGAAGATTTCTTTTATTATTTTTTCCGTATACACAAAGGAAATGGAAATAAAATTTTCACATAATATAAATCACTTAGACATTAAGAGGACTTCTCGTGGCGTGTTTTTGTATAATGTGTATAAAGCTACCATTTTAGAATAAATTCTTGTTTAATAAAACAATTGTGAATGTCAGTTATAATATGATAAATAGAAAATGTTAAATTTGAGTGCAATTCTCTGAATGAGTATTTTTTTCTATTTTTTACTTTTTTTATATAAAATTATTATACTGTAAAATTAAAATATTAGAGATGATATATATTTTATTTATTTTTTGTGCTTTTGTTTCTGTTTGTGAAGTTAATCGTGTTTAGAATAGATAATGGCGAATTGTTAGATTAGTGAATGATTTTTCTTTTCTGATAAACTTTAGTTGTGCTTTAATCAGCGTAGAATTTAGTTCATAATATCAAAAATACTTGTAGAGAAAATTGTTATAAAAATTCAAGTGGCTTTGAGAGAACATCTACCCCTAACATTATTTTATTTTGTACTTAATTTATAACATTCATAGTCAGGAGTATATTGCATACAAGTTGTAGGTTAGTATTTGTAATATATTCATGGATCTTGGTGAGGAGTTTAATGTTTTCTTAGAGAAAATACAGGGAAACCTTTACGGGAATAAATTAAATAGTTCCCAACGGGGTCAGTGTCAGCTTCATAATGTCTTTTTTAACATGTGAACAATTTTTATTTAAAAGAAAATGTGTCTAAACAGGTATTAAATAAGAAAGTCGAATATACCAATAATTCCTTTCAAATTTCATTATTTTGTGCTTTTATTTGTAGTCTTAAGGCACTGAAAAATTTTAGTAAACTTGCTGACGTCATCAAATTAATTTTTTTTCAAATTTAACTTTATTGGAGTGATTTGAATTAGGATTATGGACCAAATTAAGGTAATTTGATGCTACCAAGGTGTCCTTTTGTTAATTTTTGTTACCAAAAAATTCTTTCCAGTTATATGATTCATTCGACAGTCCCTAGTGATTTTTCTAGTGATTCTGTGTGTCTAGTGTTGGTTAAAATGAAAAGAGCGACTTCGAAAACCTATAATACACGCTTTTTAAGACATTTTATGTCAAACAAACCATCATAAACACAGAACATCAGAAGGAACACTACTATCTCTTTTCTGTAATCAGTAGTGTGCACTTCTGAGCAAGTTAGGCTACTTAGTATTCACTCACTCGGATGAGCGTAAATGCGTAGATCAATTGTTTTGATTACGTTTTGATCATTGTTACCACCACCGCACGAAGCCACGTACCTACATGCGTATGTAGTATTATATATACGTATGCGGCACCACGCAACACACCTCAGATAACTCACACACACAAGACAAATCACACAAATTAAAAAACCAAACCCAGTGCACATATAAAACATATTTTTCATCCTTCATTGGTTACACTGGTTTCAGTAGTATAGAGATAGCAGTGTTCCCTCTGAACTCTGATCATAAAATTTGAACATATCTCCGTTTAGAAGGGTGAGAGGGGGGCATGACTCTATGACTTGTATCCCCGCTTGAGTGCATTTAACTGCATAGTTACTTATCCTAAATGACTACTGTAGTACATCACCGTCTAAGCCATACTGAGGCAGCATGTTTGGAAATAATAACTCAGTTTCCTTCCGCCTCAGCATACGTATTACGTATTGAAGTAGCTTTTTTATATATAGGCAACAGCACATAATTTTGCAGATAATAGATATTGTTATGGACGGAAAGTCTACACCTAAAATAATTTAATGTTATCGATTTACAAAAAGGAACGATTTGACTCTTTCAATAATTTGTATAAATACGTTGTAATTAATTCTAACAAAACATCATTCCCTGGATATACAAATTTTTCAAAGTTTACAATAAATTCTCAACGTGAATTATCAACGATTGTGACAAATCTCATTAATTCTTTTTTCCCCGTACAAATATTGATAATGACTACAAAAAACTTCAAGGATTGTGAATAATTTTGTGTAAATATAATTTAAAAAGTAAATTTTTTTCTTTTTTTTTTTTATTGAACTGAATTTATATATAATTTTTCTTCGAAATAAATTATTTCAATGATTTGTTATAATCATTGATATCTCATTATTTCAATCGAAATTATCATTAAAACGAGATTATGCAGTCAAACATAAAATTTTTAAATAATTAATACCTTTTGCATGAATTATCAAAATTTTTTTTTCTTTTTAAATTGTAAATTGAATCATACAGCACGGCTCAAAAATATGGTTTTTGTCAATTATATGATTATTTTTGGTGAAAATTGTTGTATATATCTGTTGGTTAGATGCAAAACATCTAATAAAGCTATGTGTATCATCTCTAGTAAAGTACTACTGAGTTTGTTTTTAGTATGATTTGAGATATAATATTGATGCTGAAGACTGAAGTATCTTCTACGGTTGATTTCGAATATATGATGTAATAAAGAATACTGGAGTCAGTAGACTAGCTTGGGATTTATTTTTAGAATTAGGATACCTAAAACTATTATATTTTATATTGACTCTATTGGAACATGAAAGTCTTACCAATAAAATATATTAATCTGTATTTACTGACGTCAAGAAAAACAGGTTTGCAATTCAACACTATTTTTCCCTTTATTTTTTTTTTGGGGGGGGGGGGGCTATTTTAAATCTACAAAAGCTAACAAAAAGTGAATGTTTACAGATAAAGAATTAAAAAACAGCAATTTCCAAAACAATCTGTCATTATAACTATACAAAAGAAGTAGTAATTTTTACTGATGGTGGAGGAGCTGGTAAGATGGTATTTCATGGCTTGGTTTGGTTATGTTTTGTACAACCAAATCGTTTAAAATTTGTCAGATTTTTATCCAAAGTACACATATTAAGCTGTGATAGAAAATTATATGCAAAATATTAATTCAATAAATAGGTATAATAGTTTAATAATAATCTTTGAAAAATAATTTTTTGCACGATCGTGTATTTTCATACATTTACCGATGCTGTTGACAATGCTGGTAAGTTACATTTCCCGAACGTTTGTTTATATCCATAGAAACCAAAAAATAATAGATGCATGGTAAGCGAATAGCAGTGCGGTAAGTGAAATCAGCTCAAAAATGATTGTAATTATTTTGATATTAAAAGTACAATTTGAACAATTAGGAAAATAAATCGATTAATATGAAAATTTTCACTAGTTTTCACATTATTATTATTATTGTTGGCATTAGTCTTCATAACCTTCCTTTAATTTTCGAGCATAAATTTTCAGCCAAAAATAAAATGCTTCATCAATTTCATTATTCTCACTAATATTATAGTTTAATAAACTATTTTCCTCAATTGTTTTAATAGAAAATAAAAAAAAATATTCACGCCAGTGAAATATTGACACTTAATTTTTCATTTACAAATATAGTTGTCAATTGTCACTACAAAGATTTGTATTAGTTTCTATAAATATACGTATTTGGCCGCTATTACATTGTCATAGATATATGTCAAAGCTCTTTGATCGAATATATGATCAAATATTAAGAAGTATCTTTAACTATGGTAACAGAAATATTATATTATAAAAGTTGACTTATTACACTATAATATTTCTTTGATTAAATAAAACTTTGACATATATCTATGACAGTGTAATAGCGGCCTTTATAATATTTATCCATGGCATTCTATGTCATAACATATAAATATAAATTTTACCTATATTATCCAAATTTCATTTTTTATTTAATATAATATATTTATTCTTTAATTATTTTAAATCGATCGTGAAAAAAATATTATACAATACACGATCCGTTAAGTGTCCTTACTGATCTCGAAAACCGCAAAAACTCGACCCTGCGGCTCTCGTTTTCGCAACATTTTCTCGATCAGTAAAAGCAACTTACCGAACTTATATTGTAATATATTATTTCAGTTACATAGTTGGCCGAGCCATACCAAAGCTTTCTATAGTTTCTCTTTATAACTCAAGATGAAAATTGCTGTAGTCAGCTATTTATCAGCTGTCTGTTGAAAAGATGATCACATACCTTCCAAATCCTACTTTCCGTATCGTTTTGTTTGGCCCGCATCCGTATTATAAACACAGTGTAATTACAAATGATGTATTTTAAAGGCAAAAATTCTGAAAATTGACGTATAAACCATATCAGTATTAGTGTTTTAGTGAAATTTGTTACGGAACCAAAACAAAACCAAAAACTAATTGAAAACATGAGTGGGTGAAGGTGTTATGTAACATTTTTTATAATTTTACAGTAGAAGCATTTGAAAGTTTTTATTTCCATATACTTACCATGCAATAGCACATGTTTATTATTGAATTGCTACAAAACTATTGACCCTAATGAAACCAAATTTTAATATATGATATCTCAGCACAAAATATTTCAAAATTTTGCAAAAAACGAATTTAAAAAAAAAATGTTACATAACGCCTTCATCCACTCATGTCTTCAATTATTATAGTTAGTCTATATTTATATGTACACGAATGTACCAGGGTTTAAATCATATATAGAAATATAAATTATTGAATGGTGTTTGTCGAAGAACAAGAACGTTAGGTAGGTACTTTTTCAATCAAATTCGATGAACAATTCTGCTTGTTCTCAATCAACTTTGATTGAATGGCCGACCATTCGGGGTTATTTACTGAACATTGTTATTCTACGAGAGAAATTCCCGTAATGCTAGACAGATTGATCGAGAAAATTGAGAAAGAGATGTTCGTCTATCTCTGACTCTACAAAATGTTAACAGTGCTTTGTTTAAAGTGGATGAGTACCTATGTAAAAAAATGGAAATGAAAATGACAGAAAATATTTTTAGGAATTTTTTTTTATGTTTAATAAGAGAATAAAGTGAACATATTGTTTCGTTTTGAGAAGAAAAATGCAATCTTTATGAATTTAATAGGTTTGAGCATTAGTCTACGGTATTCCATATTATTTTGCTATTAACACAGACCTACGATGGTTTCCCCTTTAAAATTTGACAACTGACTTTGATAGATTTTAGGGCGCTGATTACGAAAAAAATATTCAAAAAATTCCAGAACGTCAGAATTTTTAGATATTAGGTATTAAAATTTTTGATTAAAGTTACCTAGGTCGACTAAGTCAAGAATAGATTATGCATGTTTATTTATGTCGTTAGTTTTTATAAGTACGGCCCAGTTAGCACCGTTTTGCAAGGTTTAGTTATCAATTAAAACTGAATAGAAAAAAAATAAATTACCCTCAATAATGAGCTCATTTACGGATGACCTTAAAATTCACCTTTTTTCCCCAAAATAAAGATATGTCACTTAATGAAGGAATAGGATATTAGGAGTTTAAGTCATCAAAATGAAAAACAAATATTTGTTTTAATTTTCTGCTACCGGTTTCGGGGAAATTAACCCCGTCTTCATGGCAGATGCTTTATTATAGAAGTAAACAAAAACAAAAACATTAGAAATGTCAAAAATTTTTTTACAAAAATGTCAAAAATTTTAAAATATAAAAAATATTGAAAAAACATGCAGTACTTACATAAGAAATTTTTTTTGTTGTGTTAAGTTGTTAGTATTTACATTATTAAAAATAATAACTGTGTCAAAATATAAAAATTGAAAAATTAGGTTATTTAAAAAGTTTTATCAAAAAGAAAACAAAAAAATTTTTTTAAAAATAATACTAATAATAGATGTAGTGTCCATGGTAAGAAACTGAACATGCGATTTTAAAATGACCCTTTTTATATGTTATTGAAGTTGTTGAGGGGAAAATTTCTGGAAAACATTGACGTAAGTGTTGTCCAATTTCGACAAATCAGCAGCAAGATTAGCATTTGGATGAATAGAGGAGATCCAAGAAGATTCTAGAAAGTATCTTTTCCTCCAATGAGCCTCTGTTTGTAAGATGGTGGGGTTGTCAAAATCAAAACGGTGGTCATTGTTCCATGCGTGTTGTACCAAGCCAGATGCAAGATCGCCACGTTTGACATTTCTTCGATGTTGTTCAATTCTTTGCGATAGACGCTGTTTTGTGTTACCTATATAGGCCGACGGACATTCGGAGCATCGAAGCATGTATACAACATTTTGACAACTAGATACAGGATCAAGTGGTTTCAGATTGGAATAGAATTTATTAAGATTATTTGCGTATTTGAAAGCTGGTATCAAGTTAAAAGGTTTTAAAATGTTTTTTATGTTTTTAGATGTCTGTCCAAGATACGGAAGGGAGAAAAATTGATGTTCTGGACCGATTGGACTGTACTGTACCCTTTTTCTATAAATATGTTGATGACATTTTTTGTGCCTTCCCTTTTGACATGTTTGATCATGATCTATCCACATTTAATTCTTTCCACAATAACCTACAATTTACCCTGGAAATCGAAAAAGATAATAAAATAGCTTTTCTAGATACGCTTGTCTATAACAACCACAACATACTTTCCACTATGTGGTATAGAAAACCATATGTTTCCTCTCGTATTTTGAATTTCCACTCCACTCATATTTTCCAACAGAAATACAATGTTATCTCTAACCTCATTAGTAGAGCTCTTAAACTTAGCCATCATTTACACCGTCCAATCGCACTAAAAAATGCACAACATATTTTGAAACTAAACAATTATCCGTGGACTTTAATACGTAACATCACTAAAAAACTTGTGTTCAATCTTTTCAATAATCGCTCTTACATCAACAAAAAAAACCGATAAAAATCAGCAATTTTTCTCCCTTCCGTATCTTGGACAGACATCTAAAAACATAAAAAACATTTTAAAACCTTTTAACTTGATACCAGCTTTCAAATACGCAAATAATCTTAATAAATTCTATTCCAATCTGAAACCACTTGATCCTGTATCTAGTTGTCAAAATGTTGTATACATGCTTCGATGCTCCGAATGTCCGTCGGCCTATATAGGTAACACAAAACAGCGTCTATCGCAAAGAATTGAACAACATCGAAGAAATGTCAAACGTGGCGATCTTGCATCTGGCTTGGTACAACACGCATGGAACAATGACCACCGTTTTGATTTTGACAACCCCACCATCTTACAAACAGAGGCTCATTGGAGGAAAAGATACTTTCTAGAATCTTCTTGGATCTCCTCTATTCATCCAAATGCTAATCTTGCTGCTGATTTGTCGAAATTGGACAACACTTACGTCAATGTTTTCCAGAAATTTTCCCCTCAACAACTTCAATAACATATAAAAAGGGTCATTTTAAAATCGCATGTTCAGTTTCTTACCATGGACACTACATCTATTATTAGTATTATTTTTAAAAAAAAATTTTTGTTTTCTTTTTGATAAAACTTTTTAAATAACCTAACTTTTCAATTTTTATATTTTGACACAGTTATTATTTTTAATAATGTAAATACTAACAACTTAACACAACAAAAAAAATTTCTTATGTAAGTACTGCATGTTTTTTCAATATTTTTTATATTTTAAAATTTTTGACATTTTTGTAAAAAAATTTTTGACATTTCTAATGTTTTTGTTTTTGTTTACTTCTATAATAAAGCATCTGCCATGAAGATGGGGTTAATTTCCCCGAAACCGGTAGCAGAAAATTAAAACAAATATTTGTTTTTCATTTTGATGACTTAAACTCCTAATATCCTATTCCTTCATTAAATTATTAGTCATCTAATTTTATTCCTTACATATGTCACTTAGTTAATTAAACCATTCATGAGAATGTGTTCCTAAAAGCCAATTACAACTATGTAATGACTTTTTATTAGATAGCAAATAAATAAAAATGTATAATCTATTCTTGACTTGGTCGACCTAGGTAATTTTAGTCAAAAATTTTAATACCTAATATCTAAAAATTCTGACGTGCTGGAATTTTTTGAATATTTTTTTCGTAATCAGCGCACCAAAATACCCTAAGATCAGTCATCAAATCCAAAAGGGGGTGACAAAACTTAAAATTCGTAGGCCTGTGTAATTAATAAAACACTGCAAATCACACACCACTTTTATTGTTGAAATTCTTATAAGATGTTTCGATCAATATGATCATTATCAAACACTTAAAAGGTAATGATCATATCAATTCTCAAAAGTAAGAATTATGTTCAACTTTAAATTTGGCTATAAAGTGTCGTTATAAACTATCATCTAGAGTAATCTAGACTAATTTCAAATAAAATCATGGGGTCCTCAAAAGTTGCGAAAATATTTTTTATGCACCTTTTTTATACCGTTTTAAAAAAAATTCCCATTTAAGTGTTTTTTCCGCCATATAATATTTCACAGGCACTCGATAACATTTGAAATTAAAAATATAACTGCTTCTCGTATTAAAGAGAGGATGTGTTTGATTGATTATCAGATTGGAGTGGCATTCGAACAAGCGGTCGGTAGCCTAATTGGTAAGGCGCTTGGCTAGCAACCAAGAGATCCGGGTTCAATTTCCAGCCGATCCAATTTGATAATTTTTCAAACACTATGTTGCCCATAAAAGTACATACATAATGAGAATGAAAACTAACAAAAGGTCAGAAATCTTAGCAATACTTTGCGGTAAGATTAATTATTGTTTGTTTTTAAGTATTTAGTCGGTACCTTCCATATGAATTATAAGTTATTGCATCATTAAGTCTTTTTTACAGATGTATTTATCGCAATTTTCATAAAATTATAAAAATGTAATAAAATGTTCTCATGTGTAAATTAATGCTGTATTTTGTTTAGAAAATCAACTTCTAAGGAAATCGTGAGGTTTTGAACGTTTTAAGTTAGGTATGTATTTTCTAGGAAACTTTTTTTATGCGGTTCCGATCCACCGCATAATAAAAGTATTTTTTTTACAATCTAAAGCGAACTTTTTTGTGCAATTTTTTAATGCGGACTCTATCCGTCCCATAAAAAAAGGTTATGTTGTACTAAACATAGGCTTTTTTAACCCCTTTAGGACTAATCACGAGATCAGCACGTCATACTAATTTTTTTAAAAAATTAAACTGACGAATATGCATATGCACTGATATCAGTAACTGGAGGCTGTACAGTAAAAAGTGATGATATTGTAAATAAATTAAGCAAAAAGTACTAAACTTGCAATTATAGAGATATAAAACTTTTTATCTAAAATATTGGAATATATGGCGTTACTAAAGGGGTTAATGAAAGATATATATCATTTTGTGTTTCTTTGGTACTTACCCATCTATAAGTGGTACTTCGTGTAGAATTTTTCGAACTATGTCCAAACGATCCTCAAGGCGTGTGCCTGAGGATAACCTCATGATTAGTAATGGTCCACAAATCAATACCCACAGCATTTTCAGTTGACCAGTTCCGTCACGAAGCGTCTGTAATAAACAAAAAATAAAAATTTTATTATATATTCCAAAAAATATAGTTACCAAAATTTTTTTAAGATAAAAATTCATTTTCTTAAATTTTATGGAAAATTTATGTTATTCCGCAAACAGACTTGGTCATTACGTCATTTAAAACCTTACAAAGGCATATGTTGTATGGAAAACTTTATAGAAAAACGAAAATACATATATCACTGTATTTAGGGGTATTGTGTATATGTTGATACATGTAAAGACTTTATGTATGAGTTCATATAAGTACATTGTATAAAATGCAGATTGTGTTTTTCATAAAATAAGGACACAGTCATACACAATAATTGTATGTGTTACGTGAAATAACGTGAAACGTTCAGTAGGCGAAAGGATTAGTAGTGAAAATATTGATGGTTGCTTTTTATTAATTTAACGAGGATTTCGAAGAAAAAATTCCCTTTCTATTTTCTTACTATATCTGTAATTCCTACATCTTTCGGCCTATGAACATGAAATTTTGTATGTGCATGCAATAAAAATAGATCTCTCTTAATACCTATATGGCACAACTTTTTTAACAATTTTTTGAGGTAGTTTCCAGACTGAAAAGTGAGGGTGAAATTTTCTTGAAAAATGTTGACAAATATTGAGCTTGGTACCAGCTCTACCAATCTTTAAAATGATAATTTTCACCACTTTCTACCTGTACTTTTTTATTTTTTGAATCCAAGGACTCATGTCCAATTTTGTCAAATTGTCACGTCTGGAGCCAAATTGTCGTGTAATTGTCAAGTATAGTAACGTTAGTAACATATGTGCCAGTAACATTATTGAATGTACCTATTTAACAATTCTAAGAAATATTTGAGTGTCTTATATTTTATCTAGAAAGCCTATATTTCATCTCGAAAGCTGTGAAATACACTAATTACTGAAGAATCCTAATTTCAAAAAAAAGGTAAAAGGTTTGAATTAGGTCATAATCCATAATATAGTATAGGAAAATGTAATCAATTACAGTCTTTTAAACGATTTTGTCGAAAATGCAAGGAATATAAAATTTGCTCTTTGGAAAACAAACTTTCTTCTTATTTCCAAATTTGTTCGACAACGTCATAATATTCAAAGGTATATTAGATATTTTGCATAAAACACTCATTAAGGGGAGGGTAAGGTTTTAAAAACTAAATAAGGCATATTTTCATGATTTTTTTTTTTTTTGGAGATATGAATAATGCTGGTTTATTTATTTCATATACATGTTATAGCATAACATCTGAAATATCTTTGAAAAAATAATCAATTACAAATATCAATAAATAAGTCCGTGACAGCGAATCTCCGGAGGTGCCTCGAAAAAAAGTTGTGTTGCGGTGAACATCATATAACTCGGTACCGGATCATCCGAGACAAAAAAATCGAAATGCGTTTAAAAGGCGATATGTTTCCCCAGGGAGTCAGGAAGAGTTTTTTTTTCGACTTTTTTATTTTTGGCAGCATTGTGAAGAGAAAAACGCAATTTTTACTAGAAATTTCGGTTAATTTGTTATTGTAAACTGGAAAAAAATAGCAAAAAAAAAAACTCGAGCTGATTACCTGTTGATTTATGTGTAGAAACAGTGTACAAAATTTCAAAGGAATCGGTGAAGCAGATTTTGAGTTATGATGTTCACGAACTTCAAAAATGTTGTTTGCGAGAAAATGGATTTAAAGTTTTTTATACTTAAAAGTCCAAAACTAAGCATCAATAAAATGATATAATTTTTTATACTTACGCGGGCAATTATAGTAAGTAATTGTTTTGTATAAGATTTGTAAGTATAAAATTAAAGTAAATTTTATACTTACCAGGTAGGCGCGTCGCGCAGCTACCAGGCAGGTATAAAAATCGAGCATGAGTGCCGATCGCTTGAAACGCTGTATCTTAATTAGTTTTGCTCGGATTTACTTGAAATTTTGACACAACACGCTCGACGTGTTGTACATTCAGAAAAAATAAAAAATAAAACCTTACCCCTCCCTTAATAAAATGAACAAAATTCTATGTTTAATTCTATGTTTTTATTATATTGGGGTATATTCCTATTTAAATTTTTAACCCTGCATTTTCAAAGGCCTCTTTAGGTTCGCAAGTCCTGGATACAATACTTACTGTGCTTATTGAATAAGACAGCTCTGATAAAAGTATCAAGAAAAACTAATATGTAATATAAACTTTTTCTATACAGGTAATTATATTTAAATTATCAACGACATGGCCGTTTACTTATGGTGTTGCATACGTCGAAGGTTCCAAGAACTTTATACACGGCAATAAAGAGTTATTTTTTTCTTGATAAAAGGAGATAATAAAATTGATCGTTTTCGCCTCTTCCGTGTATCACATATACATCAAAAGACGTTAACCTACAGCAACAAATAATAGGGAGAACTCTTTCTATAAATTTATAAAGAGCACAGGCAAGCAATGATGCCTGTCTGTTTCATTACTAAAGGTTTTTCTTTATAATAACTCTTGTACATTATAATATATACCTATACATTTATATATACACAGGCAGAGTATTTCAAGCTACTAGGGTTATTTAAACAATTTCAGGTCGGATAGTGAACCTTATGTTTCACTCTTAACCCCTTATCGCATACAAAGCCATATAAGGATTCTAAGTTTTACTATTCTTTTTTTCAATATATTAAAATTCTTTTTTTGAAACTAATGTTAAATTCTAACTTTATACTCCTTCGAATAACGGAGCGTAATTTTTGTTGTCTTTGGTAAGTGCGGGTTTTCAAATTATTTGAAGTTATGTTCAGAGTGTCCGACCGTTACAGTGAAATTAATTGGTGCTAATTTTATTTGTGAAAACTAAACAATAAAACGGTAAGTACTAAAATCAAAAATTTTCAAAACACATTCTTTATAATATATTCAAGAACATGGAATAGTTGTGATTCGTGTGTGTTTTCTTGTTTTCTTCGATTTTTGGGGCTTGTTTTGAAGTTGCCATATTTGGTTTCGTATGCGTTTAATCCAAATTATTATTGGGCATATATGGCTTCATATCGCTTTTATGGTACATCCCAGCATGTCAATTCTATTGCTGGTTATGGCTTCGAGAGTGACGATGATTCCCCAGTACTCCCATCAGCCGAGGCAGTCCATCAACTTCGGTGGCCAGAAAACGTACTGCAACAAGCCGAAAAGGTACTCCATCTAGCTTGCCCGGCTCGCCTATACTCATTAAAAAAGCACAAAAAACTCCAGCTAGGCCATCAAGACCTCCCTTTGAAGTCTGTGCGATCAGTTAAGGTGACCATTTCCCCGAATGGACAAAACTAAATTGACAATTATGTCAAAACTGCTTAAAATTCCGTTTATTCGCCAAATGTGGAAATTGTCAAGTTTATTTATGTTACAGTGGCAAATAAAATTGCATACAAATTTTCATAAAATATAATTGTATTTTTTATTTAACACATACGAATTCGTATATCGATTATAATTATAATACTAGAATGCATACGAAGCCATATATGGCTTCGTTAAGTAATTTCTAAACAATAAGACTTAATTTTTTTTTCTTAATTTAACTACTAAAATAAAAGAAGTGAAAGACATTTTCAGTAGAAAAAATTTTTTTCTTCACCTCCTTCATAATTCATGCAATAAGGGGTTAAAAGTATTTTTCACTTTTACTTGACATTTTAGTGTGTATAAAAAGTGGCTTACAGCGTGAAACCTATTTGGGATACAGTCCACTAATAATATTTAGATTGCGTTAAAATTAGAAGTACAGTTGAATCTTTTTTTATGCGGTGGGTAGGGAGCGCACAAAAAATATATTCAAAAATATCACAAATAGCTATAAAAAGTTCAGTTCGGTCCAGATTGTAAAAAAAAAACTTTTTTATACAGTGTATCGGGACAGCATAAAAAAAGTTTCATCGGAAATACCTAACTCAAAACTCTTTAAACCTCACAATTTCCTGAGAAGTTGCTATTCTAAACAAGATAAAGCATTAATTTACACATGGGAACATTTATTTAAATTTTATAATATTATGAAAATTGTGAAAAATACATCTCTAAAAAAACTAAATGATACAACAATTTATATTCTTATGCAATGTACTTATTAAATGCTTAAAAACCATTAAACAGTAAACCTACTATCAAAGAAAGTTACTATAGTTAACGTTTAAGTTTCCTACTTTCTCTTGATTTTGATTCACATTATGCCTTTTAATGGCAATTTTTTTTTGAAAACCGCATAAAAATATTGCACAAAAAAGGACCGCATCAAAAAGGTTCAGCTGTATGTTAAGGTTTGGATTATTTAAAAAAAAATACAAAGTCCTTGAAAGTTAAGTATATAAAAACAAAAAACAACCAACATCAAGTTCGTTGTGATTACGAATATTTTAATTATGTCCACAGTAGCAGGAAGCACCATGTATATAGAGTATTATTATCATTATTATTATACTTTTTTGTTCCTAAGACTCACTCTCTGTTCCATTTTTAATATCTTTTTTTTTTATCCTTTGTTGCTATAGTTTTAACTTTTCTGTTACATGTACATATTATATTTATAACAGAAACCATATTCTCTCAAACCATATTCAGCAACGAGTAGCTAACGTGTTTGAGCTGTACTAGTTTCCAAACGATCGTATGCAACAATAAATATAATACGGGCTTAAAACTCAACTTGACTCATTTTGCTAATTATAAGAAGTCATTTACGACTTTATGTAGAACTATAACTGCTGGGTGGGTATAGATTGTGAAACTTGTAGGTTATATTTAGTTGGAATTTGAAAATTAACTTTTATAGCCTATAGAAAGTTTGTATAGTTACACATAATTGTATTCAGATAGGTACAATTTAATTCGAAGTCTATTTAAAGTTTATAAAACAATTTCTTTTTGATCTAATAAATTTTAGATAATCTTACCGTGCTGCATATACTCGGTGAAATGTCTAGGAAAATATTATTAAGTAAGGTTAGGAATTAAAAGTAAGTTAACCATGGATATTGTTGAAGCAAGTTGCAACATTTTTAATTTTTAATTCGGGTTACAGTTTTATACAAATTTTCAAAAATAGAGGGAAAATTACGGAATATACTCAATCATATACGTAATAATTTAGAGTGTTGTTCAAATTTTGTGTTATTCTGGTTTTGATTTGTAGAACTAACTTTCCCGAATACCCAACGTTCTTTAGAAGTAGAAATAAAAATCAAAAAGTTCGGTTAACAAATTTATTCAAAAATACACTGCCAATGGGGTGTGGCACACAGCTTCCCTGTACTCGTAAAAGATTTTAAAACAGTATTCTACCAAATATATATACGGTGAAATAGTATTTTCGCCTTAAAGTCCATAAAAAATTGTTGTAAATTAAAATACCTAAAGAATAAATTATAAAATAATAGCAAAAAAATTTAGAAACTAATCCTCAAAATACTTTAAAAATTTGAGCGAAGTGGGACTAGCAGTAAATAAGATATTGACATTTAATGGGATTTCATGGTAGCGCCGTAGATACTATTACTCTGAATGCAATGAAATTTGTAGGGGATCATCTAGGAACCAGACAGCATAATTTCTGACAATTTCATAAAAAAGAATTGAATAGTTCAGAAATTATGCCGTTTGGTGCAATTTGGTATATTAATGGAATGACATGGTAGCGGTGTAGCTACCGTTACTCCGATTTCGATTAAATTCATAGGGGACCATCTAGGAACCAAACTGCATAATTTCTGACAATTTCATTAAAAACAATCGAACAGTTCTGAAGTTATGCCACTTAGTGCAAACTGGCGACAAACAAACGGACAGACAAACACCAAACCAAAATTATTCAGGAAGCTATACACGTATATGTATGTCACTGGTTAAATATATTTGGGTTCCATTCGAATCCGGGCTATACGCAATGTACTAATTGTAAGTACAGGGAGTCCCTACACTACAATTTTCCAGTTTAACAATAATAACGACTTAACAACGGGATCTAGTTGAACGGATAAACGATACTTTCATAAATCATTCTCTTAATGCTGACATATTTCCGTTAGATATACATTTTTGAAAATTGTGTTCATGGTAAAGGGAAAATTAAGTTAATAATTTTTTTTTTTTGCTTTCTCCATTATAAAGTATCTATAAACTTCTTAAGTTCACTAAAAATAGATTAACGCTATCTGCATTGCAACTTTTTGTCCAATGTTTAGCATGTACATCATCTTTATTATAAGGATGTATATAATGAAAGTTTTGTGCTATTCAAAGGAAAAATGGAATTTTGCCAGGTGAGAAAAAACACAAAAATCCTTTTGTGTTTTGTACTATAAAAGTTACGAGCTAATAAACGACAAATGTAAGATAAATAATAGTCTATATAATTATGCCTAATGAAGAAAAAAAAGCTATTTTTAACCCTTTTAAACAAACCATATTATTATGGTAAAATTTACTGCCAAGTGATAAGTACAATAGATAAGGTTACAAGAAAAGAAAAAGAAAAAAATCAAAGATCCCGACATTAAAAAAGTGAATCCTGTGAATTTACAAAAAATAAATTATACTACAAATGGCGACACCTGTACCAGTGAATATATACATAATTATGACAGCATTTTGAGCCGCCATATTGCAGGACGAGTTAACTCGTCTTAATCATTTATAAAGTTAAAAGACCATTTATTATTATTATTTGTTTCTTTTTCAGTAATGTACTTTTTTCCGACCATAAAAAATTAAATCAGAATTTTTTCAGAATTTTTTTTCACTCTTATCTACAAATATATCGCAACAGTGTAACGACAATTTCGATGTATAGACACAAATTTTGTAAAAATAAACAAAATTGATAGAGGATTTGATTGAAACTTGAAATATTATGAGATTGAATCGTGATTTATACAATAAAATGTTTCAATGTTCTATTTATTACAATCATGAATAATCGAGATCCTTTTCAATATCGGCCGTCGCGTTACTCCGTATTAATTTGTTTTGTTAGCTAAATTGAAATTTGTATGCATTGGATTAATCCTAGAAAAATAATATTTATGTAGATCCGGAAAATCGAATAAAAACGAAAATATGCTCTAACTATTCAGGGCAAGGTTTTTTTATGTTTCACTAAGCTTATTCGAATAAAAATTTACCCAATTGTATTTGAGAGTATGCTCCAATATATTTCAAATGTCAACAGAGAAATATTTTCGCTCTTTTTCCAGTAGAATATTTTTAAAATATTTGTATACAGTTGTGGCAAAATGTATGAGGATAAAACAGACAGTACAGAAAACACAGACTTTCATACTATTTTCTTATTTTTATACCACTGTCCAAAAAAGGTGGGTAATGTTTTTAGCCTTCCTTTGCCATTTACCTACCCCTCTGCCATATGCCTAAACGGCATATCTGATTTAATTGTGTGTGGTCTCGTTAGATTTTTTACGTTAGTCCAAGTGACATAGGCTAGGTGACGCGCAGTGGTCCTAAAAGCCACCGTTTCTGAGATATAATTATTACAAAAGTTGTAATCTTCATAATATGCCCACGTTTCCACGCCACCTGTGAGGTAGTGTACTTAGCGGGTTTTTTTAAAGGGTTTCCCCGGTAGGCCTATTCCACGGTCTATGGTGATCCTGTTTAATTGAAAACTATTGAATAATAAAAAATATTAGTATTAGGAATGATGAAAGCGGTATAGATTTAAGAAAAGTGAGGGAAATTATTCGTCAGATTCATAATCGTCTAATATTTCAGCTTCCTTTTCTTCTTGTTTTTCTTGTTCTTCTTCTTGTTCTTCTTGTCGGGTGCAAGTAAATTGCCTCAATAGCGATGCCTCACATGTCTCCTCGTTGGTATCATACGAATCCTCTTCTGTTGGTGATTCAACATTAGAGCCCGACTGGTCTTGGCAACTGGTACATGCAAGAGAACAAAACAATCCAACTTTTTTGCAGCCGTATTTTACATTACGTCTCTTTTTACAATTACAAAAAATTGTGTTGAGGAGTTTTTCTGGCGCAGGTGGGAGACCTTTTATAATAGTTGTATCTCAGAAACGGTGGCTCTTAGGAAAAAAAGTATTGAGAAATTTTTTGTAGATAATTATATGATCTACAATTTTTGTCCAACCTAATTTTATGATAAAACTTACCGTTTTGCTGAAAAACGCGAAAAACACGCTTTTGACACATTTGACCTTGAATAAAAAGTTTTCCACGTACAGGATCGATGAGGAATTTTCAACACTTATTTATAATGGTGTTCCGAACATTCGTACCTATTTTCAACCCTTCCCTAATTTTTGTATCTTTACTACTATTTTTAGAGCTAAATTGATCCGATTATCTAATCAGTGGTTATTATTGTGTAGAACAATATATTAAAATTTCAGACCGATTGGGTAAATGGTTTTTAAGTTATCGTGCACTTACGTTTCAAATTTCGATCTCCAATCAATAACCGTTATGATGTTAGCTAGCTATAATTGTCTATAGCTTCTAAAGTATTTCGAATTTTTCTCTGAAATTTTCCGAGACCACAATTGAAATGAATATAATACTTTTCCAGTAGGATCCGGTCCGGGTTTTTTCCGATCCGTGGAAGCGTAATGTGGCTCTAAATCGAAATTGAAACTTTTGATCGAAAGCTTGAAACTATTATGATAACATGCATATAAATTAGATGTTATTTTATATAATGAGAAAGTGTGTCAGTTTTATTTACGACAACTGTACATGCAGTGAATAGTAAATTATAATAAATAGTTTTTATATTCCAGCTCTCAATAAAAAATATTTGAATGATACATATATACATATATATATATACAAATACAAATACATTTATGTATGTTTGTACGTATATCTAACAATAGATACATATTCGCACAATAGTTCATGTGAAAATAGCATGCTGAATTTAAATTAGTTTCTAGTGATCGACATTTTTATCATATCTACAGGATGTTTGATTTTAGATATTGTAGTTAGAAATAGCAGCGAAAAGGCCGAGTGTGCTTGAGCACACTGCTACTTGCGGACTGGTAGGTCGAAGGTACGCTTCCCGTGTCCGACTACACTCGTCAAGGTCATCTGTAATTTCCCTCTCCAACTCCAGATGAATGCCAGCGTAGTTCCTTTAAAGAAATCGATTGCCAGCACACACCTTCCAAATTCTAGAGCCTTCGTCCACTTGGTGGTCCTCCACTCACATCATAAATATATATTTAATGAAACGTATTGTGAAACATAGACAGAAAATACGAATTATGATGTAGGTGGTATTACTTAAGAGGGTGGCTCACCTCCCTCCCCTCTTCAGTGTTGATCAAACTGAATTTTGAATTCGAGAATATCATTTTTACGTTATTATAATTGTTTTAAGCTATTTTCCATGAACAAGTTCCTGAATTACTCAAATAGTATGATTATGTCAACACAGTCACCCTCTAGTTACTTACCCCTAAACTTAATATTATGAAATTGAGCAAAAACAGGTCAATTAGATTTTTTCACGTAGATTGGAAATCAGTAAACAAAATTTTAATATATTGTATTTCTTACCCCCTTTTCGCAAAATTAACCACTAAATTTTAACCCCTAACCACCCCTGTTGATGTAATTTAAACAAATTGCATATCAATAGATAGCTCTTTAAAAAAGAGTAATATCGCCAATTTAAACTTTTGCTCTATCTCTTACCGTTTCCGAAATATTTTGCAAATTAAATTTTTACCCCAATTTTTGAAGGGTGGTTTCACCCCTTCAAACCGTTTTACAGCCGCTAAGGAAAAATACGTGTCTCTTATTTTTCGATATTCTACAACATATCAAAGAATAAACAAAATCGGAGGGGTACACCCCCGTGATGCTCCTTGTTAGAGACGAGAAGTCTTAAAAGGGACGCTAAATCACACTATTATTATTCTAATAAAATGTATTGGAACATATTGTACGCATGGGCGCCCACCCTTATGGGCAGAGAGGGCCATGCCCCCCCTAGCTAGCCAGGATTGGAAGAAAATTAAAAAAAGGAGTTCGAAGAGAGCAAAACGACGTTATTAATGGTGCTTTTTGTGGGCTATATAATTAGTATTTCAGAATCACGGCTCCCTTCTAGCCGACAGCTGTGCTTTATATGAGAAAAAGGAAAAAAAGGAATGAAGGGAATGAAGGAATGGGACAACCAAAGAAAAAGGTCGCCAGGCTAATTTTTTGGGGGAAAATGTACAATTTATGAAAAAAAAAATTTAAAAAAAAAGGTCGAAAAAAAATTTCCGAAATTTTCTCTGAAAGTTCACTTTTCACCCTTCAGGCCCCCGCTAGAATCGTATAGGCGCCCATAATTGTACGTAAAACAAGTAATAAAAAGATAGGGAAGTTTTCAAGTTTTTCTAATTGCCAGCGGAAGTGGTTATTGCTTTGAAGATAAATGTATGACATAATACTGACTGAATTTATTTTTAATCAGTTTATTAAGAATGGAAATTTCTTTGGCCCCTATTTTTTCTGTACTCTCTAAGTAAATATTTAAAACTTGGGAGGCTACTGGTCTGGAAAATTTTAATTTTCTTAATGCATTGTAAGCCAGTTTACTAACTCAAGACTAATTCTAGGAGTATCTTGTACTAATGTACTAATTGTAAGTCACAGGGCCGAATTTGCCTTTAAGAACTTCTTGGGTACTTTTCAGGGGAAGCATTATTTGGTACAGTAGGTAGACAGTATGTATGTATGTCATTTTTTGGGTAATAACTTATTTTCCAAAAAATTTGTTCTAAAAAATATATAAATCAATAGTGCAATTGCTGTCGAGAAATACAATTAAATTTGAACAGTACTCGGCCTTTATAAATATAAAATAAAAATAATAAATTTTTAAATAGATTAATTAAAGTAAAAAAAATGTTTTTTAAGAAAAAGCTTTTATTTAAAAATGGGCTTAAAAAAAATAAAATAACTTTTGAGTGAAGTTTGAAGCAATATGCAACATAATTTATAAAAGCTTGAGGCGTTATCATTAATTATTTATATTTTGGATGTTTTGAATATAAGTGTAGCTATTTTACTTTTCAGTAGTTACCAAACTTAATTAAACGTCTCAAGCTTTTAAAAATTATGTTGCATATTGCTTCAAACTTCACTCAAAAGTTATTTTATTTTTTTTAGCCCATTTTTAAATAAAAGCTTTTTCTTAAAAAACATTTTTTTTACTTTAATTTATTTTCTACTTTTTAGTCTGATCATAATTAATTTAAAAAAAAATTAAACAAGTAATTTTTTTACCTATATTTTAATCGGTTAATTTACCCTAATCACATAACTATGGAAACAGAAAATTGTAATATAAAATCAATGGACAATATTTGTCAATTCGAAATGTCAAAAAAATTGCATAGGACTAAAAATCAACAATTTTGGTTTGGGTCGATTTAGAGCAAAACTAATTATACAATATTGGATTGTCATCAAGTTTAGACAAGTATGCAAAATTTGAAACCTCTAGCTCAATTAGAAGTTGTCTAAATTTTGATTCCAAGATTTGATCTAAACCAACATACTAACATAGAAAGTTAAATAAAAGCTTTTAAAAATTCCTGTATTCCCGCTTGATTATTTTTTCATCAGTGATAGATTCAACGGGTTCCTCTGTGAGCAAATACCCGCTTTAGGTTTTTTTCAAATTTTCTCGTTGAATTTAATACGTTACCGATTATTTGTGTATTCTACGATTCTTCTTGTTATATAGTTCATTCAGTTACCCAGAAATCGTTTATTTACATTCTCTGACGTTTGAAATAGTTGTTTTTTTTTTTTTTTTTTACACTTAAACTGGACTTTTCTGTAAAAATCGTCCACGAATATTGAAAAATCTTACACCTACGTATTCGGAATATTTCTATGTACCTACATTGATCGATGCCATAAAAAGAGAAATTTACATTTTTACTAAATTTAATTTTTCATCATTGAACTGCTTGCTTGGTTGCTTGCTGTTGCAGATGGTGGTAGTGGGTTCCTTGAGAGTGTATAGCTACTTGCATACATTACATACATATATTATTATATTACAGTAGGTAGACAGTATGTATGTCATTTCAGTTTTTCCACAAGTTGAATACGATGAATGAATAAATCGAACTATATTTGCCATGTTCGTTTGGTTCAGTGTATGTATTTTTTTTGCGTTCGAACTGAAATCAATATTATAAGTGCTTCAGTCAGCCAAGAATAAAATATGTGTTGATATATAGAAAAAATATCATAGTGTGACATGTCAGAATAAATGTGATCTCATGGTAAAATAAAAATTTCTATTTTTTTTTGCTATAATATATATTATAAAGTGTGATGATATATGCACATATCTGCATATATATAACAACCAGGAATATTGTGATTAGAGAGAGATTTTTAAATTATTTTTTAGTCTTTAGTGATTTGAAGAGGTTATTGCTTAATGATTTACCTGTTACTTGATCAGATTTATTACATGAAATAATAATAACTATATACGTAGACTAACAGTTATTTTCGATATATATGCGAAAGAGAGGTATTCTAGTAGGCTTAAATTGGGGCACGAGTCTAAGATGCGCTTACCCCCACTCGTCTGACGGCTCGTGGGGGTATACAGCGCACTCGATCTCGTTGTGTGTGCGCCAGTCCCTTTAGCGAGTGCTCCAGTTTAAGCCTATTGGATACCCCACTTTACGCATACCTATCGAACATAATTTTTTATAACGACGGTTTCTAAAGTTTAATAGAGAGAAAAAATTTAATTATTTTTAAGTAATTTTAGAAAATAGTAGGGTTAATTAACTTCCCATAGGAAGTTACTGTAATGGGTCCGATTTTACGAATCGCTAATTTTGACATATCTCCACGTTTCAAGGTCACTAGAATCCGAATCCACTTTATTAGCGTGATGTCTGTGCGTTCGTTCGTGAATTTTTTTTCGTCTCGCATATCTCGAGAACAAATGATGATATCAACTCCGGACTAATTTCATTAGATGCGTAATCAAAAAGTAAAGACCGGATAAAGTTTTCAGCAAATTCGGATTAGCGGTTTGGTTTTTGTGGTAAAAAAACATAATTAATTTTATTAAGATAACATAGATTATATGGATTTTTTACCATAACATTATTATATAATGGCCTAAGAACGTTCCTTGATGTTAAAAACGTCAGTATATTATTATAAAATTAAAAAAGAAAAAACGAAATAAAAAACTGTTTTTGAAATATATTTTGTCTCGCATATCTTGAGAACAAATGATGTTATCATTTGTTTGATAAGGGTGGAGCCCCCACCCTTAGGTACAGAAGGCGAAGCCCCCGGTATGGTGCAAGGGACAAAGCCTCTATCGGGGGCCCAGGGGAGAAGTTGCCCGAAATGGAAAAACAATCATTTATGTACAGTAGTCTCTAGTATTTAAGGACACCCAATGGAAAGCTGACAGTGTGGATGGACCTGTCCCCCAAATTTTTTTATTTTATAATGTTATATGAAACAATTTTTTTTATTAATTTGTAGATCGTTTTTATTTTTTTATTAATTTGTCGATCGTTTCCATGTTTAATTTGAATATGATTATCATTGACAAATGAATATCATTATTTTCTCGCATAGTTTTAGCTACTTTCACGCACAGTTGTACTTTCGCGCACAGTTACTATCGTTTGTTTTACAATGATATGAAAACTGCTCTTTACGCCCACTACACAACGCTCGAATATTGAACTTTAGAAGCGGGTGTTCTAAAAATTACTTTTTAGTATTCCGTACCAAAATTGACGAAATTAAACACTTATGAAATCACTTTGGTGTTCGTGAGTCTGTCACAGGCGATTTTCTTAGAAACTATTTGACAAGAAAATTTGAAAGTTAGCACAAAGATAGTGTCTGGTGGCTCAATTATGTTTCGATTCTCTAGCTTAATTTTAGGAGATAACCTGGAAAGTTTAAAAAAATTTTCTCCAAAAGGATTGAGTGGAGCAGCGTTTCTAAATCCTTTAGTAACGGTCCGGTAAAATCTCGGATAATATTGGGTCCGGTCACATGGAAGATGACATACGACGACTATCAGTTTTCTTAATTATAGATATATTCAATGTGAAATGTCGTTTCTCAACTACTATGCCTACCATGTAATTTAGCTAAATATCGACACTTTTTTAAGCACGAGGGAAATGTTTAAAAGCAATTCTTTTATTTAAAATAGAGTTCTGGTAGCTTGGAATCACTTCCGTTGTCAATGTAAAAAAATTATAGGGCGTGTAATTTAGATAAATATCGACACTTTCTTAAGCTTTAAAGAAATGTTTAAAAGCAATTCTTTAATTTGAAACATAGTTCTTGTAGCCTCAAATCATTTCACCTTTAATTGAAAAAAATATTAGGTCGTGTAATATGAAATGTCGTTTTCGGACCACTTAATATGCCATGTAATTCAGATAAGTATCAACATTTTCTTAAACACTAGGGAAATGTTCAAAACCAAGTCTTTAATTTGAAATATAGTTCTTGTAGCCAACAGTCAATTCCACCTTTAACCCCTTTAGCGGCTATCCCGAGCACAGCTCGTCATATGAATTATACAACTTGAATGACTCTCCCGACTTGAACTCGCCTCGTGTTGGTAACTGTAAGATGCTGTCATCTGCTCTCGTAAAAGCATTACTAAAGCAAAAAATATCGAATGGGTTGGCCATATAATTATGCAATTAAATTAAGTATTTTCAAAGATCATTTTATTTGGTTAGTTTTACATGAGCCGCTAAAGGGGTTAATTGAAAAAATATTAGGTTGTGTAATATGAAATGTCGTT
Source organism: Brachynemurus nebulosus (assembly GCA_035578155.1). Taxonomy (NCBI): domain Eukaryota; kingdom Metazoa; phylum Arthropoda; class Insecta; order Neuroptera; family Myrmeleontidae; genus Brachynemurus; species Brachynemurus nebulosus. The sequence goes on from JAPWDM010000006.1 coordinate 34,151,526, forward strand.
TTGTATGTACTGTGTCGTTTTAGTTTACCATATAATTTAGATAAATTTCGACACGTTCTTAAGCAATAGGGAAATTTTTAAAAATAACTCTTTGATTTGTAAAATTAGTTCCTGCCGCCTAAATAGGCGGGGATAAAGATACGACCGGTTTTGAAATAAAGAATTATAGTTTATTTCAGGAATACAATTTATTCGTCAGGAAAATTTCTTTATCCACGCTCATATGCTATTACCTAAAATCCACAATAACAACTGATAGTATGCAACATTATTTTTGCAAGTATATCTTGCACCTGATGACTTGGTTGGGTTTAACTGGAATCTTATTCAACTACTGACCGGAAAGAAGTTAGCGACGAAAGTTGAAAAATCTTTTTGTTTTTTATATGGTTAAATTGCTCATAAATTGCTCCTTTGAAATCAGTAATTGCTCCACCATTATTTAATTAGTTACTTATAAAGAAAAAAATTTGTTTTCCGTTATTTAAGTTATCAAAATCTCCCAAAATAATACTTTTTTATATAATTTCTTTACGTCAATAAATTGCTCCCAGTTTGCTCTATTTAATTTAAAAGCTAAATCTTAATTTTTTTGAATAATTATTAAAATATTTTGTTTTTTTATAATATTATTTAACTTGTCAAAATTCAATTATCCTTAAATATATGCAAACGACTTAAAAGTATAGTGGATTGCTTAAATACGTTTTAATAATACATAACCTAATTCATAAAATTTTTTGTTTTAATATATTTTAATTATTATTTAGAGAAATTAATAACTAACTTTTAAATTAGGTGGAGTAAATTCAGAGCAAATTTTTGATATAAAGTAATTGTATAAAAATGCATTATTTGACAAGATTTTGATAATAGAAATAGTCAAACAAAAAAGTTTTTTTGTTTGTATATAACTAATTAAGTAATTAAGTTCCAGGTGGAGCAATTACTGATTCCAAAGGAGCAATTTGGGAGCAATTTAGCCATATAAAAAACAGAACGATTTTCCAACTTTCGGCGCCAATTTCTTTCCGGTCAATTACTGTTAGTAAAAAACAAAACTTGGCAAATTTAAGCTAATTTCTTCATAATTTTTTGTAAAGCGAGTTGAGGCATATTTAAAAAAAAAAATTCAATTATCTCCACCATTTAGTCAAGTAATCCTTTAAATAGCAGACACAAAACAGATAAAAATAAACATACATGGTTATGAAAATCACGTAGGTAATAATAAATTTATATTTAAATAAACATTCAAAAAACCATTAAAAAAATGCTGAAAATTCCCAACTGATAAAAATTATTTGCTATTAAAAAAATTAATTCCAATTCAACATTTTTTTTTTATTGTTTAAACTGTACAAAATTTATTTATTTATTTTATATAAAAAATATGAGGCAACAAAACGGTTTTTTAATTTGCGTTAATTAATCAGAAATTAATCTCTCATAAAAATTTTTGTAATTCCTATACATTTTTGACATTTTAAAATATAAATTGCTGAAAATTAATCCACTTGTTTGTTACGTGACATGCACAGGGGTGGTGGGGGCTAATACGAGTGTAAAATAAAAAAAAACTGATATTTTATCAATATCTAGTAATTATTTTATCATAAATATATCGTATACATATGTGACATGTATAAATAAGCAATTATAGACAATAAATTTGGTTTTGCAGTATTAGATTAAATACCCAGTGTGTCCTTAATAATGAAACGTGTGAAAAAATTTTGCGAAATTACAAAAACTGAAAGTTATAAGTTATTTACAAAAAAAATTCAGCGTCTTTCTTAGTAGCGATGAGCTGAATTAGATACCAGGACCATAACCCAGCCAGTCCAATACTAAGATCATAAGAGATGGTTGCAAGATCAATACCATGATTTAAACGAACAAAGTCGAGAAAAAAGCAAAACCCTTGCTAAACTATAGAACACCCCAAAGATTTTTTCCTTTGAAGTAAAATTTCTTAAATATCTTTATTACAAATACAAATTTCAAAATGCAAAAGCGTGAGCAAAATCAGTTTTGTTTCTACAACATTTTCAAACGGAACGAAGTTCAAAATTATATTTCGAAATTTTGGCCCCAATTCCTTCTAGGATGGAAAGTTTATATTTCATGTCACCCCCGTCCACTGTGACTCCATTTTCGAAAAAATCGATTGGCGATTGAAATCATGCTACGGCTCCTGACTTAGGAAAAAAATTTTACTCTCTTAAAATGATTGAAACCTTTTGTAGGGTGAATGCGGGAGAGATACCGCACATTTTGAAAACACTTGATAATTCTTAAAGTATGGGTTTAATTGATTTGAAATTTAGTACGCAATAAATGTGAACATTGTTCTTTAAAATTATTTATAAATAATTGTAAATTTTAAGTCATAAAGGATTCATAATTAACATTTTTTAGTGCCTCCAAAGCGGCGTCTCTCCCACACCTAAGGGAGAGATGTCGCATCAAAGAAGGTGAGACGCCGCATAGTTCATATTAAAAATTTTGCATTTTACACACATCTCCATATATGATGCCTGCCATATTTAACCATTTTTGGCACTTTATACATCTTAACCAGTCAACTTTTTTTTGTTTCTGAGTACCTTTCAAAACATTCAATACACAGGCAGTCATCATTATTTTCGTTATCTTCACTAATATGATGGCTCTTCCTGATCCATTAATGGATCTTTTATATTTACGTGGCATAATTTACAGTCCAAAAAAAAAAAATTGAATAATTAAGGTATATAAGTCCATGTTTTTAATATGTAATATGATGCGGCATCTATACCAACTTTAAAAGCGGCATCTCTCCTTTTTGTTGGGATAGATACCGCATGTTGCTATAGTAAGCATAGTGCGTAATTCCAATCTAAAATTTTGTACAGTACTTTTAAAATATACCTAAATTAATAACAAAACTCATTTTCATTAAAACAATGAAATATACATTTTTAAATTCTAATGAATTAAATGCTTGATAAAATATTACGTCAAAAAACTTACTTTTCAATAATAAAAAGTTGGATAATTACTAAACTGATGGACTAGTCATAAATATTACCATATACAGCTTAAATAAGTAACTTATTTTAAACATATAATCCATTAATAGCGCTATCTATCAATCAACGGACGAACTATGACTACTGCGGCATCTGCCCCAACACAGCATCTTTCCCGCACTTACCCTAATAACTTTTATCTAAATTTCATCGATTTTCATAAGCAAGTTTTTCTAAAAAGTTAGAAATAGTGATAATTCCAGAATTGAACAAAATGAGTCAAAATTTTACTCCATCAATGCTCCGTATATAGAATTACTCTGAGCCTAATTTTACTTCTCTAGTCCCAGTGGATCTGGAGATATTCATTAATTTAAACGACAGCATATGTATATACGTGCAAAATGTTCAGATAAAACTTTTCAGATTCCTTAGGCTCCAAAACGTCAAGATTCGGTAAAAACTGTACCTATATATACTCAAATTGGTCTGATTATCATACCTCGTTATAGTGCCTGTATGGGCTGAGAAGTGAAAAAAATGGTATTCAGTTTACTCCAAAGCCATTTATCATTGACATAGCCTAATTTTATTCTAACCAGTCATGACTCCAGCACCGGCAAGTGGTCGGTTACGAAAATTAATGTGTTCTTTAACTTCGAACATTTAACAATTTGTCCAGTCAAGTAAGGCCTGAAATTGCAATTTTTCAACGTCGGTCAAACTTGGATCAAATATTCCTAGGCATACTGGATTTGACTAGGGATAGTTTTCAGTGGGTTGCGAACCCAGTGTCAGGGTGAAAAAGGGGTGAAATTGCTCCAAAAGCCATTTTTTCACATTCTTCGCGTAAACTATTATAGGTATAGAGAAACATTTCAAATAAATGTTGTAGAGAATATTAAGGTCTACAACTTTTGTACGAAATATTTTTTTGCATCTATTGCTTTTTTCGCGAAAAATTTTGTTTATTTAGACAATGGGCAGAACTCTATGGGGAGCTGCCCCCTAGCGCCCAAGGTTGAGACCGGTGCCGGTCGATAGGTCAAGTAGTCCAACTTTATCAATGGGCACGTTCATAGAGAACCTGGCCTTCAAAAGTTATAGGGAGGCAAATGTACAAAAAGTCTGCACGTGGTCATAGCCAAACGGGATACTCTGTATAGGTACAAATGGGTTATGAGACATGTCGTGTGCCGGCCTATCACTGTATAAAACCACTTTCCTGGCAAGTGGCCTAATCTCGTTTTTTTACGTGGCGTATGGCCGAAGACGTACCGAACGGCTTCAAACCTGTACATTGCGAGTATCCGAAGAGAAGTTTGAGAGTCCTACCGATGGCGATTTCTGGCAGATCCCTTCGTAGATTGCCGAGATAAGGTAGCCCGAAGTGCACCCTCCCGAAGGGGATTCTAATGCCCGCTGCAGGTCAACACACATCGTTTCCTTAAGAAATGGCCACGTGGAGTATGCAAAACCTGCTGCACGTCAGAACTTTTGAATGCCAGATTCTTTATACCTAAGATGGGTATATTTATGACCTACTAGGAAGTGGCTTTCAGAAAATACATGTGGTTCAAATGTCTCACTGTCCCAAGGGCGCTGGAGGGCAATTTTGCGCATTGTCCTTTATGAAAAAAAATTTTAATTTCAAATATTTTAAACTTTAAACTGATTTTTCGCGTAGACTGTAAAAGATCAAAAAAAAATGTTTCCTACAAAAGTTGTAGCTCTTAACGTTCTCTACAACTTTTATTTGAAACATTTACCTATATCTATAATAGTTTACGCGAAAACTGTGAAAAAATGGCTTCTGGAGCAATTTCACTGCTTTTTCACACTGACGCTGCGTTCGCAACCCCCTTAAAACTATCTCTAGTCAAATCTAGTATGCCTAGGAATATTTGAGCCAGGTTGAAAAATTGCCAATTCAGGACTTACTTGACTGGACTAAATTCAAACTTTATTGGAATAAAAAGATTTTCATTCGTGATGATAAATCTTATAACAGTACAAGTTTTTCTACGTCACTTTTTTGTTTTCCTAAAAAATGCTAAATAGTATAATTATTAATATAATAAATAGCTATTCAAACTTTTAACACTGTACTATACAATTGATATCAAATTCTCACGTTATACTTTATACATATTCTGGTAGAATGTAATTGATTTATTGTTATTAATAATGCAAGCTGTGTAATTAACTTCAATTTATTCACTTGACCACACACACGTACCAGCTTCATGTTTTCATTTGATTCATTCACAATACGCTGTACTCATTCATGCACGCGAGTATACATACATTATTTTTACATAGAGAATTGTTGTATGAAACACATACAATAGGTAAAGTTTGACTAGAATAAGTTTGCTTGCAAGTGGCGCAAATGAACCGAAACACAAAATTTCGCTTGTATACTACAGTCACACAAGTAAAATTAAATAATTCTATAATGGTGTCTACACAATCAATGAAATACGGAATAACTATGCCATCTAATGACGTTGTGTGGAACTTTAACGTAACTGCTCATAGATATAAATATGTAGGTACTTTTGTACGTCAAAATTCGTGATTTTTTTCATTTTAGTGACAAAAAAATTCATAACGAACGTTATTTTTTAATGAATTTTGATGTACAGAAATACCTAAATACATATACCTAAGGGCAATTACGTTAAAGTTCCATTCAACGTCACTAGATGGCATACTTCTTATTCGTTATTTCTTATTCCTTATTTCATTGATTGTGTATGACCCATAAGAACCATATTTAATTTTATTGATTTACATACTAGTTTACTCAACCACGCGTTACTGTGGCTCAGTAGTTATAATTGAATGAATTAATTTTTTCTTATCATTTTGATACAATCGAATTAATATTTACTAATATAGCTGAAAATAGTTGAGCCAATTTTAAATCATATGGGATTGAGAATAGGCGTGGCCCAAGTAAGCACTTATTAAATTTAGTGAGTACTTAGTAAATTTTCTATAGTCAAAGCATTACTTACTCTACTTACGCTTAGTATATTTATTAAGTATTTACTTCGGCCAAACATGCCCAATAATTTGATAGTGATAAGTTAAATATCGGAATGTTGAAATTAGGTACAAACCAATATATACTTTTCCAATATACCTATATTTTATTCATATCATCTTTAACTATAGTTTGTAATTAATGACTTCTTTACAAAATATAATAAATAAATTAATAAGATATAAAAATTAAATTTCATAAATGAGGTAGATAACATTTATTTCGAACTACTGTTTCCATTAATTTATATTATTAAAATTGAAAATTATCTAAGTATCCACTAATTTGTGCACAATATTTTTGGTTAACCTGTCTTTTGCTAACACGAATAGATTCGATGGCTTTCCCACACGTGAGCAAGTGACATATAGTTGCCCATGGGAGAAACACGTCGGAGTTTATCCCAGACATATGTACATCGTGACATGAGATTTTTATATATATAAAATTAGCATTTATCTGCGGCTTCACATGTGTGGTGTTTGAAATTATTACATCATGTTAGTACGTACTCTGTTTCCCAAGCTATCCCTGTGCAAAGTCTTAAGTCACTGGTTAAGCTGTCGAAGCGTGAAAACAAGACAAACAGCGAACAAGCTCACTTTCACATTTATAATGTTAATGAGGATTAAATCATAGCAATGTTTTGCTATGATAATTTTTTAGGCTTCCGAACAAAAATTTCGAAACCTTTAAAGTTTCGTCAAAATTGTCTGCTTGTTGATTTGTTTATACATCAGTCACACATCACACTCCTATAATTCGTACATTTTTCGACCTATTAAATCTTACCTGAACGTACGTGCCACAGGTAGAAATCTCAGTTAATTTGCAACAAAATTTTTCTTTCTTAAATTTTTAAAGCATTTGCTTTCTCGTATATTTGAAAGTGAGGACAAAAATTTATTTTTTACATCCCACATAATGTAGGATATCGTTAGAATGAGCTCGAAAAATCAAGCTTTTACAATTTTTTATTTTTTTTATTTTTATGTTCCGTTTGGAAATATTGACATCCAAATGACAAACAGCCAAATTTTTTGTCCCCTAATTAATAATTTCTAAACTGCTGATGTAAAAACGGTCAGCTGAAATTATTTTGATTAAGTTGCGTTGGTAACTTTCGGAAATATAGGCTAATAAATTTTCGAAAATTCAGAAAGTGTTTTAAGATAAGAAAAATAGTTCCCAGTAAATGAAATTTTGCACCGAGGTATATTTCGGTATTAAAACACATCCATCAAAAATTCGAATCCAAACGATTAAGGTAATTACCTCGGCATTCAACTTTTCGACAGAAAAGTTTCAAATTTTAATAAAGAAGAATGCTATATTTGATTGTCCTTGCAATTTGGGAAAGATTGATCGCTTCGGTTAAAATTCTACTCCACGTATTAGATCTCAAAATTCTGACTACGTACCCTTATTTTGTATTTAACGATATAATGACACGACAGAATTCAATAAAAACCTAGTGAAAGAAAGATTAAAAAATCCTGAATGTAAAGAAAAAATTGAATTATTTGTTCATCGTTTTGAATTGAAGATATCATCAGAGAAATTATAGCATTTTAATAAATACACCAATTCCAAGCAACTTAACCGAAGCAGTCTGGCAACGTTGTACATTAAATAACTGGTTTATTCGTATTTACTCGTATACAGTACATATGTAGGTCGGTACGAAAAAGGTGATATATACATTAAAAAGTGCTAAGACCTTTCTTGTAGAGAATCGAATTCTCTACAAAAAAGTCCGCGAGAGCACCTGTCTATCTTGTACAGGTGAATAAATACAGCGCTCCAAACGCATATGCATACCACTTAATATGTTTGTTGGGTAAATCACAATGATGCCAAAGCATTTAAGTATCATTAAAAACTTCGATAGTATAAGTGCGTATACACAGACTGCTTGAAAGTATAAATATATATATATATATATATATATATATATATATATATATATATATATATATATACTGTGTGAGTTTTTCGAGAGTTGCCATTTTTATTACAGCCAAACTGTTGATTTAATCGAAAAATTGTTCAAATAAGAGTTGTAGATATTGACGGGGGCAACCGATTGCTGTAGTCAGGAGCTTTATAGCTCTTATTGTTTTGGAGCTGTGATACAAACTTGTAGATTTTTAAATGGGACTATATATTAATTTTTCGATAAAACTGATCTAATGCATTAATTAACAACATAAATGAGCAAAAAAATTTTTTTTTCCCAAGTTTAATTTTTTAATTTTTCTTTAATTTATCAGTTAGGCGATAAAAATATGCATGTGTACTTGAGGCTACTTCAACCGATAGTGTTTTTCTTGCTTACATTTCCATTAAATCCAAGAAAAGAACCTTTTCCAGTACCACTTCTATCATAAAAATTTGGTCGTAATAGAAATGGCAACTCTCAAAAAACTCACATGGTATATATATATATATATATATATATATATATATATATATATATATATATATATATATACATATATATATATATATACATTCGTATGAAAAGTAGTAGTACTTTGATAGTACGTATCAACGTCTATCCATTAGCGTACAATAATAGCATAAAGTAATTTTGGTTTGCAATTTTTTCTACTAGCATGTGACAAAGATTTTTGTTTTTCGTATGTAACTCCAGAAATAATTCCACGTACTTTACTGAATGAGATCAGAAACATATTTTGAATTTTAAATTTCGTTTACGAAATACCGAAGTTCAAAATTTTTGTGTTTGAAACTTGTGTTCAAAACTTTAACCAGCCAAGCAGCCATAAGCTTATGATGAGCAACAAACAAGAAAAAAGGAATAACTCGAAACACAGTTATTCGAGTCAATGTACACCATACCATATAGGTAATTTGTACCGTGTATTTTCATTGACTCGTTATATTCTGTCATATGTATTTTATTAAGCAATAAAATTAATTCTAATTATGTAGGTATTATTTGGAGATATATGAACGTATAATATGTATGTGTACCTTTGTACCTACACATTGAAATATGTATTAAATTTATGCTTATTTGACACAAATTTATTTCGTTTTAACGATTACCACCCTCAAATACTTTATTACAGTCATAAATAAATAAATAATTATGTAATCATATGTTACATAAACATTTTGGATACCGTAAAATCGGCTAAACCCAGACACTTTTTTACAATTTTTCGGTTAATTTTATGTTTATATGAAAGAGTGTTTTTGTTTCATTATAAGTAAAACAAAAAAAAAATAAATAAATAAATAAATAACACTTACATAATGTAATAACATGCAAATTAATCTCTCTCATCGGTTAGGACAGTGTTTTATACCGTCTGGTGTCTTTGAACCTGTTAAAGACTTCAAAATATTTTGAATATTTTGTGGGAAGGGAGAGGGGTCAACGCATAGTATACCTCTCTATGAAGTAAACATACGATATGACACCAGGAAGAGGCATAAACCGCCATAGTGCAAGAAACAGATATGTCCGGGTCTAAACGGATATATATATATATATATATATATATATATATATATATATATATATATATATATATATATATATATATATATATATATATAGCGTGTATCTTTTTTATATGTATATATACATCGAATAGAACTTCAAACATCATTAAATGAAAAATGAAAAATGTAAACTTGTTTTCGAAAAAACTAGCATGCTTAGAAAAGGTATTTTATTTGAAAACAAATAAATGTCTTCGTTGTCTAAGAAAGGCCCACAACAAGGGTAGAAATAGTTACCTATAGAGAAAAATGTAAACTTGTTTTTGAAAAAGCTGACATAATTAGATAAGGTAGTATTTTATTTGAAAACAAATTAATGGAATCATCAGTGCCGAACCTATAGTTATTACGAGGGCGACAAACTTTGCTGTTGGCGCCCTCCACAAAAAAAAACGCCAAAATAAACATTATGGTATTTTTCAAATTTTTAAATTTTTCCCTGCAAAAACTAAGTGACGAGCAAAAAAAAAAAAACAAATTCACCGTTTTCGCGCCCCTTGCGTTTTTGGCGCCCCTAAGAACTTCCAGGGCGGCGCGTGCCCCCGCTGCCTCTCCTAGATCCGACCCTGGTCATTGTTGCCTAGGGAAGGCCCATCACAGGGGTAGAAATAGTTAACCATAAAGAAAAATAATTTGATAAAAAAAACGCCGTGAGCAGCGGGGCCCCATCACGGTAGTCGAATTTTCCCCTTCATCTTCGGTATTGAATGTCTACAAGCGAAATGTGATTGAAAGTCTACAACCGAATTGTCATTTTGTTGGTTTCAAAACTGGTGATGAGTGTTCGGCTGATCGAGGCTTTAAAAAAAGGTTTTAAGTATTTAAGGGCTGTATCTCAGTAAATTTCAATTTTGTGCCGAAAACAGGTAGCAGAAAAAAAGCCAACACAATTCGTACGAGGACATTCCTGCCCATGTTTATCCGCTAATTGCCTTTATGTTTTAGTTTTAAAAATTAAAAAAGGACCTTAAATAGTAAACTGGAAGGCCTTTATAAAGATATTTTTTCTTTCCAAAAAAATCCAAAATTTCTATTTTATAAATACTAAAAATCCAAAATTCCTAATTTATAAATAAACAGTGACTTTAATAACATTTTTAAATTACTTAATATGTATGTATTTCATTTGTCATAAAAGTAAGTTCACTTTTTTTTTAAATTATTTAAAATTACTATTCGCCTACTTGTATTTAGAATAAACATAATGCTTTTAAAACACATTTAACAATAGCATTCAATTCCGATGTAAAAATGGGAGAAGTGGGGGGAAAAGTGATCCGGACTCCCTACAAGGTACTAGCTGGATACTAACTGAATACACGTACAAAATTTCAGCCCTCTAGGTTTCCTTATGGAGTCTCTAGACGTGTTAGAAAACAAGCAAAAAAATTAAGGAAATATTGGCGTAAAAATCGTGGGGGTAAGGGTTAAAAGTTGAAACCTCCAAAAAACAGTGTCTGGCTATTAGCTTAACCTGTACAACAAATTTCAGCCCTCTAGGTTTATTTGGGGAGATTTTGACCCGAACGAAACTGTTAAAAAACAAGAAAAATCATGTTCTTTTGGGTATAAAAATGGTGGGGGTAGGGGTTAAAAGTCGAGACCCCCAAAAGGCACCCCCTTGATACTAACTCAATCCGAATACAAAATTTCAGCCCTCTAGGTTTATTCGGGTGACCTGTGCGAGTGGTACAAACTTCGAAAACGTCGAAAATGCATGAAATTGTAGCTTAAAAATGAGGGGGGTGGGGGTAAAATATTAAAACCTCCAAAAAGCACAACCTAGGTACGAACTTTATCAACACACCAAATTTCAACCCTCAACGTTAATTCTGGGGGGCTGGGGGCCTGTTAGATCCAGCGAAAATCGTTTTTCCCCCCTCTACTCCCACCATATCATCCTAGGAAGCTGAATTTTGGATATGTTGTAGATAATTGACCGAAACATTATTTAAAACCGGTTTGGAAAAGTTTTATTGCTTTTCCGCCCCCCACCACCCCCTTAAAGGTCGGGTCAGAAAAAAAATTTGCCCAAAATTTGACCCCACTTTGATAGTATGAGGTGCCTCGAAAATGAGCCCCATTTACCAAATTTCATCTCTTAACTTCCATAGGGGGGCCCTACACAAATTAAAAGGTGGCGGGAAAATATATATATATATATATATATATATATATATATATATATATATATATATATATATATATATATATATATATATATCAGAAATTTTTTTTTCTACATATTCGTGTTCTACGGGTCCGAAAACGGATAGCGCCCCTACTCTCGCCTCTCGCAGCTCTTATCGTATAGACTGTATAAGTCTAATTTTTCGGAGAAAATTCGACTAACAATTAATATAGTTAGAAAGTTTACTTTTGAAATAATAAAAGTTATGGTTGTCTACGTTAAATATTTAATTTCAGTAAATAATCCTATATTATTCAATTGGTCTCTATATTTCACCAAAATTTAAATTTTTTGAATATGGAAAAAGAAAATATTGAATCAAAACCATTCACACTTTATACTTTTTATTTCAAAATAGAAGAACTTCTGAAATTTCTTCTAAAGTTGACTGGACTGGATTCTTCTTTTGAAGTAAAATTATACACATGCTTTGATGGACACCACTGTCCAATTTCTTATCATCTGTTCATTCTTAATAAGAGTTTGAAAGAAGAAAAAAAAACGTATTCAACACCTGATCTATAAATATGATATATGTCCAATATCTACCTTCCTAAAATTTCAATATCCATCCATACTGAAAAAAGGTACCAACCTTCAGCAAAAAAATTCATTCATAAAGTTACAATGTAAATAAGCTCGCTCCATTTTCCTTTTCCTGTTTACTCGAATGACCTATGAATAAAATATAGACAATTTATGGAAAACCACACAGCAATTTAAGAGAATTTCCCTTTTATTAAATTATGCATCGCATACATTTTTCCCGTCCGTGTTCGTCGTACAATCGGTTGTAGATATTGAAATTATTTTTCTTTCTGTTTTTTGACAGTGAAAAAAAAAACTGTCAAACTAGCGCTCTGCTACCAGTGGTTATGCCGTAATATTATGTTTATCGATAATATATGCCGAAAGTTAAAAATTGTAAAAAAAATCAATGGAGAAAAAGATGAAAAGGAATAAAAATAGATGACAAAGAGTTAAACGATAACTTCTGTAAAAATATTTCTTGTGTTTACAAACATAAAATGAAAAATGAATTGGAAATAGAAGGTTGACTTCTACACAGGGCCGGCGCTGCTGCACGGACAAACTGGGTAATTGCCCGGGGCAGCAAAACTTTAGGGTGCCATTTTTATAAATTTTTAAAACTTAACTCAAAAATTCTTTAAGACATTTTTCAAGGAACGTTAGTTATTTTTAAAATTTCCAAGTTATCAAAAACTATTTACAAAATTTACCACACGAAACGTAATCTAATCTAACCGAACCGAAAACTAATTTAAACTAAATAAAATGAGATGTAACATAACCTAACCGGACAGGAAACCAAAACTATCCAAACAACGAAACCTGACTTAACATAGACCAACCGAAAACTAACCTAAATTAACCTAAATGAATCCTGACTTATCCTAACCTAACTGAAAACTTGCTTAATCTAACCTAAACAAACGTATGATAACCGAACCGAAAACTAACCTAAATGAAACCTAACCGAAAAATAACCTAAACTAACCAAAACTTATCTGAACGAAACCTACCCTGACCTAACTGAACCGAAAACAAACCAAAACTTATCTAAACAAAACGTAATCTCTCTCTTTTTAATTAAAAAAAAAATTAGCTAACCTAATAAAGATAAAACCTAACCTAAACTCACCTAACCGAAAAATAACCTAGACTAACCAAAACGTATCTAAACGAAACGTACTCTGATTTAATCGAACCGAAAACTAACCAAAACTTGCTATGTACCTCAGATCAGGAATAATACACTCTAAGAAATTCTCCAATAAAATCCTCGTTTTTGGTGTTAGGTTATATCACTTCAAAGTGATATAGCTAATGCTTTGTACTAGTTGTAAGACTGATAGTCTTATAGGCAATTATATAAGGATACTTAATTATAAAAATCACTCCTAGAGGTCGTTTATATAGACAGTTAGTCGGATGTACGTTATATTAAATCATTATAGGCACGGCCGGTCAGGGTCGGATCTAGGAGGAGGGGCAGCCGGGGCACGTTAGCCGGGCCAGGCTTTGGGGGCGCCAAATTTAGGTATATCACGTTTTTCTTTTGCTCGTCACTTGGTTTTTGGTTGGAAAAAAAAAGTTTAAAGGAAATATTTATTTTTCTACAGGAGTGCCATTTTTCAACGCAGCCCCGAGTGCCACTTCGGCTAGGTCCAGCCCTGATTATAAGACTTATTATCAATATAAGAAAAAAAAAATACAAGCTTTTCAAGTATTTAAATAATAATAAGATCTCAGGTTACTCTTTAAAATTCGGCTATTGAACAATGAATACAAGAGGCCTCCTTAAACAGAGACAAATTTCTATATTAATTACAATTGTAAATCAACTAAAGGTCAATAACTCATAAAATTTTTTTTTTGCTAAAAAAATTATTTTAGAAAACATAAAAAAAAGAACTGGATAACAAAAACACTTGAAAAGTTAATTAAATATAAATATTTACTGTGATGTAAATTTTTTTTTTCAGAATTCAATTTATTTCGAATTTTTTCGTGAAGAAAAAGGAGAAAAATTCCGGCCTGTGGTAAATAAACATTCCTCACATTCATTTCATATTTACCAAATAATGAAAAACTGATAACAATACAAGGATGAATATTGAGGGTGCTTCAGAAATAAAAAAATTTCGATCACAATAACAAACTTTTTGTGTTCGCAGAAAAATTATTTTAATATATTTATGTTTTCGTATACTCCTACAGTAGACTCTCGTTAATTCAAACCTTCGATAATTCGAAACTCTCTATAATTCAAAGGTATCACGAGTTCCCTTCCAAATCTCTTCGAACTAAAACAATCGATTTTTATACACTTGGTAATTCGAACGAAAAAATCATTGCTAGGTAACAAAACCACGCGTTAATTCGAACTCATTGGCGTCAAACACGCGACAATTCAAAGTTGCAGAGAGAAAGAGACAGACAGATTGTAAGTACATTTTGAGAAAAGTTCAAGTTCATTCATCGCAAATGCTTAAAAAATTAAAATTGTTACCTGCGATAATTCGAACCTCTCTATAATTCGTAATATTTTAAGATTCCCTCGAGTTTCGAATTAACGAGAGTCGACTGTACTTAGTTTAAAGTACAGTTTCTACTTCCCTATCGTATTTTAGGCAAACGTGAAACTATATCTACGGAGTAATTAGGACAGTTCGTTTATGTTCTTTGTTAATGTCGATGAGACTAGGGGTGATTTGGTAGGTACTCATACTCGCAGTGATATTCTGTATAGAATGCCACCTTTGGCGCAATAAAAGAGGAAACATGCCGACAAATTGCTATTCCTCTGGGGAATATGTCAAGTAACATTTAACTTTTTTTGCATTAATTAAGATTTAAATAAAATTTTATGTGAAATACCTACCTAATGATTTTTATTTTCTTAAAATTACACGAGAGGTTTGTATTTCTTCGAATGATAGCGAAGTTAAATTGCTCCTAGACAATAAATCTGAGTTGTAAAAGACACTAATTTATATTCAGAAAAAATATAAAATTCGAGTGTATTACGATAAGACAATTTAACGAATAAAATAAGTCAATATTTCGTTACTATGGATTTGAAAATAGGGTATAGTCATTATTTTTATCGAGTCAATCTACAATAAAACGATCAATGAAAAGTTTCCTACCATTTTTTCATTGTAAAAATCTGTCCTAACTTTTTCTCACGATAGAAATGAAAGAAACTATAATATTCTTATGGAAACTAAATACACATGAGTCAAATATAGTCACTCTAAAAAAAAAAAAATATTTATGGTAAAAATAATCTCGCCAACAGCATGAGAGTAATATCGATAACAGTTTTCGGTACTAACAATAAGTTCCGACTTATCTCTTTGTCATTAAATAAAATATTCTAAAAAAAAAGTTGCCTTTAAAATTACATGAAACTGTCTAACAATAAGCTTCTTTATAAAATCAGTACACACAAAAATACACAAATACAGCCTCAGCAAACATAATAATTTTAATTCCGTAGAAAAGTAAAAAAAAGTTTGCCAAGTGTGTGTCATACACGCATTAAGTTAGCGCTTCGTACCTTGGCACTTCAATCATTTTGAAAGGCTCTGTATATGTGATGTCTGCCAAAGTGCCAACACTCCACCAATATCATTCATAATAACAGCGATACAAAATCTTGTCGGAATGAACGGAAGTGGTTGTCGATCGCTTAGACCGGGCGCACATTGAGCTGTGTCACGCAGTAAACGCAGGACAGGGCAGGGCAGAGCAGAGCAGGGAAAGGCAGAAAAGCACCAGAAACAAACTATGTGTGGCCGGGCGCACATTGAGACGCAGTTAATGCAGGCAGGGCAGCGCAGTTTCTGTGACTTTTGTTGTAGAACGGGCCAATTGAAAGTCAGAGCAAAATGGAACAGCATTATTTTTCTTCAATTTCTTCAATTGTTTTCATTTTGGCAAAATAAAACCAACTAAAATTCGAGAACGTGTTACAATGTCGCACAGTTTCTGTGTCACATTCACGAATGCCACATCGGACCCATGCGTCGCAGTACTCCTCTGCTCTGCTCTGCCTTTCAATTCGTGCTATCCCGTTCTACAAGAAGATTGACAGAAACTGCGCTGTCCTGCGTGTGTTAAATGCGTCTCAGTGTGCGCTCGGCATTACTGTATGTTCTAAACTGTATTAGCGGCGCTCCTTCAAGTCGGAATTTCGTTCAAGTTACGAAATAAGTAAGTCACGAGATTTCTTTGCAAAAACAAACAGTACTAGCAAGAAAGAAATAGCCAAATGCGTATTGGTCCACCAAAATTATAAATGTAAGGAAAAAAGTTAGATGACTAATAATTTAATGAAGGAATAGGATATTAGGAGTTAAAGTCATCAAAATGAAAAAACAATTATTTGTTAGTTTTCTGCTACAGGTTTCGGGTTATTAACCCCATCTTCATGGCAGAAGATAAAAAATATTTTTGTTGTGTATTTACATTATTAAAAATAATAATTGTGTCAAAATTAAAATTGTTAAAAATTAAGTTATTTAAAAAGTTTTTTCCAAAAAGAAACAAATAAAAAATTAAAAAAAAATAAAAATAGATGGAGTGTCCATGGTAAGAAAGTGGAAAAAAATGTCGCCCAGTTTCTTACCATGGACACTCCATCTATTTTTATTATTTTTATTTGGTTCTTTTTGAAAAAAAAACTTTTTAAATAATTTTTAACAATTGTAATTTTGACACAATTATTATTTTTAATAATGTAAATACTAACACAACAAAAATATTTTTTATCTTCTGCCATGAAGATGGGGTTAATAACCCGAAACCGGTAGCAGAAAACTAACAAATAATTTTTTTTTTCATTTTGATGACTTTAACTCCTAATATCTTATTCCTTCAAAATTATAAATGTTTTGTGGTTGTGACTACGAAACATTAAAAATGGATTCAGAATTAGTGTTGTTTCGCCATTAATAAACTTTCTCTAGTATGAAAAAGAAAAAGATTAATACGTCAGTATTTTTAAAACCAACATAATAAACAAAGATTTCATTAAAAATTAATTACCACACTTTTTATATGACATATATTCAAAATGAAAATAAAATACTTTGTAAATGTAAACTGATTTTTTTGTTCTCTTTTCAAAGTCCATACTGTGGCACATTTATAGTGCAACGACAACATCCCTCTGTTTATATAAACAGGGGCAAAAAAAACATATTAGCATATTATTTGTAAATAAAAATGGATACCGGTCTTAAAGAATTAGTTGTCGTTAGTTATTTTAACAAAATTTTTACCATTCTCTTTTGCGACAAAGAATTATTATAATGTAATTAGCGTTCATGTCTTCTATATTTTACACATATAGGTACTTTAAAAAGCTTATATATTATGTATAAATACAGTGTGCTTGATTCGACTAGATACTTTACTTTTAACATGGGGCTGGTAAAAAGTTGAGAAAAAACTGTAAAGCTAAAACTTGGTATCAAAGAGGTTTGAGTACAGGTGAGTAAACCCAATAAATAGTTAATAGTTTGTTGTTTTTCTCTATGGGTACTTATTGAGCTATAAAACATGTTTTTTCCGTACAATGGAGAAAATTTCCTTACTTTTTTTACATGTTAAATATCCTTAATTTGAAAGGTTGACTATGGTAATTAAATAGATTCCGTTAGTGCCGTAGACCAATAAACATATTTTATATAGTGTATAGTCTGACAAGAGAAGGTACCCAGCTGTTCCCCGTCTTTTTTAATAATTTTTATCTCAATTTGTAGCATTAAATGTATGTGTCTTTCTGTGCAAATATTAACTGCCTATGTGTAGTCTTTTAAGGAGGGAGTAAGGCTAATTCGTACAAAAAAGGCATGTTTTTGTTATTTTTTTGTAACGACACAGTTAAATTTTTTTTATTAAAACCAGTGGTACATTAAAGTATGACATTCGAAGAATATTATATAAAATTTTCACGAAGAAATATTAAAAAATACAGTAATGGCAGCAATTATTTGAACGTGTCTCGGAAATAAGTAGAATTGCGGTGCCCCTCATAACTTGGTGCTGGGTCATCCAAAATAAAAAAATTAAAGTTCATTCGTTAGATAATAGTTTTTCTCAGGTAACGCTGGGAGAGTTTTTCGAAATTTCAATTTTTCACTTTTTTGGAACACTTAGAAAAGAAAAACACGATTTTTTGCGACAAAAATCGGCAAATTTATTATTGTAAAATAAAAATTATTAACAAATTTGAAAAAAATTACCTCAGCGTTACCTCGTAAATTATGGACAGACATGGTGTTCAAAATTTCAAAAGGATCGGTACTGTAGTTTTGAAGTTATAAGGGGTACCGACTTTGAAAACGTGAGCTGTGAGGAAAACGCTTTAAAGTTTTGAACACTTTAAAATTCTTGTATAAAACTGATATAGACACTGACAAAATATACAGTACAGGTATAAACACGTTTGTACTTGCATTGAAATTTCTACAATATAACTGAGAGAGAGATATATATAGAGAGCGAAACATCTGCCAGGTAACAACAAGAAAGCTTATAACTTCGTCAATTTTGCTCCAATCAACTTGAAATTTTGAGACAATATTCTTGAGATACTATGCATTCAGTTAAAACATAAAAGAAAAGCAAAAAAATTATTTTAATACCTTACCCCGCCCTTAAGAGATATATTGTAATAAAGAGAAATTCCATACTAATGAATTTTAATTAATATGTATGTGTAGATACTTTTATTTATAGCAACCTTGTGTACATTTAAAGATAAATTTAAAGGTTAAATTATGTATGCTAACAGAAAAGGGAGAAATTTCTTTTCATATGGTGCACTGGCGATTTTCTGTTCATAATAACTACAAAAAAGAAAAAATGTTTTCATTTCTTTCCCACTCACGGATTATGCTTTACTACTTTACCTGTGCTCTTTATTCGTTGTTCGTGATACACGGATTAACTGCAGAACGAATTTTGGTCGCTTTCCTGATTTACAAATTAATTTAAATTAAGGGCAAGGTCTAACTGAAAAATTACATCCAAAACATTTTCTGAAACAACTTGAATATTTTCACAGGAAAAATGAAAATTACGCAGGCAAATTATTCAGACATCCCAACAGTTCTATTTTCTTTCCTTTTTGTAGCTATTAATATGCAAAAAGATTGGACTTGATGACGTCTTCGCATATATCAAATTTTTTAAAAGCTCCAAAAACCATAATATCGATGTTATAGAAACATAAAATTTGAAGCTGGTCATTGATTTTTGACACTGCTTTTTAATTTTTCACAAAATCGGAATAGTAAAAATAGCAGAGAAATTATATACCGTAAAACCGTCTAGACCCGGACAGGGGGTCTAGACCCGAATACTTTGCACCAATCTTCAAAGTAAATAATTTCTACATTAACCTGCAACAATAAACATTTGTTCTTGACGTCATTAGAGAGAGAAAAACATCCTCTAAACAGCTATACCAATAAAAACTACGGATTTCAACACTTACTATCTCATTTTACAGGATTACTATTCTACAGTTTTTCAAAGAAATAAAATTTGCGTCTAACTTAGACATGTAATTTTCATCATAATTGCCATATTGTTTTAGTTTTGATATGTATATGTGTTCAGAATTTTATCGCGGATCATTTAATGATGTTTGAAGTTATATTCGATGTATATATAAAAAAATACTTGCTATATATGTATAACCGTTTAGACCCGGACACATCAGTTTATTAAACTATGGCCGCGATTCGCACCAGCTGTAACTCCCACTATCCTTACGTTAATATTTCCCCCAGAATTACGTGGTTTATGCCTCATTCTGATTTCATATTGCATGTTTACTTCATAGAGAGGCATACTATGCATTACCCCCTCGCCCTTCCCACAAAATGTTTTGAAGTCTTTGACAGGTTCAAAGACATTAGACGATATAAAACACTGTCCTAAACCCAACGGAAGAGGTTAGTTTACATGTTATTACATTATTTAAGTAAGTGTCCAGGTCAAGACAAATTTAGGGTGTAGACCCGGACACTTACTAATTATTTTTTATTTTTTATTTTTTATTTTTACTTATAATGAAATAAATGGGTCAGGGATATAACAAATAATATACACTCTTTCTAATGGTAATATTGGTGATATCTATGAAGCAAACATGTATAAATATAAAATTGATTAAAAAATGTAAAAAAGTGCCCGGGTCTAAACGGTTTTACGGTACCATTATTTTCTGAACGAATTTGGGAAAAGTAACTCTCATATAGTGAGAAAAGTAAAAACACTACCAATATATTAAATTTCAAACTTAGTCTTGAGTCTTATTAATTGGTAATATCTGTAAATTTTTTAGATTTCTTGAACCTTTTGGTTGAAAAGTTATTGGAGGAGAAACAAAAAAAAATGTCATATTTCGCAAAGGGGGTTTCGTGACTTTTTCTTCGAAATGTTAAAAAGTTTTTCGTTTTTGGATTTCTCCAAAAACGCAAAAAGTAAAAATTAAATATTTCTTAATTTATTCTTAATTATGTTGTTCCTTTGCTTACAGTATGAGTATAATGGTGAAATGTATTTAATACACAAATTCGATACACCTACTTGCATTAGACACACTGTAAATCAAAGTGGAGAATGAATTATGATATCTACACAGTGTAACGGCAAGCTTTTCATTAAAATTTTAGCTTTTAGAATTTTACTTCAGAAACACGACAAAGAACTTATTACTTTACATTTTCCTATATATATATATATATATATATATATACATATATATATATATATATATATATATATATATATATATATATATACATATATATATATATATATATATATATATATATATATATATATATATATATATATATATATATATATATATATATATATATATATATATATATATATATATAGTATGGTACTTTTAATTTAATTAGCCCTTTTTCTGTTTATAAAATATGTTTGCGTATTTGATTTTACCTATCATGAAACGTGAGAAAAATTATGTATATTTTCTTCTTCTGGTACATTTATTCAGAGGCAGAGGCCCAACAATCGGAGGAGGGAATCTAAGGAGTCTGAACTACCCTAAAATTACGTGGACCCCTCATAAAATGACGCAAATTTTCCTTCAATTTATTTTATTTACATTCATAAAAGTTAAAATTTTTAGTGGTCTATTGATATTTTTTAATTGAAAATCGAATTTTCGGAGATAACATTTTCCAACCTTATCGGAGAATTGCGTTATAAAAAAATTTTAATTAAGTTTGTGGTGGACCCCCTGGGAATTTGTAGTTGCTGCGCACCTGTTCAAAGGCATTCTCTCGAAGTATATACTTTGATTACTTGTGAAGTCTGATTCAAAATCTATTGCATTGTAGGTAATTACCTAGAGAATGCGATTTTTATCTTAAAAATTTCATGGCAATACGATATAAACTGATGAGCCTATGTAACTGCCATAATGGTGGATATTTTTTTTGAATATTGCTTATACACGGTGTAACAAAAATAACTAAAAATATTTAAAAAAGGATAAAGAAAATCTCTATAATGCTAGCACCCTATTTATAAAGTAGAATATTGATTGAAGTTGTCTCATTAATTGGTCAGAAACAAATTTAAAGGTCATTCAAAAACTTCGGCACCTCATACAAACAGAAAGAAAAGGCGAGAGAGAAACGTGAGAGTAATCCATAGAGCTTCAAACGAAGATTGTTGCGAA
Organism: Brachynemurus nebulosus; assembly: GCA_035578155.1. Taxonomy (NCBI): domain Eukaryota; kingdom Metazoa; phylum Arthropoda; class Insecta; order Neuroptera; family Myrmeleontidae; genus Brachynemurus; species Brachynemurus nebulosus. The sequence goes on from JAPWDM010000006.1 coordinate 34,173,587, forward strand.
TACAATATTTGAACACATTTGCAAATGCGGATGTGGATGCGAATTTTTTAAGAGCCGTATCTGCTGTAGCGAATGTTTCAAAATAATATATTTTTCCTATGAATTTTATTAGTTGTATTTTGTCTTTTTCTTAACAAAAGATAAGAAATTAACAATTAAATTTCAAAAAAGTGTAAATAATTTATCTTTAAAGTATAAGAAATTGTAATTAATTGTATGGTCGGGCCATAACTTCAAATGTTGAAGTTATCCATACCACATGTTGCAGTTATCCATATCCGCACCCGCCTACTTCAAACGCAAAAATCTCCCTTAAAATTTACTTCATTAACAGTAAAAACATTGTGACTTTAGTGCTCTAATGATCATAACATAAGCAGAACTAACATACATTTATACTCAGGGCTGGATCTACGTGCCCCTGCTCCAGATGTTAGGGGGCACCAAAATATTGAATTTGATGTTTTTTTTTTTATTGCTCGCCACTTGTTTTTTTTTCTTTTTTTTGCTCATTTGCTCATTAGTTGTTTTTTGTAGAGATTTTTGAGGTTTTTTTTTTGCTCGTCACTTTCTTTTTGAAGGGATTTTTGAATTTTGAAATTTGAATTTTTCCCGGGTAGGGCGCCAACAACAAAGTTTGTCCCTCCTCCACCCCTCAAAATAATTGCAGGTCCGGCTCTGTTTATACTCACTGGTCATACTTACTATTTTCTTCATTTTTTTTAACCCCAAAACCCTCACATCTTCGTGTGAAAAGAAAACGAACCACTGAGAAATCCCACATTGATAGAAATTACGAAGAACGGAAATCTTTATATGATAAAAGTATATTTCCCGTATTGTTTATCCCTTTCTTGCTCACATTTTTTCCCATTTTTGCCCCGTCCGGCTGCAAGCTGTCTTTCAATTGTATAAAGAGGAAATATATGTTGTGGTAAATGGTACATAAAACAAATGGCAAACGAATGGAAAAAAAGAGCTACGAAAAAAAAGAGGTAACAATATTGTCTGCGTACATATGTAGTATCATAATATACAAAGTATGAATTGATGTATACATTTGTGTACGTATATATATATATATGTATATATATATATATATATATATATATATATATATATATATATATATATATATATATATATATATATATATATATGCATATACAGAGTGTTAGTGAATAAGTGCGAAAGATTTTAACAGGTGATTACTGAGGTTCTTTTATGTAAAAAGGTTGATATAAACCCAGGTGCGAAGACGCTTAGTTTCCAAGATACAGGGTGTTCAGTTTCTGGTCTTTTTTATATTTTCCTAAATATTTCAAAAACGTTTTGAGATATTGACACAAAATTTCGGACACGCTATGACAGAGTAAACACCCATATTCTGACGTAGACAGAATATTTCCTCTCAAACCAGTGGCGTCCGTAGTCCGTACAGTCAGGTGATGACATACTTTTGAAGAAAAAGAAAGGCACATTTTTTTCAAATGTCCCAAAAGTTGTTGATAAAATGACAGCTTAGAATTTTGTCGTTTATGTAGCTGTTTTTAAAATAACAATAATTTCCAGTTACTGTTCCTACCACAAAACCGGTATGTGCTATCTAATAGCCCATCTACTCTGTATCTTGGAAATTAAGCGTTTTCGGACCTGGGTTTACATTAGGGATTGTAAATTTACCGACCTTTTCATTTACCAATTCGGTAAATTTTTTTTAGCAAAACCGGTTTACCGGTAATTTATCGGTATTTTTTAAAACACGGAAAATATACGAATAAATATTAGAAAGAAAATAAAATAAAAACGTAAAATTATTTTATTAAGATAATTATCTACACTATACAAAATAAGAAAAATTATGTAAAAAAAAAATTGTATCTGTTTGATTTTACGACTTGGTAGGTATCTACAGCTTCATTCACAGACGGTTCATGTTTACATAGTTTACATGAATTTTTTACATAAAAGAACCTCAACAATCACCTGTTAAAATCTTTTCCACTTATTCACTAACACCCTGTATGTATATACCTATGTACGTATGTGTGTGTGTATTAATGTGTGTGTATATAAAGGTGGTCTCTTAAAATAGATCGACACGTAATTATGTCGAATTCAATTACCGTATAGCATGGAAAACTATTACTATTGAGCCGCACCGATCTATTTATACGCCATCGATACTGATATCTTCGATATAACATTGTAATGAAAATCAAGTTAGGATCCCATTACAGCCACACAACATCTTCAATTTATTTTCCATGTATAACTACCGAAACTGAGAAAAGAATAACTTTATCTCGAAAACATTATATAATGTTGTAAAAATAAAGGAAAAGCTGTTTTCATTTATAAAATTTTAAAGTGTAATTCGCATCAACATGTCTAGTTGAATTTTTATTTAATTTCTGAACTTGATTCTAATCAAAGCTACACGTAGCTGTTGTTATTAAAGGGGTGGCTTCTACATTTCCTTGCCTATTTTATAATAATTGGTTTACTTTTTTTTCTTATTATCAAAAAACTACTTCTATTTCTTATAGACACCCGGTACCTATGCATACCGGGTGTCCCGTTTGGATGTATACATACGGTTTACATATTAATTGATAACACTGAATTCCCATAAGAAAAAAGTTATGTCACAATAGGGCTTTGAACAAACTAATAATACAAATTTAATATTATACCTACTACTGTTACTATTGCTTTAACAATAATAATGCAGTAAAATAAAGAAACGAATGTGGCAATTTTCAAGCAATTCACATTTTCACATAGTAAATATTTGTGTCATTTTCTGCAAATTAAATTCTTGAAAATAAATATAAAAATATTCAAAATACCGAAGAAACATTCTGTTGAAGAAACAGTGCAGATAATTTGCTGGAAAAAAATTATAAAAGAAAATTACCAAAAATATAAAAATGTTTATCCAAAACACTCTTGTGACATAACTATTTCCCTGTGGGAATCCAATGTTATCAATTAACGTGTAAATCGTATGTATACATCCGAGTGGGATACCCAGTATATTGTTTAAAAGCAATTTTCCTTATGTTTTGCTTAAATGAAATTTTCCTACTAATTTGAAAATATTGACAAGTTCCGTCTGAATAAAAATAAAAGACTATGGTTGTAAATAAAGTACTACCGTGTCAAGCGAATCCCAGGTATCTGAAAAATGACAGTTTCCAGATAACAAAGTCTTAATTATCTCAGACTTAGTTTGATTTTTAATTGTGACAATTAATATATATTGATACTAATTTCAGTGGCGGGGAATGACAGTAGTGGCAGCCGATAAGGTGAGTACAGAATTATCGGAAAACAAGTTTAAAAACAAGTTTTAAACACGTGAGAAAGTACACATAAAGTTTGTGGATGCACGTGAAAAGGGCGTGGGGGACCACTAAAATTAATAGTCGATGTAATTTTTACTTTGTTTGAAAATGAGCTAGTAAACTTGAAATAATTGTCACTGTGATTGTTATTGTCATTAAGATTTGTTTTAATATTTACAAATATGGAATATTTTAAACATAAAGTATAAAGGAACGCTCAAATCAGTGATTATCTGGAAGACATTTTTAAATGTCAAAGATAACTAATTTTTATTAGGTGTTCTTGATTCAATGTTACAGCATTAAAATAATACAGTTAAAATAAAAATTTAAAAATAACGTAAAAGCCCCTATACTAAAACTCTATTTTTAGGTGTGTAATTAAACTAGCTTATAAAAATTGACAAATAAATTAAACACCCATTTTTTTTTTTTTAATAAGCATGAACGAAAGTTTTTCTAATCCAATGAATATCTTTTTAAAAAAATAAAACCAAAAAATTTTTATTTATTAATGTTTTTATTTTACAAAATGTCGACATCTACATCCAAACAAAGAAATATTAATGACACTAGGAATTGGGAACCGATATACAAACAGACGTGTAATATGAGTAATATGACACATAGAGTGACATCTAGACGTCAAAATAGGAAACATAGAATTGTTTAAGTATCAGTCGTAAATAAAGGATCAAAATACTGTATTCAACAAAAATTGTTTAATATATATATATACAGTAGAGCACCAGTTTTGTCAAGAAAAAGTAGTCTCTGTAAGTGGTGCTTGACAAAAGTGATGCTTTTTGACCAGGGGCGATTCCCAATAATCGTAAGATTATATATTGAATTAAAATTATGTTTTTTTTTAAAATATTAATAAAAGAAAAAAAGAAGTGAAGAATTAAAAATTATTTATCTTAGAAAATATGTTTTCATTTGTCGTTTTATTAATCTGTTTTGAAATAATTTTGTTTACATTGTTTACATTTTACGTATGATAAAAACCGCCACAGAACAGAATACATATAGGTAAACATTCTATGTATAATAATTAAAATCAACATTCCCACGCTTTGAGGTCTGTTGTTGTTTGTCATTAATATTAGCGGTATATTTATTTGTTCCTTTTGATAAAATCATGCGTCATGGTCTATTGCTCATGGATTTAATATTTATGTACTTGACATTTTTGATGCAACTTTCCAAAAGTGATGTTGACCAATATGATGCTCTCAAAAAATTTCCAAAACTGATGTTTCCATTATTGGTGCTAAACTGTATGTATTTCTTTAATTAAGTAAGGACACATTAAATGCGAGGTGAATTTAAATTGAAAAATAATCATTCTGCTAATAATAATTTTTGTTATCAGAGGTTTCCTTCAAAGATAATTTCATTAATATATAAATCCCGAAACTGTTCGGACATATGATCGCGTTCCGGTAGGTATAGGGGCTTTTACGTTACAGTAGATGAGTTATTATTAATAAATTAATTAAATGTTATTACCCGTAATTGCTGTACCTCAAGTCTCAAGATACGTGATATTCGTGTAACGCTTCAAAGCAAAGGAATATATACGCAAATGCGTGCATAATACATATTATTTTTCAAAAATAAATCAAACATTTGAATATTTTGAAAGATGGACATTACATATTTTATTTACATATCTGTGGCACAATTATTCTCGTCAAACCATTGCCAATTGCTGATGTTCCAACGTTGAAAAAATGGGGTGGAAGCTTGAAAAAATATCGATAATTTTATGGTTAGTATTTCGCATGAAAAAAATGATTCTCGTTACACACAATTCTCTGGACTAATCTCCGTTTATGACCGACGCGGGGTTTTCAATTTCTGGTCATGTGATTAAACAAAGGAACAATAATAAGAAAATGTTGGAGTATTCCATAAAAAATCTCAGATTATTATTATTATTAGAATTAATAATAAAGATTTCATTTAGAACTAAAATTACATTGTGTTTAATTGTTGTGTGAAAAGCGAAAGGATGGATAAGAAAAGGTAAGAATGTAATGTTACTTCTTTGTTTAGTCATTTCTTTCAATATTCTTTTAAAAGTTAAGTAAAGATTCCCCCAAAGATTATTTTGCAATTTCTATAAAAAAACGAAAAAGAAAATTAACAATTTCTCTACCAAAACTGATACTTCTAAACAGGGCCGGATCTGGGAGGGGCAGCGGGGTACGTGCCCCCCGCAATATTTTAGGGGCGACAAAAACGGAAGTTCGGCGGCGTAAAAATGTTGATATCGAGGGTTTTTTTTTCGTCACTTGCTTTTTGCAGAGAAAAAATTACAATATTGGTGCACCAAAATCTTGAATTTGCAGTTTTTCCCGGTGAAGGCGCCAACAGCAAAGTTTGCCCCGCCCTCATAATAACTGTGGGTCCGGGCCTGGTTCTAAAAAGTTTCTTTATTGCTCTGGAAAATCTCCTGAGGCAGTAAAATATTTAATTAGTCCTTCACGATTTTCTTTTTAATTTACCGATATTTTTATTGTCTAATGTCAGTTAACAATATCAAGAAAAACTTTATCAACTAGAAAAAACTAGGTAGGTACCATACACTTTTCTTATTTCAAATATGAATTTTTTTTAGAAAAGTTGAATCGCAGACAGAAAGTACTCTAGTGAAATAAGTAAAAGTTTTCTATCCATTAACATATTTTTCTATCAGCGCTCAACTATAATGATTACATTAGAAAACTTTCTTAATAGGTGGAAAACTTTCCCTGTCACTTGAGAAAAAAATCTTACGGAGTATATTTGTATATAAACATATTGCTCAAAACTGTAATACGACAATACGAAATTGAAACACATGTTCAATCTTTTTAACAAGTTGTTGGTCATGAAGCATCATAGCGAAACGCTCAACTGATACACTGTCTAGACAAATAGCGCACAAATTCATAGACAAACGTAACTTGCTCTTTCAGATCTGTTTTAAATTGTAACGAAATTTAAATTTTGTATAACGAGACACAGTGGAAATTTTAGTGAAAAGTTAAAATCAAAATTTATTTAGGTTTTCAGGCAGTCTTGTCACATGTTAATAGCTACGCGGTTATATTTTGTTTATTTACCAGTAACTTTATAATGATTTTGGTAAATAATAATATTTCATGTTTTTGAAAAACGCAAAAAGTTTATAATGAACATCTAGATTCTAGAGCTAATGAATACTTAATAAAGGCTTTTAGAAAGGCCTTCATTTTTTTTTATTTATATTTTTTTTTTTATTAATCATAACATCACAAAATCAAAAAGTAATAAATAATTTCAAATCACAACGAGAAACCACTACTAGTATAATATTATTTTAATTTTGCGTTTAAAATATAGTTTTTCATTAAAAGTTAGAAGTTTTCATACAAAATTAGTTTTATGTTTGTAACGACATTTGTATTTACTTTTATGAATAAATAATAATCTTTTATATATGTACATTAACGTAAAAGCCCCTATACCGGAACGCGATCATATGTCGGAACAGTTTTGATATTTATATACTAATGAAGTTTTTTCTGAAAGAAACCTGAAGTTTTTTCTGAAAGACAAAAATTATTATTAATAGAATGATTATTTTCCTCATTTAATTTAAGAAATACACATATATATTAAACAATTTTTACTGAATCCCCCTAGATTTATTTTGATCGATGGTCAATTATAAAAACACAGTTATTAATTTTAACATTTTTCACCGAATTTTTATGTTAGCATGAAAAAAAATACCTATACAAATAATTTGTATTAGTTCATTTAAGAGATTAGGACAGCTAAATTACCTTTTTATATGGGTTAAATATTATTTGTAGAAGTGTTTTTATATGGATTCGAAATTTTAGGCTATATATTTCATTTTGAGATTTACCTATTACATATGTAGGGATTTTATAAACATTTTTAGCTTATTTTTGGGCCTAAAACTAACTGTTTTTATAATTTCAATTTAATTTTCTTTAATTCAGAACGTAAAATCAGTTGATAATTAATAAATATTGATTTAAAACCTCAAGATTGTTATAGAATGGCAGCCATTATACATTTGGCTGACATTTATTTGAACACAGAGTAAAGAGGTACATCAGCACAGAAAACAAGTTGCTATCTCTGCACTAGTGACACAAGTGTAGACAAAAAAAACCCTCTACTTCCCACTAATGTGGGACACACTGTTTGTAGTGGTGTTGGTTTGATGTTTACAACTGTATCAGTCGTCACACACACAACTACAAAACACGTATTGTCTGACAGAGCAGCGTGCAGATCAACCAACAATGGTCTAACAATACATTACAATACGTTGTGCATTCGATGACCGACACCGACCAACTAAACGCCTTAAGTGGAATCGGCCACACTCAGACGCACTACTATCCACATTTTTTTACACATACGCTTCGGGCTTGTAGAGCAACTGTCTCTATCATGCAATCTGCAGTGTGCAGTGTGCACTTCTGTGCACATTAGGCTACTTAGTAGTCACTCTATCAGTGGCAGTCGATGAGTGTAGGTCAATCACAAGACAATTGATTTGATTGTTATGTTGGTTGTGTTGGCATTGTTAAATCCCCACAAGGAGCCACATCCATGCGTGTGGTGTCATACATATGTATGCAACAGCACAGCCACGTGATGACCACTACCATCAACGTTAACTAACACAAATACACAATATCGCACGAAGTAAACCCCATGCACGTATATAACATATTTTCTATCTCTTACTAGATACACTGGTTCCGGTAGTATAGAGATAGATATGTTGTCTCTACTTCTCTGTGGTTACGTACGTGTTTTTTTTTAGGTGTCTGTGGTGATTTTCTAAAGATATTAATATATTCTATCCGTTTTTTTTTTTAAACATGTCAACATTTTACAAAAGAAAAACATTAATATCTCAAAATTTTTGGGTTATATTTTTTTAAAAACATATTTATTGGATTAAAAAAACTTGGTTTCATGCTTATTAAATAAAAATGAGTGTTTAATTTATTTATTAATTTTTATAAGCCAGTTCAATGACACACCTAAAAATAGGGTTCCGGTATACGGGCTTTTACGATATATGTGTTTATTTCATACTAATATAGAGTTTGTAAAAATAAATATTTTTGAAAGATTTATTAGTTAATTAAAAATTAATAATATTTGTTAAAATTTTTATACACTTATTTAAAAAAATAACAGATTTTTGCTGAAGCGTAACTATAAATAATAAAACAAATCTTTTACTTAGCTAAAATACCACGTTTACTTTTTCTCTAGTCTATTTTAAAGTAACGCTCAAATCAGGAAATTTTTGTAACTACAAATATTTGTCCTGGAGCGAATTTGACTCTGGTGACCCTGTCTCAAAAATTCTCCTTTTTGCATAAAAATGATACTGATACAAAAAGAGAAAAACGAAACGTCGAATGTTTTTCTTCTTTATTTTTGCAAAAATATCACTGTGGAGCAAGAAAAAGAATTTTCAAATTTCTTTCACATTTCTTTCAAAAAATATATTTAAAAATCGGCCAAGAGACAGACGAACGGATGGACACAAAAGTGATCTTATAATGGTTCCGTTTTTCCTTTAAACGTACGGGACCCTAAAAACCACCTCCCAATAAAAAATTACTTTACCTCCTTACATTCATATTTTATCTGTTGCCCCCTCGAGTGACTCCACTTGTTCCATTGTAGTTATACCTTTGGAAAACTGGCTTAAATTTTTCATTGTGCAACATAAAGAATAATAAACTTCTTAATTATACACAGTAAAAAAATTTGTGTTTTGCGTAAAAAAAAAAAGTAAAAAAAATCATGTAAGCTTACTTGAGATTGTATTATATAACATACAATTTCGTAAGCTTACATGATTTTTTTAAAATGAATCTGTAACAAAATAACCTTAAAATGTAAGAAAATTGCTTCATTTTTAAACGTTTGATAAAACTATATCCATCAACAATTGAAAAAACTTATAATTTTTCGGTTTTGTTTAATAATAAGAACTACTCTCATCTTTTTTATAATATATATATTTTGGTACATATAATTATATGGAAACAAATAAGAATTTTTACAAAGGACTGACTTACTTTGCGTTCTTTGAGTCTCACTTATAATAATACTAGCTGTTACCCGCGGCTTCGCTCGCGTGGCTTTTGAAATTAAGACATCTAGTTAAATCGCATAAAGTGTACTTTCATCGCGTCGCTCTTGTGCGTCGAGTACTGTTACTTTTTCTTTGGACTTTTCCCACAGAAGTACAATATTTTCCCCTGGTAAAAAATTGACTATAACATTCTTTTAACATGCTAAGTTCAAATGAAATCAATGATTCTTTTTTATACTATTTTAAATATATTTTCCCACGGGAATATGACTTTCAACAGGATTTAGATATTTTTCCGGGGTAGAAAGTAGTCTGTGTCCTTTTTCGTCCTCTCTGTAAACAATATGCAAAGTTTGAAATCAATTATCCTTTTCTTTAATAGTCAGTTGTTATTTCATTTTTTCCTTTTAAATACATTTTCCCTCGGGAATGAGATATTTTATCGGTGCAAAAAAATAATTTATGTTTATCGCTGTATATCGTCATCTTTGTCTATCATCATTTTTTTTTTCATTTAAAATATGTAAATATATTTTTTATGTAAATATATTTTTCCACAGGAATGAATTTTCCCACGGGAAATTTCCCGGGGCATAAAGTAGATTGTGTCCTTTCGCATCCCTTCCGTTAGCAATATACAAAGTTTGAAATCATTTATCCGTTTTTTAATAGTCAGCTGTTGTAATTTAATGCATTTTCCCTCGGTAATGAATTATTTTCCCTAAATAAAAAGTAGCCTATAACCTTCTCTGGCCCGCAAGCAACGTCTATGCAAAGTTTCAAGTTGATTGATTAAGCTGTTGAGGCGTGAAAGCCAATTAAACAAACAAACAAACAAACAAACTCACTTTCGCATTTATAATATTAGTAAGGATAAGGGTATGAAAAAGAATGGTTATAATTTTTAACGACTTTCAATTATCTTAAGTGGAAGTATAATATTGAATAAAAAAGTTTAACAACTAACTCTGATAAATCTGAAAAATTAACACAAAATGTATGTCCTCTTGTGTGTTAAATAATTGACACAAATCTTGTGTAAAAATTTTACACATATGCTTTGTGTTAAAATAACACAAAAAATTGAGTGGACCGTTCTGGACATGTGAAATGTGTTAATTTTAACACACATTTTGCACTGTGTACCTATAATACTTAATTACTTTTACTATTTATATCATGTTGGCAAAAAACGATAAATCTTAGCAACAGTTCGTACAGACTGCTAAAAAGAATAAAAGTAGTTGGCATTATTTAAAGTATTTTCGAATAGAAAAATAAGAACCTGAATGAAGTAAATGCATTATATACATTTTTCTTTAAAAATGTAAAAAAGTAAAGACACCAGGAAAGCATAGAAAAACACATAAATGTAATGTGTGTACCGTTAAATTGATTTCAAGTACAATAAAATTCTGTAACAGAAAAATAATTTTAAAAAAATTATCATACGAAAGAATGAAAAGGAAAGAAAAACAAAAAAAAGGATAATTCTTACAAGGACTTATAGTATACTCTACGGTCGATACCATATTCATCCAGTTGATCCTGCAACTTGAACGAGAAAAAAAAATCATACCAAAATGTAAAGCAGTAAGTTAACAAATGTTAGAAACTTTCGTAGAAGGAAAAAAAAACTTTATGGATAAAGTTTTGTTCCGTTGTCTTAGTTCCTCGGTCGGGATTACACACACATTTATGGGGGAAAAAAGGTAATATAAATTCCTTTTCATCCTTCCATCGTTTCATCTCGGCCAACAAAAATAGATATTAGGATTACATTGGATAGGCCACTAGCTGGGATATGAAAGGCTCTATGTGCGGCGGAAGATGTTATTATAAAGTTTCGATGTCACACTGAGAGTACTTACCGTTTAAAACTAAAACTAATTTTAATTATCAATTTAATGAAATTGTGTAAGTTGTTGAAAACAATGCAAACGGCCAGAGTTTTTCTGTTTATTTCAATATATTATGTCAATCAATTTACGGTAAATTTTAATAATTTTAATCGATTTTCTAATAGTTAAGTGATTCGGAAATAGTAATAATACGATAGATAGATTGAATACTGACCATGCTACATGCGGAAATAATAATTATACAAATTGTATATATTTTCTCATCTGAATCTTAAGGGGTTATATACAGGTGTGGTGATCGAAAAATTTTATTTATTTTTAATGCATATTCTTTAAGGGGCTAGACCACTCTAAAAACCCAAAAAATTTTTCAGAAAAGCTACAAAATAAATTGAGATTACAAATAACGGTGTTTATTATATACCATGTGAGTTTTTTGAGAGTTGCCATTTCTATTACAACCAAATTTGTATGATAGAAATGGTACTGGAAAAGGTTCTTTTCTTGGATGTAATGGAAATGTAACCAAGAAAAACACTATCGGTTGAAGTAGCCTCAAGTACGTATGCATATCTTTACCGCCTAACTGAAAATTAAACTTGGGTAAAAAAAATTTTTTGTTCATTTATGTTGTTAATTAATGCATTAGATCAGTTTTATCGAAAAATTAATATATAGCCCCATTTAAAAATCTAAAAGTTTGTATCATAGCTCGAAAACCATAAGAGCTATAAAGCTCCTGACTATAGCAATTGGTTGCCCCCCGTCGATATCTACAAGTCTTATTTGAACAATTTTTCGATTAAATCAACGGTTTGGTTGTAATAAAAATGGCAACACTCGAAAAACTCACACAGTATATAAGTGGCTGTATATACAGTAATTTTTTTGAAACGATTAATTTCAAAATGGTGGCTGTGCAGCGTTTTTGTGATGATGTCTCCGTATCTGCCAGATACCACGGCCGGACAAACAGCTTCCGTAATTTTTGAATTATAATGAGCCAGTAAATTTTTTTCGATTATATATAATAACAGCTATTAGAAGTATACGCAGGATTTTTTTTTTCAATATATTGATTTTTGGCCAAATGGCGCACTTCGAAAGTGGAAGTTCGCTAAAATTTGCCTAAAAAATCGTTATATAATTGTTAATAACAAATGAACTATACAATAGAAAAAAAAATCCTGTGTACTTCTATAGACAATGTATTTTTCAAGATATATTCAAAATTTCGAGTGAATCGGTTGAAAATTGTCTGGGTTATGTTTCCGGCATATTTGAAAAATGTAATTTTGAGATAAAAGGCATTTAAAGTTTTGAGTAGTAGAAAATTATGAATAATTTTCGTTACTGTTTTGCGTCTAACCGCCGATCCATTCAGTCCAAATAGCCGAAAATACTGTAATAAAGATTATGATACGATAACCAAACGATTCACATTTTTCACTTTAACTTTTCATTTTCACCAGTTCACTTAGATGTCGCAAAAGGAGTTCGCTGCGGACCAGGCGCCTTTGTATTAAAATTCGAAAACCGACTACTTACAAGTAAAGGTCCCGAGGCCGGACCTATCGATTTTGATGAAACTTAAATATCTTGTAGAACACTAAAAACTAAGGGACACGTATTTTTTTTTATCTGCGGAAAAACGGTTTGAAGGGGTGAAATCGCCCTCCAAAAATTGGGGTAAAAATTTAATTTTTCAAATATCTCGAAAACAGTAAGAGAGAGAGCAAAAGTTTAAATTGGCGATATTACTCTTTTTTAAAGAGCTATCTATTGATATGCAATTTGTTCAAATTACATCAACAGGGGTGGTTGGGGGTTAAAATTAGGGGGTTAATTTTGCAAAAAGGGGCTGAAAAATAAACAGTATAAAAATTTTGTTTACAGATTTAAAATCTACGTCAAAAAATCTAATTGACCTGTTTTTGCTCAATATCCTAATATTAAATTTAGGGGTAGTTAACTAGAGGGTGACTATGTCGAATAATCGTACTATTTGGGTATTTCAAGAAGTTCTTCTTCATGGAAAATAGCTTAAGACAATTAGAATAACGTAGAAATGAAATTCTCGAATTCAAAATTGAGTTTGAGCAACATTGGTGAGGGGGTGAGTCACCCTCTTAAATTACATACTAGTTTATATACACTAATTTTTGCTATTAACACACTAATAGTGGGTAAAATAATGTTACAATAAGTAGTTCTGAAGTTGGACTAAAATGAAATTCTCGAATTCAAAATTGAGTTTGAGCAACATTGGAGAGGGGGTGAGTCACCCTCTTAAATTACATACTAGTTTACATACACTAATTAACACACTGACAGGGGGTAGTAATGTCACAATAGATCGTTCTGAAGTTAGACTATCGTGTGTAAGGTTTTTATTAGGTTTCGTTATTTTAGGTTAGGTTATGTAATTTTCGGTATCGATAATTTTCGATAAGCAAAACTATAATATCCATTTAAAAACAAACCTAATAAAGACCTTACATATGATAGTCCAACTTCACAACCACTTATTGTGACATTATTTTACCCACTATCAGTGTGTTAATAGCAAAAATTAGTGTATATAAACTAGTATGTAATTTAAGAGGGTGACTCACCCCCTCACCAATGTTGCTCAAACTCAATTTTGAATTCGAGAATTTCATTTCTACGTTATTCTAATTGTCTTAAGCTATTTTCCATGAAGAAGAACTTCTTGAAATACCCAAATAGTACGATTATTCGACATAGTCACCCTCTAGTTAACTACCCCTAGACTTAATATTAGGATATTGAGCAAAAACAGGTCAACTAGATTTTTTGACGTAGATTTCAAATCTGTAAACAAAATTTTTATATTGTCTATTTTTCACCCCCATTTTGCAAAATTAACCCCAAAATTTTAACCCCCAACCACCCCTGTTGATGTAATATGAACAAATTGCATATCAATAGATAGCTCTTTAAAAAAGAGCAATATCGCCAATTTAAACTTTTACTCTATCTCTTACTGTTTTCGAGATATTTGAAAAATTAAATTTTTACCCCAATTTTTGGAGGGCGATTTCACCCCTTCAAACCGTTTTTCCGCAGATAAAAAAAAATACGTGTCCCTTAGTTTTTAGTGTTCTACAATATATTTAAGTTTCATCGAAATCGATAGGTCCGGCCTCGGGACCTTTACTTGTTAGAGACTTTTCCCAGCCATAATCTTTTGGGATATCATTTTTGAAGTCCTAGCGGACCATTAAAAAAAATTTACAAAAATCGATTTTTCAAAAATTCTAGAGTGGTCTAACCCCTTAAGTTCCTTATCTTAAGAATATTCGCAACAACTGGAGTATTAACTCTGAAGTTATAGTTCACAGAACATTATAGAAGCAGTTTACATATAAAAATCTATCGTTCGTAAGGTGCACTGTTGTATCAATTTACACCGCTTCTGATTTAGTCTGTTACTGTTCGTCATATTATTTACGTCGTAACTATAGTATCATTGTTTTTTTTTAATCAACTGGTGAAATTTACACAGAAAAAAATATGAAGTGCGTCGTATTTAAGAGTAAAAATTCTACTGAACAAAAAAATTCTCGAAATAAAGTGATATCTTTCTTAAAATAAATAAATTTATTTTTAATTGTTGGTTGTTAGTCACATAAGTCCGCCATGACAGTATATACTATATATATGCAAGGTGCGTACTCATTCATCACCATATTGCACTAACACATTCGCATGTTGGTGTAGATACAAATGATGTGTTTTGTTGTATGGATCATAATCGTTTGGTAGGGGTAGCGGTGTCCACGTCATTTGCCAGCGACAGCGGGCACGGTAGTTATGAAATAGGAAATTTAGAGCTTGTATATCTATTGTATAGTTATTTATAACGCGCCACCTCGAGTAGCGCCCATGGCTGCACAGCGTAACTGCCGCTTGGTATAATGTAATATAAGCAGTATGTCGACCTTCGCCGCTTTATTGTATAGTTCGGAATATATGACCTTGAAACTTTAATGCAATTATGTATGGATTTTGGAACGTTCAACATCGAATATGAAAGAGGCAAACTTTTCATTTTAAATGCAATTATCTTATAATCGTATTATTTTGAAAGTACTTTTACGGTGGACACGATTGTTAAAAAGCTGTCAATCCAATCAATACCAAATTTATACTACTTATGATAATAGCTAGTCGCTCATCAAAAAAATTTCAATTAAAACAAAATTTTTGTAAATTTTTAACTTTTTAAAAATGAAAAATTGTCAGTGTTACGTCATCAGCCATTCTCTACCACCTTGAAGTCACAAATTTTCTAGTTCAAGTTAGAGACGAGTTGTTTTTATCCAAAAATAACCGCATGACTTTTAAGATTATAAGGAATTCTTTTATTATAAACATTAGATTTTATTAGTTCCATAGAAAACTTTTTGAACTTAAATTTTCATATTAGAAGATTGATTCTGCGTTTGCGATTACAAAGCGTTTCATTTCTTTATTAATACTAACAGGCTTGTTACTAGCTACTTATAAACGGTTCAAAGTAAACGATATTAGCAACATGACCACAAAAACATTTCTCAGCTATATACCAATCAATTTAATCATGCTTCGAGCTATAGGTTCTCTACAAATATTCTGTACAAATATACAAAAAAAAAAAAAAACTTGCATTACACTCAACCCTATTGCTCTATTGCACCACCTTTCTGACTTGAAAATATAATGATATTGTCGAGATTTGCATAAATCTATACATTTTATGCACATTTAATGTTTACTTACAATTTATTTTTATTTCATTCTAACTGCTTACGTTCGTATACTATGTGTATTTAGGTACTTGTTCTGTATCCTATAATTTTCTCTATTTTCTTCCACATTTTTCTACTCTTTTTTTTTTGAATTTCCTTTTCTGATGCATTTTATTATTACATTCATTCTGCCGTCTATGCACTAAATTATATTCTCATATTAGATACGTTTATGCAGAGATAAGTAAGAGTGGCGCAATGTGACATGGATTTAAGTGAGCACTGAGTATGCTTTTATTTTAGAGCGTCAAACACAGCCCTTCAAAAAAAAAAAAATGTACTCTGGATGACTGACTATGGCATTCGCATATATATTTAGATGTTAAATCCGAATCCGAGGTTAAAAAATTCGTACACTTCCCTTAAAACTTCCCTTAAATAGGAGTATGAATAGGCGTCCGGTAACCCTTGTACTCTCATTTATTATTGCCAAAAACTCCATCAAAGATGTAACACTCGACCATCTCCGAAATGTGTTAATACCATCTCTATAGTCGTTTTATACCTTTCCGAACATAGATCTGCGTTATTAAAGGTTCTAACTTACAAATTCTTGGTAATGCAAAGGATATATATTGGAGCGTCAGTACAGTGTTAGAACCAACTTTTTAGAGGTGTAAAGACTACACTTTGCTCGACCGGGGTGGAGGAATATGTGGAAGAAAGCTTTTCTTGTTTTTACACATCATCACCCCCAAATTTAAAAGAAGTATTTGAAAAACTCCGCTCTGGAATTTTTTAATGTGAGAATTGAGTTTGCAGAATACGTCCAGCCCCTAAAACAGGTAACGAAGATCTCTCGATGAATGGAAAACAGGAAGACGCAAAAGGATGTGGGAAGATTCATTTTTTCTAGTACGGATTTTACTGAGCTCTCATACACCTACCTACTTCAACCCTCGAACATTGGCTTCGCTTTGTTTGGCTTAACCTTTTACCTGACCTCTATTCGCTGTACCCATTTTAAGGGTAAAGCAGGTAAACAACTTTGCTTGGGTGGCAGTTTGCCGACACTTGGTTTATTTGGCTACTTGTCAGAATTCCGGTCCCAAAAGGGACCGTTAATTGCAATTTTACTGTATATACTGCATTTAGATAATTTACATGTTGTACGACAGAGAAAATACTTGAGCATTCAGAAAAATAATTTTTAATTATTGTGATTTTAAACTGTACAAAAAAAGACAGCCTTCGGAAAAATTTGGAAAAATATTCCGCCATTGTTCAAATTCTAGGTAATGTGTATTTTTCATATATATATATATATATATATATATATATATATATATATATATATATATATAATATATATATATATATATATATATAATATACATATATATATATATATATATATATATATATATATATATATATATATAATATACATATATACATTCATATATACACATACACATATATATATAATATACATATATACATTCTCATACAGTATATACTGTGACTATATAGAGAGAATGTAGCGAAAAAATTTTCAGATAGAAATTATCAATGCAGCAAAATGTTGGAGTCCGTTATATTCATAAAACACACACACTTATATATTTGTATGTACATGCACATGTGTATCTGTATGTAGCTATAGTTATACTGGTGAATTTTTTGAGAGTTGCCGTTTCTATTAGGGCTGAACTATTGACTCCATCAAAAAGTAGCTTAGATAAGAGCCGTAGTTACAGGTGGGAGTAACCAGTTGCCACGTTCTAAAGCTTTACACCTCTTATGGTTTTGAGATTTGATGCAAACTTTTCATTTTATTAATTTGCTGGTGAAATTTTTCTAAATTGGAGACTAGAAAAAAATACTTCAACATAATATGTTTCCACTTGATTTTTTTTTATAAATGTGAGTCGCAGAAGCTTAGAAGTATTTTCCTTACAAAGAGGGGTCCAGGTATGGTCATCACCGATTTCGATCAAATTTCGTCTACTAGTAGAGCATAGTATCTATATCAAAAATCTAAAAAATTAAGGACTACCTCTCAAAAATAAGAAAAAATTTCAATTTAAAGTTTAAACATTTTTATAATATATATATATATATATATATATATATATATATATATATATATATATATATATATATATATATATATATATATATATATATATATATATATATATATATATATCTGTCTTTAAGTGGCATTGATAAGAACGTGAAATAGCTCGGTGGTAACGCGTCTGGTATGGTCTGAATGCTTTGGTGCTGGGTTGCTTGCTTGCAATTCCCAGTTCAGATATCGAATTTTTTTTTCAATTTTAATATTATTTTTAAAATTTATTAATTGCACTCTTTACTCGTTGTAAGTAACTTTAACTAGGATCATATATCTTATTCTTTTTAGATAATAAAATTCGCTTTCAATTTTTGAGTTGCTTTCAACGAGTAAAAAGTGTATATTGCTAAAAATTATGTTATTACACGCATTAAACGTTTTATAAAATATAATTTATTTTTTTTGGCGCAGCGTTAGTTTTGTGACCGACAAACTATAATTTTTATTAATTTCTTTTAATTGATGAACAAAACACCGATATTATATAACATCTTCGATATTTTTTTGAAATACTTAGATGTATTATCAATATAGTATATAGTAATATAATACAGTTAATTACTTAACTCGCTTTAGATATAACCGCCCTTTTTTTATATAGTAGATAAACCGCTAACATATATTTTTCAATATCTGCTAATTTTCGCGACAAAATAATAGCTAATATTTTGAGAAAGAAATTTATGTAATCGCGGGTGTGCCTTATTGAAATGTGCTTTCTTTGTGTGTCTCATGAAATGTGCTTTCCTTAAGGAATTCACTTTTTCCTGTCCTAAGACCCTTATTTTTTCCCACATTTTAGTGTATGCAACGCGGGAACAGCAGGAAATTTGTGGTAAGTTATTACTTATCATATTGCATAATTTTCTCCACCGCAAGTTGTATTGTGTTTAATTTCAATTATTTATTACCTTTAATTACAGTCCAGCCTTTTACACTTTAAATTCTTATTATTTCGAATATTTAGTAAAAGATTAAACAGTTATCAAATATCATTTGTTGCAAAAAAATTCTTAATTTTTTGTAGTAGATGCTATTTAACTTTATGTTTTGTATGTTTATATGATATGTACCGTCCTAAAAAATGTCAAAATTCATAAGTTCAGAAAATAAAAATTGTATTGATATCAGAGAAATAGTATACATATATTAGGTATGTATTATACTTATTACTAACTCGTGTTTCTCGTTAATTCATAAAAAAGTATATATATATATATATATATATATATATATATATATATATATATATATATATATATATATATATATATAATGGTATTATATAGGCACCTATATATGTATATACATATTTATAGATATTTTTAAAATATTATTTATATTTAGTATTTTTACAATAAATGATATTTGATACCATAATTTTAGCAATATAGTAATAAATTAAAGAAAAAAAAAATATTAAAATTAAAAAATAATTGAATGTCTGAACTGGGATTTGAACACAGTGCCAAAGCATCCACACCATACCCGATGCGTTACCATCGCACTATTTCACGCACTTATCAGTGCTACTTAATAACAGGTATATATATATATATATATATATATATATATATATATATATATATATATATATATATATATTATAAAATTTTTATAAAATTGTTTAAACTTTAAATTGAATTTTTTTTATTTTTCAGAGGTGGACCTTAATTTTTTAAATTTTTGATATAAATATTATGTTCTACTAGTAAACGAAATTTGATCGTACGACCATACCTGGACTCCTCCTTGTTAGGTCTCCTCCATTCAGTTGTATATTTTTCGTATAAACTTTCTTTTTTTTTCAATCAGGTGAATATTTTAAAAATAAATTGAATGGTAACTCTCAAAAAACTCATCCTGTATACTATGCAAGCAAGCACACATATGGTCGGTTATAGCAATGTTATTTTAAAATAATGGAATATTTATGCTTTGATATCTGCCATTTAAAATATTTTTATATTTTTACTTGTTCAAATATTTGTATTTTGTTTAAAAATAGAAATTTTTCCAAAACAAAAAAAAAAAAAAAAAAAACGAGCGTTTATTTTTCGGGAATTAGGCAAATAAAAATGATTATATACAGCAGATTGTGTCCGAAAAAAAATAATGTGTTTGGTCAAATGTTTAATATTTCTTTTGAAAATTCAAATAAAAATTTTAATATTTTATTCTTTTACGGAGAAAACAGAAGCTTTACAACTAAAATGGTAAATTTCAAAAAAATAAAAGATCATTAGAAGATAATTACCCAAACTCAAAAATTATTATATAATTACAATTTTAAAAGTTTTTGTTCATTTTGAGCCATTGAAAACTAGACAAAATAAATCGTTTACATATTTGTCAATTACGTAAGACAAATATGTAAACTTAAGCTTCTTCAGTTAAATCATGTTAAATTCATTCAAAAATATTTCAAATTAATTTGTTTGAGTTAAATTGGCATTATCTTCTTCCAGAAAATTTTTAATTTCACAATAAGTATTTAAATTTTGGTCTGTTGATGTATATCACAGCGTACTCACAATATTTGAAAACTAATTCAAGAGATACCGGAACTAGTGGTCAAAAGAATAATTATTGCCAGTAAGTAAGGTGTGTTTATTAGGTTTTGACAATTCACACAGTTTATGATGTTTCATTTACAAGATATGAACTGGTAAATTTTCTGTTTCCAAATGATACCGGGCAATTCCAAATTGCTACCATTATTTTGATATCAACTTTTGCCATCTGGTAACGAATGAAACAACTACTACCGGTAGGCTAAATATGCAATCACGCCTCCACTCTAAGAAAAAGGGGTCCAAAACGTGTAAAATAACTTAAATATGAGGAGCAAAATTACTCCTCGCTCTGAAAATATGCACTATTATTTGTGTAATATGAAAAAATTGATGTATTTTTATATAATTTGTGAATAATTACTGTTTTTTCTTAATATTACACAAATAAAGGTGTAACTTTGGATTTTTACAACGTTTTTGGTTTATTTTTACACCACTAAATAGTAAAACCCATGCGCGCGCATATGATTTTATGTATTTTAAAATTATCTGTTATTGGCTTGCTGTATTATCTATACGTACATAAGTAATATTCTTAAAGGTTAAAAATTATGTTTTCAAATCAGCTGAATTAAACAAAAGTATTTTTTGATAGGATATATAGTTAATATAATAATTATAACGTGTATGATTAAAATATATGTATCATAAATATGTTACAAAAACAGTGTTATAGTGGTGTACTGGTGTTATGTTTTTATATGCATTGTGGAAAATGGCTTCTGGAATAATGTGCAAAGAATACTGTAATATAAATTTGTTTGTTTCCAAAATGCTGTCCTGATGATACATTTAAAATATTTCAGGTAAGTTAATTTTTTTAATTTTGCTTCATACAAATAGTTATGTAATTTGATAAAAGTTTATTTTACAATTTGACTAATAATTTATTTTGTGTGGTTCTCGATTTCTGTGAAAATTAAAACATTATCTACAATTCAGATATCTTTCATTCAGATATGTCTAAAAATTTATATAATGCTTGTAAATTGGTAAAATCTGTAGTGATAAAAGAATTATAGGTACATATTTTTTTTACTAAAATTTATTGACTTGGGAAACAAAATACCTACAACTATTTATCAAATTTTAATCAACAGAAACCCTAATTAATGTAGGTATATAATATTTCGTTTTTATGTCATCGAAGATGACGTATTAATATCGTTGTGTGATTGAATTGAACACGTGATTGAATAATTATTGAGTTGTACATCCATATTGAATAAACGCAAGAGGGCTACTAACTATAGAGTTAACAAACAACTATAGAGTTAACAAAAAATCATAAATTAACACTTTCACTGAGATGGCATTAGTGCGTGTCAAGAACACGCACTTAACGAATTTTTTTTTTTGCTTTACAGTAATATAAATTCATAACAGGTTTAAATTGAAACGACGTCTGGAAATTGAGTTTTTTAAGTAATAATAACAATGGTAATAATAATAATGGAATTTAACGTTCGTTTTTTAGACAATGGTATGTAACGGACGTCACTCACATCATTATTTCTAAACTTTTTCCTGATGATATGGGCGGAGAACAAGAAAAGCGGTATAAAGATTTGGCAGGTGTCCGTCTGCAACCGTCTTCTTAAGGACGATGTCGATATTCATCTGGAATTGCGATGGGAAATAGCAGAAAACTTTCACCAGCATATAACCGGCTACGGAATTCAAACCCTCCGTCTACCAGTTCGGAAGTGTCAGTGCCATACGCACGCTGGGTCACTTTGCTGGTGAGTTTTTTAATCAAAAATCTAATATCTGTACATTCATTAAAATAACCTAAAAGTAATTGTGTAGCAAAAACGAAATTTTTTTAATTTTAAATTGCTGTGAAATATTTATTGAAAAGAGAAAAAATAAATAAACAAAAATGGTTATAAAATTAAGTAATCCCTATTTTTTGATTTGTTTAGAAACCGGAATTGGTGAAGACATATGTGAAACCGCAGCCTACATTTTCCCTGAAGTTCTAGTAATGGCAAGAGTCAGCAGAATATTGGGCGGAGGACAAGAAAAGCGGTATAAGGATTTGGTAGGTGTCTGTTTGCAACCATCTTCTTAAGGATAATCTCGATATTCATCTGGAATAAGATGATGGGAAATAGCAGAAAACTTTCGCCAGCATATAACCGGCTACGGAATTCAAACCCTCCGTCTACCAGTTCGGAAGTGCCAGTGCTATAAGCACGCTGGGTCACTTTGCTGGTGAGTTTTTAATCAAAAATCTAATATCTGTACATTCATTAAAATAGCCTAGAAGTAATTTTGTAGCGAAAGCGAAATTTTCTTAATTTTAAATTGCTGTGAAATAGTTATTAAAAAAAAAAAAAAATAATCAAAAATGGTTATAAAATTAAGTAACCCTTATTTTCTGATTTGTTTAGAAACTGGAATTGGCGAATCTTCTATGAAACCACAGCATACATTTTCTGCGAAGTTCTAAGAATGGCAAGAGTCAGCAGAATATTGTTTTTCTTATATTTAAGTATTGTTTAGTTAATTTTCTTAAACTATATTTTTGATATGATGTAACTACAATTTTAATCCATAAGTTTTTAATATTATCATTGTAATCTAATTACAATTAAATTTTTTATAAGATATTGCTTACATAATTGTGTCTGCAAAACGTAAGCATTGTAAAAAAAGTCATATCTCAAAATTTTAACCAGTTTAATTGGCAGTTACACTGCAAACAAAGATTACCTATGTTCATGAAAGCAAGTAAACGTTCATAATAAAACTTTTATAATCTTACTTTTTTGGAGTGTTTATTTTAAAATTTACCGAAAAAAATATTATTTTATCATACGACACACTTATATAGAAATTTAGACATAATAAGCAAAATATTTAACGTCTCGAATCTTTTTGTATATAATTCCAAATTATTCTATACTTCATGTTATTATCAATATTTATGTAAAAAAACCATCAATAATCTTTTTTGATTCGTTATTTTCAATTAAGTTGAATCAGTTTATTTTTTTCAGCACAATTGAATCACTCATACTGATTCAGTTGAACTGAATCAGAATGAGTGATTCAGTTGGATTAATATTACACTTTTCTGGGTGTAAACATTACTATATAAGTGTGTAAAATTACATTTTCAGGTGTACAGGCGTGGTTTAAAAATACATTAAAATGATGTAATTTTACGCTTAACTGCGCACTATTGCGAACTGAATATGTAAAATTACATCTTGTTGTGTAGTTAATACACAAATAAAACGTAATCTATTACACACCTGGACCATAATTTTACGTACGACATGTGTAAAACTACACATATGAGTGAGTAATAATTACACCATGATGGTGTAATTTTCACCTTCGTACATTACGGTTTGTAATGTTACTGTCATTATAGAAGGCATTTAATTGCCTCCTATAATAGTAGTAAAACGGTACATTTTTTTCTTAGAGTGTCTGTTTGATTTCCCAATATCATTTAATGCATTTCATAAGAATGTTCTTTTTAAGTTATGTAAAGGGAATAAAAGTAGAATTCAGTACAACGGCCACTTAGTTAGTTATTATTGCTATATACACTAGCGGAAATAATTAAAGCATCAAAAATAATTCCAAATTTTTAGCGATTTTTCGAGTGGCTGTATCTTCGTGAAAAATGGTCGTACACGGAAAAAAAGAATTATTTCAATCAAATAAATTTTATTCAAACCAAATAAAATTCTTGTTTGTATACCGTCAAATAAGTTTCATGTTTCCATGAATTAAATTTTTCGTTTGAGATTTAAATAAATTTTTAATTTGCACCAAATAAAAATGTTATTTACGTGAACTTGAACGTTGTTCTGATGGAACTTCCTACTTTATTTCAGTAGAAACAAAATATATTGTATTGCAAATAATAATTTTATTTGTATTAAACACTTTATTATTTAGGGCACTCAGTTTTCTTATTTAAATCAAATAATTTTTCACTCTGTTGAATTTTATTTCTATTTGAATTGAGTTTTATTTTTATTTACCTGAAAAATAAATATATATTGGATATAATAAACGAAAATCAATTTATCAGCACACTGATTATTATTTATTGTTAATACGTAATCCATATTATTATTATTATTAATATTAATTATTACAATCAAATAATAAAACATACAAGTTCAAAATGTAGTATAATTTATGCATTTTCCAGTACATAAACAGCAAACTATCATACATTCAAACAGGTAACGTAAACAACCATATAAAAAAATTTCAAAAATAAATTTTAAACAATGAAATTCTTCAAATTTACAAATACTTTAATAAAACTTTGGTTGATTGTTTTTTTAATACTTTTTGAATCACATATTTTTAGTATTACATAAATAAACGCTAAATTAACGTTAACTTATCAGTATCACTTATCAGTATCACATAACACAAGGACACAACCCAATTAACACAAACACAAACATAAATATCCAAGGCCTTCAAATATGTCATTTGTTGCGGCAGTGCTATTTTCAATGTTGTATATTGTCTGAAAAAAAGCAATACAATTTATTATGGACAATATGGGCCCTTACAATTAGTATATCTACTGTTTATTAAAATAATTAATGTGTTACTTAAACTTACCAACAAATATAGGTTATTTTCTTCAAACATCAGCTTTTAGAATCTCTTTCAGTTTTTTTTATCCGTCGTATCAACAATTATTACATAATATATTAAAACAAAAGCTAAATACGTCTAAAACAATGTATACAATCTAGGTATACATAGTGAAATTTAATTTCGAATTAAAAGTTTTCAACCAAGATCCAAGATCCAAGTCGTATAACTAGGCCTACGTATAACATTGCTTGGCTTGGCTTGGCTTCTACACGTGACCACATTTCCGCGCATGCGTTGTAATTATTTTGTTTTTGTCGTAACTGTTTTGTTTGAATCAAACAAACTAATTGTTTGAGCCAAATAAACTTTGGTGTGCATGAAGCTAAATATGATACACAGAAATAAAATATAAACAAATAAACAATATATAAAACTGAAATAATGTGTTTGTTTGAAATTTATCAAAAAACACAAACAAAATAATTGATTCCTGGAAATAAGAGAAATATTTTAGTGATCAAAATTTTATTTGGACGAAATAATATTTCCCAAACACGCAGTTTCGTTTCACTGAACTAAACTCTTTTTTTCCGTGTATCGGAGTCGTAAGCAAAGCATTTTAAAGCTGGAAGTTTCTAGTTTCGAGGCCTTGCGATAAAAAAATTTTCAAAGCAACGTGTGTGTTTGAACAAGTTACCCGGTCCATATGGTGGTAAAGTCGGAAATATTTTTTTCAAGTCCGTGGACCAAAAAAAAAAACCGAAAAAATTTCGAAAATTTTTTTTTTCAGTGCATTTATTAGGATTGCGGCACACACGTTGATTTGAAAATTTTTTTATCGAAGATCTCGAAACTAGAAAACTTCCAGCTTTAAATTGCTTTGCTTACGACTCAGATACGACCATTTTTCACGAAGATACAGCCATTCGAAAAATCGCAAAAAATTTGGAATTTTTTTTTTTTGATCCTTTAATTATTTCCGGTAGTGTATGTTAAGTAAAGAAAAACTACATTTTTCAAATTTACTGCAGTTATAACTCCAAGACAAATCATCCGATCGATTTGATTTTTATTGCAGCTTCTTTTATATATGTTTCTTCGTGGCATGAACCTCAAGTTTTCCGATCGAATAAAAAATGTAATTTTTGCAGACCAAAACTAATTAAATTTTTGCGCAAAATTTGAAACTTTTTTTTTAAAAACTCCGCCATTTTGTTAAATTTAAACTTTTTTTTCAATTGAGGTTCATGGCACGGGCAATACCTTCTAGTTTAATAGGCTTTTTGGTTTTTTTGAATTCTCATTGAATTTTCAGTTTTTGTTCCAAAAATTTTATCATGTATTTATTATATATCAGCGAGTATATCCTTAAAATATTAAAACATTCCATACAGTAGTTTTCTTTACAAAAATTCCCAAAAATCACCTTTTTTCAGGCGGTCACACTAGTGGTCTCCTTAAATTCAAATTGAAACAAATTTAAAACATCATCCAATTTGTACAAATAAAATATTTATATAAATAACTATTACAAAGTAATTCCACGAACCTGTGAATTTATGAATTTTAGTATATTATTTGATGATATTTTAAACATCAACATTTATGAACATAATTAACATGTCATTAGTGTACCAAAATATTATATGTGTACTAACCAGACAGCCCAGATTTTATTATTTAAAAGTAATTAGTGTTCTCTTGCATAAATAAAGTTGTACATGTTGCATGAACAACTGATGAAATATTAAAATTTGTTTCTTTTTAAACAGTGTTACCTATACCTTTGAATATTAAATGCGTGGTGACCAGCGTCACGAGATTTCACTGACTCGGGCACAATTCATGTCGCTTAATTACTGAATTTTTAACATTAGCGTATTAAGATATTTAGTTTTCTACTGCTAAAGTAACCCATTACCGTTTGTTTTCGTATTTAAAATATTTTTTTCATTTAATTATTTACAAGTTGATTTACTTCAAAAATTTTCTGGTCGAAAACTTATTATAACTAAACTTATTAAAAAATGTGATACTTCAGAAAATAGTTTGATTAACAAACAAGTCCGTTCAAGTCCTATAAAGAGTCTTTATTTACATGCTTATTGGTACAATTTCGGCGTAAATTTTTAATCAGGTAAACTCGGACTACTTTCAAGAATAAAATTTGGGGAGACAGGTCTACCCACACTGTTAACTTCCCTTTTGGTGTCCTTAAAGATTAGAGACTATTGTACATGGCTTCTGCGCCCTGAACGAAGGAATTCGAGACGAAAAATATTTTACAAAAATTTTATATGCAAGGCAAAAAAACTTCACGAATTAACAAACGAACGCACACACAGACATCTCGCTAAAAACGATGGATTCGGATTCTAGTGACCTTGAAACGTGAAAATATGTCCAAACTAGCGATTCGTAGAATCAGATCCATTAGAAGTTATCGTAATGGATTTTTAAAATAGAAAATAGTCACTCCCCAGGGTAGCTAAACACACTTAAGGAAGTTAAATTTTATTTAATACTCCCAGGAAGAAAGTAGTTATCCTAGAGAAGTAAAAACGCCGTGAGCAGCGGGGCCCCATCACGGTAGTCGAATTTTCCCCTTCATCTTCGGTATTGAATGTCTACAAGCGAAATGTGATTGAAAGTCTACAACCGAATTGTCATTTTGTTGGTTTCAAAACTGGTGATGAGTGTTCGGCTGATCGAGGCTTTAAAAAAAGGTTTTAAGTATTTAAGGGCTGTATCTCAGTAAATTTCAATTTTGTGCCGAAAACAGGTAGCAGAAAAAAAGCCAACACAATTCGTACGAGGACATTCCTGCCCATGTTTATCCGCTAATTGCCTTTATGTTTTAGTTTTAAATATTAAAAAAGGACCTTAAATAGTAAACTGGAAGGCCTTTATAAAGATATTTTTTCTTTCCAAAAAAATCCAAAATTTCTATTTTATAAATACTAAAAATCCAAAATTCCTAATTTATAAATAAACAGTGACTTTAATAACATTTTTAAATTACTTAATATGTATGTATTTCATTTGTCATAAAAGTAAGTTCACTTTTTTTTTAAATTTTTTAAAATTACTATTCGCCTACTTGTATTTAGAATAAACATAATGCTTTTAAAACACATTTAACAATAGGATTCAATTCCGATGTAAAAATGGGAAAAGTAGGGGGAAAAGTGATGCGGACTCCCTACAAGGTACTAGCTGGATACTAACTGAATACACGTACAAAATTTCAGCTCTCTAGGTTTCCTTATGGAGTCTCTAGACGTGTTAGAAAACAAGCAAAAAAATTAAGGAAATATTGGCGTCAAAATCGTGGGGGTAAGGGTTAAAAGTTGAAACCTCCAAAAAACAGTGTCTGGCTATTAGCTTAACCTGTACACCAAATTTCAGCCCTTTAGGTTTATTTGGGGAGATTTTGACCCGAACGAAACTGTTAAAAAACAAGAAAAATCATGTTCTTTTGGGTATAAAAATGGTGGGGGTAGGGGTTAAAAGTCGAGACCCCCAAAAGGCACCCTCTTGATACTAACTCAATCCGAACACAAAATTTCAGCCCTCTAGGTTTACTCGGGTGACCTGTGCGAGTGGTACAAACTTCGAAAACGTCGAAAATGCATGAAATTGTAGCTTAAAAATGAGGGGGTGGGGGTAAAATATTAAAACCTCCAAAAAGCACAACCTAGGTACGAACTTTATCAACACACCAAATTTCAACCCTCTACGTTAATTCTGGGGGGGCTGGGGGCCTGTTAGATCCAGCGAAAATCGTTTTTCCCCCCTCTACTCTCACCATATCATCCTAGGAAGCTGAATTTTGGATATGTTGTAGATAATTGACCGAAACATTATTTAAAACCGGTTTGAAAAAGTTTTATTGCTTTTCCGCCCCTCACCACCCCCTTAAAGGTCGGGTCAGAAAAAAAATTTGCCCAAAATTTGACCCCACTTTGATAGTATGAGGTGCCTCGAAAATGAGCCCCATTTACCAAATTTCATCTCTTAACTTCCATAGGGGGGCCCCACACAAATTAAAAGGTGGCGGGAAAATATATATATATATATATATATATATATATATATATATATATATATATATATATATATATATATATATATATATATATATATATATATATATATATATATATATATATCAGACATTTTTTTTCTACATATTCGTGTTCTACGGGTCCGAAAACGGATAGCGCCCCTACTCTCGCCTCTCGCAGCTCTTATCGTATAGACTGTATAAGTCTAATTTTTCGGAGAAAATTCGACTAAAAAGGAAACAGTATTCTTTGCGAATTGTCAGTCATGCAGTACACATCCATGTTGTAAAAAATATGTAAATCAACTTTCTTTCCCTTTCATGTCATTTCCCTCTGCACAACACAGGAGGTGAATTTATTATTGTTAACGTAAAAAATATATACATACATATTATGTATATCGTCTGTACCAGTACATATTTAATTAAATTACCAAACAATTTCGCTAATGAACATAAATAACATAACAAGTTGCATCATCAACATCACCTACATCAACAAAAAATCTGTGCACTTACAACAACTTAATCTTGGCATCATAAAATATACAGCATAAAAACAACGATTTATGGAGATCAATGTTTTTTAATAATTTTCTACTTAAACGTGGTTGTTGCATTTAGTATACCTACACTACTTTCTTGTTCGACATTCTTCCAATATGAAATTAAAGCAGAATTACGCTTACAAAATTTCATTAGCTGTGAGGTAGGTTATTTTGTTAAATATTATAATTATAAACAATAAAAAATACTTGATATACTACACTTGATATACTTGAAATGAACTAAAAATGGTATGACGTCAATAAATGTGCCTAGACGTGCCTAGTTTTCTGTCTCTCCTTTTTGTAATTTTAAGTAAGTCTATAGTAATTTAAGGTAGTACCTCTAGTTTTGCTTCATTTGTTAATAACGTCACAGCTTTTTAGTTAATAATAATAATCTGGTTTAATGTCGGTTTTCCTGGCTTAATGTCGGTTCATTTCATTATGATGTGGGTGGAGGAAGCGGTATGAAGGTTAGAATTTGATAGATATGCATCTTCAGCCGTATTCTTAAGGAACTATGCCGATATACATTTGGAATTGTCAAGGAAAACTGACGAAAACCTTGATGAGCATAGCTAGCCGTGGGAATTAAAATTGAATTTTCCTTGTAAATTTCAACTACTGTGCATTTTATCTTGGAAATGGGGTAAGAGCGTAGTTAAAAACATTTTAAAATTTTTAATTTAGTAATATTTAACGTGACGAATCAAAATTATTCAATGGTTAGGAAAAAGTCTGTGCGGTTTTTTTATTATAATTATTTCTAAAAGTATTATAGGTAAAAAATAGACTGCACATGTAAGATTTTATATTAACATAAGTTTTTAATTGTAGCGTTACGGCTTTTGACAAAAACATAAACTAGTATTTTTGATACAGTTTTCATATTTGATATTAATATTTTAATTGGTCCAACAATATTCACCCTATTTCAAATTTTAACCCCAATTTTATTGTCCGACGTTGGATTTGAGTACGCCGGTAGAAAGTTTTTTAGAAATAAAGACTTGTGTCAAACTTTTCTTCTAGCTGTTATAGTTTTTGAGTAGTTTTATAAAATTTAATTTTTACCCCGATTTTGAGACTCGATTTCACCTCTTAAAAGACTTTTATGGCAGACAAAAAAAAAAATACGAGTCTATTATTTTTATTTGTTCTGTACATTGACCAAGTTTGATCAAAATCGGGTATCATTACTTCAAAACCTTCGTCATTAAGTAATATTGTCGCATATCTCCGAAGTGCCTGGGCAAATTTTGATCAAATTTATATGGGACCACCCCGGCACTCCGGTAATACATTCTCTCAAACAAAAATAGAATCATCCAAATCGAATCATCCCAATTCCATATACCGAAGTTATGAAGTAACGTACCCAAAAAAAAAAAAAAAAAAAAATACAGCCTTCTCTTTTTTTGAAGTCGGTTAAAAAAGTGAAGTTTACTTGTCCAATAGATAATATGACGTACATAAAACATAGGAGGCGTTGAGAATAAGAACGGCCTAACTAACAAATTTTATAAAATTGAGATATTTGGGCCTAAGTATACACAAAGGTCTAATTATTATTGAAATGAAAACTGTCTAGGTGTGTTTTTAATATGAACCTAGAGATGGCAGCATGTTAACTTTTTCTTAGCCCGCCCGCCTAGCATGACCTAGCCCGCCTATGTCATTTTCTCACACTAACAATATTGTAGTTTTCTTAAACTGCAGTAGTGGTGAGAGACTGTCAATAATTGAAAGTAGCCATAATTATGGATAGTCAGTCGTAAAACTATCGATAGAGGTTCGATATTTTCTGATAGTCAAGTTTTTGTTGCCGAAGTCATATTTTATAGGAATTTAGACTAATACAGTGAAACTACTAGTTATCCAGATTGTACTTATCTAAAATCCTGCTTTTCCAAACTTACTACAGTACCTACTTAACAAGAAATTTTAAGTTTTTCTGCAAACATTTTAAGTGACTTTGGAATTTTAATTTTAAATTATGAATAAAATTGTACACTTTTTGAGTTCCTTTCAAAATATTGAAACACTTATAAGTTTTCAATGTTCATGCGTCAGATGTTTAAATTTTTACAAATACAAATGATATTGTAGATGAAAGTAACAAAACTGATGATGACTGAACCTATAAATTTAAATTTTTTTTTTTTATAATTTGAACGCTTTTTCTGTTCTATTTATATAATTTTAAAATTTTATTTATTATGTTGGATAAAAAGATACATTTTTTCCAATGGCACATTTTTTTCTCAATTTCAAGCAGAAAATCTTTGAAAACGATATGACTTAACTAATATATTTTAACTAATTTCTTATTACACGAGTGTAAAAATAGCGTAAGTGACAAAAAAATTAGCGGAAAGATGCTAGACCTTCTAATTTTACCCATACATGCATTTAACATTGTATTCAAAATATGATACATAAGTAAACGTCCACAATTTTATTAAGACTGTGGTTGAAAATCAAAATATTTTTTCGCATAACTTTAACTGTCGTTATCTCGATATGGGTAATTTGCAGTTAGGTCGTTCTTGCTCTCGAGGCCTCATATGTAGATATAGCTGTACTGATTTTATGGTAACGCAGTATACAAGACCATTATCTAGGTATATTAAGGATGGGCAACTTTTTGTATGATATGGATCAAAATAAATTTCATTTTAATTTAGTTCATATATATGTTTGTAATTTTAATTATAATTTTATATTTAAATTTCCAATGAGAAACAATAGACATTACTTACGATTTTCTTCAGAAAAAATTTTCAACCTTCAATTTTTTGTTTAAATCCGGAAATATTTTCTTTCCAAAAATAATAATTTTATTTTTTTTCAATTTTTATCAAGGTCTGCGGGCCGCACTTAATCCACGGACCGGAAGTTGCCCACCGTTGATCATTAAAGTCCATTCTACGAGTACCCCGCCACTTTGCCACAGTCAGTCGCTCCATTCTACACGGTTGAAGCGGTTTGTTTTCATATAAAATATAAAACATTGTGAGATAAATAAGTTTACTGTGTCGGATACAAACAATTTAATAATTTGCTTATCTGTTGTGTTGTTTCAATGAAATATGAGGGTTTTTCTACTCTAACTGTGCACACATATCTGCTAATATATAATGTTATATAATATACATACGCGTATACATATTTCAGAGAGGTATATAGATTAAATTCGATTTAAAACCAATATCTATTTATAAAAATTTGAAAATATTATATGGAAATATTCAATTATTTATATAAATTCATCAATTTTCATTTTGTTTAATCAACGGATTTTGTTTTCTGGAGGGTGGTGTCAGCATGTCGAGGACCGCCCAGGCGTAACAAATTAAATTTTCAGTTAAAACCCTCACTACAAAATCTCCCTCCCACACCCATTAACCAACCAGTCCACTTCAAAATGAAACTTATTTTTTAAATCTTTCGCCAGTACCTATAAATTTTTATATAAAACGAAAAAGTTTTAAAATCGTGGTTTCATTGGTTTTGTATACTAATATTTTATTAAAATTTTTAACAAGGAGAATATTACGGCTGGGTCCAATATATCCAAAAAAATGAGTTATTTTTTTTTTATTATCCTTTTAAGAATGTTGTGAAAAAATTTTAAACTAAAATTTGAAGGTAGTACGCGCAGAGACGTAGCGAGCATAACTGGCGCCCAGCGCGTGACAATTTATTTGCGCCCTCATAACTTCTAAAATTTTAAAAAATTTAGATAGTGGAACGGTGTATTTAACATTTCGGAAAAAATTCTTTCTCGTAAATTTGGATTTTAAATTTTTCCCTAAAAGTTGCCTTAACGATCTTTTTTTGCTCACAAGTGTTTTGTTTGTATGTCTATATATTCAAAGTCATAACCTGGAAGTAATTTTGAAATTTCCTTACATTTTCACGTAACAAAATTCTAATGACAAACACAAAAAAATTTAAAATAATAGCGCCTCTCCTATTAGCTTTTGACGCTCCTCTTATTAGTTTTTGGCGCCCCTCTCAAAGTGGCGCCCGGTTCATGACAGTACCCCTTGCACCCCCCTCGCTGCGCCACTGAGTACGCGTATTTTAGATTAGTG
Organism: Brachynemurus nebulosus; assembly: GCA_035578155.1. NCBI lineage: Eukaryota > Metazoa > Arthropoda > Insecta > Neuroptera > Myrmeleontidae > Brachynemurus > Brachynemurus nebulosus. The sequence goes on from JAPWDM010000006.1 coordinate 34,207,706, forward strand.
ATGAGGTCTCGAAAAATACGAGGGTGAATCAAATTTAAACCGGACTTTAATTGTAACTTTTTATTAAGTGATTATTTTGTTAAACAAACAGCATATTATTTTTCTGTATACATTCCTTTTCTATTAATGCATTTTTGCCATCGATCGGAAGTTTGTTAATTCCGTCACCAAAGAAAGAAGAAGGACGTGTACGTAACCAGTTGCAAACGAACTGCTCTACTTGTTCGTTACTCGTTATAGTCTCAAAACGTCCAACAAAAATTAACTAAAATGCATTGGACTGTTCTCGAACACCCACCATACAGTCCGGACCTCTCGCCGTTTGATTATCACATGTCTGGCCAGCTTAAAAACGCGCTGGGAGGACATTTTGAGAATAACGGACAAGTACAGCCATAGAACACAGTACAGCCGTTCGTATACACGTCCTTCTTCTTTCTTTGGTGACGGAATTAACAAACTTCCGATTTAGAATAGGAAAAGGAACACAAATAATCTTAAAATGTAAGAAAATCATTTCATTTTTAAACGTTTAATAAAACTATATTCGTCAATAACTGAAAAGACGTATAATTTTTCGGCTTTGTTTAATAATAAGAACTACTCTCATCTTTTTTATTATATATATTTTGATAGATATATATTTTAATGTAAGTTAGGTACTTATAGCATTCTTTTGCTCTACACAAATAGTATGTTACTTCTTTGTTATTCAAAACAGGTTAACATTTTTATTCTGTTAAATCGAAATTTGTGTTAATATTTTCATTTAACACAAACACGAAATGTTACATTAATTAACGCAAGGTTGTATTACTTATTTAACACAAAAATTTTAACCACTAGTTTTTTTGTACGCAGAACACAAATTTTTTTACTGTACAAGTATTAAATTTTTATATGCCAAATCAGTATCGACCTGATTTTGTTTGTTCAGAAATTTTGGTCCACTTATAATAAGTTTAGAATTGCGTTAAATAATACTACTAAATTTTAAAGCCATTGCGCCCAATAGTAAGAGCACCCGTATAGCTCGAATTGAGCCTTAACTGCAGCAGTTTTAATTCGTATATTATTGGGGCGTTTCTTTTGTTTTTTTATAAAATAAAAAAGACCAACTTAAAACAAAACCGAAATACCAAAAACTTAGTTTACGCATGGAATACTTATAGTTTCAACAATAAGTGCCTAAAATATATTTATTTAGATCTAGATATTATCTATAATCAAGTATAATTCTCATAAGCGGTGGTCCGTAATTAATTTTGAAACAACAGATAATGAATTTATTCACAACAAAAACCAAAATGGTTTATTATAAATAATTATTGGTAAGTATTAATATTGCTGAATATTCACTAATAACTTAATACCACCCATTTGAGATTTATTATCCCATAATATCTAGTTTCAAGTAAGTTTTATTTAGATAATCGTCAAATTATTTAATCTTTCTCACTCACTGACGATTATATAACTAACCAAAGTAATAAACTGCTATCATGCTGTCTCTATTTAAAGTTGAAATGAAATCATCTGTATTGATTTTGCAATAAACCGTGCTGGTGCTGCTACTATCGTAGGACATTTTTTTTTTAATCTCTTTTCGTATCTTTCGGGTAAGTGGTAATTGATAGGGATAAAGTAATTAAAAACTAATTTATGCCTGTTTTTTTTTCTTGGAAGGTGTTTGCTCGTAGCATTGGTGCTCTCGACAACAGTTGCAGTTATACAAGTACCTAAGCATGTAAAGATGAATGTATGTTAAACTTTAATGAAATTATATAAATGAACAATTTATTATCGGTGACAATGAACGGTGCCTTTTATGTAAAGAGTGTTCCAAAAAACTGTATGTCTATTGGGGCATATACACTTTCGTCTGGAAAGACCGTAATTAAGTTTATTGGACCCGAAAAGTACATACCTACCTGATAAAATGACAGTTTTGTCCGAGAAATTTTTTTTATGACATACATTTTCGTCCGGCCAGATGTTTAGGTATTAAAAGTCCTGTGTATTATATGCATTTAATATATTGACTCAAAAAGGTTATGTGGTACAACTTACTTTTCATATGTAAATAAGAATAGGTAATTAAAAAAACCTGAAATTAGTTTGTACATGTTGTTCGTTTTTGGCTAGTATCTAAGCATTTTTTTTATATATGTACATATGACATAAGTAGTGAACTCTGGCTATTTTAAACTTGTTTAATTCGAATTTTTTATGCAGTCTCTGTTAATCCGGCGTGTGTATACTGGGTCTTTAAAGGAACAGTCGAAATTTAAGACTCAAATTTCTCTCTCATGAATAAAGCGCGGGCTTTGGCTACCCTCCTTAAAAAATCTAGTGAGTAGTGGGGACTCAAGGTCCAATGGATGCCCGGGTCTGGCGGTTGACTGGCAGACGCGAGCGAGTGAAAGTTGCATCCGTTCCCTAAAACGGTTAGTATACACACGGCGTCAGTATTTTTGAAGGTAAGTGAATGGTGTTATTTTTATCTTTCTCTTAGTTTTTCAGTTTTTTCAAAAGGCTAAAATAAATTATTGTATACCGTTATAATTCATTGATGGATCCACGTTAGATAACATGGATAACGTGCTCAACAGTGGAATCGCGGCTTTATTTTTTTATTTTTTTTATATAAAATTTAATATTTTTTTTATTTAAATTTTTAATTAAGTATGCCACATAGAAGGAATTTTAAAAACATATATTATTAAAATCTGAATCAAGTTTCTATAAAATAATTCGAGTTAAAACCATGAATTAAAACTTATCATCTGTTGAAACTGATAGAAGTCGAAGTCAGTGGCATAACTACAATTTTTCCGATTTCGACTTAATTATCGCCTCTCCTTTTGCTAAGTAAAAAATTTCTTTAATTATTGCAAATTTCTTGATTGCGTTTATAGATAATGGATTCTGGAGACACCATTCACCCAAAAAATACAAAAATATAGTACCGAGAAAAAATACATTAAGTATCCAAAATTTTGTTTATCCCATCTATCATTTTCCCCGTTGCCGCTTTTTTCGTCATGCATCTTGGAACATGGTACATAACTTTCAAAAATTGGATCCATAAGAATAACTTTCCACTGGGAAGTTATTAAGATACTAATTATTCTATTGTATTCCAACGCTAATTACAAATTAAATATATCACCAAAAATTGTTATTTGTGTTTGTCACCAAATTAAAGACAAAAAATCGCAGAAAAAAAACACAAGAGTATATATGCGAAGAAATAATATGTGTTTTCCTGTTTTTCAGTTGCCTGCAGACGACTTGAAATATATTTTCGCATTTTATTAACTATACTGGTATTGAATTGTAATCGTCAATTTAAAAAAATTGTATGTATTCTGTAAGTGTAAGTATATATATTTTTCATCGCGATAAGAAATATTTGAGTTTCCTTTTCTGAGTCGCTGAGACATTAATTTACATCTTGTCGCTTAATGTACACCAAGAAAGTATCGATTTTATCTATCTAAATTACACATCAAACGAGAGACTATACACTAATTCCAACAAAGCTTTATTGGCAAATCCAATTAAAAAAAATCTTATCAATTTAAATAAACCACAAATTTCTCCATTTTATAAAAAAAGTTTCATAATATTTATTAAACAGCATTTACATTTCGCGCATATGCCAGCAAATTATTAATTTAATTTTTCTCGAATGTTCTCAACATCTCTGAAAATAATCAAATTTTCAATCAATTCGTATACTAAATCGTATCAAATTTATTCCATTTATACATCTTCTATTTCCACTTAAGAAATTCTCTTTTTTTTCCTTCATTCATTTTTGAAAAGGAGAAATTTTGAACTTTAATGATATCGTTAATGTAAAAAGTTTTGAGTTTTAAAAACTTTCCTTAAGTATAATTTATACACGCTTGTAATGTAGCAACAAACTTTCAAAGTTTTTGTTCATATTAGGTTGGTAGTACGCAACGCAATGTTGCCAACCCGGCCGGTTTGTTCGCTGGTTACACACACATTATTACATAATTCCGAAAAATTTTGCATGATGTATGACTGTATGTCATAATTTTCAATTTAAAATTTACATAAATATTTGCCACCGCCAACCAACAGCACTGACAGCCGCCGTATTGTGTGTACTTTGAACCTATATTTAAAATTAAAATGAATTTTCTTCTGTGGCGATTCGTAAGTAAGAGTGAAAAGTTTGTGATCATGCGACAATTAACATGTAGATGAGGAAAAATAATTTTTCTTTTTTTTTTTTTACAAAAAATCAAATTTTTAGGGACGTTTTCTTTAAAGAAAAATTTAGCTAAATGATTCAGTATCACTAGTGAAACCATATTAGTTGAAATTTTTTACCAAAAACTTATGATGTAAAGAATCTCGTATTTTAGTAAGAATTGTTATAAACTTTACGATTTACTTTAAAACACATAATTTAGAAAAAAATACACTGCAGCCCCCTCCCCCTTCATGCTTTACTAATATCTATTATCTATACAAATCTTATTTATTATTTTTATAAAAAAATAAAAATAATTTAAAATTTTTATTAAAAAATAATTAAATAAAAATAAAAAATTTTATAATTAAAATTTTTAAATAATTATTAAAATTTTATAAATAATAATTAATTATTAAAATTAAAATAATTAATTATTAAAATTTTATAAATAATAAAAAATTTTTATTAAAAATAAAAATAATTTTTAATTCGTGAAATAGACAAAGTAATCGAACTTTAAATATTTTTCAATATTTAAAATGGAGTTTCACAAAGTAAATCTCTCAACAGTGAATTATTTAAATCTTATTTACTTATTTATTTATTTTTATTTATCTATAAAATTGTCAATATTTCAAGATTGGTAATCTACACAATAATGATATTGTTCCTAAAAATGTTCAAAACAAAAATATTGTCCACACCAAGCACATCTTATAAAAGCGGGTTTATCACTTACATTACACTTTGGTGCTTTCCTTTCTTCTTTGAAAAAGCAATATGTTACAGGATTTTCCAATCTTTCTGGTCGTTCATATCCATTTTTGAATACCAACCACAAATGAAAAAATTTTGAAAAAGTGGCGAAGAAAACTGACTGTGAGATGCTTAATATTGAGTGTTTTAAGTGTAATAATTACTGGGTTTTACTTTTATATTATTTTCTAATTTTTAATGATTTTCGTAATTTTTTGTGATGTTACATAATTTCTTTGTGACTATACCGGTTTTTTCTACGACTTCGTTGGAATTTTACATTCTTGATGTTTCCTGATACGGTAAGTATTTGGTCGCATCTCGTCTTCTTATATTTTATCATGATTTTGACTTTCCCTATTTCGTATGGGGTCCGTTAATTTTTTGATTCTTTGATTTTTAATTTCTTTTAATTTCGTCTGTCATTTTTGACATCCATTTGACATTTGGAGGTTATGTCCTTTTGATATTATTTTTTCTCAGTTGTTTCACAACTGAATTATTGATTTTCCTGAAGATGGTCATTTAAATGACTGAAACATGTAGAACAATTTTCTTTTCTTTTAGTTCTTTCTTAATAATTTATATGCAGGCTGTCGCTAAAAAATTTTTTCATTTTTCATTAAAAATTTTTTTATTTACATATTGTGGTATTCTTTATTCTATGACCTTCTATGTGTGTGTGTCCATTACATTTTTTTATAATACATTGTGAATGCATATACAACAGGATACATCAATATAACATAATTATTACCAACATAATATAATTAAAACCCACTACATTTTATGTCACACCTCCCCTTTTAATTTTAAAACTTATTTAGTTATATAGTCCTTTAAATATTGCGGAGTTTTTCTTGCTCTTGTAGAAACTCTCATGGTTGTTTTTCTTTCGGGTTCCTGTTCCCTTTCTGGCTCTTGTTCCCTTTCTGGTTCCAGTTCCCTTTCTAGCTCCTGTTCTCTTTCTGGTTCCTGTGTCGCTGTGTTTGACTCTACTATTTCATTTTGATTTTCTGAATGTTCTGTAACTACCATGTTATCTTCTCTCTTCTCTGGTGAATTTAAAGATTTTCTGATGTGTGTTGAGTTTCTTCTGTATTCACGACCATATTCATCCTGTACAAAATATGACCTTGGTGCTTCTTGTTTACCAGCTATTCTTCCTGGCTCCCAAGTTCTGTCTTTATTGTTCCTTTTAAAAATAATATTATCATCTTTAGCGAAGTCTTGCCTTTTTATAGCGTTTCTATCGTGATAATATTTCTTTATTTCCACGATTTTCTCCATATCTTCATATACATTTTTGTCAACAGTTTTTGGTTCTAACAGTTCTCTAACTACCGGAACAAGTGTTCTAGTCTGCCTCGAAAATAGTAATTGGGCTGGTGAGTATTTTAACCCTGTTATAGGTGTATTTCTGTACTCTAACAACATTATATTTAAATCTTGCCTAGTTTCATCAGACTTACGTAAGATGTTTTTTGCTATACCCACTGCTTTTTCACTCAATCCGTTTGATCTAGGATAATTTGGGCTTGATGTAGTTACTTGTATTTTCCAGTCTTTTGAAAATTGTTTAAATTTACTACTACTAAATGGCATATTATCGCAAACTATGGTTTTAGGTATTCCATGAACAGCGAAAACTGATTTTATTTTCGATATTACTTCATCACTAGTTTTTTGTTTCATTTCAATAATTTCAAGCCACCTGCTATAAAAATCAACCATTACCAAAAATATTTTTCCTCCATAATCCATAATATCCATTCCTATTTTTTCAAATGGTAAATTATGTACATCTTGGACAATCATTGGTTCTTTGGCATTTTTATTTCTATATTTTTCACAAGCTTTACATTTTAACACAAACTCTTCAATTTCGGAAGACATTCCTGGCCAATATACAATTTGACGTGCTCGATGCTTAGTTTTTTCTACACCTACATGTGATATATGCAACAAATTCAACAATTTTTCTCTGTAACTTTTTGGAACAACTATTTTATTTCCAAATAACACGACATCATTACAAACTATCAGTTCGTTTCTTATTTTCCACAATTTTCTAACCTCCAAATCATTTATTGTTTTGCAGTTATCTGGCCATCCATATTGAAAATAATTATTTACTAATTGTAAGCTTGTATCTTCTTTTGTATGGCTTTTTATTTCGTTAAACTTTTCATCACTGACTTGCAAATCTTGCTCTAAACTATGAACCATTTCTAACATAGTTGGATCATCCTCTATTTTATTTTTCATATATGATCTTGACAACAAGTCTGCTACTAACATTTGAGAACCTGGTATGTATGTAATTTTAATATCATACTTCAATAATTTTAATATCATTCTTTGTAACCGTGCTGTTGTTTTATGAATAGAATTATTGAGAATCGTTACTAACGGCTTATGATCACTTTGAACAACTATATTTTTATGACCATATATAAATTTATGATATTTACTTGTCGTGAAACATATACTAAGTAGTTCTTTTTCTATCTGAGCATAATTTTTCTCAGTTTCCGTTAGACTTCTTGAGCAAAAACCTACTGGTCTACCTTCTTGAAGTAAACATCCCCCTAGTCCTGATGATGACGCATCACACTGTAATATTATACTTTTGTGCGGATCGTATACTTGTAAAACTGGAGTATTACTTAGGCTATTTTTTAATTTTTTAAATGCTTCATCATGTTTTTCATTCCATTGCCACACAATATTTTTCTTTAGTAGTTCTCTTAGACTACTGGTCATTTCTGCTAAATTTGGTATGAATTTATTAAAATAATTATACATACCCAACACCCGTTGTAACTCTTTTTTGTTTTTTGGTGTTTCCAATTCCAGTATGGACTGTACTTGGGTTTTATCTATTTCAATTCCCTTTGATGAAAATACTTGTCCTAGATACTTTACTGAATCCATTTTATATTGCAGTTTTTCTTGATTAAACTTAACATTGTATTTTTTAGCTCTGTCCATGACTTCTTTCATGATTTTGTCATGCTCTTCTTCGTCTTTCCCAGCGACTATAAAATCATCAAAATATATACCAATATTTAGATCCCCAAATATTTGAGTGTTTATTTTTTGAAAAATTTCAGGACTTATTTTTAAACCAAATGGAAGCCTAGACCAGGCAAATTTTCCAAAAGGTGTAATAAAAGTAGTAAGCAGACTACTTTCTTTATCTAGCTCGACCTGTAAAAATCCATCCTTCATATCCAATACACTATAAACTGATTTTCCAGCCAATTTTAATTCCAATTCATCTCTCGTTGGAATATAAAAATTATCCCTTTTTATATTTTTATTTAATTCTGCTGGATCCAAACAAATACGGCAACTACCATTAGGCTTCTCCACAATAACTATATTACTTACAAAATCAGTAGGGCCTTCCACTGGATAGATAATATCTCTTTCTATCAAACTATCTAATGCTTCTTTTAACTTAGGCTTTACAGATTCCGGTATTCTTCTCAAAGGTTTTACAACAAAATCAGGATTATCAATTAATTGAATTTTATATTTTCCTTTTATCTTCCCCATACCTTCAAAACATATCTTATTTTCTGCAATAAACTTTTCTTTACTTGATGCCTTGACAACTGTATCCACTTTTTGTATCAATTTTAAATATGTACATGTACTCAATCCCAATATTGGTTTACTTTCAAACGGAACTACCAAAAATTTTATATTAACTTTTTGATTCTTCACTATACATTCCAAAATAACATAGCCACTCGGTTTAATTTTTTCATTATTATATGCTACTAATTTTTTATCAGTATTTTTAATTAACTGTTCAGCATTTAAACTTTTCACAATTTTTAGCGGTAACACATTACATTCAGCGCCACTGTCTATTTTGACGTTAATAAGTTTATTATTAATTTGTATTTGTTCATACCAACATTTTTCAAAATTTTCATTTATACATACTGAAGATATTTCAGTTTCAACTGAATCTAAATAAAAATCATTTTCGTTTTCCACACTTTCTACGTTTTTATTAAATTTATTTTTTATGAATTTATTTCCATTTTTACTTGAACTTGCCCTTGGTTCACTAACATTTTTGTTTGTTGTATTTATTTTTGACCAACAACAATTAGCAAAATGATTTTTACCGTTACATTTACTACAAATTTTATTATATGCTGGACACGATCCTTTTTCATGTTTGTAATTGCATCTGGTACACTTTTTCTTTATATTTTTATTATATTGTTTATTTTCTTTACTTTTAACATAATTTACACTAACTTCTTGATGCAATGACCTTGCCTGAATTTTACTTATCTCATTGGCTCGACATGTATTACAAGCGTTTTCAAAAGTTAGGTTAGGATCTCTTAGTAATCTTTCTTGTAAATTAATGTCATTAATGCCTAGAACTATTTTGTCTCTGATTAGAGATTCTTCTATATCTCTAAATTCACACGACTTTGCTAATATTTTCAGATCTGTCACAAAATGATCAAATTTTTCTCCTTCACCTTGGTTACGTTTGAAAAATTTGTATCTCTCATATACAACATTTTTCTTTGGTTGACAATAGTTTTCAAATTCTTGTATTACTTTACTGTATGATTTTCTATCTTCATCTGATAAATTAAATGTATTGTATACACTTATTGCATCTTCACCTGCTACATTCAGAAAGATAGCAATTTTTCTTTCTGTCTGATTTTCATCCAGATTTATTGCTTTAATATACAATTCAAAAGATTGTAAAAACATTTTCCAATTATCAGCCACATTTTCTTGTAAATTCAGTGGTTTAGGCGGTTTAAATACACTTTCCATTTTTATTTCCACCGATTTTCCAAAATAAAATCTTTCTTTTTACATTTAATTTTTTGTTTTACATTTAATTTTTTACACCTGACACCATGTGGTATTCTTTATTCTATGACCTTCTATGTGTGTGTGTCCATTACATTTTTTTATAATACATTGTGAATGCATATACAACAGGATACATCAATATAACATAATTATTACCAACATAATATAATTAAAACCCACTACATTTTATGTCACACATATAATACCCTCCTGTTTTACCAAAAAATACCTGATAGAATTAGGGTTTGGGTGTGGGGGATGAAACGCCAATAATTTTATAACTTTAATTTTGGTATCATAATAAAGATCTTAAAGTATCATTTACAAATATATATATAGTTTCCCTACCAAAGCTCTTACCATTTCCAAGTTTAATCACCCTGTTCTGGATATTGTAGCGAAAGCGCTGGAAAACACTCCAGAAAAGAGAAACTACTAAAAATTTAACGAATACCGAAACGTCATACCTGATATCTAAAATTTTCAAATTATCAAATCTAAAATTATGTGAACTCATTAGTTTAAGTTAATTTATTTCTGTCAGCCATTTTACTAGAGCAATTTCGCCACTGTCACACAAAAGAATGTACAATTCTAACCTTGACTACAAAAAAAAGAACAAGCCATTGTTGTTCTAAATCGTTCTGTTCTATGAACATGATGAGAAAAAAAGCTAAAAAGAAAAAAAAGACATTACGGAAAGGTAATATCCGTTCGTACTGTAATGTAAACATGTAATCCAAGAACGTAAAATTTATGTGCCCGTAATAAAGATTAAAATATAACGTCATCGGATTATGGAGAAACTATAATTTATCTTTTATAATGTGCGATATTTGTCTTTTTACTATTATACACAATGTTAGAATACACTGAAGTGTTAGACAGTGTAATGTAAAGTGTAATGTTAGAGTATATGGTGGATAAGGCCAGGGATACACGATCAATTTAAAGTTGACCGATAGTTTAATCGATCTCTGTCTTACATCTGAAAATTATAATCAATTTCAACCTCTTTGGTCATTAATATTCGAAACTTTAAGGGGGTATTGAATAGTTATCGTATACTAACTATTCGGTAGTAAAATCATTCAGGTACAATAACTCATTTAAAAATAGCCACACTTATTCTACTCATTAGATAGTCCGATTTTGAAATGATCACTGTGAATGCAATGAACCTATCAGCTTCGTTTGATTTTGTTAAGTTTTTCTTCCTTATATGTAACAGCGAAAGAAATAGTTTTTTTCCTATAGAACATTTCGAAATTCTTGCTTACGATTAAACAGCTTAACACATTAATACTATACACTTCGCGCGTCTGTTAAGTAAGCTTTCTCAGGGGTCAGCAATATTTTCTAACAATTAAATTAAAAAAAGACGTCAATAACAAAAAAGTGATAAAAAAAAAAAACAATTTATGAGCAAAAAATAAAACAAACAGTTAAATTATATATATATATATATATATATATATATATATATATATATATATATATATATATATATATATATATATATATATATATATATATATAATATTATGTTATCTGTCTACAACGTTTATAGAGATCATCACACACTGAATATGTTTATTAATGACTAATACCCGTCTACTGTAAAATATAATCGAAAGAATCAGTCCTGTATATTCAGGTATCGTTATGTTCAAAATACTAAATTGGTTCAATCGATAGAAAATCTTGTCTTCAAATCAACACAACTAAAGAACTTAGTTGATGAATAATCGGTTGTGTAGACCAGGCCTTAGTGTAAGTATATATGAAACTAATGATTACAGTGTAATCTAAAAATGTTAGAGTTAGCGAAACGAATAATATATAAAGCTCCTGTGATTTATGAACGGTTTGGAGATTGGTACTTTTTAAGATCTTGTTGAGAGTCAATTTAGAATTACATTGCAAAATGATTAGTAATAACGAGATAGGGTCATTTATCAGAAAATTAGCGTTAAACAGTGCAAAATGAATTGAGTAGTTGATTTTTGATTCATTTTTATGACCGCAACAAAATGATAAATCACTACCTAATCGTTTAATTTTTATTCATTATTTTGTGGGAAACCAAAATTACCAAGGTGAAAATTCGACATCTTTCGTTGATAGATACTATTTATGGCGATTTCTCTACAAATTGGACAATTTTCATGTAAAACTGCCCCAAGCATATTTTTCTTAAATATTAAGAAAATATGCAAATACAATGAAATGCATTAATAAAAGAAATGTGTGTCTTAAGAAAGCTTATTAACTATCCTACGGGACTGTTTCAGGGGAAGAAAAAATATATTTTCGTTGAATGGAAGCAATTAAAATCGTTTTTTTTATTTATTATAACTCTTAAAATTTATTAAATAAAAAATTTCTAAGTAAATTAGACATTATAATGAATTTTCTTAATGCTATAGGACGCTTGTCATTAAAATCAAATTTTTAGCTAAATTGTTTTCTAAAAACAGCTTTTTAAGTAGCTGAACGTATAACTCTAAAGTTATAAAATTATATATTATAAAATTAATATTAGAACAAGAAAAATATTACCTTCTACTAACTCATTTCGCTATGAAATAACAGGGGACTGTTTGTCAGGGGACTGATATTTTACATAGAAAGTTTCCTGGCATAAAATCAGTCAATTTGCCACTCTAATTTTTTTTGCTGCTTAATAATTTTTTTGCTGCTCAGTTATCCTTCTTGCTGCTCAATTATTCTTTTTGGTGCTCAGTTATTCTTTTTGTTGCTCAATTATTCTTTTTGCTGCTCAATTATCCTTTTTGCTGCTCAATTATATTTTTGCTGTTCAATATTTTTTTACCTGATAAATTTTGCTGCTCAATAAATTAAATTGCTGCTCAAATAATTTATTCTCAAATTTTTCTTTTATTCTTTATGACTAGCAAGCAAATAAAATGTATAATTCAAAAACACATGCAAAACACAGAAGGATATAATTACTCCTAAGTTGCGTAATGATTAAAGGGTGAAAAATTGCGTTTATGTCAGGCTTTTAGCGGAAATATACGTTATGAGATTCCGTGAGTCTAAATTACTTATCTACGAAATCATCTGTGTGTCTGCTAAGAGAGTTATTAGTATAACTATGAAACCACTTAGGGATTTTGATAAAATTTGGTACGGGGTGAAGTTCACCAAGATACAGAATTAATACACACCAAAGTTATTGCGGACGGGGCCTAGCTGCCTTTGAATTTTGACAATGTCCCTAAATTGAACAGATCGGTCATTTGCAGGATGGCCGATACGATTGTTACGGCTCTAACATTTTTGATTAAATTTTAACAACATAAAACCTAAAAAAAACAATCTTGTATGTCTGGGAAGAATTCTGAAAGTTGAGATATAGGGCGTAGAAAAAGGGTCTGACCATGCTCAGGAACGGAAATAATTTATCGCAGCAAATCTAGTCTGCCTGTGATGGCAAGCTATTTTTCCTTCTTCATTATCTGTTAATGTTATAGGACCAAGTATTGTATGAATATTCCAACAATTTAATAATTAAATCCTTTAAAAACCTAATTCAATGAAACCAAAAATCAAATTGGAAAATTAATGCATATTTATTTATTCATTTTTTAAACTGTTAATTGCAATTTATAATAAACTAAAAGTAATTCACATGTTCTATCTTTATAGCAATTCAAACAACACTAAATTCCCTGTTATTAAGCAAATTGAAATCAGATTTTTGAGAAAATCAGTGTAATATAAAATAAAATAGGTATAGGACATAGGTCATTCACCTAACAATATCCAGACAATTATAATTTGAATCATATTTTAAATCATATTTCAGACTTTACTCAAACCAAAATCTTAATTTTGGCGGGAACGCGATGGGACGCGCACTATCTCGGACGGCATTGTCACGCCTTCGAACGGCGGTCACCTACCAGGAATTTTTTGGATTAGCGTTTTTTTTTCTTTGCTCTCCAGTGTCATTTTTAGTCATTTTTAGGGAAAACGACGTTTTTTTCTTTTTTTTGCTTACGCTTACCAAATGTATTTTTGTGCAAAAATTTTGGCCAGCCCTTAATGTGTATTACCCCACCTAAGATTTTGGAAATTAAGCTCTGAGTTTTATCCAAGTAAATTTAAACTTCCCACACTTCTGATATTACCAGTAATATAACCAGAGACTTACAGTTGCTCCTGATCATATTTATATACAATCTATTTCACTTAAATTTAAGCATGATTCATCACTTACGAATTTAAGGAATTCCCGTTTTCTTAGCTTTATGTATTTCATTGTTGCAAATGCGTAAGTTTTAAACTTGCAGTTTGTTTTTAGAAAAGAACAGAAGATTGATTTGTTTCGAATTTAAAAATTGCTCAGTTGTACATTCCAATTTCTTTATAATTCCGCTTACGGGCTTGTAGGAGAATATAATTCTAAGAATTCCTGTACCCCCACTTGTGCTTAGCAGTCGACCGCCGTAACTCACACTTCCCCTACTTTTCAAGCGTGTGAGTGTGTACTTATTTATAAAGTTTAAACGATACTGTCAACACATATTTTCTTTAAATTTTTTTTTTAAAATCTTTTGTAGAAATTGTAAATAATATTGTTAGTCAAACAAAGTTTGTAATATAATCCGCGCAATGAACGAACAAAACTTGTTTTGGTTAACTACACATGTATTATGTAAACACGGACCTATAAAGAAAATTATTTTAGTGAATAAAAAGATTCTGACAGGTTGATTTATGAGTTGCACTAATCGTACGCTTTACCCTAGGTCATTATCATTACATCAATAGCAATGTTCCGGTCCACAGAGCACCGGTCTTATAACGAAAGACTTGAATGACTTTTTGTCGGTCATGGAGGGGGAATGTTTACAATAGAAATATAAATCGGCGGACTCATAACGAGCGAACCTATAACGAAAGTCTACTGTATTTGTGTCGGGGTATACATTTTCAATGAACTTCTTTGTTAACTTTACCCTTGAATTTCATTGCTTATGTGAATTACTTTCACAGACTAAACATTCTTGCGCATCTCCCTCTTAGAGGCATCGTTATTCATATCAACTTAATATAATATACCTACCTATCTATATGTACCAGTATGGGTATAAAGAAATTATTATACGTATGTTGACGTGTATAATAGAAAACACTGAAAAGAATATAATGGCGTGGAAATACAATACAGTATGGAAAATCGGCGATGCTGCTTCTACTTCGTGTTTGCCATATTCATATATGTATTATATTTTTCCACGTGTGTAAGTATTTCATAAACTTTTCACACACAATATCAACATGCATACGGTGAAAAAAAAGAGGCTCAGAGGAAAATAAAGAAAATGATAAGCGAAGAGAACAGTGTGTTTTCCAGTTTTCATCATCTAGCGAACGGATAAATTTGTCAATATGGTTATATGAAAGATCAGACGTAGGAAAAATCAGTGTACACAGTGAAAATATTTGTGTTAAAATTAACACATTTCACATGTCCAGAACGGTCCACTCAATGTTTTGTGTTATTTTAACACAAAGTCTATCTACACAAGATTTGTGTCAATGATTGAACACACAAAAGGACATACATTTTGTGTTAATTTTACACAATTACTTAGTTATAATTTTAACACAATGATGTGTAAAATTAACTAATTTAGAATGTAGAAGTTTACTCAATAAATGTATTGGTATATTTTGACACTTTTTTTAAGTTAGTATTTTTTTTATATATTTATTATGTTAATGAAAGGAAATAGTAAAAAATAATTTTTCAGTAGTTAAACTTTTTTATTTAATATTTCTACAATTACGTCTTTGAATAAAATCAATTTTTGTAAAGATTTCGACGATAATATTGATGCATTTCACTTGGAATTTGATGAAAATAATGTTGAAGCAATACCCAAAAATTGTGAAGATGAACGTGGCAGACAAATTGAAGGTGGAAGACAAAATGGACCGACTACTCTTCCTTCTTTACCTGATCTTTGCCCTTTGAATGTGTTCTCGAACGCCGAATATTCGATAATTTTTTAATTAATTGACGAAAATTCTGCAAACAAAGAAGAAATTCAATCTATAATATTTTTCATTACCTTACCTAATCAATATTTAATATCTATATAATTAAAACCAATTGAACTTTAGAAATACGCTTTTAATTTTGAAATATATTTGTCTTGTATACCTACATAATATGTTCCTGTTGAACGCACCATGTCCAATGATTGGCAATGATGCTATACTGATGCTACAAGTTACCAAATGAATGTGTGTGCAGCTGTTATATTATGTGTTGTTCTACCAATGTACTGCTGTCTGTGCCACAATCCATTGCTGACTGCTCGACTGTGAATTGTGACCGTTGTCATGATGCAACCACACTCCCGCTCTCAACTAAAGCAGTGAATGCGCGCGAAACCAGTTTTTTGGTGTTGAAAATACACAAATAAGTGTACTTGTAAACACTAATAAGTGTACCTACATAAAGATTATGTTATTTTTTTGTTGTTCAAAACGGATTAACATTTTTATTCTGTTAAATCAAAATTTTTGTTAATATTTTCATTTAACACAAACACTAAATGTTACATTAACACAGGATTGGGTTACTTATTTAACACAAAAATTTTAACCACTAGTTTTTTTTTTTACGCAGAACATAAATTTTTTCACTGTGTAGGATCATCGTAATATTCATTTTTTGTTCGCTGTTCAAAGGTATTCATATATATTTGATCCTTATTAATATGATATATTTTAAAGGATAATGGTGTATATTTGTATAACGGTGTTTTATACGCATAAAAACGGCTTTGGTTGAGGAATTTTAGTTGCTTTTAATAGTGCTACATCATCGTTCAATTTATAATATTCATGGGTGAATATCCCTTGATAACGTACGTATTACCACAGATGATATAATAGTCTCGTGTACAGACACGACAATGTAATATCTATCTTTGTTTGTTGTGTAGTAAGTTCAATTTACTCTCTTTAAATTTTAAAAAAAAAATGTAAAAACTGCATTTTTGGTGGATGTCCAATATAGAAAAATAATTGCTGGTATAGGTGAAATAATCAAAACTTGGTCTGACGTCATTAAACAAATGCAACAAATTAATCAAAATTGGACGAACCAAAATTTTCTGTCTCTTTTCCTTTTTGTTATTTTTATATTAGAGTAACTATAATAATATAAAATTGAATGTCTAATTTTGTTCAAATTGTTAATGACGTCAGACCAATTTTAGATAATTTCATCTACATAAACTGAAAGAATTCAAATTTTTATTTACAGACTATTACTAACCGGACTAAATAAAAAATTTTAAAATTAACCAATAATAAATAAAATAAATTGCCAAAAATACGATAAATTTTATTAAATATTAAATTAATAAAATTAAATCTAAACTAAACACCAAACACGAATTTAATAAAAAAAAGATAAAAAAGATAAAAATTGAAAATTAAGTTATAATATTGAACCATTTTTAATTGAACGACTGGAGAACATAAAACACAATGACGATATTTATGATGTATTGGTCATCCTTTGGTTACAATATTCCCAGACGTAATATGCTGATGTTTTACGAGAGTGCCATTTCTGTATGCGTGGTATAGTATTAACTATTCTGTGGTATTGCAAAAGATTTTAACATTTAAATTTCAACCAAATACCTAATTATATCAAACATAAAGTATACCACTCATGTAAAAAATAATTTAAAAATTTTGTTCTGAGACTTAAAAATTTGGAAAAAATTCAGAATTTTTTTTATTACCTAATCTAAATTTTACAAATTTTGAAAAAATTTTCTTTGTCGGGTCTGGACATTATAACATTAGTCCTTACCAAGAAACTGTGCCATATCTGAAATTTAGAAAACTACTGAAAATTTTCAAAAACGGCAATAGATAGATTGTTAAAAATGAATGGTAAAAAAATATACGTATATTTTTTTATTTGATTTGAAAAAGCGACCGAAGTTCACGTTTATAAACTGGAAAACTGTCTTAAGAAAAAATTTGAATTTCAGTGGTGTGGAAAAAACCAGAAAGCAAGTTTTTTAATTGTCGACCTACCTACGTAAAAACAAAGTTTACATTGTTTCTTTGCCAAAACATTCTTTTAAACTCTCATTAAGGAGAAGAAGAAGAAAACAAAAATTTCATACTTTAACAAATTGAGTATATGCCTTATAAATGAAGCCATTAGCAAAAACTCCAAACCTGTGAACTTTTCGAGGTCATTGAACGGTACACACAAGTTGCCACTTCATTTGTGATTGGTATAGCAATAAAGAAAAGTATCAAATTTGCTATGAGTACAACACCTAATTTTTCTCATTATATCACTGGTTCAGTAATATACCTACACAATATTTATCTAAAGCTGCGTCCAGACATTACGTGCAAGCATGAAAGGTGTAGAAATTCATCTACACAAACAACGCTAACGGGCATTCTTATTATTCCTGATTGCACAGTTCGCAGAGACGGATTTGTCTTTGAGATGGCTCAAGGTTCAAGACGATCAAATTGGGAAACATTTTTACAAAAAAAAAAATTGTATAGTAGTTTCTTGATAATTTTTGGTTCAAGAAGTTGTTGTAGTTCGTCTTACATTCTTATAAACCTAGGCCTTTTTGGAAAAAATATGTACTGTGCTTATTGTATCTTACTGTATTTTTTAAATTCCTCTGAAGACTCCGTTCACTTGAAAGTAATACAGCATGTATGGCACTAATTAAATCCTGCTGCTAATATAAAATAGAAGATTCGAGTTGTTTAGCAAGTTCCTGGTCAATATGTCCACATGCGCCAACATAATTCTTGTTATCTAATTGCTACAAATATATACCTCATTTCAGATACAATTGATCATGAGTTTTCATTAAAAAATTAAATAATTCGTATATTCAAAACAAATCAATCTTCTATTCTTTTCTAAAAATAAACTGCAAATTTAAAATTTACATAAATGCAATAATAAAAGAGATACAGCCAAGAAAACAGAAATTATTTAAATTCAAAGTGACGAAGCATGGTTAAATTTAACTGAAATTAACCATACATAAAATTATGTGAAGTTACTTATACGTCTCTGTAACGGCTACTAATCATTAGTACCATAAACACGGGTTACTTGAGCCCTAAGGTGTAACTTGAGCCCAAATTGGAAAAAAGTATTATTTTTTGTTTTCTGCTTAGTGTAGCCAGTAGTAAAAGTAAGTTACAGATTTATCTAATAGGTAACAGCACTAGGTTCACTGTGTTTATGTTTAGGTAGTTCTGAAAATTAATCTGAAACTAGGTGTCAGGCTAGTGTTGTTTAGCTCTATTTGAAGTTGCTGTTTTTTTTATGTTGCTAACTTTCAACTGTAAAAAATATTTTGATAGTTCACAAAGTAAGGTAAATGTATAATTTTCATATTTGCTTCGTTACTAAAGTAAATTCAGACACATTCATATGCCACTTTTTCCTTAGTTTCTTAAGGTTTTGATAAACCAGTTAACATAACCTTTAGATTAGGGTAACTTGAGCCCATTATAACTTTGGTATAAAATGGTACATGGATCCAATCAAAAGGGTATGGAAGTTGTCCAAGAATAATCACGTATTGTACTATAAATGGGAAGATATAGTTAAGAAAATACCTCCACCTACACTAATCAAAAAAGGATTATTCTCTTTATGTGTACTAAAAGACACACTTTAACACATAAAAATAATTTGGTATCCATAACAATTTTTTTTTGAAAATTTTTATTGTTTTGGTACCTATTCATGTTTTTTGAATAAATACATGTTTGTACAATGTGTTTTAGTTAGTAACCAACATCCTGCATTTTCTCAAACTGTTTTCAAATGGAAATCACTTGGAAATTTAGGTCTGGGCTCAAGTAACCCGATCTTGAGTTTAACTTGAGCCAAAATCTAAAGATGTATAAAATTTATGAACCATCAGAAAAAAATCCAAATTATATAATAAACTAACCGTAGTCATATACCTACTGAATTCTCTATCCCAAATAAATATACCAGTTACGCTAAATTTTAAAAATTATCAGATGATTTGCTAATTTGGGCTCAAGTAACCCGTGTTTACGGTACTAAACCAGTGTAAGCAAGGCCTAATGTATTCGAAACGATTAAAGAGCGAACACGAGTTCATAAGTGATCGTTCTCAGTTCACACCGTCAGTTGATCTAAGCGAGATGTGGACGTATCTTAAGGAAAGCCGAAATATATACCTATTATTATATTCTCAATATATAATAAATACTTTGTGTGTATCTATTTTCGCCCATCGCTGTGGGGCGAATAAAATTTGATCAATTTTCAAGATGTTACAATGACGGGAATTATTATACCCATGTAGGTATTGTACATATCTATGTATACAATACTTGATACATATACATATCAACTTAATCTAATAATACCGTCGAACAAAGACACGTACCGAATAAAGAGAGACAAAATAAATCAATAATAAAAGTTGGTGAAAGGAGTATTAAAAACAAAAATAAAAAAATTCCACACATATGTTAGAGATCCACTTGTACATAGTTTGGAAAAAAGTGGAGAGATCTTGTATGTATAGTGTATACATTCTATTGAAAGAGTTCTTGTCAGTTTTAACTAGATAAATTGCTACTGGACAAATTTTAATTAAAAAATAAAACAACAACCACAAAATATGTTTAAAGTTTTATTAGAAATGTGTGGTATCAGTGTTGAAAGAAAGTTTGAGGTCAGTATTGAAAATCACAATAGAGAACAAGCACCACAACCCCTCACTTGCCAGTTTCCATCAGTTTAGTTTTCATTTTAAACTAATGATCGGTATACTTTAAATACTTAGACAGGAAGAGGGAAAGAATAAAATATAGAATAAAGGTGATAAATGTCGGAATGGTATAGTTCTGACCAGGGTCGGATTTACCTCTGTGGAGGCCCCGGAGCACTTCTAATGTGATGGATTCTGAATACTTCAAATGTAGAGGTCCCTGAGTACTTTTGTGGAGGTCCCCACGGAGAATTTTCGAAATTTTTTCGAAAAAAAACGAGAAAGCGCTTACCTTTTCTATTCTAAGTCTTAATTTTGAGACTTTATTCGATTTTGTGAAGGCCCCTATCATGTAGGGGCCCCGAGGCACGTGTCCCAAGTGCGCTTAAGTAAATCCGGCTATGGTTGTGATGTCATTTCACTTGCTCAATGACGTAACAATTATATCATTGTCAAGTGAATTTATTATCAATTGTAAGATAAATTTTCTCCTCTCAATACAATACAATAGAAAAATCCCAAAATTTACGTTTTAGTTAGTTTGTGATCTGATCATTTGAGAACAGTTCCATGGATCTATATGTGGTACCAAACATAGCTTTCCCAGAATTTTGTACAAACCATCACCATATTTTATCCTTTTTATGTGTCCTTTATAAATTTCTGTAAATAATGTTTATCTTCAATAAGAGGCGTAATTACATATTTCGTACCCTGGAGCGACTGGAGTTAAGCGTCGGCCCCCCTCTAAAAAATGTCCATCTTTCTCCGAAAAATAAAAGAGACGAGCAAAAAAAAAAAAAACAAGTTTCGTCTTGACCGCCTTCGACTTACACTGCCCCCAATCCTCCTAAAAAAACCTGATGAGCAAAAAAAAAAAAACGAAAAACACTTTCTTCCACAAAATTCCAAATTCGTATAATTTCTCATTTTCTTTGTTGCGTCTTATTTTTTTACCCTCTTGCGCTCTGGAGCGGCTGCTACACCTGCTCCATTGAAGTTTCGCCACTGCCTTCAACGCGCAAGCATCTCTTAGCTAAGCCACTAATGTGATAAGTTCTTTGTTATTTTTTTTTTATTTTATTTTTTGTAAATAAGAAAAAGTAATTCTTAACCCACGTCCGAAACATAAAAAATTAAAAGTTAATATTTTTATATTGAAAAAGTAAAAGTATTATTGAAATTTAAAAATGAGAAAATATTTTACAAGTGTATTAATGTATTCAGATATTGAAATTAGGAGAATTATATTGAAAAAAAATATTTGAAATATATTTTTGAATTATTTTATAAGAAGGAGAAGCAGGGCGGGCCGTGGAGAGAAATGGCGGGCTCCGGGACTAAACAGTATTTTTTTAAAGTTTTCTTCCATAAAGAATAAACAATAGACAGAAAAGAACTTAACTTTTTTCCCGGTCCCTCTACCGACAGCTATGGGCCCCCTTCTGATGGCCGGGCCCCGGGGCTGCAACCCCGGCTACCCCACCCTCTCGTCGGCGCGTATTTTGAAAATATAAGCGAAGTCAGAGCTTGTGACGTCACTGACCGATCTAGGATCGGGTATAATTTACAAAACAGAAGCTAACAAAATGACTCTTTAAAATATACCTCATTTCAGAGCCAAAATCGGGTATATTTTCAAGTACAAGAATACTACTATGAGAATTTGAATATATACCCGACAATAAATTAATGTAATCTTATACAGTTACTAATAAGGTATATTTTCAAACTTATTTCAACTGTAATTTATACTCGATCTTCATAAAAGAAATATCCACATATGATTTAAAACAAGACTTACTTTGTTGCAAATAAAAGAAACCGTTACAATTTTTTGAAATAATTTTTAGCTTCTTCTTAGCTTAATTCTTAATTGTTAGCGTGTGATTTAAACGTGCAAAATTTGTTTAAAATTAAATAATGATTAATAAAACAGATTTAGAAGGGTTGTTTTACAAAAGCGAATGAATATGGACAATATTATTTGAATTCGAATCCGCTGAACAATATTTGGTGCAATTAAGGTAGTAGTCTGGTAACTTGGATTGAAAAAATCGAAATTTTTTTTTTTGTTTAATTGGAAAGTACAATATATTGAGAATATACTGTGAAAATTTTAGACCAAAATTCAACGAAAAAAAAAAAAACAAAACGAAAAATTTTTGAATCCGTTGCTATTTTATGAAAAAATGTAAAAGAAAACCTATGCATAACGATAGCTACAATTATGTACTTTAATAATTTTTTTTCTTCTTTTAATTTGAAATGATTCATCATTGCAATATCGTTGGTATAATTTGCAATTTTTTTAGGTACATTTGCATTATTAAGTTTGCAAATATTTAATATTATTCTATACAATTTTATATGAACAAATGGATACTCATTAAAGTTTTTTTTAATTCGACCCTCATATAGGTATTCACTTACATTTGCAAAAAAAATTCGCTAAAATTGTCAATTTTTTGCGGCGTCACAGTGCTGTTTTCCCTTAACTACTTGATTGAACCATCTGTTTACCAATAAATTGAAAGTGGGTATGTTTTTCATACTATTCTTATTAAATATTGAGTTTGAAAATATACCCGAGCTCAGCGCTTTTAATGGGTATATTTTCAAGTATCGAACTATGCTTTTAAACATTGAATGTATACCCGAGTTCAGATACATTGAGCTCTGAATACGGGTATATTTTCCAAATACGCCTCGTCGGCCCTAAGGAGAAGTGTGTTAGAATTTATATGGAAACAAAGCTTACCTATACATATTGTTTATGAAGAATTGTTATTTGAATGTTTGCGAAGAAAGATTTTAAAATCTTAGCACATTTTTCTGTTTTCATAACGTCAAGTAACCGCAGTTCTTAAATGGTAATTCTGGGCGAGACATAAACACAATGAGATTTTGGGGCCTATAGTAATCTTGAGCTTTAAGAAAATTAGAGCACAAACCTGTTTATTTGTTCCACAACTGGAAAGCGCACTGCATCTGAACTTGCTACTGAAATTATTTTATTTTTAAATATTGAAAAATATTTAAAGTTTAAATTACATTGTCAATTTCACGAAATTAAAATTATATTTATACTTAACGCGTTTCCAGCCCTTTCGGCCATCCTCAGAGTATATTAACGAAGATAAATGATGAGAATTTATAGGTAAGAAAGATATGTAAGAGGGGTGTAACAACCCTCTTACACCCCTCTTTTCCCCTCTTAAATAGTTCTCCTTAAGTTACCTGAAAAAGTCAAGTCAACTATAATTTGCGTTTCTGTTGACGGCATGCGGCAGTAAAAAGTAAGTTCGAAATTGTATTTCCTACATAATATAAAAGAATGAAAGTGTATTTTCAAAATTTCCATAATCAAATTAAAACTAATATGAAGTGACCAAAATAATCAATAATTTGTACCTATCAGTTTTTATCTGTGTTTTCATTTTTTTTTTTTGTTTCTTTATGCTTTTAACTATCTATAATATAAACGAACGTTAATTAAGAGCATATCTGCAGTACGTGGATGTCGAAAAATTTTTCTATTGTACAATATATCTATATAATAAGCTCAGATCACAGACACGTGTGACCAGACCAACAAATTTTAGTTATTAGTATTATTGCATTTTCATTTTTTCTACTGTTTGTACTATAATAGTACCTATAGTACGATTTAAAATAATATTAACACTTTATAGTTCGATCACACCTCATACATTTCTAACCTACTACAGTCGACTCTCGTTAACTCGAAACTTGAGGGACTCTTAAAATATTACGAATTATAGAGAAGTTCGAATTATCACAGGTTACAATTTTAATTATTTAAGCATTTGCGATGAATGAACTTGAACTTGTCTCAAAATGTACTACCAATCTTTCTGTCCCTTTCTCTCTGCAATTTTGAATTGTCGAGTGTTTGATGCCGATGAGTTCGAATTTACGCGTTGTTTTGTTACGTAGCAATGATTTTTTCGTTCGAATTACCAAGTGTATAAAAATGTACTGTTTTAGTTTAAAACATAAAGAGATTTTGTAGGGAACTCGTGATACCTTTGAATTATAGAGTTTCGAATTATCGCAGGTTTGAATTAACGAGAGTCTACTGTATATGTTTTATCACGAAAAATTAGTTGGAATTAACTACAAAGTGGTATATTTTATAATTATATCCTTCATATTTTACTTAAAAACAGGAGTAGGTATGAATTTTGTATGTCTTATGAATTCGTTGACACCTTAATTTACTACTGTAATTTTTTTACTAGTTATTTAAATCTCTGGAAAAATTATGAAATTAGAGCAAAGATTTTTTTCAGTTAATTACATTAAAACATGAAGGTGCATCGAGTACAAGAAATTTTCCAAGTTTAGAATTTGAAATTTTAGTATACTATAGAGAAAGATGCATTCACTGACACCATTTGAATAATTTCTGACGTGTAGTTTAGAAGAAATATATTTTCAAAGTTAGAATTGGTAGCGTACGAGTAAATGCCAAAGAATGATTAGAGGTGAATCAGTGGTATATATCTAAATAAGTTGTGTCATTAAAAACCAACTTTAATATTTAAAAAACTGAAAATTATTTTCTTTTATGTTTTCGAATCATTAAAAAACTATTTTTTTTTAATACTGGACGTTTAGTTATTGTAATAAATAGAAAAAAAATTACAAAAATGTCATTTTATACTAATACACCCATAATATATTTGCGTATGTATTAGTTATTATGTGTGCGTATTGTCAACTATCAGAGTCAAACTCATGACTTTTAAAATTATTAAAATTAGAAGATTGAATAATAATCCAATATTAATACAGAAATATTATACAGAAAAAAATAGACTTTGTAATTCATTCGTCAGTAGTAATCGATTCACCTTAAATATAACTAAATTAACTTTATCCTCATTTTATTAAAATTTGAATCGAGAGTTGTGGTAAAGTTTGGTGATTTGACTGTATGTAATTTTAAAAACTTATTTTTAGTCAAAAATAATTTAAAGAATATTCTGTACTTGACATGTTAATCTAATTTTTATTATTATTGTTACATAAACAATTTAATTTTTGGTTGGAAAATAATTATTTTTTATTTGGAAAATATTGGTGGTAAATGTGAAAACAATAATAGTCTAGAAAAACGCTTCTTGTACGCACGGTTGGATCTACATTAAGTGTCGTCTAGGGCACTGCGAAAAATGTCGCCCCTGCAAAAAAAATTTCTTAATAACTTCCCCACTTCTTTTCCTCTCTCTATCAAAAAAGTAGTGATGAGCAAAAAAAAAAAAAAACTCTCATTTCTTATTTTCCTATCAAAAAGTAACTGATGACCAAAAAAAACTGTTACAAATTTTGCCGCCCTGGGCCAGTAATATTGACAATAAAATTTTTCTTTTCCGAGAAGAAACTACAAAAGTTTGAAAGAAAGAAAGTGGTATTTGCTTTATTTTCAAAATACGTACGTATACAAATTATGTCCTGCAATAATTATAGTCGCATTTGCTAAAAAATTGACATCATATTATATTCCTTAAATCTCACCCGTCTCACCCTGTTACGTGCTTCAAGACCAATGCCTACAAACTGGCTTTACGCTTTGCTTAGTAGTGGAATATAATAGTGTTGATTGGTCTGTGGTAATAAGCTATTTCTAGTACTTTCTATCCGATTAGTTAATTGGTGAACAGAAGTACAGAAATTAAATTAGCAGTATATTATATAAGAAAGAAAAAACCAATTTATTGAGAATTTATATCCAATAAAATATTTATTTCATATCAAATTCAATCTACAACTTGATATCGGTGTGCGATAGTAGTAGTTATATCCTTTTCCAGTTCTCTGTCTAATATGGTTTTATATGCCTCAGCATTTTCGACGAAATTCCAGATTTCCCTCGGGGTGTAAAATGAATGCCAAATAAGCAAAATATACTTAGAATTGACAAATTGCTTGCATAAATTATATTTTTAAAATAAAAATTGACGTATTTACCCCGTACATTATTCACATGGGATAACTTAAAATATAGAGATGACAAAATCGTGCATCTTCCAAAAAATTGAATTACAGCTTTATTAAATTTTAAAGAAATGAAAATAAATGGCCTGCCAGTTAATATCTAATGTTTTAAGTTTAAAATATATTATGAGGTGCTTTAAGCAACCAGCAATATAAAAATTTTAACATGGGAAGAATTTATTGTGATGAACGGTGCTTTATTTCCTTTTTACGATATCGTATTTTACACAAGTTGCAATGACATTGTAACAAAATAATGTTTTAATAGAATGACGGCCATAACCTGTAATGACAAAATACCCAACTGACACTATTTTGACAATTAGTAAACTTTATATATGGAATTTTTGACGTCCCTCGACGTATTGTGTGATTTAGTAAGGTTTTATTCGACGTCTTATGACGCCAATCACCGTCAAGATGTTAAAATAAAAATAATTAATAGTAGCAAATTTATTATACTTAATAATTATTATAAGTAAATATTAAATTAATATTGAATTTATTTTCAGGGCCGGATTTAGGGAGGGTAGTGGGGGCATGTGCTCCCCCTGCAAGCATTTAGGGGCGCCAAAAACGTAAGTTGGGGAACGCCAAAGCTTTGAAAATACTTAAAAATTTTTTGGTGCAGTGATATTTAAAAAATTTTTCTATGGGAAAGGAAGTGATGACCAATAGTTTTGATAGGGCCCCGGGGAATTTGTTCCTGCAGAAAGAAGTGATGAGCAAAAAAAAGTCAACAGTGCTCATTTCTGATAGGGGCCATTTTTCTTCCAGGGAAAAATTTTTTTTTTGCTGCATAGGGCGCCAATAGGAAAATTTGCCCCCTCCTAATAACTGTAGGTCAGACACTGTTTATTTTGCTTGACTTGCTGGGTAATTTCTTGAAACTGCCTATATAAACAATGATATTTTTTAATAATCTTTTGAATTTTTTGTTTGGGAAATTCTAAGAACCATTCTTTACATGAAAACATTAATTTAAAATAGTTGAAGCTTAGTAGTACCAATATTCTTAGGAACCAAACTTTTTTAGTATTCCATATCAAAATTGACAAAATGGGACATTTATGGAATTCCCTCGGAGTACGTCCACCTCCGTGGTAATTGTCTCTGAAACTATTCGACCTAAAAAATTTGAAATTTGATAAAGTAAAAATTCATATACATTTTTTAAAAACACTTTACAGGCAAAATACTTGAAAATTGCTGTCCCCGATTTTTATCACTAAGAAGGTCGCTCAGAGACCTCTAGAAAAATCATGAACGAGGTACCTATAAGTTACGCCAAATTTATCAGGCTAGGACAATTCTTGAAGAAAATAACTTATTGTACGGAATCGACAAAACTGAAATGGTTATTTTCAAATTAACTGCGGCAAAAAAAATATATATTAAACCGAACTTATAGATTCTGGTTTTAACCTGATGGTGTTTAGACTTATACTCGATTTGGAAATACTTTATTATTATTTGTTTTCTGCATTTTGTTATTGGCTTCGCACGTTCATCTATAACCGCGACTCATTCAAGAAAATCCTATTTATAAAAAATATTTTTCCACTTCAGTCATGTAATCTTAAGCACATTCAAAATTTTTTTATTATTTCGAATTTTACAATTTATAATTATTGATTTGTAGCATACCTACATAAATATAATATATACTCTAGTACTCTTCAAAGTATAACAAATATTAAAAATAAAACAAATTTGTCGCAAGATATGATATTGTGGCGATAACAGATTCCTATATTTTCTTATTTTAAGGAACAGTAGGATTTAAGTAGACAGGATGTTGTCGTTTTAATAAATAATTTAATAAACTAGGGATTTGAAAATATATTAATTATTTAAATTTCAAACATCTCCTGACAAATTTCTAATTTTGACAAAATTTTTAAGCAAATTATTATTTAATTTTAATCATCTTAATATAATATTCTTCCGTTAATAATTACATATAGGTAGCTACACCTATTATTATCTCTATATTATTATTATGTATGTAAAAGGATGCGGCATTACGATATGTATTTAGGTATCTGTATAGGAAGATTTGTTTTTGTATATATCAGTGTTTCCAAAACTTTTCGCATTGCGGAAGACTTTCTAAGTCGTAGAATTTTTAAGGAGCACTAAATTTAATAATAAACTCCATCCATATCTCTATTTTGTTATATAATATTTGTAGGACTTATGAACATTAAAATTTCATCATATCATATTATTTTTTATAAGATGTTATTTTTATAGTGATAGGGTTTTGATGGGGATGCATATAACGTACGAAAATTGATTAAAAGAAAACTGTAATAGCAAAATTTTTCATGAAATTGCCCAATATATTCACTTTCGCAATTTGTGATTTGATTCCAATGGACTATTTCTTTTAAGGATATGTAAAATTTTTGGCCTATACCATAATTCGTTTCATTGCTGGATAAGGTTTCAGTTACTTGTGGTTTCAGTTATTTGTGATGATGATGAACATAATATGTCGGAAATTACATTCAAACAAGACATGTTTTATTATTTCAATTTAAAGTTCTTTCATACTAAAAAATCACCACAGACATTCACATCATTTATTTTCTCTCCTTTACCACTTATTTTATATTATATTAAGCAAACAAAGGCCCGTTTCATACTTTAGTTCCACTCTACATTTGCTCTCGGTCGAATAAAATATTGTTATGTTCACATTACAGTGCTGTTTACTATTCGTTCTCTATCTCCACTATAGTATCGTTCTCGATACCCTCTCGCTTTGCTCTAAATTCAGTAAAACAACAGAGTGGAGTTGGATTAAAAAAGTTTTCACACTATCGATACAAGTAATAACAAGTTTGATCTTGCCCCGACAAAATATATTAATCTCTACACGCTCAATAACACAGTCATCTTGTGCTGGAGATTTTCTTCACACAATTCAATAATCTGTAAAAGAAATTTCTACAATAAAGTGTAAATGTCGTAGTTTTACAATTTAATCCAGTTGAATAGTTGAAACTGGTCCGAATAATAGCTTTTATATTTTGCGCTGTAAAGTACTAAACAAATCGAAACTGAAACGAATAAAATAACAATGCGCAATAACTATTTACAGAGTCTGCAGATGTTATACAGATCGTTCATAAAGTTCCGGAACAGCTGAAAATCTCAGTTAATATTGACTTTATCCAAAAATAACCCGGACAAAAGTTTCATGGGAAGAAATGAGGAACTAGAAAATTACTTCAAATTTGACTTTGAACATGACCTTGACCAAAATTTGGAGGTCAACTTTGTTTTTTTTTAAATGGAAACCCCTATCTTTGACCTCGGATTCGGAAAGAGCGGGAAATTCTACGTTCAAAACCATATTCAAGCTTTATATCCCAAAGTCGTGTGAAGGTCATAAAAACGAAAAAAATATGATACTGGTTGGTCAACGTCACGTTCAAGGTCAAATTCGAGGTCATTTTCTAGTTTCCCATTTCTTCCCATGAAACTTTTGTCCGGGTTATTTTTCGATAAAGTCAATATTAACTGAGATTTTGCGGAACTTTTACGGAGCTGTTTCGGAACTTTATGAACATTCTGTATAATAGACGTTATTGCACAAAACATTTCAAACTGTTTTTGATTGGCACAATATATTGTGCAACTTACGGATGATCCATAATATCGTACAACCTCAGATTTTTTACAGTAGGTATTATTAAACGTGCAGTAAGAGCTGCTTATCGGTATTGGACTGCGATCAGAACCGTATACCGTGTTTGCGGGTTACTCGAGCCCAGATTGGCAAATCATCTGATAATTTCAAAAATTGAGCGTAACTGTTATACTTATTTGGGATAGGAAATTCAGTATATTAATTCAGTATATTAATCTATATATGACTACGGTTAGTTTATTATATAATATGGATCTTTTTCTTATGGCTCATAAATTTTATAGCTTTTTAGATTTTGGGCTCAAGTTAACCTCAAGATCGGGTTACTTGAGCACAAACCTAAATTTCCAGGTGATTTTCATTTGAAAACAGTTTGAGACCATGTAGGATGTTGGTTACTAATTAAAACATTGTACAAACATATAAGGAACTTTACTTATTCAATACTCTTATCGCAGCATCCGGCATAACGTAACAAAAATTAGTTTTTCTCGGAAACTAGTTGACATAGAATAATAGTTTAAAGACCTTTTTTGTGTGATTTATTCTCCTCGTTCCAACAGTGTAAAAATTTTTGAATAAGGAGAAATTTTGGAAAAAAGTTAATTTTTTTCATGAAAATTTCCAAAAATAACATGTTTTGGGCATCGGACGTGCCTGGTTAACGAACTTGTATAACGGTTTAGGACTTTTAGGAATTTCTGCTATAGTCTTGCACCATTTTATACCAAAGTTATAATGGGCTCAAGTTACCCTAATTTTAAGGTTATTTTACTGATTTATCAAAACTTTAATTTAAAAAATTAACGGAATAGTTGGCAGATGAACATATCTGAATTTAGTTTAGTAATGAACAAAGTAATAAAATTATACACTTACCTTCCTTTGTAGACTACCACAATTACTTTTACAGTCAAAAGTTAGCAACGTAACAAAACATCAATTTCAAACAGAGGGTAAACAACATGTGCCTCACCTCTAGTGTCAATTTTCAGAACTACCTAAACTTAAACACCGTAAACCTACTGCTCTTACCTACTAGCTAAATATTTAACTTCTACTACTGACTAATATAAGCACAAAACAGAAAATAATACTTTTTCCGTTTTGGGCTCAAGTAACCCGCAGTTACGGTACCTACTTGGATCGTAGCGAAGACATGAATTCATGTCGAGACCAAATCGAGAGCGACTTTATAGTTTGTAACGGGCTTAAAGAATGGATACAATGTTGTTTAATGTACCGTTTTGGAAACGCTGGTCTCTATAATGGAAATGAACTTAAGAAGCGAGTACAGATTTAACATATACATAACTACAACACTTCCACCTAGTATGTACTAGTATGGTGTACCTACATACATACACTTAATACATGCCAGTAATATGTTGTATGGAAACTAGAAGATTCCTACGGGATTTAGCCGAACACATTAATCTATGTACATACATGGTACATACGTGTTTATATATTCCAACATAAAATGTATATGGGAATAGGTTAATTTAATGCTACAATAGTTTTATGTTATTTCTCTAATTTTAAATTAGATTTGTTTTATAACTGGTTATTTCCATCTCTGGCTCCGTGTTATATACCTCCACAATGCTATGCTGGTAGCATTCACACATTCGTCTGTTTATATACTCTGTAGGTACATACGAGTGCATTCGTTTGAATAAATATTTCACGAGTAATAGTAGGTATATCTATTTTTCAACCGAAAATAGAAATTAATTTGGGCAGAAAATATATAATATATAAATTGTTGGAACCGTGTGTGACACGTGCAACCAAAATTGTTTCATTAAAATTTTCAGGCGCTGAATGCCAATGGAATAATTTAGACGAAGTATAGATTAATCAGAAATTACAGAGTGGATTTATGTATAGTTAATTTTTCATAAGGCTCTGAATTCATTCACTTTTGCAGAAATAACAAGAGGTAAAATAAATTTCTACGGATTTGAGTTACAACCGAAATTTCAATTTTAATCACTTATTATTACACGAGAGGTTTGTATTTTTTCGAATAAATTTGGGTTTTTCTAACGAAAATTTGTTCTCTAGCAATTTAACAAGAAATATTGTCAACTAGGAAAAGCGCGACAGCGAAGCTGAACCGTTTTGTTAGTTAACAGTTGTTCGAGTCAAATTGCTTTAAAGCAAGAAATTTGAGTTGTAAAAAACACAAATTTATTCAGAAAAAATATATAACTCAAGAGTGTAATACGGTAAGACAATTTAACGTATAACTTATGGTTGTGAAATCAGTTAAATTTCCCAATACGAATTTTTGTTTCGTTTTTACCGTATTTACTTACAATGAAATGACCAATTAAATACACTTGTAATTTCATTATTTGACTTTATTTGGCGATAAAACTCAATATTAGACCAGCCAAAAACCAAAAAACAGGAATGTGTGAGTCAATACACATAAATCTACATAATATATTGTTTGAATTATTCTTTAAATTAACAATTTTTTCGATACTTGGGGAATTAATTTTGAGTGTCTTTTGCCTTTTTTCCTATAATGAAGAAATTTCCTCAATTTTTTTTTTTTAAATGGATTTATTAAAATGTTTCTTATAATGGTTTTGGACGAGGCTCAATGGTATTAATTTGAATATATGTATGGTTCGTAAAGGCGATTGGTATTTTTACAGATGTTATTCTATTTCTCTTGAGTTTTATATTTTTTCTGAATAAATTTGTGTTTTTTGCAACTCAAATTTCTTGCTTTAAAGCAATTTGACTCAAAGAACTGTTAACTAACAAAACGGTTCAGCTTCGCTGTCGCGTTTTTCCGTCGTCAAGTTTTATCGCCAAATAAAGTCAAATAATGAAATTGTAAGTGTAAAATTTTTCGTGAAAATAGAAGTGACAATTCGTTTATGACAAATTAAATGTTTTGTACTATTTTTTTGCTGCAAAATTTGTTCAAACTTTTTTTTCATGGTAAAAGTGAAAAAACTGCAATATTCTTATGGCAATTATATAAATTTATAATATAAGCGCTGAAAAAGAAATGAGTGTCCAAATTATACACATCGCACTACTGCTGGGTAGCGTATTTTAGCGAATTACCAAATGAAAAATTCAGCTATTACCAAGCTCGACGAGGGAGGGAGAATCCAGAGTAAGCTTCGAAACCCTGAGATAAACCAAAAAATCTAGTTTATCAACGGGGCTGGAACAAAACATTCTATTTTTACAAAATTTAGTGAAGATTGTTAAAGTATGATACAAAAATCTTGAGTTCACTAGCAAGAAACGTCCCACAACCGGAACCTCAAAAAATGAGTTTTCAATCTCAAAAAAGGTCAATTTGAAATATTAAAGAAAAATATGTATTTTTCTGTTCCGGTGTAAAATTCTAAATTTGCAGATTCGAAACTTTACTACGGACGTGTCGACATCTCGAAAACGAAACGAAATATAGCGAAATTATATTCTTTTTTGTTTAACAAATTGAGAATAAAAAATACCCCTGTCGCAGCATCCTGCAAAACATAGGGAATTTTCGGTTGTAACAAAATAATATAATAATACTAAAATAACTATTTTTTGCGAATTCAAAAACGCATCTTTCCACTCTTTGACATGGTATAAAAAAAATTTCGAAAAATTTGTTTTAGCAGTTCTTGGGAATATTATTGTACAAACTGTTGTATTCTTCATGTGATAAATTTTAAGCGTTACGGATATTTTTTGCTCTAGCCCAAAAACATATTTACGTTAACATACAGATACACAAATACACACACACACACACACACACACACACCCAAAAATACCTTAATAAATAAATAAATTAAACAAAGTAATTACTGTACACTGATCGTCAGCGGTTGTACCATTTGTATTTAAATATTAGTGTTTTGCCGTGGTTGTTAATAAGGATGTAAAATTCTTTGAATAAAATAATTCTTTGAATAAAATAATTAAACGATTGTAATTTGAATAAAAAAGCAATTTTGAAAAATAAAGGAAAATGTCATTATATTACAAATTTTTATAACTTTCTTTTTTCTCTTTTATCTTAAATTTAAATTAGGAAAAATTAAACTTTGTGGCACAGTTTTTAAATGTGTTTAAACGAAGTTTTATATTTTTTGTTAAATAATTTGAATTTTTATTTTTCCACATTGTGTACACTTAATATGAAAATAAAAATTTCAAATGAAGAATAAAATGCATAATGACATAATACAGTGAATAAAAGTAACCACTGGAATAATTTTGGTTATATTTGACTCTATGTTATACTTTTTCTAGTTAGAAAACTATGAAAAGAAATTGTACTTATTTCTGAAAAAAATTCATTGTATTTTTCTCTGATGAACACAATCATACAAAATTATTCTGTTATAATATTTTAAGGTACCGTGTTTGCGGGTTACTTGAGCCCAGATTTGCAAATCATCTGATAATTTCAAAAATTGAGCGTAACTGTTATATTTATTTGGAATAGGAAATTCAGTATATTAATTTATATATGACTACGGTTAGTTTATTATATAATATGGATCTTTTTCTTATGGGTCATAAATTTTATAGCTTTTTAGATTTTGGGCTCAAGTTAAACTCAAGATCGGGTTACTTGAGCCCAAACCTAAATTTCCAGGTAATTTTATTTGAAAACAGTTTGAGACCATGTAGGATGATGGTTACTAATTAAAACATTGCACAAACATATAAGGAACTTCACTTATTCAATACTCTTATCGCAGCATCCTGCATAACGTAGCGAATTTCCGTTTACAAAAATTAGTTTTTCTCGGAAACTAGTTGACATAGAATAATAGTTTAAAGACCTTTTTTGTGTGATTTTTTCTCCTCGTTCCAACAGTGTAAAAATTTTTGAATAAGGAGAAATTTTGGAAAAAAGTTAATTTTTTTCATGAAAATTTCCAAAAATAACATGTTTTGGGCATCAGACGTGCCTGGTTAACGAACTTGTCCAACGGTTTAGGACTTTTAGGAGTTTCTGCTATAGTCTTGCACCATTTTATACCAAAGTTATAATTGGCTCACGTTACCCTAATTTTAAGGTTATTTTACTGATTTATCAAAACCTTAATTTAAAAAATTAACGGAATGTTTCGCAGATGAACAGATCTGAATTTAGTTTAGTAATGAACAAAGTAATAAAATTATACACTTGCCTTCCTTTGTAGACTACCACAATTACTTTTACAGTCAAAAGTTAGCAACGTAACAAAACATCAATTTCAAACAGAGAGTAAACAACACGTGCCTCACCTCTAGTGTCAATTTTCAGAACTACCTAAACACCGTAGACCTACTGCTGTTACCTACTAGCTAAACATCTAACTTACTTCTACTACTGACTAGTATAAGCACAAAACAGAAAATAATACTATTTCCGTTTTGGGCTCAAATTACACCACAGGGCTCAAGTAACCCGCAATTACGGTACATATGATATTATGTTTGTTTCACGTTATTTCGTATTATTTCGATTGCTATATTTTCATTTTCTGGAAATACTTATTTTCTTTTTCCACTTTGAAATTATTGAAGTTTTATAATATAAATCAAATACCTACTTCTTGTTTTTTATTTCCCAATTCTAGCAACAAATAAAAAAAAGACAAATAATTTTTTCTTATTATGATGCAAATGAATGTGATCGACGACACTGAAGTCGAAGTAATGGTTTTATAATGGCAAAATATATGCAAATTTAATTTTGTTAGATAAATTGTTGTATATGTACCTATACAATACAAATATATACATAATATATATTTTCATCATAAGGAAAATCAGACTAAAAATCATGAAAAAGTTCCACATTACACTGAAGGTAGCGACGTCTATGTAAGAAATAATTTACTCCAAGTATGATTCAATTGTTTCATGTAAAGTGAGTTTAATAGTGATTTTTTTGAGTAGTGATCGCAGACAGCAATTAATCCAAATAAAAGTCTGTATTAGTAATGATATAATAAATTGTTTTTCAACTAATAATACAAGGGCTACCCTCTAAAATTTAATCGTTAACCACCACAGTCCGTATAATTTTTAAAAATTTTATGTCGTTGAATAGTTTTGGAAATAACAATTACCGCTGTAATTTCAAACTTTTTTCTACTGTTTATTATTTTAGAAAAAATATAAATTTTTACATGAAGGGGAGGCAGGCTAGGTATGCTGGGCTAAATTATTTCCGGCCCTTGAAATTGTGAAACCCTTTTTCGACACCCTACATCTCAGCTTTCAGATTTTCCTCAAATATACGGTTAGGTTTGTTTGGCTATAAATGCCCTCTATTTTATACGGTTAAAATTTAAGCCGATTCTCTAAAAACGGTCGATCTGTACATTTTGGTGGCATTTTCAAAATTCAAGGGCCCGGCCTACAACGACTTTTGAGAGCGTTTACCTCACCAAATTGGGTATCTTGGCGAATTTCATCCTCATTCCAAATTTTATCAAAATAGCTCTCCTATCAGACAGACAGGCAGACCGAGAGACGAACAAACAGGCAGACAGACAGATATTTTTAGTAAATAAATAAACGTATATTTCTGCTAAAAACCCTACGGAGCACTGGTAATCAAGTTTCCCACTTATATTTTCAAAAAAACCAGATACTCATAGGACACACAACTCTTAGTTTTTGTTTCGTGTCAGTAAAATAACATCATTTATCTCATTTGACAGGTAATAACAATTTGATATCGTGTTGACGGCTAATTTTAAATCAAATATTTTTATGGATATAATTTTCAAGCTACAAGGTATTTTTAAGAAAAAGACATTTTTTATAGGTTCATAATAAATCAATAAATTGGCCTAAGTACATTTTTTTAAATTAGTCTAGTAACCTACTGATGATTATAGGGATATAAAGGAATAAAAATCCTGGGCAAAGAAATACGGTTCTTTCTTTTGCAACACTGAATAACTGCTTAAAAATGAATATGGAGACATATGAAAAAATTTCTCTATTAGCGGACAAAGAGAATGATTCAGATATCAGGTGTGTTCAAGAACAGAACAGTATGTTCCCTGCTTAGTGCAAATAATAATTGCAAATATGACAATGGTAGTCTCACCTTAAGTTTTCCAAAAATGCACTTGTTTCAAGTAATCAATGTTTATTATTATCTTGTTCCCATGTTGCCCTGACTGTCCCCTAATATGTTAAAATTGTTTCAATATCATACGGTTGCAGTATATTAATGTAACCGGAAACAGTTGGTAATGCTTGCTGATGTTATTGTAATAAAGAAAATACAACCATAAAGACTATAGTAAATACACTAAAAACAGTCATTAGTGTCAGCTATTTCATTTTACGTATATTTAGTGAATGTATATTATGCCGTATATATTTCGTATCCAATAGCTGAGATGCCGAGCGTATATGAAAACTTTATTTGGTCATTTTGATTGATAAAATAAATATAAAATATCAATCGATATTTAATAAAATTATATCCAAAATACGGTTTCAATATTGAATTTCAATTCACATTAAATAACAATTTATTTTAATGCCAGTTGGTTTTGAATTGCTCGTTAATTCTTTGAAAACGGTCGGAATGAAATCGGATATACTACGGAGGATCGTAAAATAAACCTTTTCAGGCGAAATATCTAAGTGTTTTATTTGTTTTCAAAAAATGATTGTAATTATATCGAAAGATATTTATTATTATTTTGATGTGATCAAAAATATTGCTATTGTTTGTGATAAATTTTATAGTCTATAGATGTGTGGCGTTATGGCTGCAATGCGAAAGACTGCGGGTTTGAATCCTACCACTATCTCTGAATGAA
Source organism: Brachynemurus nebulosus (assembly GCA_035578155.1). Taxonomy (NCBI): domain Eukaryota; kingdom Metazoa; phylum Arthropoda; class Insecta; order Neuroptera; family Myrmeleontidae; genus Brachynemurus; species Brachynemurus nebulosus. The sequence goes on from JAPWDM010000006.1 coordinate 34,245,887, forward strand.
TTTACTGATTCGAACTTCTAATTTCGTATGTATAATGTATTTAATTTATTGGAAAGGTGTACATTTTTCAGATTGTTGTATACGCTAATCCAAAATAAGAGGTTTATCCCAATAAATAGAACTGGCCAGATTATAAGCGGATCTTGGTGCAAAGGAACTATATGAAAATGAATTGATAGATCTAAACAAATGGTAAATCCTTATGGGTTTGTGGTTATTTAAGTTAATTCAAGTTAATTATATAATTTAATTTCGATGCATACAAAATTTCAGTTGAAAATATAATCTTTAAACGAAATGTACTATGACTTTAGTGTTTTGTATTAACATCTTCAACGAAAAAACGCATATTCATATACAATTTTTATTTTTTCTTAAACCTTTCGGTATATAGACCCACTACATCTTGATTATTTTTGGTATAAAACCACTACGTTACAGCTTGACTACTTTTGATACAGAATCTCTGTAACCTTTCCTACTTTGGATTTAGAATTGTTGTGATCTTACTACTTTCGGTATGGAATCGCCGTAGCCTTACTACTTTTAGTTCAGAATCCCTGTGACCTTACTACGTTTCGTATACAACTGCTGTGACCTTATAACTTTTGGTATAGAATTGTTGTGACCTTACTATTATTGATATAGAATTGTTGTGATCTTACTACTTTCGGTACAGAATCGCGGTCACTTAACTACTATTGGTACAGAACGGCTGTAACCTTAGCATTTTTCGTAAAGAGTTGCTGATCTTACTACTTTAGGTTTAGACTCGCTGTAATATTACTACTGGGTCATTACACGCCACTTCATCCAGGTCATGTCACCCATGACCTCAGATTTAGCTGAAAATTTTTTAATTGTTTATTTAATCATTCTAATCATCTGTACAAAATTTAAAAAAATTATCTCTAATAGTTTTCAAGTTATGAATTTTTGAAATTTAGCAAAATAGGGTCAAAATGATGTTTCTGTGGTATCACTTTCGGTGACGTTATTATATTGAAAAATCCATAACTTCTGTAATATTTAACATAAAGCAATAATTTTTTCATCAAAATGTTCAGAAAAGTCAGGAGATTTCAGGAAAAATAAATTTGGTTAATTATCACTTCATGTTTCTATGTAATGCTTTGTTAGACTTAAATTTTGAAACATTTTTTAATCGATAAACAAAAAATCTTTAAAAGTGATTATTGACCAAAGGCATAGCAGTAACCGTAGAAATTTTTTTTTTAATTTACCCTAAAGATGTAAACTAAAATAATCTGGAGCAAAAATAATGGTTTTTTACCCGCTCATATTTTTCAGACACGTCCGACGTCTGGAAGCTCAAAAAACGATCTTTTTGGAATAATTTCCCAAAATTCAAAATTTTTGTTTACACCATTGGAAAGAGGAGAAAAAACCACATAAAAAGGACTTTAAACTATTATTCTATGTCAAATAGTTCCCAAGAAAAACTAATAAGAAGAAAACTAAGAATACGAACAGGTTCAAATATTTAAAATGATGAATGCTTTTTAAATTTTTGCTGTATATAGTTATTACGTCTTCAAAAATTTTAACTTGCTGAAACTAGGTCTAAGTTATTAAATTGGATAGATGACATAAGTAACCAAGACATAAAATTACCAAAAATTATCATTAGTTATCAAAAACTGACCCCAAATTATCCTTAGATGCTATCAAAGCTACCCAAATTCCTACGAAAATTGCCAAAAATTTGCTGCCGAAAAAAGTTAAATGTTTTTTTTATAAGGAGGTAGACTAAAGATCGGTAAAATTATTTCTGTATTAAGAGTTCACAATAACTTTAAACAGTCTGTTACCTGTTTAGCTTACAACCTATATTTATATATAACGTACTATAGAAATTAGGTATTTCAAAAATTTACATATCACTTTAACGTACAACCGCTTGGAAAAAAAAAACCGGAGCAAAAAAAAAAGAAACCGCATGTATACCGCAATAAATGTCCTTTCAGGTACATTTTCACCATATTCCACCATCATAAACATTTAAATTGGCTATGAATATTTTATAAAACGTATACACACACTACAGTCTCCCTCCCGCAACATTATCAAGTTACCAAAATGAATAATTGGTTTTATAGAGTACCAGCGCGTTAGATGGATAAGTTAGGCAACATATTGACGTGTATGTATGTTTACTTTTAGCGAACACAACGGCGTTACTAATTAATTAACGAGATGCATATATTATTTTAGAAATTAATACTGTAATAAACTAATAACATGTAATACAAAATTTGGTTAATTGATGAGTCGAATCAACCCGAGCCATACTATACTTTAGCCGGCTGGCTATTGTGTTATTTGTTTTTAAAATGAATAATCATAAATTTAATAATGAAATGTCTGATTGAATTATTGTTGTTGAATTTATTTTTGTTGTTTACGCAATAAATTAAAATTATCTGTATGTATAATTTATGTTGAACATATATTTTGTGAAATTTAAATATTTATTTATTATGGAAAATATCTACGTACCGACGTTAATTATTTTCTTAATTTTCGCATTTTCAATTAGATAATATCATTTTCATGTCTACTGCGAGTGGTATGAAAATATTAAGGTGGAATAAATGCTGGATATTGTGGAAGATTAACATTTCAGTGTTCTCTTACTTACGGTTTTGTTTAAGGTAAATTAGTAGGGTGCAGTTATTCAAAAAAACGGCTTAACCTCAACATCCCAAGTAACAGTTTCATTCCAACTCCAAATTGTTTTATACAGTCCACATATTGTTTGACAAAAAGTTTCACCATTTTCAGCGTCGGGTTTTATAGTTAATCGCATAGTTAATATGCGATTTTTTAAACTGTTATTTCCGAAAAAATTCTTGTGGTTTTAGTGTCTACAGGGTGCTATGAGTCACCCCTCAAAAGGATAAGAGTTATTTAATTTCCACTCTGTATATATATATATATATATATATATATATATATATATATATATATATATATATATATATATATATATGTATATAGAGAGAGAGAGAGAGGGGAAATTAAATAACCGTTATCGTTTTGAGGGGTGACTCATAGCACCCTGTAGACACTAAAACCACAAGAATTTTTTCGGAAATAAGAGTTTGAAAAAATCGCATACTAACTGGCTACATGATGCTTCAAAATTTTTCTAAGTACTGCCTTGACTAAATTATGCATAAATACCTTCTAAACATCAAAGGTACAAAATAATTTTATTGACTAAAATTCAATAAAATTTTGTAAACATGCTTAGGTCGTAAACGTGTTTTCCAGATTCTTTTTAAAACAGAAAATTTATCTAATAAACATGAGATGGCCGGAGCCGGATTAAAAAAAATTTTGAAGGGCCCTTTTTTTTAGTATCAAATTTTTTCTATTATAAAACACGTTTGGTTCGAATTTGTTATTACATAAGTGAGATCTACCCACTGTTTTATATATATATATATATATATATATATATATATATATATATATATATATATATATATATATAAATATATATATTAGGGTGGCGCAAAAAACCACATATTTTTCTTTTTTTTGTCTCATAGGAAAAAAAGTTAATTTAGCTCGAATTAAGAATGCTCTCCAAAAATTAGCTCGATAGAAAATTTTTTAAGGGTCGCTCAAACCTTTTTAAAATTTGAAAATGGGCCAAAAATCGATTTTTGTTTTCCATCAAATTTTTTTTCTCATCCCTGCGTATGTTTGTACATTGAATAATAAAAAATTCCTCCAAATTTTAACTCAAAAAATTGATAATAAAAGGTCGCTCAACAGTTGTGAAAATTTTTCAAGTCAAAATATTTAATATTTCTCAGCGCTCATAAAAAATATTAAATATTTTGACTTTAAAATCCTGAGCGATCTTTTATTATCAATTTTTTGAGTTAAAATTTGGAGGAATTTTTTATTATTCAATGTACAAACATATGCAGGGATGAAAAAAAAAATTTGATGGAAAACAAAAATCGATTTCTGGCTCATTTTCAAATTTTAAAAAGGTTTGAGCGACCCTTAAAAAATTTTCTATCGAGCTAATTTTTGGTGAGCATTCTTAATTCGAGCTAAATTAACTTTTTTCCTATGAGACAAAAAAAAGAAAAATATGTGGTTTTTTTGCGCCACCCTAATATATATATATATATATATATATATATATATATATATATATATATATATATATATATATATATATATATATGTATATATATATATATATATATATATATATATATATATATATATATATATATATATATATATATATATATATATATATATATTAAATAACCAAGAGATTCTACAATATTATGTATTCATTATTCGTAATTTCCATAACCAAATGGAAAATTCATAATTAATTTTGGTGAAAACCTCATCTTTCTTGACGAGAATTACCCAAAGAACCATGTTCTGGAAATTGGACATGCTTGGCTGAAGAACTCATCGAAGGACTTGGGGCATCTACCGTTTTCCCCTAATAAAAAATTTAGCAGCATTTCGGTTGTGATAAATAAAAATTTTTTTTAATACAAGCAGTACACTGTTTTGGCAAGGGTTATAGTGGTCCATCCGAGGCAACTCTCCCCTATATACCTACGCACTTGTACATAATTATGTAGTCTGTTGCATTTACGCTCACGACAAAAGTACACATAGCTACTGTGTTCAACAAGCAGAAAAAAATTTTTATTTCAACCATCTCATTGGGGACCACTTAACTTGCGTTGGAATCATAAAGGATCACTTCACCGCCTAGAGTTTGGACGAAATGTTTTTGTTGTTACTATAGTGTAAAACTTTACCTGGTTTCTATATGTGATCCCTACGGAACTGATAAACTCTATATTTTTGTAGCAATGTACACAATAATATAGACACACTTTTGATGTATTCATACCTGGAGATATGTAAAATCCTAGTAAATTTCCTATTTGTTTTGTTATTGATTGGTATATTTTCCGTTGAGAGTAGCCGAAGAACATCTGCAAAGATACACTTATAAATGAATTGTTTAGGATATATTCAAAGAGTGGTTTATTTTTGAAATTGTTACATGGATAGTAGATTTTAGAATGTGACGCAAAATTTATTTAATTTATCAAAAGTACGATGACAAGTGTATAGAATGATTCAATTGTATTGCCTTCTTCTAACAACATGAGCGGAGTTTATTAAGAGATTAGGAAGTTTGGCCAAAACTTCCTAATCAAGGTTTTAAGTAGAGCGCATTAGTGGAACAAGAAAAAAAATATGAGAGTATTGGTAGGTATTTTAAGAAATAAAGATGGACCGACTAATCAAAAATCATTTTATCATGAAAATTCAAAATTGAGTTAGGCACATCATCTGATCCCCATAGTGCAGAGAGAAGATATCTATCTCTATACTACTGTAACCAGTAAAGGACAGAAAATATGTTCTATACGTGCACTGGGTTTACTTTGTATTAGTGTAGTGATCTGTCTTTGTGTGAGTGATTGGCCGTCGCGTCGCGTACATATGTATGATACTACAAGGCGTGTATATTATGGCTCCGTGTGGGGATAATGACAATGCCAACAACAATCAATACAATTGACTTGTGATTGACCTACACTCATCCACTGCTACGGAGAGAGTGACTACTTGAATTTTCCAGTCAGTTCTTTCTACTTTCTACTTTATGTACTTTATGTAGGAAGAATTGACTGGAAAATTCAAGAAAACTAGTGAAGTCAATGCGTAATAGACTAAAAGAAGTGATTAAGGCAATGGAATACGCTACTAATTTCTAAATACTTAAAACAATTTTTTTTTATTGAATGGAAATTGTATCGTCCAAATACTTTTGAAAGGTGTTAATTATTTACTCTAAAGTGAAAAAATGCTAATTTTTAAATAGTAACTGAATTAGATTTAGTTTTTTTTTATTAATTTGCAAAAAAAAATTAAGTAGTTAATAAATCATTTTATGTAGAACACAAGACAAAATTTTTACTAATTTCAGTGTTCACCTGGTTTTACTTAACTATTAAAATTTGTTTGTTATATGACTGTTCAAATACTTTTGACTAGCCACTGTATGTTTTGTTCAAACCGTCTGTTCAAACAGTGTTTTGTTCATAAAAGAAAAACATTTTAACGAAAAATCAATTTTAATTATACTTTAAATTATGTAATCTATAAGAATAAAACAACTTGAAAAATACAGACCATTAAATGATAATATGCCGAATAGTTTTTGGTGATTTCTCAACACTTTGGTACTTGTGACAAAATACATTTTGAAGAGTCACTCCACAATTACCCTACAATAAATTATTGTGTATTTGTATAGTATAGTTTGTGCTACTATTCACTTAGCACTAAAAACTTAACAGTCAATGTGAACACGGTCTTACGCTGCTTTAATTACGAAAGAGAAAAACTATTCAAAATTTTGTTTTTGGAATGACTGAATTGTATACTTGATGACGTCATTACGAAAAATTTCATTTTTAAAAATTGTTTTCAATTGATTTCCACTAAAGAGAGTCGATATTTGTAAACAATTTTTCACACGTTTGGTGCCTGTAGTTCTGTCAAGTTTTCTTACATAACAATTTTCTTCCTGTTATTCTATTTCATTGTACTGATTCTCTTTTTTTACTTATTTCACCCTTTCGTTCTTACTTATATAAAATCGGTTATATAAAGCAGTGAATTGCTTGTGTAATATTTATTTTCTATCGAATCTCCTACAGAGCTGAACACCGAGTGAGACCGACTATTGTTCATTTCATTTTTCTCTTTTTTTATTATTTAATATTATGAATGTTGCACCAGATGTCTCCACACACATTTTATTTGTAAATGGTGTCGTGTTGTCATAAGTATTGTCATTCTCTCATAGAATATGGAGTGCCTACGTACATAATATTATTCTATGGTACAATACCGTTGTATATATAACGGGGTACAGTCATATGTGCCATCTCATAGTCGGTTTCATAACCAGCACAAATATGTATGAAAAATAATAAAAAAAGCCGGTGATAGTAGGGTTTTGTCACATTATCAAAATGAAATTTGTAACATGTTTTCATGTATAGATATTATATACAAAGACAGCAATGTAAATAGATTATTAAAATCAGAGTAAATATTATTTAAATATATTTCAAAAAATAAAAAAGGGGAAGACAGAGAAAGAAAAGATTGCAATACTTTATTAACAAAAATAACAAATTTAATTTAACTCACAAATTGATGCAATTAAGTTTCAATAACGTCTTCGAATTCAGTTTAAATCGTTGTGTCGTAGGCAGATGTATTTTAAATCTTTCTGCATTATAGTCAAGCCTTTTCCAGTTGGAATATAACTTGTTATAGGTCAAATCAACTGGAAATGTTACAACATCATGAAACAGATACAACAAATGAAGCAGAATTAGACGAACCAAGTTTTCTGCCTTGTTTCCCTCTCCGTTTTGTTATTTTTATATTAGAGTGCCTAACTACAGTGAATTACCTCAACAAGAACCATCTCTCTCTCTCTCTCTCTCTATATATATATATATATATATATATATATATATATATATATATATATATATATATATATATATATATATATATATATATATATATATATATATATATATATATATATATATATATATATATATATATGTATATATACAGAGAGAGGGATGGCTCTTGTTGAAGTAGTTATATGTATAGTAACTTAACGTTGTACGTTTAATTTTACTTTATTTGTTAATGGCGTCGTACCATTTTTACTTGATTTGGCCTATATAACACAGATTTTATATATCAGTGATATGCAAACTTTTGTCTTGACGAGTCACTTCTCTATACTGATTTATTTTTGCATAAATTTTTACAATTCTAGTTGCAACATCTTTACAATTCTAGTTGCTGTCAAAAATTAAAAAAGCAGTACCTACTAGAGATGTGCCAAAATCGTGAATTCACGCGTGACCCGGCGGGTCACGCGTGACCCATCGTGATCGTGAATAATTTTCTACGATCGTGCGTGAGTGGGCGTGATCGTGACATTTAATTTCTTGGCGTGAATAATTCGTGAGTCACGAAAAGTTAAAGACCATGAATAAAAAATTTTTAAATAATTTATTATTTTCAATTTTAGGGAATATTAACTAAACCAATTTGATATTTTAACTACAAAAAAATCTTTTTTTTATATATTGGTTTTTACAAGCACAAGTAGGTAGAAATCCAATAACCCTTACTAACAAATTCCAGTTCTTTACCGAGATACTTAGAGTGTATACAAAATGATTTACAAATTAAAAATATCCAACAGTGTTTATGATGTTGTTCTGATTCTTCCGTTTTTATTTAAATAATTTCTTAAATTTTTAAGAAATTCTTAAAATTAGCCTGCATCTCTCAGGATGTGTGGATATACGGTCTCAGTAAATGAGTATAATTGGAAATAACAAGATCAGTTTTGAACAATATGGTCATGACGACATAATATAAAGAGGGGTTACTTAAGGGAATATTATCTTTTTCAATATTTTAAGTTGTTTTATTATTATCATTATTTTAAAAAAAAAAATTTATTTTCTAAGTATTTATAGGTACTAAAAAATATTTTGTCACAATTTTGTTAAAAAACTAGATATTTGGTTTGGTTGTGCGAAATGTCATGTTTATATACAAATACAATAAGAACAAAAATTAAACAATAAATCATTAGATGAAAAATTTTGAAAATTTTCTCACTTTCCAGAAAAAATTAAATAGTATATAATTTACATCAGTATTAATCTCAGTAATAATGTTAGCCCTATTAACCGTATTCTGATTTTATCCCAAGGACATAATTTTAACTGATTGTTAAAGCGATAGTGATTTTTATTCAAAATTCCAACGATTAGTTTCAAAGATTTTTATGTTTAATTCGTAAGCGTGCGTGAGTGTCAAAGCATAAAGTTTTTTTGTTCGTGATCGTGCGTGAGTGTGAAAGCATAAAATTTTTTTGTTCGTGATCGTGCGTGAGTGTGAAAAGAAATAAATTTTCTCGTTCGTGATCGGGCGTGAGTACAAAAGCTAATTCGTGACTGTGCGTGATCGTGAGTAAAAATGTACTCACGAGCACATCTCTAGTACCTACTTATTGAAAAATTTCATGTTTTTAGCATCAAAATTACAATTTTTAGAGTTTTTGAAAAATTAGTATTCGTGATAAGGTCATCAAAAGTATTTCTTCTTAAATTAGTAACTGCAAAAATGATACGAATCAAATGTCTTTAAATATCACATTCGCAGCAACCTAACAAATCTGTATTGGCAGTCAATTCTTCTACTTGTGACACAAAAAAGTGCTAAATAAGGGAATACTGGGAAAAATACGCTTTGCGGTTCAGTCTATGACGGACAAAATTGAAATACTAAGCAAATTATGCTTGGAAGATATAAACATATTGAAAAATTGCTAAAAAAAATAAAAACATTTTGCAAAATAATAAGGAAATTTTGTATAATTATTTTAAAACATGTTTAATAAATATCTTTTTACTTTTATAATTTACATGAATTCCTGGAAAAAATGAATATTATGATCCAAAATTTCTGCAAGATTCATTTTGAATTAAAATATGGATAACTACCTAATTGTAAGAAAGAAATACTGGGTTAAATTACACAAAATAATTATTATATCTATTTATTTATCTAATGCTCGAATATCTTTAAATATTTGGTGCATATTTTAAAGTTGACAACAATAATACTTTAAATACTGTTTATGTTAGATACCTATAGTGCAGTAGTTAAAACAAACTTTCCTACATTTATCTATTAAATTACAAAATAAAATAGTTTTATAAAAGTTTATTGGCAAAATTCTCTGTTTTGTTTTTATATTGATTCAATAAAAAATACTTTACCTATTTTAAATGTTTTAAAAACAGACAATTTAATTTATTACTCGCGCTGTATATTTTTATTAAATTTAAAACTTTATATGCATAAATAGCTTAGTATGTACGTATCTAGTGGATTTTATAAAATATAAATACTAGTACGGAAAAGATACTTTTACAGTCGTGTGTACTATATGTCTCAGATCATATAAGTAGTTTTTCTACAAAATATAGAAAAGCTTGGGTAGACAAATATGTCCTTTTCTCCTCTTCCCATTGATATACCCTTGTTTAGTGAATGAAATATCTGTTACTAAATATTTTGACGCCACACATTAGTGAATAACTGCAGCCAAATTGCCTAAATTGAGTAATGCGCTCTGGTGGAATTTTTCCTCATAATTGGTGTTTAACATATTTATAGATCAGCCATTTTTCGTTACGGACGTGACTTTTTCACGCACTTTACACGCCTTCTCATAAGAAAAAAAATAGAAGTCACTTTTTTCTTATAAATTTTCAATACTAAGCAGATAGACAAATGTGTACACAATATTTGTACTGAATATAAAATACATAACATTATTAGTTCTGAGGCTAGAGTTAATAAAGTTTGTGTTACGGACGTGACAAAAAGTGCTTTTTTTGTCGCGTCCGTAACATATATCTAGCATTAAAACTAATAATGTTATGTATTTTATATTCAATACAAATATTGTGTACACATTTGTCTATCTGCTTAGTATTGAAAATTTATAAGAAAAAAATAATTTATATTTTTTTCTTCTGAGAAGACGTATAAAATGTGTGAAAATGGCAGGTCCGTTTCAAAAGAATGGCTGAGATATACTAATATAAAAAATCTTAACAAAAATGAATTTAAGCGATTTAAAAGACGAAAAAAATAATAGAAAATCTTCAGTGACAATTACATAAAGTACCTATAATTTCGCTATTTCTGTTTTACCGGAAACAACTTTTTTCAGTTTATATTACCTATTTTAAAATAGTCATAGAGTAAATTTCCCAGGTTATTTTTAAATTATTTAAAACGGAGTCGCGAATTTAATTTTTAGAGTTTGATACAGGGTGGAAAAATCTATTTTAATGAACTTGAAAGCCCAATAATTAATAATCGTAATTTTGAAGATTAAAACATAAAGGTTTTAATAGTGCTAAATTTTTTTTGGGAAATCCCCAGAATTGTTACAACTGCGCAACAAATTCATCGTAACAAAGTCGAAGTACCCATGTCGCAGCATCTGCATAACATAGTGGATTTCCAAAGACTGGACACTGGCGGATCTCATACAACAACTTGTATGGATTTAATAGTTTAGCTCTCTAAGAGTGAAAAAATGTTCAAAATCAGTTAGATAGTTAATTTTAGGCGCTCTTTTGGTCTCCAGAACCATGGCGAATTTCATATAGTATAGCATGTATGTATTTAAATGAAATTAAATTTTAAAAGGTGAAAAATTTTTCAAAATCGATTTAGTAGTCTTATTTTTGGCACTTTGGGACCCCCGGACTCTGGCAGACCTCATACAACATAACTTATATCAAAAGCAATCAAAAAAAAATTTTTGTAGTCTGGCCAAATTTTGCAAGAAACCACTAAACTGACGAAAATTGGGCAAAATTTTGGTTTCAAAAATCGGATGTATCTGGCAGACGAACTTTAAGCTATTGGGACTCTTGACCAACACATCCAATTTCGTAACAATTGGATGCTTCCTTCGAGATGTATATACATATATATATATATATATATATATATATATATATATATATATATATATATATATATATATATATATATATATATATATATATATATATATATATATATAATTTTAGTGAACGCCATTTTCGGTTTCTCGAGGCTTCAAAACGGATTTCTGCCATAGTCCCGGACACAGGTCTTTTCATGGCACCCGCTGTAATAAGTGTATTTCCAAAAAGGAAATTCACTTAAAAAGTAAATGGGAGTAAGATCAGTTTTGTTCTTGCAGTATTTTTTGATAAGATCAAGACTGTCAATGAGATCAAAATCGAAACCAAGATCAAAAAGTTTATAAAACTAAGACCAAGACTATGCATGTACCGGCAAGGCCAAGATGATAATTCTTAGTGCAAGCCAAGTTCGATAACAATATTACTAGAGCCTTGGTTTTGGTCTTGCAATTACTCATCGCTATTGGAAATATTATCTGAGACACACAGTAGCGACTATGTAAGTATACTATTAGTACAAATTTTGTTTATGTTGCTAGCTGGTTACAACTTTTATTTATACATATTTAAATTTCTGATTGGTTACCTATACCATAGCTAACAATCTGTTTTATCAACTGACCTATTATTGCAGTTTACTGGTATCAACAATTTTTTACTTGCACAAAATAGATATATTAGACAATAGCTGCTCTTATAAAATATCTACTAGCTGTGCTGCGCAAATGCATCCATGAAGAGTTATCTAAAATTTGGTACAAATTACGAAATGATATGAGCCCAATTTTTTATAGTAGGTACTTCACTTCTAAATTTGATTGAACATTTATACTGACATTGATACCATAGACAACGATATTAGTAATATAGGAGTACTTCAATATTAGGCCCTTTTGGGGGTCTAAAAGGGAATTGGAATCTTATGTCTATATCAGTAGTAATTGGACAACATTTGGTCAATATATGCCTAGACCACTTATTTTATATTCGCTGAACCTCGAGGACAATTTTAACCTTACGTTTGTCTTTTATGTTGGGCGATTTTTGAGTTCCAGGATCATAGGGGTCAATTTTAATCTCACATTCGTTTTTTATTCAGAATCTCAATAATATTTTAGCGAACTTTGGTCAGATCTGTCGTGTCGTTTTTTTTTTTGGGCTCTTTTGAGTGCTTAGGGCCTTGCATAACAATTTTAATTTTTGAAGTGTAGCTTATATTAAAATTCAAAGGTACTAACCACCCACAAGTCTAACACACAAACAAAGTAATAAATGTTATGCTTCTTCATTATATTAGTATGGTAACTGGGGTTAAGTTTAAATGGAAACTTTTTTATCAAGCCCCTTAATCAAAATTTTTCCAAGAAATGCAGCTGTGGCTTAAAAATCATTATGAACACATATCAAAAAATATGATATTGAAAGCACTGGGAATATGTAAAAATGTGTCAGAATAAATTTACTAAACACTGTTGGCACGTAAAAGAGAAATCCGAGTGACAGTCTTGGGAATGCACTTTACCATTTATCTCCTCGTTAGGCGCGGCATACACGTTACGGTATACCGGAGAGGTATACCTGTACAAGTAAACTGCACAGGTAAACCTGAGCGTGTATGCTAGTGAAACTGTACAGGTGAACAGACCTGCAGAAAGAATTGAAAATCAGTATTTTCTACGTGCGCAGGTATGTATACCGGAGAGTGTATGTGAGTCAAACAACACCTGGTTTGATTTGTTTGATTTGTTGTTTATACGCTTTCACTAATGATGAGTGAACCTATACACTGTACAGTTTACCTATACAGGTATATCTCTCCGGTATACTGTAACGTGTGTGAGCTCGTTGCCTGCGCAAGTATACCGTAACGTGTATGCCCGGCCTTATGCAATAAGTTAAAGATCAAGTTATAACATACGAGTTAAACAGGATAGGTGCGCTAAATAGTGGGTATGAATGTTATGTGAGATTCAAAATTTCAACAACATTGACAACTCTTGGGGCTTATAGTGTTAATCACAATGATGTACAATCAAGTATATATAAATGTATACTTACGATATAATTAAATTTAAGATTTCAACTACCCATATATACAAATGGATTTGTCTTTTAGTAGATGTAAACTTTTAGTTTGTAGTATTGAAAATTAGGGGAAGGTAGCCTAAAATGCATAATTATTTGTGCAGTGATGTGTCAAATATTAATGTCAAAGCGAGTGTATGCCAAAAGAAGTCGATCAGTTAGGTATACTTTTTTCAGTTATTTTTACTCAAGCATTAAGGTAGTAGTCTGGTAACTTGCGTTGTTTTTCATGTCTATTTTTAGGGGCATTTTTTTTTTTGAGAAAGAACAAATGAAAAGTTTTGAATTTTTAATATGTTTTTATTTACATCTTAAGGTAACAAAAAAAATCTTTTTGATTAAATTAAATTTTGTTTTATTATTATTATTATTATCACTTGAAGTTGGCGCCTAAAAAAAAGCATCTGGATAGTCCGGGTGAACTCTTGGGGGCATCTGAAATCAAAAATTCTTAGTTAGTCTTAATCTATAGCTATTTCATTCTGGTCGGAAGTAGAATTATGAAATTTTATCGAAAAATAACAAAATGGCAGACTTCGAAAAAAAGTGGCACAAAAGGGTTGTAAAACAAAAATAACATATCTATAGATTAAGACTAATTAAGAATTTTTGATTTCAGATGTCCCCTAGAGTCAGAATCACCCGGGCCACTAGGTGTTTTTTTTGCGTCAACTTCAAGTGATAATAATTATAATTTTACAGAATTTAATTTATTAAAAAAAAAAAAAATTTTGTTACCTTAAAATGTAAATAAAAGCCTATTAAAAATTCAAACCTTTTCATTTATTCTTTCTCAAAAAATGCCCTTAAAAATAAACAAGAAAAACAGCGCAAGTTACCAGACTACTCCCTTAAAGTCATTTGGTTAGCTCATAGCTGTAATGTTATAAGCTGAGAATATTTAAAGTTTTCTGTTTGGTTATGATTTAAATTAGTCGAAAAGCTTTATATATTTTACCACCATTTACCACCATATAATATTACACTCTTCCTATATAATCATCTTCACTTTAAGTCTCAAAAAATTTAATTATTCATCGGTTTACTCTGAGGATGATCGATACATTAAAAAACACGTTAAGTCAAGGGCTTCAAAGGTTTCCCAAGAAACGCCACAAACGTTGCGCCTATTGCGTTCAGTAAATAGTGAAACTAAACAAAATAATTTTAACTTTAAATATTATTTTAATAATTAAGATGAAATTTCTTAAAGTAAATTTTTCAAAAGTGAGTTATCTAATATAACATCTGATATGACCATCTGATTTGAAATATTCGCTTAGCTATAATTCTGCTAGGAAAGCTCTTGTGAAGAAAATACGTTTCAAAGATCTTCTTTCTACAAAAAAATTAAAAAAGATTAAAAAAGAGCATGATAAAAATGCTTTATTTCTGGTTGAACTATACGTGGAACCATACTTTAGAAAGACTAAATCGAATGTGAATATTACGAAAAGTAGATTTCCAATGTATTTACCCGCTTTTCTAGTCTTATAGTGAGGCCACTTAACTCTCCGTTTATAAAGAATAGTTTACTATAATTTTCTTCCCAACTATACATTCCTATTTTCCATACATGACTCCATACATTGAAACGTATTTTATTTAACAGTGCCAAACACACATCATAAACACAAAACTTTTCTCATATTCCAGTAGTTCGCTGCGACTGTTGGATGGAGATTGTTGTCATTGGTTGGTTGGTGTGTTGTTACCATTCCAAAACAGAGCACAACCATTACAGATAGACAAATATCAAAATTAAGCTAACTGAGTTATTATTGTCTGAGTATGGCATAGCTCCGCTTGGATACTTAATGTGTTTTGTAACATGTGGTTTTGAATGTGTAAACTAACACTATACGAAAGATATGCAAATACGGACGTAAAGTATGTATGTAAAGTATTCGCGCCAATGTTAACCAATGTGATTACAACTTACCATAGAATAGAACCCACACATATGTCGTATTATGTACAAATAAATATAAACGGGTATTGTTCTCTATTAAAAATTTGCTGATGGCCGATTTTCATTATGAAATACATAAATAGCAAAATTTCTCTGTAAAGGCATGCATAAAAGTTTTCATAAAGTAGATTTTGTAGACTGTGAGCCAGCGACAGGTGAAAAAGCGTATAAGATTTCAAAAACTTTCCTACAATTTAATTCTCTCATTCCCACCTTTTCGGCCAGTGAAAACCTGTTGTCATTTTTCCTCGAAGGATATTACTACACCATTTCTGTCATTTTATGCAATGGCAGGTAAAAAGAAAACGTGAAAAACCCCCAAAATATGCTTGCGGAAATATTCATTTATCGGTTCCGCGTTACCGGAGCCACGATTAAGACATTGTTTATCTTCATTTACACGCTGAAGTTTACCGCTCCGCAAAAAGGCAGGTAAAAAAATCACAACCTTTCATCTATCGCTAGTTCACCGTCCGCCTTAAATGCCTTATCGTTTTTCCTTTCTGTAAATATATTATATTTTTTTCCGTAGGAGTGATAAAACGAATCTAGATTACTGAGAAAAATTGTAATTGATAATTTCCTCTGAAAGTAACGTGACTAAATATTTTTTATGTTTTGGGAAACCCCTAGCGGTAGCGGATCCTAAAGGGTGGATAATACCAAACTCAACTAGAGTTCAAAAAACAAAAAACTGAGTCTTATAAAATCAATTGTCTTTGTAGTGAAATGAAGATAGTCTCACTAAATCAAACAATATTATAAGCTAACTTAGTTCTTTTTAATTATTTGGGAGAACAGATTTTTAGAGTTTTTTGATGAAAACTTAATCTTAGACCATACAAGTTTAGACTTGAGGGTATTTGGGTGTTTATTTCGTTGTTTTTCGGTGAAATACAATTAGAATCAAGTTGAAATTTCTTTGATAACCTGGCCAAATGAAACTTTTGTCTCAATAAATTATACCATGTTGTTTATTTTCTTTCTTCTTTCTTAGTTGTTTGTTTTGCCCCCTCTTATCAGGCTCGACGAACGGCGAGGCAGCCGGAGGTGTAGCCCCAGGGTAAGAGTCGAAATAAAAGGTCCGAAAGTATTAGCAAAAGTTTCCTAAATTAGTATTAAAGGTAAATGACTATAGAGTATTTCTTTTTGCTCGTCGACTGTATTTTTGAAGAAAAGTAGAAAAATATTTTATTTGTTTCCGTGGCCCTGTCCCCACACAAAAACTTTTGGATCCGCCTCTGACCAGTAGTATAATTTGATTCATGCTTCAGTACATTCATTTAGTCACTAGTCACCCCCACAGAGTCTAGTGTATTGTTTTGTTTGTTGTTAATTTTAGTTGTTTGTTGTTTTAGAATTTTGTACATAAAACACTTAGTTAAAGTAACATAACATAACATAACATACAACATATATTTCATTCGTTTACACATGTATGCATAAGACTGCTCATACATACATGTATGTATAGGTCAAATCAACTAAAAATGGTCTCACGTCATTAACAAATGAAGCAAGCTTCGAGGTATGATTTTAGGTTACTATAATTAATATCCAAATAAAAAAAAGAAAAAGGCCGAAAACTAAGTACTATAATTTGTTGCAATTGTTTAATGACTTCCGATCATTTTTAGTTGATTTGACCTATACATATGGATATATTACTGTTTACAGTGGTATGTTTATAGCAACAGAAGTTTAGTTACATATCTGGTTACTGATTGTTACTTTTTGCTATACATTTAGCCAATTTACTGAAGCACAGAGAGTGGATACAAGAAAATAGAAATGGTGAATTGTGTGTAACATAAAAGCACCTACATATACTATTTTTAGGTGTGTAATTAAACTGGCTTATAAAAATTGACAAATGAATTAAACACCCATTTTTTTTCTTAATAAGCATAAAAGAAAGTTTTTTAATCCAATGAATATGTTTTTAAAAAAATACAACCCAAATTTTTTTTATTTATTAATGTTTTTCTTTTACAAAATGTCGACATCTATATCCAAACAAAGAAATATCAATGACACTAGGAGTTTTTTTATCAGAGGTTTCTTTCAGAAATAACTTCATTAATATGTAAATGTCAAAACTGTTCAGACATATGATCGCGTTCCGGTATAGGGACTTTTACGTTACTTAATAAATACCTAATAACTATCGTATTAACTATCTTAAAATTATAAGTATTTCTGGAAAAATCGTCAACAGTGATAATTTTTTAAAATTAATTTTTAAGACAGTACACACATACATAGTGCAGACGCTGAAAGGAATTGAGTGTGTAAAGTTTAAGGATCACATTTTATTAGGAATCCATATTTTTAAAATTACCGGCCAGTGTTTTGGTCCAGTGGTTTTGTTTTTTTCTATCCTCCCACCATTAGGTATGGTTAATAAAAACGACAGAATTACATTTCTGGGTTTCAAATTTTTACAAAATTTGATGTGCTCTAAAAAACTAACAATAAATTTTTTCGACATTTCCCTTGATTTTCGAAATACTTACATTGACTTCTTCAAGGTATTGAATGTAAAATTTGTTTTCGAACGAAAGTTAATGTTTTCCATGTAGTCTCTCAAAATATTAACTATGAAATTAATATTTACAAATGATAAACAAATATTTAATTTCGCAAAAATGCCGCTTTTATTTTGAAACTGTGACAATATTGTTTGGAACCGTCAGTTCATTTTCAAACAGAATCAGATTATGGGTGGTATTTTTTCGAAGTAAAATATTTGTTTATTATTCACAAATATGGAATACCATAAAGTAACGCTAAAATCGATTAATATTAATATTTACAAAATTTTTTAAAAATTTGTAGAAAAAGGACTTACCGTTAAATTTTAAGCTCAATTCTAAGGGAGCTTGTTGTGGAAACTCATGGTTGCTATTCTAATGTTAGGCATTGCTAATGACTCTTTTGAAGCGTGAAGCAAAACTTCGCTGCCATCTGTAAAGAAATAGCAATATTAGTTTTTGAAGAGTACTATAATAATACAGTAGCTACACTGAGAAAAAATTACAGTAAAAATTACGGAGCTGCCTCCGGTAAACCAGGCTCAAACCAGGAAATTATCAAGCAAATATATAAGAAATGCCTTTCAAACATTATTTGTTAAGATTCATTTCAAAATTTTTCCTGTACAGCTTAAGAATATTTTACAGCTCCGTAAAATTCGATGGACTAGAAAAATTTCAATTGGATACCTGGAAAATTTACTTAATTTTTGTTTAAACAGTATTTGTTATCTCTATTTTCTCTTTGAAACCTATCTTCAAGCATCTCTCTCACACAAGTATCAAATGAATCATCACACAAGGTTATTTTGAATAACTCACCAGCAGTAGCTATGATATCAACGTCAATCGGTACCCTGTTCGAGCACCGCACCACTTGTTCAGTTGTACACAAGATATCGAACACAACAGTCGGTCGCAACAGTCCAATAATACCGCCAAGTCAACGGTTATACAACACAACAGCATACATTCATTTTTTCATATTAATACATGTACTTTTTGTACTTTCATAATTACAAACATTATAATTTTAACTTCAAATAAATAATTTATTTTGTTATCAAATAATAAATACATCATTGTGTTTTTTGTACATTCATATCAAATATTGAAAAAATGTTCTGTGTTTTTTTATTATTTTATTTTAACATCAATCACAGTAATGAAACCGACAAAATCACAACATAATTTTGGTGACCAGAACGTAATTGAACACAATTTTGGGTGACCAGGACGTGATTCAACAATGTTTTTCCACAAATAATAAAAAGCCACAGAACATTTTTTCAATATTAATAATTTTATTTTAATTCTTACCCTTCTATCAATATCTTTTAAAACTATTTTAATTCAATTATTTATTAATAAATAAAAAAAAAACCTTATAAATAATACGGTAAGAGAGTAGAATTTTTCCTGTACAGCGCCGAAATTTTTACGGAGGCATAGGGTAATTTTTAATATACTCATCGTACTTTCCCCTTTGCCTGTCACTTATGCCCGCATTACCAGAGAGCTCCGTATTTTTTTACTAGAAATTTCCGTAAAAATTACCGTATCTTTTTCTCAGTGTACATATATTTAAATACGAATTGAAAAAATACCATTATTATCTTGCATCACTACTAATAAGCAAATTTTATAACTAATTTATTATTAATATTTATTAATCGTACCCAAAATGTAAGTGCCTTGAGCCGTTTGTCGGTGCACATCCCGTATAAGTAACCAAAACACATAGGTACATATAATGTATAAAAATACATTTATAAAACAATCTGTTACAGTCTACTACAGCACTGCTAGTCTGTGGGTCTATTTGAATCGGATACAAAAGAAATGTACACAAACAGCAAGTTTCATATTATACAACAAAACTCTATTCTAGCCATATTCTTCTATTATACACCCATGAACATGTATGCATACATACATACATAATATGTATTTTACGTACATATGCATATTAAACAGAATGCATAAAGTAGATTTGACAAGACTTCATTTGTCTCATTACCCGACAAAGTTTGGTTATAACGATTATGGAAATCGTATATCTCGAAAGTAGCATACTTAACTTAGTATGTACCTACCTAAGAGTAGTACAGATATGTTTGGTTTCAACTACAATGTAAGTGCAGTGGAAGGAAAAATTATTGCAACATTTTGGCGGGTCAAGTAAATCTTAAATTTATGCAGCAATTACATTCTCGCGAAGTTGACCGAGTACGAGGGCGTACAAGTCACTTCGTTGTCCCTCGTGGTGGGTGTTATAACGCTATTCAGGCCCCAGCCAACTTAAGCGAGGAACCTCGTCCTACGTCGGCGAGAATGGAGTTGCTGCATTAATTAAAAAAGTTTAAAGAAAAAATTAAATATTGCTGCAACTTTAGTGAGAATTGAGTCAGAACCAATCTAATTTGGATTCAATAAATTTTTAATTTAATTTTCAATATAGAAATCCAGATTACGATATGTATTCAACAACGGGAGAGATAACAAGGGCTTTAATCCGTTTTTATTGCGAAGTTTATTGTAGACACAATAAAGCCTATCTACTTTCAACAGTTGCGTCATAAATACATTGTTTTAGTAACGACAGCATCGAGAAGGAAAGCAGTGAAAGTATTGTGATTACTTTTGGAATATGAAAATTTTTTCATGCAAAATGAAAATTTTAACGAACATTTTACGTTCTGCAGCTTCCTGAACAGTTTTTATTTTGTGTGTCTGTTCGTTTGTCTATCTTTCCGTCTGTATGTCTGAAAATTGTTGTAGACCAAGTGGCATATCGGAATTATTTGACCAGTTTTGATGAAAATTTTAGAAATTGTGCAGTTTAACACCATAAAATCCTGTTAAATGTTAGTATCTCACTTACTACCAGTCTCATTTCCGTCGAATTTGGAAAGTATTTTGAGGTTAGGTCATATATTATGTATACAGTTATAGTAGTGATAGTTATGGTGCATGCGTAAACACAAAATATGCTAAGGTTAGGTGCAAGGAATCAACTCCTTGTTTTTCTTGTTACTTTGAAAAACAATAATATTATTTGACAGTTCAAAACGTTAAATAGTGTCTTCGTTTCTTTAATTTTCACTATATATTTGTTTGACATTAAGAAAAAAAGCTACGCATTCCCTCTTTCCGTTATTTCTATGGTTATATAACCGAATTAAAAATCTACAAATTATTTTACTAACATGGTATTATGTGCTCAAATTAGATTAGCCCTAAAGCACACCAAGTTGTTTGGTATGTTCCAACAAACACTCGAATTAACATAGTTAATTTTACTGTTCCAACTAGGAAGCATTGTAATTCTAGTTTACAAAAAACTTCAAATTCTGTGTTCCATCAAGTATTTAAATCTAATTCTAAACTCACCCGAATTGGTTTTTGAAATTCTTGGTACAGAGTAAGTATTTTAAATCCTAGACATGCGCATTAACGAATATTTCATTTTTTTAACCTTATAATTTAAAAATTTAAATAGTAAATAGACTGTTTAAACTGTTTCGGCAGAAGTAATTCCAAATTTTTGATTTTATTTAGTTGCTTTAATATTTTTTTTTTTTTAAATTAGCAAACAGACATATTAATTACTTATTTTTATAAATATTTATATTATTTTGGTAAGTAATAAGTAAAATATGTAAATATGAAGAATTTTTCTTTTTAAAAATTAACGTATTTTGATGTACAATATGTATTAATTTTATAATGAATATGTTTGTAAATATCCTTATAAGTATATAAGGAATAGAATGCAGCATAACTACCGGAAAGAAGTTGGCGCCGAAAGTTGGAAAATCTTTCTGTTTTTTATATGGCTAAATTGCTCCCAAATTGCTCTTTTGGAATCAGTAATTGCTCCACCTGGAACTTAATTACTTAATTAGTTATTTACAAACAAAAAAACGTTTTTGTTTGACTATTTCTATTATCAAAATCTTGTCAAATAATGCATTTTTATACAATTACTTTATTTCAAAAAATTGCTCCCAATTTGCTCCATCTAATTTAAAAGTTAGTTATTAATTTCTTTGAATAATAATTAAAATATATTAAAATAAAAAATATAATGAATTAGGTTATGTATTATTAAAACGTATAGGCAATCCATTATACCTTTAAGTCGTTTGCATATATTTAAGGATAATTGAATTCTGACAAGTTAAATATTATAAAAAAACAAAATATTTTAATAATTATTCAAAAAAATTACGATTTAGCTTTTAAATTAAATAGAGCAAACTGGGAGCAATTTATTGACGTAAAGAAGTTATATAAAAAGTATTATTTTGGGAGATTTTGATAACTTAAATAACGGAAAAATATTTTTTTCTTTATAAATAACTAATTAAATAATTAAGTTTCAGGTGGAGCAATTACTGATTTCAAAGGAGCAATTTGGGAGCAATTTAACCATATAAAAAACAAAAAGATTTTTCAACTTTCGGCGCTAACTTCTTTCCAGTAGCATAACTCAACTTTTTAGTAGAGATATCTTTTGAAATCCCTAACTATTAACTTGAACGTTCCTACATATTAAATACCGAACTGAAATTCTGAATTGAATTTGATTTGACCTTCAAACGACATTATCGAATTTAAAATACTGGATTCACTCGAACTGTAAATTGCGGTGTTTGTTAGAACATAGCTGTTATTTGGCTTGATTTTCTCTCTGTGATCGCCACTCACTAAAAATCGCTGTTACGTCTACGTTTAGAAAGAACAATAATTTATAACCGATCTATAGAAATTATACATTGCTAATGAAATTAAAAGGATATTCGGTGAAAACATACTGTCATTATCCCCTAAATCATCCCTCTACGTCATTTGGTTTGTGCCCTACAAAGCAAGAGTTAAATTTTATTCTCCTGTATGTAATAATTATTATATCCACATTCGTACATACATATTATGTATGTATGTTTCGGAGTTGTAAACTAATTCATGCTACGTCACTTACTTACTGTACACTAGATGTTACAGTTTTAAATTAATGCTGATAGTTGTTGGCTACGACAAATAATGGCTGTTAAGAAAATTAGCGGTTTTTGAAACTTTTACTTACTGTACATGACCATACGTAACACTATAAGACACTTGATAAAATTAATATGTACTGAAAAGGGTGTAAAACTTTAAATAAAGACAACAAAACCAAACTGAAAACTCATTTATATTTCACCCCATACACGATTCTCTTACAGTTACATTAATTTTTGTTAATCAACAAGAAAATTAACAGATGAAAGGATTTTTCAAATGTCAATTAATATATCAAAGAATTATTCATTAGTCTTTTAATCTTCAACGAATATTCAAAAATTGAATAAAAAGAAAACATTATGTACACAATTTCGTTCTTAATTACTCCATTTTATGATTACGAATTTCATTTAGGATCATATTTTATTTAAATAAATTTAACAAAACAGTCGGAAAAAATAAAAAATAAAAAAATAACCAAAACATCAGCTAGAGAATATTTAATCAAAATGATAAAACTGTAACTCGGTTCACTTTGTTTACATTCGCCATTTGACATTAAAAATAAATTAAAAATATATATTTATATATAAAAAAAATAAAACATAAATCATTTTTTTCAAATAGCAAATATAGATGATTTTGTTTAATTTAATAAAAGTGAAATAGGTAGGTGTTGTTGGATATTGTAACACTGTAGATAAAAAAGAGATGGAAACAGAAGAAACATAAAATTACTATTTTATGTTTTTGTTTTTTGTGTTTTTATTTTGGCGTTTTTTTTTGTTTTAGTAGGCGAATTGTTAATTAAAAAGTCGTTCTGACGAAATTTAATTACGTATATTTTTTTTATCGTATGTTTTTTCTTTTTTTGTTTCCGCGTCAGGATAAACAAACAAAATTTTTGTGGTTGTAGAATTAAACTATACCAGTAAAATTACAAAGTTTAATTTCAGTTTCACTGAGCTTCAGTTTAGAAACAAATAGTTTCGAAACTGAAGCTCGGTTTTGTATTTAAACATCTTATTGTGTTGATAGTTATGATTGAAAAGTAAATTAGTATATAAGTATTAGGGTCAGCGTCAGCTCGAGGACGATACAAACGATACATCGCACTAAACTACGTGTCACTGAATGATTATGTAAAATCAAACGTTTAAATGTGACCTTGAAAGACGAATAAAATCAAAATGTGTTGGGAAGTTTTGCGTTCCAGAATCAAAATTTTACAAATATGTATTACGATATTTATTTGTTACTATTCTGAAAACTATTTTAACCTTTTCAATTAAACTATTACCATCCTATCTACAGAAAGATGCCTAGATTGATTTACCATCCCAGTAATTTTATCCATCAAATTTATATACTAAAAGTAGTGCGATTATAGCAGTTTTATACTAAAAGTATGTAGTAAGGTACGTGTAGTACTCCAATATCAAAAGTAGTGAGGTCACAGTAGTTCTGCACCAAAGGTAGTTGGGTCACAGCGGTTATAAAACATTTTGACATAAATCGAAAGCAGTAAGATCATAGCAGTACTGTATTAAAAGTAGTAAGGTTACAGTGATTCTCAAAGATTTACGAACACGAAATAAAAATCACAAAAGAATATGCGATTTTTCGTTACAACTGTAACTTTATAATATAAAATACCCCTGTTGCAGCATCTGCATAACATAGCAAATTTCCAAATATTGGGCACTGGCGGATCTCATTTAAGATTTGTATCCATTTAAAATAGTTTAGCTTTCTAATAGTGAAAGAATTTTCAAAATCAGTTCAGTAGTTAATTTTTGGCGCTTTTGGGTCCTCAGGACCCTAACGGATCTCATATAGTGTTGCATATATCCATTTAACAATATATTATTACATTTCATTACTGTAGTTTTCGATTTTTTTCTAGATATGCAAATATATATCTAAGGAGGGCATCATACAAATATTTCCTTTCCATAATGTACTCTTAAAAAATCTGACTAATTTTAATTTAAAAAGATGAGACAGAGCTATTGTTATTATAACACACACACATACATATTGAATAACTAACTAGCACCTGTTTTATCTAGAAAAGAATTGCTAAAACCATGAAGCATTTATTGTAAAAAAATATCAGCAAATTTTTTAATTTTTCTCAAAATAATTCACTTAGAACAATGTTTGAAACGGCTGTGCAATTGCAATTTTTTACGCTCTTTTCGATGGTGTAAAAAAAATTAAAAAAAATTTTGAATTCTGGCCAAATTTTGCAAAAAAACCACTAAAAATGGCCAAAAAAACCTACTTCTAGGCATCTGACGTGTCTGGCTAACGAACTTAGCCGAACCAATACGGATTCCAGCTCGCATACCAAATTTCATAAGCATTAAACGTTTCGTTCGGGAGTTTCCAAAACAAATTTCTACCATAGTCCCGGACTTAGGTCTTACTATAAGAGCTGCTGTAATAGCTGAATTTCCATTCTGGAAATTCGCTAAAAGAAGATAAACTATATCAAAACGAAAACATATTATGCCAGTTACTTTGTTGAAAATCGCAGTCGCACAGTGATTTACCATCTGCTCGGAATTGGTAAATCGTTTCCATATAGATTATTCTACCCCTGACTGTATGAATTTGTGTAGGTAATGCATAAGTAGAAAAAAATTGTTATAATCGGTAACCATTTGTTATATTATCGTCCGAAATTTTTTTCAAGGCCCCACAAAATTATTTTACATCGGGACCCGCTTTTGGTCTTGCCGACTCTGATTAGAGTAACGGCGACTAGCTCGGTGTCAGCTGTCAGACGAGCCAGCTGATGGTAACTTTACTGGTGGCTTGCTCTTACTGTTTTTGTTAAATGTCCTGTTAGCCATTCTGATTAAACAGGACCTTGGGCTGCGTTTAGATGATAATTAGTAGCTGTTGGGTAATCATTACTACTGGAATATTTTTACTTATTAATTAAACAAAGTTGCCCTTACTATGGTAAGAATCGTTAAAGATTGTTAAACCTGTAGTACTTCCCATGTAAAAAAATAATCGAATGCGAATGTTTATTTCCTTCTTTGCCTACGTAATAACACAACTTACATGTAATATAAGTGTTGAAAAAAAGTAGAGAGAAAACGTTGTTTCTTTTAATTGTACCCTAAAGCATCTTAAAAAATGATAACAAAATATTCCAGCACTGGTGTAGACACAGCAACTTAATGACATGTATTCACCAGGAAAAAACAAATTTCATACTTTACCTGCCGGAACATTCATATTTCCCTTCAAAATTAAACAAATAAATTGTGTAAAATTTACCCCACCAGAAAAAAAATTCATCTCATTTCCCAGTCCATATTAATTTTAATATTAAATATCCCTTATATTTTCAAACTAGTAGCCAACAACTGATTAAAAATTTTTGTTCGTCACTAAAATGGCGTCGGAATATTAATTACTTGTCTGGGGAATTGTAGAAATGCAATAAATTTTGTAACTTTTCTTTTTTCCCTTATTTTGAGTAGCTACTAAAAAATGTTACAATATATTTTACGTTAAAAAATAAAATGGTTTTATGTCTCGAATGAAAATATGATGTACAGTAATAAAAGTATTTCGTAGGTAGAACATTTTATCATGTAAATCTCAAAGGTATTAATAATATTTATATACAAATTATAATAGAGATGTAACAATGAAAATTTGTTATATAGGTACCAAAGACAGTTTGCAGAAAGGACGAAGGGAGAAGGGAAATTGGAGTGTTTAAGATTTTTTAAGGGAGAAATTGTATTAAGAGTGAAAAATATCCAAAAATTGGAAAATGAAACCACTCACTTAATGCCCAAGCGTACAGCAAGCTAAGAATTTCTAAAATAAGTATACAAATCATGCTTTTCAGAACACAGAAACTCAATTTTATCTACAACTGCGCAATAAGATATGATTCAGGATCTATTTCCATATAATATTTATATAGTCTGTAAAGGTACGCTCACACGATGACAATATTTTTACTCTAAATCATTACTTGGTGACATCAGGAGTTTATCATACACATCTCATAACTTAAGGGGAACCATTAGTGTGACCTCCTGAAAAAAGGTAATTTTTGAGAATTTTTTAAAGCAAACTACTCTATGGAATGTTTTAATATTTTAAGGATATATTCGTTGATATATTATAATAATGATAAAATTTTTGGACCAAAAAATTGAAAATTCAGTGAGTTATTCGCGATCTCCTAAGGCTCCAAAAAAGAAACGTCCCCCCACCACTGCAGTGATAGCGAACTTCACAGCGCCTGAAACCAAAAAAACCAAAAAGCCTCTTAAACTAGAAGGTATTGCTCGTGCCATGAATGTCAATCGAAAAAAAAAGTTGAAATTTAACAAAATGGCGGAGTTTTGAAAAAAAGTTTCAAATTTTGCGCGAAAAGTTGATGATTTTTGATCTTCACAGTGCTGGAAAAAAAAGAAGATAAAAAGTTTATTAAACTAGAAGGTATTGCACGTACCGTGAACCTCATTCGAAAAAAAAATTGAAATTTACCAAAATGGGGGAGTTTAAAAAAAATTCAAATTTTGCGTGAAAATTTTATGATTTTTGACCTGCAAAAATTACATTTTTTATTCGACCGGAAAACTGGAGGTACATGGCACGAAGAAACATATATAAAAGAAGCTGCAACAAGAATCAAATCAATCGGATGGTTTGTCTTCGAGTTATAATTGCAGCAAATTTGAAAAATGTAGTTATTCTTTATCTTACCTTTTAGTTTTAATCACGAAGAATTTTTACTAAAATTATTTAGGATGTACTCACTATAACGGTCATAGTAAAACTAGATGAGTCGTTTAAATGTGCTAGGGTCTAGCTGCTTCAGAACATGTAACTGGCAGCCAGGTCAAGAAACTCCCCAAACTATCAACCTTCATGCATTTCTCAATACCACAAAGTTAACAATGAAAATCAGAATCCCCTCTTCAAATGGCTGTAACTCAAACACTATTTGAGATATGCACTTGAAATTTTAGTATGTTATTTCTAAAGGTATAAACTATCGAAACATGCAAATTTCGAAATTTTCAAATTTTTTCAAAATGTCACACTGGTGGTCCTCCTTAAGATCAGAATTAAATGCGGAAAACTGTGTAATAACTAAAGACAAATATTCATACGAAAATTCCTACGAAAATATGTTTCACGAAAACTTAGAATTTTTTGAAAAAGAAGATTTTCATAGTCTTCCCACCCGAAGACCATGTAATTTATAACAAAATATACTCAAAAATTCATCAACTTACGACAAAAAAAAAAAAAAAACGTAATATATTTCAGGTGTAACATTTTACCACGGTTAGCAGCTACAAAGAAACACTTTACCTAGGAATGGTTAGTGCAGCAAGACCGAACAGTTGTTACATGGTCACGGTCATAGAGAAATCCAAAATAACTTGAAAGTAGCCTGCCAAGAAACATCCCGGCATGCCCGTATTTGAAAGTTTTTACTTTCGCGGAGGAAATTTTTCTTAAGTGATTTTTTTTTATTGTTCCAAAAAATACAATTATTTCTGTTTTGAGAAAAATTAATTCTTTTGAGGAGCCAATTTTGTGGGGGCCCCCATTATGTGATGACTCTAAGGCATATGCCTCAAGTTCCCTCATGTTAAATCCGCCTCTGCAGTTATTTTACAAAATCAACGTAAAGAACAATTCGGTTTGTATATAAATTTTAACAACTAAAGATTATTGAATTTATCTAGAATTCAAAAGTTCCTTAAACATTAAAATATTCGCGCGTTTATTACAATTAATCAACCTACTTATAATATTAACTGAGTCGCATGTTAACGTTAAGATTATCGATGGTTGATATCAGTACCCACTACTCCAATTAAGGTTTATTTTCACACTAAACTATCATATAGTTCGTTCCCGTTCCCAATGCATACACAATTTGCAACCCCTATAGTATACCTATATTTGGTAAGCAGGGATTTATATTAATAGCACTGAACTTATGTATCTACGTCCCTGTAGGAGTCTTAGTTAATTATTCTGGAAGATCAGTGAATATTAATGTTATTGATAACAGTGAGTATTCAAGTTATACCAAGCGTCTCGTAAAGAATGGGTATAGTTAGATATTTCCTAGGAATTGTCTTAGAAATTTAATATCTCTTTGAAGTTAGACTATGGAATTCAAGTTGCTTCAATAGATTGAATTATTTGTACTGTTAAAAATTAATCCTTTAGAACTGTTAAGACAGTTTGTGGTTTTTGAGTGTTGATTTATCAAAACAACTTTTAGATGGCGTTTAGTAATGACCAAATGAATTAATGCCGTGTAATTGATGTATGATTCCCAATGGATATAATGTCAATATTGTCTTGGATTAATTAATGCAGATGCGCCTATACACTATATTTCTTCTAGGAAGATTGATTGTTGCAAGAGGTAAACCTCCTTAAATAGATGATTACGGTCTATGAATATAGTATGGCCAGGATAAAATGAAGTGACTTATTGATGGTGTGTAATAAGTAAGTTAAATTATTTTATTTTTTGGAACAAATACTATCCAGTATTCAGTTTAATTGTGTCTAAAAATATTACAGTAGGGCATCGATTTTGAAAACATCATTCTTGGATGGATCAGGAGAGGATCAGATTGATTAAGATATGTGCGTGATTATTTTTGTAGTATTTGTGACAGAGAAGAATATAGCCTATAAGATATATATATATATATATATATATATATATATATATATATATATATATATATATATATATATATATATATATATATATATATATATATATATATACCTTATAGGCTATATTCTTCTACTATAGTAGCTTGTTGATTAAAATTCTTGACGATCCCCTGTATATTTTTCTGTGACAGTTTTCACTGTTTCTTGTATCCAATCAGATAATGCAACTTTCAAATTATTTATTAGCAAAATAAAAAATTATTTATTATAAAGTAAACATTTATATCTATGTTTATTTGTGAATTTTCAAATCTAAATTAATTTTAAACAGCTAAAATTCAAATTATGATTTAAAAATATTTGTAAAACACACCTGACAAAAATCATTACTCTTGCCAAGCATCGCTTTTGGAGACCATTTTTTCTTGACAAAACTGGTACTGTACTGTACCTTTTTTACACTATATATAGAAACCTGTTTTCATGCAGTCTTTTTTTATGGGATTTGCAAAAAAAAAAAAAAATGCTGCCGGTAGCTGCTGACTATTTTTAACGTATTTTATCGTCACCTTACGTACATATATAAGTTATTGGATCATTCAGTTTCTTTACCTAAGTATATGTATTGTATTTTTGCAACAATATAAAAGTAAAGTAATTCTCTCAGCAGTAGGAAAAGGAACGTCTTTTAACTGTGTTGCTAGCTTTTTTCACCAGCTTTAAACAGACTGATCCATTCTGTGTACAAAATTTTAAATTTCTACTATCATTTTGATTGGAATATAACAAAAATTCCCTATTTCCCATAAGAGTATTTTGTCATAAACATTACAAAGCATTTTTTTTAACGACGAGGATGGATTTTTTTAAAATCTAAAATCGTTTGAATTTCATCGATTGCAACTGGTTTTCCTCATTTTTTTTTCGTAATCACTCAACCTCCTTAAAAAGAAAGCCTAGTTACATGCATTTAATGAATACCATAGAGCAGGGGTCGGCAACCTTTAATGGATGGCGGGCCATTTTTAAAAAAAAAATAATTTTTAGCGGGCCGCACAGTCAAATATTTTGCAATGTAGTATGTGGCTTAAGTAGGTTTTTTTCAACGAATTTTCTAATCGAAAATTCAGCTATAAGAGTCACTGTCTTGATGCTACTTGAGCCCGGAACTATGGTCGAAATAATTTATTTTGAAGTCTCTAGAAACCAAAAATGACTAAATCTCTAAAATTTATATAACTCTCGAACGATAAATCCTGTTTTTACGAAATTTGGTAAAAATATTGAAAGTCCAAAAAGTCAGACACGTCCGATGCCCGGAAAGGATTTTTAGGTATTTTTGCCTAAAATATTTTTGTAGAAAAATAAGTTTTTTGCCCAAATTTCCTCAAGTTTTTGCTATATTTTCTTACACTGTTGGAAAGAGGAGAAAATAATCACATAAAAAGGATTTTTGAACAATAATTCTATGTTAAGTAGTTTCCAAGAAAAACTAGTTTTTGTAAACGGAAATTCGCTATATTATGCAGGATGCTGCGACAGGGGTATATTCTTTTATTTAAACACAAATTAATATAATTTAATATTAAAAATCAACATGAGGAAAAATTTTTAGTAACAGTTTTATTTACATGTTATAAAACATCGGAGAACAGAAAAAGTATAATGTATGCTCAACTCTGCATAGACACAGCAAATTTTTCGAAAAGTTATATTGCTTGGCGGGCCGCAGGTTGCCGACCCCTGCCATAGAGTATACTAATAATATTTTTCCAATAATTCCTGTAAGCATTAAGTGGATTCTCCTGTTTATCAAATACCGATTATTTCTTCGAATCAATAGCTAATCTGTACCATCTATACAGAAAAAGAAACTTTTCCAATATAAATAACTGTGTATCATATTTACAGATGATAATTGTATTCGAGCTAAATGAAGCAAATAATTTATTACATTCATATTCCATTAATAATAATAATAATGATAATAAACTTAATCAAACAGTCACCCACCTCCCCGTCCCTTATTTCCTTTCATTTCCTCTGCGTACATACGGAAGTGTGTATGTATACATATATTTACAAAAGCTTAACAATTTATTAAATAGTTAAGAACAATAGTGAACCATTGGGAACTAAATTAATAAACTTTTATACACAATACACATTTACGGAATATTGCGTACAATATATAGAGTTGGTTTGGTAAATACAGCCCTGTGATTTTCTTCAATCAAGGAGCTAATCAAAATCTAAATTAAATACACTGTTAAGAGGTGTAGTATGTAGCTTCCTCGTACTCACAGTATTGCTCTAGACATTCGTTTGATGTCCTTAACTTCTCTTAAGTCTTAAAATTTAGTAATTTGTTTTGGAATATTAAGATATGTAATGCTTGCTCTCTGGCTAGAGACTGACCTTCATAAGCTTTGAAAATTATTCAGGAAGCTGCAAAACGTAAGACACTTTTCAACATAAAAACACTTTTAAAACACAAAAATTTTTCTCCCAGTTCAAAAAACAAAACAGCGGGTGGAATGCAAGTCCAACGCAGACGCTTTTTTTGGAAGAGTTTCATGGTGGGAAGTACAATAATTTTTAAATAGTAGCCATAAATAAAAAAAAAATTAATTTCACTAAGGTTATTAAAAAATATTAATTTGTTGTTTAATGGCACCACTTCGAAAATTATTTACTTATTTATTTTGAAAATCAGTGAGAAATCAACATTAGTTTGTTTATAAAAAATTTATCTGTTAACCAATTTAAAAATCGTGTGTATCGCCCTTGATAATTTATTTTAAAAATTACAGGTGAAATTAGGGCCGAATCTACGGAGGGGCACTTTCCCCCTGGCAAGCGTCAAGCGTTAGGGGGCGGTAAAAAGTTGCAGGTATTTTTGAATTTTGAAATTTGAATTTTTCTCGGAGGGGCGGGGGGGGGGGGCGCCAGCAACAAAGTTTGCCTCCGCCTCATAATAACTGTAGGTCCGGCTCTGGTAAAATTTCAGGCGAAAACACATGTAAAGTTTCAAAACGTGTTTATGTTTTTGCGTGTTTTTATTGGATTGGCACAAAAGTAATGAGACACTTTGTTCTTTGGCTAGAATGTCCCATTACTAGGTATCAAAAATTTCTCGTATCAAACAACATCGTCTTTTGTATATGCAGGCAAATTGACAGATAATATTTGTTTGTTGTATATACAGTGTAAACTCTATATAACGAACTTCTATTTAACGAAAAACTCGTTAAAACGAAGAAATTTCTAAGGTTTGTTTGGTTTACATTATCATCGGTATATTGAAACACTCTTTATAACGTAACGGCCACTCTCAATAACGAAAAATACGTCATTATTTAAACCAAAAAAAATTTATTTCACTGACTTTCAAACAAAATAGTGATACAGAGTCGTAAATATTTCGTACGCACAAAAGGATTCTTAGAAATCCGTTTATTTGTTTGTTGTAATTACCTAGCACATGT
Organism: Brachynemurus nebulosus; assembly: GCA_035578155.1. NCBI lineage: Eukaryota > Metazoa > Arthropoda > Insecta > Neuroptera > Myrmeleontidae > Brachynemurus > Brachynemurus nebulosus. Next base: position 34,279,323 of record JAPWDM010000006.1, read on the forward strand.
TTTTGCTTACTGTATTTCCATACTATTGTCTTATTGCTGTCTTTACGTTATCATATTCTTAGTTGTTTTCAAACTTTTTAACTGTAAACATGGCGAGTAAAAGAAAGAGTTTGTGTATTGACGAAAAAGTGTCATTTAATTCAACCAAAATTAAAACCACTTACTAAATTCGTAAGTTGCATTCGTAAAATTATATTGTTTTCTTTTACTCTCCATATAACGAAAACTCTTTATAACGTAATAAAATACCCGGCCCCTTCAATTTCGTTATATGGAGTTTCCACTGTATATGTATGTTTTATCAAAATATCTATTCGTTTTTATTTACATTAATCACATCAAGTGCGATATACCTGCATACACAAAACACGAAAAATTTCCGATACCTACTTGTTACTAACATGCCAACTCAATCCCCATAAGTAACGCCATCTTTAAATTACTTATGGAAATATAACTGACCTGTAATGAAAACAAGTTTATTGACCAAGCTGAGAGACTTCAAAATGTTATGGGTAGCGAAGCGACGTTTTGAAACATTTTCAACCGCTTGAAGTCGTTTCAGAAATCGGCTTCAAAACAATTTTTATAATACTTCTGCACTCATAATTCCTTTTGAATATCATTCTGGAGATGTTCACGCCAGAAAAGACTAATAAACTAATTTTTTTCGAATCTCGTTTTTTGTTTTTATCTTGTTCTGTGGTTCTTTACAAACACGGTGATATATAAAACATGGCCATTTTTTTTTTCAAGTAGAAAAATATTTATTTGTGAGCCGCTGCACAGCCAAGCCAGCTCCAACGCTCGCTTTCCCTCGCGATTTGATTAGTAATATTTAGTTTTGGTGTATACATGAGTTATAGTATGCACTGAGATAATGTCCTTTTATTTGTATGCCTTTGTAGACGTTTTAATAAACAGTGTGTAAACCGCTTCTTTTGTTATTATTTTTGTTTTTTACCGTTTCCCGAAAGTTGTGTTTCTTCCAACAAGGAAAATCATATCTCTAGTTCTTGAAAAGATAGAGACTTTTTCTTTTTATTTTGTTCATAAATATATTGCGCATAAAGTGGAGTATGCTTTTTCCATTTGAACAATTGTAACTATTTTTAAACGTTTTTTTTTTTTTAAATAAAAATTTGGGTTTTATAATTTTTAGAAGTTTGGGATTAAAATTTTATAGTTAATTCTTAAAGCTACCTAAAACCCATACTCAGCATTATGGACAGGTCCTTTAGGAATAAAATAATGAAAAAATATTTAAAAAATATTCATTACTGTTTGAGATATGGCGTTCCTTGTAAACGCTTAAAAACTTATGAAAAAGGGCCGCCTCCCCCCCACAGAGAACAGTAATGAATGTTTCAAAAACAAAATTTTCTATCTGAAACCCTCCCTAATTTTAAAAAAAAATTCAACAAGCCAAATAATCATAAATAAAAAAGTTTTTTTTTATTTGAACTCCCCCTTAATATATCATTTATGCCAATAAAAGAAAGGGAAATTTTTTTGTAAGGTTATGTAGCGCTTTAATCGGAATCTCACAGGCCTCGTACGATTCTCTTAGTAAAATACATTTAGCGGATCACACAATATTTATACTACTCATACACAAAATAATCTATACGTACCTAAATTGTGAACTAGAAGTATCAGCAACACGGAATCCCTGCAGGATACAAAATCCTGACTGATGAGATCATGTCATTTCACACTGTTTTAGTTATTGTTTGCCATTCGGTGTTAAAGATACCGAGCTAGAAGGTATAAAACGTAGTAAGCAGATGAAGTAAACTAAAACTCGACTCCATATATATACACCTACGTGTTCATAGACTGGCATTATACTATTATATACATTGGAAAATTATTCATCTAACTAAAATTTTACAATTAATTTTAATATTAATTGCTCATTAGGTAACTTATTAGAAATTATTTCTATTCAAAAACACCACACGTCGAGTGTTCTCGCCCCACGTTGTTTACGACAATGCCGGTACACAGACCCACCTAGGAGCTACCAGAATAATTTTAAACTAGACAAAGATGTATATTAATAATAATATGTAACTATGTAGGATGCAGGTAATGTCTATGTAAATATTTATACAGGTCTCCAGCAAGCAGGACTCATGTTGTTGGAAAAGGTTTACAAAATACAATTACTATATGTGAATTTGAATGAATTGGGGGTATTCATAGCGGGGCTCAGATTAATTATATTCTAATTATAATGTTATTTTAACTTTTTATTAACCCTGCTACGTATCAACGTGTTTTCGGCTATATTCATCAAACTTTGTTTGTATACTTTATCACAACTTGAGAATATTATTACGTAAATAAAAATTCCTAGAAAATTTTATTTTAAATAATTTGAGGGTCGCGCGATAACCTTCAAAGTTGTAAGAAATTGATGGAGAGACTGAATATTAAATTCATTTTTCTAACAAAATTTCTGCATTTTTTCCATTCTCTTATTTTCAAAGGACAGTCAAACAATTGGAACCTTCTTTTTTAAATAACTTAAGGGGGTATTCTAGTCTAGAAACTCGAAAAAACCGATTTTTTTCAATATTTTTAAAGTTCAGAGACCATTAAGAATAAGCCTCTAAAGGAATCTATGCAAATCCAAATTATCTTCCGAGTTATGGTTATTTTTTCCCTGTATACTGTGTATCTTTTCAGTGTTAGAAACTACTTTTTTCGATACGGTTGACATGATATCTCAAGTTCTAATGCATCGATTTACTTAAAATTTGGTACAGATGTTCTTAATACTATCCAAGCTGTTCCGACGTAGAGGTTTTTGGAAATTTTGTTTTTTACTATTTCTAAAAAATTTCCAAAGTTGAAAAAAGAAGGCCAAAAAATAATTTCTTTTTAAATGAACTCTATTTTGTGAAAAAATTTATTTCTTCAGATCGGCTACCTCCAACTAATTTTACATTCTTGTTTATTAGGAGTTAACTTAAATTTTATGTTTCAGATCACCAGGAGGGTTGGAATCACGTCAACCAGGAGACACCTTTTTTTGTGATTCACCACTTTGTCAGCCTGTACCGATTTAAATTTTTTTTAATGTTTTGATGTTTATCCATTTTTATACTTTTCAAATATAAATTTTTTTTTATTACGCTCCTTAATACACTTTAATATATGCCCCGTTTGTACCATTTATGGATGCATCCGATAGTCAACCATTTGTCACGTCTTGGCCATATCGGTATCCACTACTGAAGATTCCGCTGAAGATATTTTGTATGAATGAAGTGCAGATTCTTTACACGTTTTCGTCAGACACCAGTTTCAGGTTACAGCGGTTCTATAGGAGAATGGTAAGATTGGAACAGTTCGATACTAAAAACAGTAAAGCTAAAACGGTTCCATATCAAAGGAAGTAAGATTACTGTGATTAAGTACCAAAAGTAGTAAAATCACAGTGATTCTGTACCAAAAGTGGTAAGATTACTGTGATTAAGTATCAAAAGTAGTAAAATCACAGTAATTCTGTACCAAAAGTGGTAAGATTACTGTGATTAAGTACCAAAGGTAGTAAAGTCACAGCAATTCTGTATCAAAAGTGGCAAGATTACTGTGATTAAGTACCAAAAGTAGTAAGGTCACAGCAGTTCTGTACCAAAAGTGGTAAGATTACTGTGATCAAGTACCAAAAGTAGTAAAATCACAGTAATTCTGTACCAAAAGTAATAAAGTCACAGCAGCTCTGTACCAAGAATGGTAAGATTACTGTAATTCTATACTAAAAGTAGTAATATCACAGCAATCGTGTACTAAAAGTAGTAAGGTCAAAGCACAGCAGTTCTGTACCAAATGTAGTAAGGTTACAGCGATTCTATACCAAAAATAGTATGGTTTACTTAATCGTTTCCATGTAATTCATCTCACCTCTTAATAACTGTGCGATATAAAAGTAGCAAAATGTAGTAAATTGTTGTATCGTCTGAAATTTGTTTCAAGCACTTTGAACCAGGCGCCGCTTTTGATCAGACCGACCTAGTATACTGCCCTATGTTTCATTTAATGACTTTTTGTAAAATAATTATCAAGTGCGTGTTGGACACACACAAAACGAGAGTTCTTTGATAGCTAAGCTTTTTCATAGCTTTCGAAATAAAATATGTGACATATAAGTACATTTCTTTGTAGTACTTATTTAATTTTTTGATAGTGCTATTTAACTTAAAAATAAGGAGGAAAGGTTATTTTTTTTCTATAATGATTTTCTGTCATTTCTTTTCTGAGTACCTAATAGTAAACCAAAATTTGACAATACCGTTTTTCCCGTCTCTCATTTTTTCCCTCTTAAACATCTGGTCGCATCCGTTAATATCACGGGTCGTTTACTTGACACCACGTAAGGTTTGTGTGAAAAAGTAAATATACGTAGGTACATTAAAATTGGAACATTTAACCAGATGATAATATCATTGTTGAGCGTCTTATCTCATTGATCATTGAAATGGTAAGGTTCGGTGAATATGGACATAATATTATTTGGTCGAGCTAATATTAACAGTGTGAGTGGGTTAATCGACAACAAACACATATTGTCCTTTACAATAAAAATGTAAAGGTAATTTTTTTTTCTATTTTTGATAAGGCGATGTAGAGTGAGAGAGACAGTATTATGGTTGGTCTCTTACACACGCACGTCATTTGTGATTCTTACATTTATGTAGGGTTTTCGATTGTATTGTAGTTAAAGTGGATTAGGGGAATTAATTTTTCAAGAGTACCTATATTTTCACAATATAGAGCTGGTTATTAATTAGTTATATTATATTAATAAGTTGTTTATTTTAATGATGTAGAAGTTATAAAAAAATAACAAATAATATAAATATAGGTGTCAAAAAATTTTTAAAAATTTAAAAAACATGGGATCGTTTCTTTGTCACTTTTCACAACAAAAATCGTATAAGCACGAGTCGACTTTCGGCCATTACGCAGTTGTGTTTTTCACCTGATGATGGCATAATGGCCGAAAGTCGAGTCGTGTCTATATGACTTTTGTTGTGAAAAGTAACAAAGCAACGATCCCATGTTTTTTTAATATGGATTTTCACAAAGTAAACCTTTCCAATATTAATTATTTTTAAAAATTTCTACAGTTTGTTTTCTGGGGAGCCTTCGAGCGCTTCAAAATATTTGAACATGCCGCTCTGTCTCTGACATCACCCAGAAAACAGACCGAAAAACTAAATTTAAATTCAGAAATAATTTTGGAATTTCCGTGATTGTAGAATAGAAGTAAAACTCCAATATTTTATTTTAGTAAAATAAACATTTTTTGAAAATTTTCTTCAAAATCACGTTTTTTAAACTAGTGGGATCACAAGCGTAATCTGTGACATTCAATTTTAACTATAGTTTTTTAGATAGATTACCTGACAAAAACTACTTATAATTTTTATGATTGATAGACAAATTTTGGTAAACAAATTGAGATGAATTTTTTATAAATTCGAAATCATAGCCTTTTCTTTGAATTAAAATTAACTAACTGATTTATTTGAATCAGTTCAATTGAACATTTCCTTATTCACTCAACTAGACGAAGTAAGTTTGACAAGATGAGCGTAATTACCGCATTAGAAGCTTAGATTAACTGGAAAGGGAGCCACAACCTCTTTTAGATATCCTTAAACTACTTATCATCATCAATTCCTGTAAATATTACTAGAAACAACCTATCTAAACCGCAATATTTAGATCATTTTGGTCCAAATATTTCTTTCTTTCTTGTGGTCCAGAAAGTTTTTTTCTTGATAGGCTAAAATGTAATAATAATAATAATGGGGGTTTAACGTCTGTTCTTCAAACAATCTTGTCTACAACAGACGACCTCCACATCATTACATGTGTGCTTTATTTACACATATTTCAGTTACATTACAATTTCCTAGAATTTTAATGTGGGTGGAGGACGGGGAAAGTAGTGACGGGCTAGGATTTGGCAGGTATGCGTCTGCAGCCGTCTTCTTAAAGAACTATGCCGATATTCATCTGGAGTTGTGAATGGAAACTGCAGAAAATGTGCACAAGCATTAGATTTCAATTCTCGATCTATACTAGTTGGCGTGCCAGTGCCGAAGCATGCTCGCCCACTTCGTTGGTGATAGGCTAAAATGTATAAAAGACAAAACTTTTATAGGTTTTTGATCCTTTTAAAAATATCTGGTGTCATGTGTGGCGAAACTTGATCCCAAAAATTTAAAAATTTATAGATTTTTAAGTTTTGGGCATATTATTAAGGTATCATCACAGTGTGACCGGCCGAAAAATAGTCAATTTTCAAAATTTTTTTTGGGGGTGAATAGGATGGGGGAATTGGGATGAATTTTTTTTACGATTAATACCATTATTTAATCATACCAAAATATTTTTTTTTATTCATATTTTTTTTATTTTTATAATTATTATAATTTTTTGAAAAAAATGTCTTTAAAAAAAGGACGATATTTGGTGCCCACGATTGCGGCCGTAGTTATTATTTAAGAAAAAAAAAATTGGATTTACAATCTGTAGGTAAGCCGTTATGTACGATAATCTACTTGTTTTTTTTTTGCAGATAAAAATTGCGGCCGCAATCGTGGGTACCAAATATCGCCCTTTTTTAGACACTTTTTTCAAAAAATTATAATTATTATAAAAAATAAATAAAAATGAATAAAAAAAATATTTTTGTATTGCTAAATAGTGGTATTTACTCGTAAAAAAAATTCATCCCCATTCTCCCATTCACCCACACTGTGATGGTACCTTAATGTTATTTTAACTCATTTTACCATCAATACTATATATAAATCCATTTTGTACATACGTAAAAACTTCTGTTCATTTATTAGCAAATTTCCAGAATGGAATTCAGCTATTACAGCCACTGTCATGCCGCGACTTGAGCCCGGGACTATGGCAGAAATTTGTTTTAAGGTCCCTAGAAACCAAAAATAATATTCACTAAAATTTATATATATATATATATATATATATATATATATATATATATATATATATATATATATATATATATATATATATATATATTTATATATATGTGTGTGTGTGTCCGCACGATAACTCTCGACCGAAATGTCCTAGGTTTTTTGATGAAAATGTTGAAAATGCCAAACTGTTGGACAAGTTCGTTAGCCAGAGACGTCGGATGCCAGGAACATGGTTTTTCTTCTTGCAAAAAATTAGTTTTTTGCCAAAATTTCCATTGAATCAACAATTTTTGCGAAACTTTTTTACATCATTTAAAAGAAGAGAAAAAATTACATAAAGAACGTCTTTAAACTATTGTCCTATGTCAACTAGTTTCCGAGAAAAACTAATTTTTATAAACGGAAATTCGCTATATTATGCAGGATGCTGCGACACGGGTATTTTTATTGTTTCTAGTATAGGCTTGTGTATGGCAAGCAGTATAGCACACGTAATATGTCGCGATTGTAACCTTCTGTGACATGTGTGTAGATGGAGCGTGTAACTATACATGGCGGAGTGTTTGTGGTGTACCCAAGTTTTATGAGTTTTTTTATGTTTTTCACGACCATTTTTTTTCATTACGGAATTACGTAGGTACTTATAGTACACAGTACCACAGTATTTACCCATATATTGTGTGTATACCGTACGTATATACGTATATATGTATGGAGAGGGACCTGATGTTTTGAAATTTTAATCATGTAACAAACAAATGAATAATTGATGGATGACATGTTAAATTAAAGTCAAATCTCAAGTGTTTGTTTGAACGGTACGGACGCCGTGCGGTTTTGAAAAATTTAGTGATGAAATTCGACTACGGCCACAAGGGCCATAGTTTGTAAACAACATTTATTTTTTAGTATTTAAATCCCTGTGAATAGTATGTTAAAATTATAAAACTTGAACAAAAGTATACGAAATCTGTATACATGGGTAGGTATTTTATTGTATTTTAACGAAAAATTATTTTTATATGTGCATTGTTTTTTGTAAGGGACACATAAAATCAGCAGTTACCCAAAAATAAAAACAATTAATAATAAATATTGATGGAATTAAACATCATTTTTGAAAAATATATCCTTTATAACAGAAGTCACCCACATAATTATTTCAATACTTTAATTAGGGAAGAACAATTAAAAATATTTGTAAACACCTCCTTAAGGGAACTATGATCCTATCCATTCTAAATTATCACAGGAACTACAGGAAGATTCAGAAACTCTTTTAGGAAATATGTATATAGGTAAACTGTGACCCACTGAAGAGAATTAAAAGGCCAAGTAAAGAGAAAAGTTCCATTCGATTTTACTAGACAATGATTTTGTTACACTCTAAAACGATTTATTTGTTCAAAAATTAAACATTTCTTTAATTTGGTTTTTAAATCTAAAAAATTTTGCTTTGAATAAAAAAAAATGTTTTTTAAAATAAAGAAATAAAATATAGTACTCAAAAAAATATTTTTTTAAGAAAAAATATTTTTTTTTATTCAAATAAAAAAAGATTAAAGAAATTTTTAATCTTTGAACAAAAATATCGTTCTAAGAAATGTTTCAAAATTTTTGTGACGTTTTAATATTAAAAAATAAAAATTCGATTTTACTAGACAATGATTTTGTTACACTTTAAAACGATTTATTTGTTCAAAAATTAAACATTTCTTTAATTTGGTTTTTAAATCTAAAAAATTTTGCTATGAATAAAAAAAATGTTTTTTGAAATAAAGAAATATAGTACTCAAAAAAATATTTTTTTAAGTAAAAAACAAAATTTTTTATCCAAATAAAAAAAAGATTAAAGAAATTTTTAATCTTTGAACAAAGATATCGTTCTAAGAGTGTTTCAAAATTTTTGTGACCTTTTAATATTAAAAAATTAAAATTTATTGAATATTTCAAATAGTTTTACTTATGAAAATGCATAATTAAAACAATCTGGATATTGTTCTTCTATCATGATGGTTTTCTTTTTCTGATTATGCAAATGGAAGTTCATCGAGAAAGGCACCGTTTCAAGCTAGGCATTAGCTCACTCTGATTTGACGTCAATAAAAAAGACTTTAATATCAACAATTCTCTCTGTAAACTAATAAAAGCTTTTTATGCAAGTACAGTGCAAAATCAAAAATAGAGAACACAATACGAACACTAAAATGTCATTTTTATATATCTTATTCTGTGTTATCCGTAAATATAATTTCTTTTATATAACGAAGTTTTCTTCCTCGAAAGATCGGGATTTGGAAACATCTTCGATATTTTAAAGATAAAATTGCTCTCTAGGTTTTGAAACCTTACAGTCAAAATAAACGGCTTAACTGATTCTTACTATATTTTCGTTAAGTGATATTTCGGAAGTGTTAGGTTTAAATTGTCCTTTAAAGCACTAGCAAAGCTAGATGTTTAAAATTTTAAATTATCCTACACGGCCTTGGACCACCAGAATTGATCCAAAATTGAAGTGCTCTTAAAAGTATCCATATGGGTATCTACGATTTAAAATCTTTAAATGGTTTTAAAGAAATGATTTAATGGTTATTTTACCGACAATTCAGAACGGAGTGAATCCAATTTTTGTATTTTCCTGTATTTGAATTAAGTGACCATTGAATTTAAAAAAGCATCATATCTAACAAAAACTCTCGACTGATTCAGTGTTATTGACTTGTGTTTGTCTGTTTGTTCTACTTCTTCCGCAATAACATTTAAATTCAAACGTTCAAAAACTACATATAAAATATTCTGCTTTTATTTAAAAAAAATAATATGTTACAGTAAATCATTGAAATTTTGTTCTTTTACCTTTGACTTCAAAGTTAATTTATTGAAATATTTTACTACAGCGGAAGCTTGATCATTTTAATGCGATTGCTGATGTGACTGCTAGAAACATTAATAAAAAAATGCGAATATTTTTTTGATATCTGATTGATAATATGATTGTATTATGCATGATTATAATATTCGGCTTCCATTGTAGGAGTATACAGTTTATTCAGTTACTATGAAATTTCTTTTAAAACATGGGATCGTTGCTTTGTCACTTTTCACAGCAAAAACATAGAAAAACACGAGTCGACTTTTGGCTTTTACACCATCCTCAGGTGAAAAACATAACTAAAAATTGTTCTTTTAGCCGAAAACTATTTATAGTATAAAATGGAGTAAATAATGTATTGGTGGGGGATGTTAGAGATAGAGGCAGATATAATCACAGTAAACAAATGTAAGGGAACACCCAAGTTGACCAATTTTTTTTTTTTTTTTTTTTAGTTATGTTTTTCACCTGAGGATGGTGTAAAAACCAAAAGTCGACTCGTGTTTTTCTATGTTTTTGCTGTGAAAAGTGACAAAGCAACGATCCCATGTTTTAATATGGGTTTTCACAAAGTAAACCTGTCTAGTATTAATTATTTGAAATTTCTTTTATTTTCTATGGACTACATCTAGTACAATCAAAAGAAAAAAGTTATCCAAAGCATTAAACCAGGGTTCCTCAGCAGCTAGTTCCGCATAGCATTTGTCATAAAACAATATATGAAGGGATACTACCTGTAATTTTTACTATTTTTTTTTTATCTATTTTCCCTTTTTTGACTTTTGTAATTTCTACAGACATTGATTAAATCATGAAACTTTTTATAAGGTCTACCTGTAATTTTTTTTAGTTTTTTAAATTTCAGGTCAGGTTTAAGGGACCAGCTTAGGATGTTTTTGCGTTCGTTTTACAGACAAGTCTATAAGAGACTCCACCCACATCATAATTCTTTTAACTTATACATTAATTAATACTCTATACATTTTATCATGATGTGGGTGGAGGAGAGGGCTGTCACCTTGTTAAGGAACTATGCTGACATAAGTGGAATTGTGAAGGGAATATGAAGAAAACCTTCACAACTATGGAAGTTCATATTAAGAAAATATGAAAATTTTTTCTTAATTTTTCAGATGATAATTATGGTGGTTAAAGTACCTATCAGTCGTTTAGAAACTTGTGGAAGTAACATGCTCTAAGCAAGGCTTCTTTTGCATGCGCCATATGTTTAGAGATTGAAATAAAAAAATATGTGGCAATACTTTAAGGCCGTAGTAAATAAAATTCCAAAAGTATGGATCAATTTTCTCCTTGTTAAAAAATTTTCAAAATTGCTTTCATTTTCGCCAAGCGAAAGGATTTTTTTATTCGTAAAATGTTAACATAATATTATAGTAATTTTTTAGTAGGTACAGCTGAACTCTTTTTTATGTGGTGGATAGGGGGCGCATAAAATAATCGCACAAAAAATATATATTCAAAAATATCATAAATACCTATAAAAAGTACTCAATCCAGATTGTATAAAAAAATTTTTTTTTATGCGGTTGGTCAGGACCGCATAAAAAAAGTTTCGTCGAAAAAACATCACTCAAAACGCTGAAAACTTGGAAATTTCCTTAGAAGTTGCTTCTATAAACAAGATAAAACATTAATTTACACGTAGAAACATTTTATTTCAATTTTATAATATTATGAAAATTTTGAAAAATACATCTTTAACAAATTTAAATGATGCAATAAGTTACGTTCTTATGTAATGTATTGATTAAATGCTTAAAAGCGGTTAAAAAGTATTTTTATCAAAGAAAGTTATTATCGTAATTGTTTAAGTTTACTGTCTCGTGATTTTAATTAACATTATGCATTTTAATGGCAATTTTTTAGAAACCGCATAAAAAAAATCGCACAAAAAAGGATCGCATAAAAAAGAGTTCAGCTGTATTATTATATTAGATTCAAGAGCAATTTCCACTCTTTCAATTCATCTAAAGTAAAATTTATAATTTGTTCATTTTTTTACATTGTAACATATAAATTTTACACTTTACTATTTGATGCTTTATTTGGAAATGGTGCAGTTCAGATAAAACTACGTACAATTACATGTATCTTTTATAATTAGATATGCAATATATTTCACGTAGATATATGTATGTATGTATGTATGTAGTAAAAACTAATTTACTGAATAAGCAAGTCTACGAGTACCTACGGAGTAAGTGTATCTAAACCATTATTTTAATAAAATTTATTGCATGCTTGAAAGATATATTTTTCGCTTTTGAAATAATTTATTTTTCCTTCCGCTAATTTATCTATGTGTTGCTTATTTTCAATATATAATTTTGTTTTTTTACCATTTTTATTATCGACTTCGTAATTAAACTTGTATGTATAATAGATTAAAGTATGTTAATCTATGGAGGCTTCTGGACAAAGGTCTCAATTTTTATAAGTATTAGAGTAGCAACCTCATCCTAATTTTTAACAAAAAGCGACCACGAGCGTTCTAGTGGCTGATTTTACTTTTAATCGATTCAAAATTTAAAAACAGGAAAAAAAAATTCCAATACTATTTTTTTATCAAATGCCGGCGTCATTGTGAAAAGTTGAAATTAATGAAAGTAATAGGTAAGATACATGTATAAATTTTGTATTTGTAGTAAAAAAAATTATAATATTTTTTTTAGAGAGAGACAAAATTATTCACAAATAAGATATTTTAGAACGAATACGTAGACTAAAATCAAACATTTATAAGAATACTTGTCAAATTATTTATTTTTATCAATTTTGGCATTGAAGCCGTGGTTTAATCAAAAAATAGTATTTGAATTTTATATTTTATTTTAAATTCTCGATTAAAAAAATCGAATATCGATTTAAAAAAAACCCAGCCACTAGAACGCTCGTGATCACTTTTTCAATTTCTAAGCATATTTTTAAGGGTAAGTTCCTAGCCTATATACCTATGCATATTTTTCTGTACAGTCCGTTCAAATTAAACTTGAGCCTGTAACCATAATAATTATCAATGATTCGCAATGAAAGCATTTAAAATTTTTGTTTATTCAGGCTTACCTTTAACCTGACCAGACTATACGTAATTCTCAGAAATTACAAATTTTATCCCAAATATTATTTGCATTGATGTTAAGCATCTTTCAACAGAATAGTAAAAAAAAGACCAGGTTAGGGACCGACTGCCTTTGTAGATTTTTGAACGCACAATTGCGGATTTTAGTGCTTGGAACATACTTTACATGGTACAGTTAAAAACTTATGCATTTTGGCTTCTGTCCGTTTTCGGATCGACATATTATTGTGAACAGTAATTTTCGAATATGAATTTTATCAGTGGAATTCTAAGTAATATCTAACAATGAAACGTAATAGAATTCAAATTTTACACTGTTGCACCAATTCCAATGTACTTATGCTAAAATGCTAAATTGGAATGTTTTTACCGTTTGTACTACACATTTGTTGGTTATGTTACGAGTAGGTAAACAAATTTATTTATTACCATGAAAATTTGAAATTTTTCCCTACAATTTTGACAGATAATTCCATCCCTTAAACGACTATAGGGACAAGAAAAAAAAATAAGTGTCTGTTAATTCTATTTTTACTACACATAAGATACCGAACTTCGTTAAAATAAAGAACTGACACCAGAAAAATCTTTCTTTGTTTCAACTCTTTCACTCTACTGGCTTTTTTGGGAAAACTATCAAGGATTTGAATTGTAGGCATGATTCGTCCAGAGCTTTATAAGTAGAGAAGCCTTATTAACTGATTTTCAGAGTGAAGTTGATCGAATTTTTCCATATAGGTAGGTTATATACACTCTAAGAAAAAAATGTACCGTTTTACTACTATTATAGGAGGCAATTAAATGCCTTCTATAATGACAGTAACATTACAAACCGTAATGTACGAAGGTGAAAATTACACCATCATGGTGTAATTATTACTCACTCATATGTGTAGTTTTACACATGTCGTACGTAAAATTACGGTCCAGGTGTGTAATAGATTACGTTTTATTTGTGTATTAACTACACAACAAGATGTAATTTTACACATTCAGTTCGCAATAGTGCGCAGTTAAACGTAAAATTACATCATATTAATGTATTTTTAAACCACGCCTGTACACCTGAAAATGTAATTTTACACACTTATATAGTAATGTTTACACCCAGAAAAGTGTAATATTATTCCAACTGAATCACTCATTCTGATTAAGTTCAACTGAATCAGTATGAGTGATTCAATTGTGCTGAAAAAAATAAACTGATTCAACTTAATTGAAAATAAAGAATCAAAAAAGATTATTGATGGTTTTTTTACATAAATATTTATAATAATATGACGTATAGAATAATTTGGAATTATATACAAAAAGATTCGAGATGTTAAATATTTTGCTTATTATGTCTAAATTTCTATATAAGTGTGTCGTATGATAAAATAATAATTCTTTTGGTAAATTTTAAAATAAACACTCCAAAAAAGTAAGATTATAAAAGTTTTATTATGAACGTTTACTTGCTTTCGTGAACATAGGTAATCTTTATTTTGCAGTGTAACTGCCAATTAAACTGGTCAAAATTTTGAGATATGACTTTTTTTACAATGCTTACGTTTTGCAGACACAATTATTTAAGCAATATCTTATAAAAAATTTAATTGTAATTAGATTACAATGATAATATTAAAAACTTATGGATTAAAATTGTAGTTACATCATATCAAAAATATAGTTTAAGAAAATTAACTAAACAATACTTAAATATAAGAAAAACAACATTCTGCTGACTCTTGCCATTCTTAGAACTTCGCAGAAAATGCATGCTGTGCTTTCATAGATGTCTTCACCAATTCCAGTTTCTAAACAAATCAGAAAATAAGGGTTACTTAATTTTATAACCATTTTTGATTATTATTTTTTTCTTTTTTTAATAACTATTTCACAGCAATTTAAAATTAAGAAAATTTCGCTTTCGCTACAAAATTACTTCTAGGCTATTTTAATGAATGTACAGATATTAGATTTTTGATTAAAAAGCTCACCAGCAAAGTGACCCGGCGTGCTTATGGCACTGGCACTTCCGAACTGGTAGACGGAGGGTTTGAATTCCGTAGCCGGTTATATGCTGGCGAAAGTTTTCTGCTATTTCCCATCATAATTCCAGATGAATATCGACATTATCCTCAAGAAAATGGTTGCAAACAGACACCTACCAAATCCTTATACCGCTTTTCTTGTACTCCGCCCAATATTCTGCTGACTCTTGCCATTACTAGAACTTCAGGGAAAATGTAGGCTGCGGTTTCACATATGTCTTCACCAATTCCTTTTTCTAAACAAATCAAAAAATAAGGATTACTTAATTTTATAACCATTTTTGTTTATTTATTTTATTTATCTTTTTTCAATAAATATTTCACAGCAATTTAAAATTAAGAAAATTTCGTTTTTGCTACACAATTACTTCTAGGTTATTTTAATGAATGTACAGATATTAGATTTTCGATTAAAAAACTCACCAGCAAAGTAACCCGGCGTGCTTAGGCACTGGCACTTCCGAACTGGTAGACTGAGGGTTTGAATTCCGTTACCGGTTATATGCTGGTGAAAGTTTTCTGCTATTTCCCATCGCAATTCCAGATGAATATCGACATCGTCCTTAAAAAGATGGTTGCAAACAGACACCTACCAAATCCTTATACCGCTTTTCCTGTCCTCCGCCCAATATTCTGCTGACTCTTGCAATTACTAGAACTTCAGGGAAAATGTATGCTACGGTTTCACAGATGTCTTCACCAATTTCGATTTCTAAACAAATCAGAAAATAAGGGTTACTTAATTTTATAACCATTTTTGCTTATTTATTTTTCTTTTTTCAATAACTATTTCACGGCATCATGACGCTGGCCGGAAGTTTTTTTGTAGTCAAAATTTAATAATTTCAATCGATTGTAGGCCGTTTGTAGATGTTTGTAGTATATTTATTTTCGTTTGTAGCCCTTTACTTTATTTGTAATTAACAATCAAAATTTTGTACTGAAGTTAGCCGGAAGCAATCGTGAAGGTAATTTTTTTTGGTAACAATAGAAAGATTTTCGTTTGTAGTGTCTAAATATAACGGTAAAATGTTCGTAGGGTCGTCTGATAAAGCATAATTAATTAATAAAATTCACCAAGTGCGTGCCAGACCCGCATTATCAGAGTTACGTGCTCAATAGCTAATTTTTCGCAATTTTTAGGATAAAATGTAGGAAATTTAATAGTACGTATCAACGGATTACTACTAGAAACACGTAGGTCGATTTTTCACTCTTTTGAGATAATTGACCGAAACATTATTTTCAACCGGTTTGGAAAAGTTTTATTGCTTTGTTGCCCCCCACCACTCCTTTAAAGGTTAGATCGGATCCAAAAATTGACCCCACTTTTATAGTATTGATTCCCCATTTTGTCAGCCCACTTACCAAATTTCAGCTCAGTTCGTTCATAAGCTGGCCCTACACATGCAAAAAGGAGCCACGAATTATTTTATATATATATATATATATATATATATATATATATATATATATATATATATATATATATATATATATATATATATATATATATATATATATATATATATATATATTTATATTGTAACTAACACATGTAACTGTGATAATACGTGTCCGGCACGCACTTGGTGAATTTTATTAATTAATTATGCTTTATCAGACGACCCTACGAACATTTTACTGTTATATTTAGACACTACAAACGAAAATCTTTCTATTGTTACCAAAAAAATTTACCTTCACGATTGTTTCCGGCTAACTTCAGTACAAAATTTTGATTGTTAATTACAAATAAAGTAAAGGGCTACAAACGAAAATAAATATACTACAAACATCTACAAACGGCCTACAATCGATTGAAATTATTAAATTTTGACTACAAAAAAACTTCCGGCCAGCGTCATGATGCCCTATTTCACAGCAATTTAAAATTAAGAAAATTTCGTTTTTGCTACACAATTACTTTTAGGTTATTTTAATGAATGTACAGATATTAAATTTTTGATTAAAAAACTCACCAGCAGAGTAACCCGGCGTGCTTAGGCACTGGCACTTCCGAACTGGTAGACTGAGGGTTTGAATTCCGTAACCGGTTATATGCTGGTGAAAGTTTTCTGCTATTTCGCATCGTAATTCCAGATGAATATCGACATCGTCCTTAAGAAGATGGTTGCAAACAGACACCTGCCAAATCTTTATACCGCTTTTCTTGTTCTCCGCCCATATCATCATGAAAAAGTTGAGAAATAATGATGTGAGTGACGTCCGTTACATACCATTGTCTAAAAAACGAACGTTAAATTCCATTATTATTATTACCATTGTTATTATTACTTAAAAAACTCGATTTCCATACGTCGCGTCGTTTCAATTTAAACCTGTTATGAATTTATATTACTGTAAAGCAAAAAAAAAAAAAAAAAATTCGTTAAGTGCGTGTTCTTGACACGCACTAACAAGTAAAGGTCCCGAGGCCGGACCTATCGATTTCGATGAAACTTAAATATATTGTAGAACACTAAAAACTAAGGGACACGTATTTTTTTTTATCTGCGGAAAAACGGTTTGAAGGGGTGAAATCGCCCTCCAAAAATTGGGGTAAAAATTTAATTTTTCAAATATCTCGAAAACAGTAAGAGATAGAGAAAAAGTTTAAATTGGCGATATTGCTCTTTTTTAAAGAGCTATCTACTGATATGCAATTTGTTCATATTACATCAACAGGAGTGGTTGGGGGTTAAAATTTGGGGGTTAATTTTGCAAAAAGGGGGTGAAAAATAAACAGTATAAAAATTTTGTTTACAGATTTGAAATCTACGTCAAAAAATCTAATTGACCAGTTTTTGCTCAATGCCCTAATATTAAGTCTAGGGGTAGTTAACTAGAGGGTGACTCTGTCGAATAGTCGTACAATTTGGGTATTTCAAGGAGTTCTTCATGGAAAATAGCTTAAGACAATTAGAATAACGTAGAAATGAAATTCTCGAATTCAAAATTGAGTTTGAGCAACATTGGAGAGGGGGTGAGTCACCCTCTTAAATTACATACTAGTTTATATACACTAATTTTTGCTATTAACACACTGATAGTGGGTAAAATAATGTCACAATAAGTGGTTCTGAAGTTGGACTATCATATGTAAGGTCTTTATTAGGTTTGTTTTTTAATGGATATTATAGTTTTCCTTATCGAAAATTATCGATACCGAAAATTACATAACCTAACCTAAAATAACGAAACCTAATAAAAACCTTACATACGATAGTCAAACTTCAGAACGATCTATTGTGACATTATTACCCCCTGTCAGTGTGTTAAAAGATATCTGAATTGTAGATAATGTTTTAATTTTCACAGAAATTGACAACCCCCCAAAATAAATTATTAGTCAAATTGTAAAATAAACTTTTATCAAATTACATAACTATTTGTATGAAGCAAAATTAAAAAAATTAACTTACCTGAAATATTTTAAATGTATCATCAGGACAGCATTTTGGAAACAAACAAATTTATATTACAGTATTCTTTGCACATTATTCCAGAAGCCATTTGCACAATACATATAAAAACAAAACACCAGTACACCACTATAACACTGTTTTTGTAGCATATTTAAAGATTAATTTATCATACACGTTATAACCATATTAACTATATATCTTATCAAAAAATACTTTTGTTTAATTCAGCTAATTTGAAAACATAACTTTTAACCTTTAAGAGTATTACTTATGTACGTATAAATAATACAGCAATTCAATAACAGATAATATTAAAATACATAAACTCATTTGCGCGCGCATGGGTTTTGCTATTTAGTGGTGTAAAAATAAACCAAAAACGTTGTAAAAATCTAAAGTTACACCTTTATTTGTGTAATATTAAAAAAAAACAGTAATTATACACAAATTATATAAAAATACACCAATTTTTTCATATTACACAAATAATAGTGCATATTTTCAGAGCGAGGAGTAATTTTGCTCTAAATTTAAGTTATTTTACACGTTTTTGACCATTTTTTCTTAGAGTGTAGAATCAACTTATCAATAAAATATTTCAAAAGACATTTTCCGTTAACAATTGATTTGTATAATTTTAGGTGCACCATAAGACCACAGTAACAATAAGTAGCAACCACAAAACTTTGAAGTAACTTCCAACAGCAATGAAATCCATCAAGAAACTATTGTTGAAATTTAAATGAATAAACTCTTGCATTTTGACTTCTGTCCATTTTCGGATCGACATATTTTTGTAAATAAAAATTTTTGAATATGAATTTGCTCAGTTGAACAATGAAATCTGTTCTTTTTTTGAAAATGTGATTATTTGAAAGTAGCGTTATATTTACAAACCTAGAAGTGTCTGTCACCACCAGAGTTGTGCCATGTGATGTAAAAAACCATTTTTTTACATTTTTATATAAAAAATTGTAAAATATGTAAAAAACTGTAAAAAACCGTAAAAAATTGTAGAAAATTATAAAAAATGTAAAATTCTTAAATCATTTGTGATTTCGCAGACAAACAATTTATTTTGACGGTTATTACTTGTTTATAAGTTCACATGAAAAAATGTGTAAACAAAAGTCGACTCAAAAATGATTTTCTGCTGGTGGAAGACCATCCACAACTAACTACGAAGCTTTCAATTTCCAAATTAACAAAGTGAGTTTTGACAGATCAAAAAAACTGCTACATATTTATCTCTTTTTAAATTATAATAACAATAAAATTACTGATGATAGTGATGATGAAGATGATTGATACCTTTAGTAAAATTTAACTGAATAAATAAACAATTTTTTAATATCGAATTCTTAAATAAACAATTCTATCAAAACTAACCTTTCTTTTTCCTGTTTGTCCCCACTTATATTTTTAATTTTCAAATTATTTAATTATTAAGTTTTACTTTGCAAATATAGCAAATACTTCAATAGCAAATATGGAATACCATCAGTAACGCTTACATATCTATTAAATTTAAAAAATTTTGTTTTTTACATTTTTTTCATTTTTTACAGTTTTTTTATCAAAACAAGTATGTGTAAATTACAGGCACAACTCTGGTCACCACAGAGATAGCACAAAGTTACTATAGTCATATCTAAGATACGTTAATTTTCATATCAAAAGCATATTACTTAATATGTGTAAATGATCTCAAGTAACAATTATGCATTACCTACAACAAAATATAGATTGAGAAAGGTACGCTACATTTAAGTCCAAATATTTCCAATCTACGTCATAATACGTCACATATTTGAATTTTTAGAAAAAGACAACATTACAATTATTTATTATTATATTTATACAGTGTGGGTTTTTTGAGAGTTACCATTTTTATTACAGCCAAACCGTTGATAAGGACTAAGACCTGACGCTCCTGACTATAGCAATCGGTTATAGTCGATATCTACAACTCTAATTTGACCAATTTTTCAATTAAATCAACGGTTTGGTTGTAATAAAAATGGCAACTCTCAAAAAACTCAGGCTATAATATATGTAATTCGCCATCTACGTCATCACGATCTGCGCGTCGGCATACCTTTCTTCATCTACTTTGACCTACAACTACTCTGGTGGATAGTACAATACCTAACTAAATTAAATCTACTTCGGGGAAACTCTATTTGTGGGAGCTTAAGGGGGGAGTCCACGCCAGAAACGGCTAATAAACTAATTTTTTTCCAATCTCATTCTTTGTTTTTATTTTGTTCTCTGGTTCTTTACAAACATGGTGATATATAAAACATAGCCAAAATTTTTTTTTTTCAAGTAGAAAATTATTTATTTGTAAGCCGCTGCACAGCCAAGTTGCTGCTCCTTTGCAGACAACACTCGCCCCCCCCTTCGCGATTTGATCAGTAATATTTCGTTTTGGTGTGTACATGAGTTATAATAGTATGCACTGAGATAATGTTCCTTTATTTGTATGCCTTTGTAGACGTTTTAATAAACAGTGAGTAAATCGCTTCTTTTGTTATTATATTTGTTTTTTACTGTTTCCCGAAAGCTTTGTTTTTCCCGACAAGGAAAATCATATTTCAAGTTCTAGAAAAGATAAAGACTTAATTTTTTTTAAATTTTGTTCATAAACATATTGCGCATAAAGTGGAGTACGATTTTTCCATTTAAACAATCGTAGCTATTTTTAAACATTTTTTTTAAAATAAAAATTGGGTTTTATAATTTTTAGAAGTTTGGGATTACAATTTTATAGTTAATTTTTAAAATTAACTGAAACCCATACTCAGCTTTATGGACAGGTCCTTCAGAAATAAAATAATGAAAAAATATTTAAAAAATATTCATTAATTTTGAGATATGGCGTTCTTTGTAAACGCTTAAAAACTTCTCAATAAAGCCCCCCCCCCCTTACAGGGAAGAGTAATGAATGTTTCAAAAACAAAATTTTCTATTTGAAACCCTCCCTAATTTGAAAAATAATTTCAACAAGCAAAATAATCATAAATAAAAAAGTGGCTTTTTTTTTAACTCCCCCCTTAATGCTATTGACGTTGTTCATTAATTGTCATAAATATTATCGTATTACATAATACGATAGTAGTACCAAAGACACCACACACAAGCCTTGTGAACGGATTACATTATATTCTAAAGGCCTTTATCAATAAAATTGTCAATACCTATTAACCAAACCGATGGTAGGTACTTTGGTAACTGTTTTACTTAATTGTTTCGAATTTAGTAAATAAAACTGTTAGTGAACATTCAAAATGATAAATAATTAATAATTATGGTTTATCAAAAACAACTCTAAAGTTCTTTTTTTGTTCTAAATTTAAATATTGGATAAACGCTCTTGCGTAACTTACAACTTCAATCACGTAATATATTACTAAACATTCTTACATGTAAATTAACATTTTTCTTGTCAAAGTCAATATTCATAGAAAAATGGTTACAATTCCTATTTTATGTTTTTTTTTTCCTTTCTATATGCGATAGTGTAATAAAAATTTGTAAGTTTTTGACAGAATTTTTGTGAGGAATTGGTCGTGTAAAAAGTAATTTGTATGTAAATAATAAAACAAATATTTTATCTTAAAAAAGATACCACGTTTATTTTTTTTAATATTTTTAATTACAAAAAATTAACGTCATATTTTTCCTAAGTAAATATTTGTTAGAAACAACACTTTATTTTTAAAGAGCTTTCGATTGGCATGTTTAATTCCAGGGCCGGACCTACTGGAGGGCCAGTTCAGCAAGTTAGGGATGACATATATTTTTTTATTATGTTGCCCCCCTTAAATTTAAATAAAACTTGGTATGGTAGACTAAAGCCTAATTACTGTATTTTTTTTTTTTTTTGAGGTGGTAACTCAGTGGGAACCCTATGAAAATAATATTAAATCGGATTTTATCCTTGTTATTATCCTTAATAACAAGGTCTGGGAAGTTAATAAATATGTCTAATATTCTCGAGAGTGTCTGCCTTCATGTGGAATTGAAATTATTAAAAAATATTTTTTTATTTTAAATAGTTATCGAGAAAAAAATTTTGAATAAAGCACTTATTTTAGTTACCTCCGAAACTACTCGGTTTTAGCTGCGAAGGTAGATATCAATTACTTATAGCCTCACCATACCGTTAGTACAGATATAAATATGAGTTGCTATTGGGGGCAGTTTCATCACGGAACTACGGCTTGATATTTTTAAGGCTAATAATTTCCATCAAAATATCGAAATAAAAATATTACGCTAACGCTACTAAAAATTTAGGGTAAATTAAACATTTACTCTACGTAGCTTTAATAAAAATATTATCTATTACATGGCTCGACAACGTATCCAAAAATTAATTAACAGAATATTAAATTGCTTCAAGCCATTCAACCAAAAAAAAAAAATCCATTTTACTTACATTTAGGTAATTAATTATAATTCGCTAATAGGGGGTGAACTTAAACTGTTACCTTATCTACAACAGAAAAAGGCTATTTCGATATTGCCGATTCAATACATTTTTTTTTTTTGAATTGGATACTAAAATAAATAAATAATTAATTAACAAAACTGCTTCAAGCTAATAATTAAAATTATTTGCTATTTTAATTACCAGCTATATGTAACGTAATAAACATTTATTTTGTAACTAGTATCTCTTATATTTTTATCAGCAATTCAAATTTTTAATAAAAAATTTTTTTCTGAAATAAATTTATTTTTACATAAAATAATAATCAAATTACACTCGAAATTTTATTAGTGTACCATTTTGTTTCGTTAAAATAAAAGTACCCATTTTACAGTGGCGCGCAACAATATACTCGCACGGGCAATTAATTGCTGCCCATCTTCAAGTAAAAATGACTATTTAGTGAAAAAAGAAAAAAAAAACTATAGGGTTGGCCGGGGTAATTGTGAATGGATTTTCATGAGTTGAGATAAAAGCGTTTTTTAAGTATTTTTTGTTTTATATATCACATTATGGTTGATTTACTTTAATTCTACATTATTCAGGATGCACCACACAAATTTTGAGCAAATTCGTGTGAAAAACAAAAATTTTATAAGACATTCACGTTTCCCCGGTACGGTTTTGCAAATCTTATGAATTTCGGGGTAAAAGTGAAGGCCATCAGAAAAATTGTTTAGAATGGGTTACAAGAGAAGTGTGGTACGTTAGAGTAAAGCCCAGCTCAAATTCTTCACATTTACTCCACTTTCAAATTTTTCATCATACTTTAGCGGTCACAATTTCTCTTTGTTTAATGCAAGTTACGCATACCTCAAATTTGTACAAAAAATCAAGGTTAAAGAAAAATAACAAATATTGTAGGAACAAATTTATTACAAGCTAAAAATGATATCAAAAATTTTCGTGTCAGCGTACGGTTTTTCCATTGCACATGCGCAGAAGTTATGATCAATTTGACAGTTGGGCTACCCCACGAAAATGTCATTTTAGCGAATTTCCAGAATGGAAATTCAGCTATTACAGTAGGTCTCATGACGGGACTTGAGCCCGGGACTATGGCAGAAATTTGTTTTGAGGTCCCTAGAAACCGAAAATAATATTCACTAAAATTTATATATATATATATATATATATATATATATATATATGTATATATGTATTTATGTATTTATGTATCAGCACGATAACTCTCGAACGAAACGTCCTAGGGTTACGAAATTTGGTGACAACGTTGGAAGTCCAAAAATCTTGAATGAGTTCTTCAGCCAGACACGTCGGATGCCAGGAACATGGTTTTTGTTCTTGCAAAAAATTAGTTTTTTGCCAAAATTTCCACTTATTCAAAAATTTTTGCCAAATTTTTTTACACCATTTAAAAGAGGAGAAAAAGTTACATAAAAAAGCTCTTTAAACTATTATTCTATTCAACTAGTTTCCGAGAAAAACTAATTTTTATAAACGGAAATTCGCTATGTTATGCAGGATGCTGCGACAGGGGTATTTCTCGTTTTCTACGGTGATACAAATTAAAATTTTGGGATTTCTGGATGATACAAATTAAAAGGAATGTGTTTAAATATATATACTTTTTTTTTATTAAATTCAAAACATTTTCTGGCAGGAGTATATGTTTTTCCAAATTCGCTATTTTATTTGTTTTTCGCATTTTTCCGGCGGGTGAAAATTATTTAAAGATAATTTTCAGGTAGTACAAATTGAAGAAAGCTAATTATGAGCAATTTATTCTGAAAATACGTAATTTTCGTGCCAGGGTCTTCTCGATCAATACGTTATACTCGTATGTCAATATTACTTGGTCCTATACATTATATGTCTATAGTCTGTCTGTTAGGAGAGTTACTTTGATCTCTAATTATGATATCATTTACGTGATTTTGATGAAATTTGGTATCGTGATGAAGTTTGCTAGCATACACAAGCTGGTGAGGTTATTACATCCAAAAGTTGTATGGAGGTGGCCTAGCCGCCCTTGAATTTTAAAAATGCCCCCAAAATGGATAGATCGGCCATTTTCAGAAAAACGGCTCTAACGATTTTGATTAAATTTTAACCACATAAAATAACAAATTTTTGACTAACAAAGCAATCCGTATGTCTGGGGAAAGTGCGAAGGCTGAGATATAGGGCATTGTGTTATCAGTAAATAACGGAACTAGCTTAACATCAATCGAAATAATTTACCGCAACAAATCTAGCCTCCTTTCGATGGCAAACTATTTTTAATCTTCATTATCTATTATTTTTATAGGACCAAGTGTTGTACCTATGAATATTGCAACAGTTTATTTACAAATATTCAACAATTTTATAGTGTTCCAATACTTTCATCGGTTACTGTACCTGTTTAAGTCTTTTTCTTCGTTACATTTCTGTTCGAAAAAAGTATTCCTGTTGGAATATTTTACCATTTATTTTAAAATCATTAGGGATTTCGTTTCGTCTGATATAAAATTTGTAAAATTAAATCAAAAAAGACATGAATGAAGTTCTCTATTTGTATAATATATAAACGTAAGGTACACACACACAAACAGAAGAGAAAGTGCTACTATAGTAGACGGTGTATCATTAACGGTATGTTGTTAAAACATTTTTATCTATCAGCTGTGTAAAAAAATTTTTTAGTGTGCTTAAAACCATACAACCAAAGTGGAAACTTCTATGGCAATCTCATAACCAATTCGAAATAACAAGTATCAGGTCAGTCCATAAATTCGTGCAATATAAAAAAACGCAATTCATTCTTTCGGCGATGATCCACTGTTATTTGTGGCTCTGACTCCACAAGATTTCGAAGAATGCCATCATCAAAATTAACAGGACGTCCTGAACGGGGTTCATCATAAATTCTGCTTTTTCCAACTTTAAATTTTTTAAACCATTTCTGGGCAGTGCTAACATTAATAGTGTGTTCACCATGTACACAATTAATTTTTATCGCTGCAGACCTGGTAGATTCACCAGATGAAAATAAAAATGTAGCACAGCACGTTTGCATTGATTATCTATATTCATCTTCTATGGGTACTAAAATGCGTTCGATATTTACGAAAGTTCGTGATGAACTGAATAATATGTTAGTCAAACGATGACAAGTTTCGACAGGTTCAAAATTGTATTGGTTTAGTAAATGAGTCATAGTGAATTCCATGCATGGTATTAATACGCACCAACTTATGAACTGACCTGATATACCTATAGATAGGATTTTCTTGAACGAGTCCCAATTAAGCCAGTGATAAAAATTCAGGTAACAAATAATAATAAATTATTTGTGAAATAAGTTCAAGATCAAATGATGTCATGTTAGAACCAGAATCCATCAGAAGTTAAAGTATGCATCAGTTTAATAATTCGGTATCCATAATTTTTTTCTTTCGCTATTATTAAGGATAGAATTTTTCTATCTATCATACCAATGTCTATTTACCATACCTAATAATTTATGTTGAAAGTTTGGCTTCGAAATAATACAAAAAATTTAATATCACATTCTCTTTGTTCAAAGATTGACTATTTCTTTACATTTTTTTTTCTCCAAAAAAATAATTTTTTTGGTTCAAAAAAATATACAATTAATGCTAAAAATGACGACAAGCCCGCAAAATCAAGTGATAAAAATCACCACATAAAATTCAGCAACAAAAAGAAATGAAATTAAAAAAAAAAAACAATAAAAAAAAGTCACGTTTGACTAGTTTCGACTGTATTAACAGTCATTTTCAAAAAGAGCAGACCCGAAATCGTAGTCAGAAAACGTAACATTTGAGAAAACGTTTTGAAATTGTCAAAGGTTAGAAGAAACCACTTTTAAGTGGAGAGAAGTTTAGAAGAAATCACTGACAAAACACAGTGGTTTCTTCTAAGTTTTAACTTTTATTGTTCAACGTTTTTTCGCATTTTTATTTAAAATGTAATTTATAAAATTTATCAATTTATTGTGTTTTAGATAATTTCTTTGTCTGATGTTTGGGCGTGGTATTTTCCCATTTTCTTTGTATCCAAAAATTTTAAAAACTTAACCAGAGAATTTCGTAATGATGTGTAATTAATTTCTTTTTTCACACCAGATACAAAAATTTTTTACCTTTGACAATTTCAAAACGTTTTCTCAAATGTTACGTTTTCTGACTACGATTTCGGGTCTACTGTTTTTGAAAATGACTGTTAATACAGTCGAAACTAGTCAAACGTGACCTCTATTAATTTTTTTTTCTATTGATTGTTTTGATTTTTAATTTCATTTCTTTTTGTTGCTGAATTTTATGTGATTTTTATCATTTCATTTTGCAGGCTTGTCGTCATTTTTAGCATTAATTATAAATATTTTTCCCGCAGTTGGTTTTGATTTGCTTAATCAAAAAAATATTTTTTCAATTTCTTTCAATAGTCAAAGAAATATTTCTTAGTTGTAGTACGAAATTTGTTTTAGAACCCTCCAAATCCACTTTGTATTGGGCTCCGTTTTTGGTTTGGCCGGCTCTGGGCCCGCCATTAGACAACGTCTCGGACTTGTGCCACTGATTAGAACAAATTCAAGCTTAATTTCTGCAGCGAATTTTTTTTTTAAATTCTCAATTCTTTTTCTTAATACTAACGATGTACTTTAGTAGCACCAAACTGAGTGTAAAATTTTGGAATATAAGTCGATAAGTAGATAGAACGTAAGAATATAATACAACAAAAGTGAATTGAAAATTAAGTAACGCAACAAGATTATATAATAAAATAAAATTTGTATTTCTGTAATGTGTGTGTAAACAAAACGAGCGTGAGCGGTAGATGGGGGCAATAGCGGGGGCAAGGGGGCCTGAAACAAGTGACATAAAAGTTTGTTTAATTTAATTACAACACTGACTAAAATAAATAACGGGCGTCGAGGAGCAACATATCTTAAAGCCGCCATTCGTATATATTATAAATTTTTGGGGTGAAGATGTAATTTTATCTTGATGTGAAGATAAAGAAGCAAATATATAAAGTCAGTTGTACTGAACGTGGTACTCTTACAAGCTATGAAAAGACTTTTTGATTTAATATTTGACCGTATTTTCTCGACCGTATTTTTGATTTAATATAGGGTAATTTTGGGAGAGACGCGTCTTGCAAGGAATATATCGGAATACTTAGGGGAAGTGTACCTAATATCGTACATCTTCCTAATATCGCACACCACAATATTGCCGTTCGTAAGTGTTATATCCTGGTGACGATTAGTCTAACTCGTTGCCCTCTGGCAGCCATTAGACGAGGCTAAGTATTGAACGAAATTGGTAACTTTCGTATTTTTTGTAAAACTTTTTTTAATTTTTTTGATTTCAAATATTTTGGAGGTGTTACTTATGCATGTAATTGTATGATGAGAGGTAAGTGATATTTATTTGTCAATTACAACAATAACTTCTCTGTATTGTATAATTTGTATTTTTAGCGAATTTCGAAAACTCGAAATTCAGCTATTACAATAGGTGTCATGACGCAATCTGAGTCCGGGACTATGGCAGAAATCTGTTTTGAGGTCCCTAGAATACGAAAATGATATTCACTAAAATTTATATATATATATATATATATATATATATATATATATATATATATATATATATATATATATATATATATATATATATATATTTATGTGTTCCCACGATAACTCTCGAACGAAACGTCTAACGCTTATGAAATTTTGTGTGCGGACTGGATTCTGAATTGGCTTGGCTAAGTTCGTTAGCCAGACACGTCGGATGCCCAGAAGTAGGTTTTCTGGCCATTTTTTATCATTCGATCCTATCATAAGGCAGTTCAATTTTTACATCGTTGAAAAGGAAAAAAAAAATTATGAAGAAAATATTCTTATAATTTTCTTTCTATTTTAAGTATTTTTCGAGAAAATGTAAATTTTCACTTTTATTCTTTCTTTGTTAGTCTAATAAGTAATTTATATTTATATCTCAGTTCTTTATAAAGTATAAAAATATTTCACTTTTTTATTAAAGAATTTTGTGAGAACAAGTGAAAACTATTCACATATATGTGATATAACACACATACATGTATAGAGTTTTGTTTCTCATTTATTGCATTATAATTAGCATGGTTCTATCCCATGTTAAAAAATGTAAATTAAACAGATTTTCTAAGCTAATGTAATGAAGAATTTTTTTTTTTTTTTATTGAATTTTTAAGTAAACAAGAAATTGAAGATTATGTTATGATATAAATATTATTAAATATGAAAAAAAACAAAATATGTACAATGTACATATGTATGTACGGAAAAATATTTTGAATCGATTTTGAAAATTTTTCCACTAATAATTAATAATGTTAAAAAATTAAACCATTTCAAATGGATTTAAGGTATTTTATGTGAGGTTAAGGTTTTCAGGACCTAAAAAGGCCAGAAATTAATTAACCAATCGATTTTAAAAATTTTTTCACAGTTAGTAAGTTAAAGTATTTGAATTAATTAATTAAATGATGTCCGCAAGAAGCTTACGGACTGCCATAAGTTATATGAGATCCTTAGAACCCTTTTCTTACTGTTAGAGTACGAGACTTGTATGAGTTTCGCCAGGATTTACTGATCCCATAATTGTAAAAAATAAACTAAACGACCAATTTTAAAAATTTCTTCACTGTTACAGAGCTAAACTATTTTAGATAGATTTAGAATACATTATGTAAGGTCCGCCAGGGTCCACAGGACCCAAAAGTGTCAAAAATAAACTAACTGGCCGATTTTGAAAATTTTTTCACTGTTACAGAGCTAAACTATTTTAGATAAATATCGATTACGTTATGTAAGGTCCGCCTCGGTCCATAGGACCCAAAAGTGTCAAAAATAAACTGCCTGATCGATTTTGAAAATTTTTTCACTGTTACAGAGCTAAACTGTTTTAGATAAATATAGATTCCGTTATGTAAGGTCTGCCAGAGTCCATAGGATCCAGAAGTGTCAAAAATAAACTAACTGACCGATTTTGAAAATTTTTTCACTGTTACAGAGCTAAACTATTTTAGATAAATATAAATTACGTTATGTAAGGTCCACCAAGGTCCATAGAACCCAAAAGTGTCAAAAATAAACTAACTGACCGATTTTGAAAATTTTTTCACTGTTACAGAGCTAAACTATTTTAGATAAATATAGATTACGTTATGTAAGGTCTGCCAGGGTCCATGGGATCCAAAAGTGTCAAAAATAAACTAACCGACCGATTTTGAAAATTTTTTCATTGTTACAGAGCTAAACTATTTTAGATAAATATAGATTACGTTATGTAAGGTCTGCCAGGGTCCATGGGTCCAAAAGTGTCAAAAATAAACTAACCGACCGATTTTGAAAATTTTTTCACTGTTGGGGAACTAACTATTTTAGATAGACATACATTACGGTATTTAGGGTCCGCCAGGGTCCATGGGACCCAAAAGTGGTAAAAATAAACTAACCGACCGATTTTGAAAATTTTTTCACTCTTACAGAGCTAAACTATTTTAGATAAATATAGATTACGTTATGTAAAGTCTGCCAGGGTCCATCGGATCCAAAAGCGTCAAAAATAAACTAGCCGACCGATTTTGAAAATTTTTTCACTGTTGGGGAGCTAAGCTATTTTAGATACATACAGATTACGTTATGTAAGGTCTGAAGTGTCAGTAGGACCTAAAAGTGTCAACAATAAAATAACTGACCGATTTTGAAACCTTTTTACTATTACCAAGGTAAACTATTTTAGATAGGTACAGGTTGTGTTATCTGAGATCCACAACTGTCCTGCGGATGCAAATGCGGCGTAGAATGCTACACAACGGGTTTTGAATATATATATATATATATATATATATATATATATATATATATATATATATATATATATATATATATATATATATATATGTATTACATAAAGTCCGCCTAGAATATACGGTCGAGCTGATTTTTTAATGAGGTCCACCGGGATCTTGCAGATCCGAAAACGCCAGTAATAAGCTATCGAACCGATGCTAAAAAATTTCTCACTGCTAGAGAACTAAATTATTTTAGATGGATACAACTATGCTGCACAAAATTCGTTCGGGTTCTTGGGTCCCCAAAAATACCAAAACTAATTACCCAACCGATTTTAAAAATTCTTTTTCTCTTAGAAAGCTAAATTATTTTAAATAGGTACAGGTCTTAGATGAGATCCGCCAGTGCCCAAGATTTGGAAATTCGCTATGTTATGCAGATGCTGCGACAGGGGTATCATAATTATAATATTAGTTTATGACATATTTCAAGCTGAAAAATCCACCATATTTATTTCTCACAATATGCCTAATATCGCCCACCTACAATAATCATAATATCGCATTATATACGATATTCGGCACAGTAGCCCAATCATTTAAATCAAAAAAGGGGTCAACCTCGAAATGAAACGGAATAAGCTAGATTTTCTCATACACCTTTATTTTGGCATCTTAAATGTTCCCTTAAAAGTCTCATAAGGTCACGTGTGAGCGTCATTAGATATTGAAGGTCAAAGATCGTTTTGTGGAAATATCTCGCTTCTTTAGCCTTAAATCGTTTTTGTATTTTTTATAATCGTTATAGAGCATAAAACTCTCTACAAATTTTGTTTTACTTTTCGATGCGTTTAGCTGTTTTGGATCTAGTTCAAGTGACGATGATGTAGCTGACTCTCTTACAGTTTCAACTGATGAAGACGACAGCGAGAATGACTGTGAATGTACCTATTGTGGTTAGTCGTATTTAACAGACAAAAGGGCGAGAAGTGGATCATTTGTACAAAGTGCCGCATTTGGTTTCACAAACAATGTTCGGGAACGGAAGATTACAAAACATTTACTTGTGATTGTCTAGATGGTTAATTAAGAACGTAGTATAAGTAAAATTACAAAATTTTAAGTCTAATTTACTTATGATTAAACATATAGTAATGTAATTTTATAAAATTTTTTTGGGATATAGTCCACGAAATTTGGGAGAAGGTTGAAAAAATTCTTCGTGAAATTTATAAAATTTTGTCCTACTTAAGAATAAACAATATTATTTTGTACTTAATGTGTTTTATTTTGTTCATAAAGCATGTTTAACATTGTGACAGAAATAATAGCCTAATATCGTAGAGGGCGATATTTTGACTGCTGTTGGTGGGATAAATTGAGACAACATTTCATGAAGCGGCCAAAACCAGTTTTTTTCGATAATTACAAAAATATATATTATATACATGTTTAATCAATTCCCAACTATTTAGTACTTCAAGAGCATTAAAAGAACTAAATAGAAGTACTGTGGGGCTAATTAAAAAGTAAAAATAGCAGAGAACATTTCAATTTTCAAAATATTATTATCAGGTACACGTCCCCTACAGTGTACCGATATTAGGTACACTTCCCCTACAATTTGAATTGATCAAGATCTTTTCCAGTTTTCCGAATTTTACATACGAAATATTTACAATTAAAATTTACGATAACGAAAAGTAATGAAAATTAAAATTTCACTAACCAGTGAGGATTGTGCAATATGTCTGGAAGAAAGGAACAAGATAGTTGGAACAAGATAACGCAAATGATCAAATGCATCTCTCTTTAACACCCGGTGCCGTACCGCTGTGTTTAACCCACTTTTATCTAATTTTTTAAGGTATCGTAGAGACAAGTAAGTTTGTAACTGAAGTAAACTGAAAAGAAGTCAAGGAATTCACGAACCCATTTTTTTTAGTGAAATACGAAAGATATTGTAAAATTGTAAAATATACCACTATTATTCACACTTTGTTGTTAAATCTAAGTAATATCTAACAACGAAACGTAATAGGACTCAAATTTTGGACTGTTGTTCCAATTGCAATATAGGTACTTACGCTAAAATGCTAAAATGAAATGTTTTTACCGTTTGTGTTACACGTCCGTTTGTTATGCTACGAGTTGTTAAACAGATTTAGTTATTACTAAGAAAACTTGGAATTGAGCCTATGATTTTGAGGGGTCCCTCAAACCAAAGGCGTAACAGAAACTTTGGGCTTTAGAACCACTTTAAGTCAAGTGCCCCTTTACGATAGATCTACGAAAAAAGAAAAAACAAAATCGAAAAACCACTTCTATAGATACATGTTTCTGCGCTCCTTTTTGTCATGCGCCTTGGAGCAATTGCTCCATTTGTTCCAATGTAGTTACGCCTTTGCCTCAAACGGCTACAGGGGCATGTAAAAAAGTGGATGTCTGTTACTATTGTTTTTATTGCACATAATATACCAAGTGTCGTTAAAATAGGGAATTGATACCAAAAAATCTTCTTGTTAGAACTTTTTCACTTTACTGGTCTTTTTGAACAAATTGTCAAAAATTCCAAATTTAAAAAAAAAAGCAGAACATTATACAAAATTATGTGTGTGATACTTTCAGAGGCTTATAAGTATAGCTTTATTAATTGATTTTCGAAGTGAATTTTTTAGTGATTCCAGGGCCGGATTTAAGGGAGGCAGCCAGGGCACCTGCCACGGGCGGCAGGTCTTGGGGGGCGCCAAAAAGTGAATTAAATGAATTAAGTATGTGACGTTTTTCTTTTTTGTTCGTCACTTGTATTTTTGGGAGGAAAAAAGAAATTTTTATTTTAAAGGGGCGCCAAATTTTGACCCTGTCCCGGGCGCCACTTAGGCTAGGTCCGGCCCTGAGTGATTCTACTTCAAACTAAAAGAATATTTTAAAATACATATTCCGTTAAAATTTAATTTATAATTTAGGGTGCACCACAAACTACCGTGGCAATAAGTGGCAACCACAAAACATTGAAGTAACTTCCAACAGCAATGAAATCCATTAAGAAACTATTATTGTTTAAATATGTTTAAGAAGAGGATTTCACTAACTCTGGGATAAATAGATACTTTTATATTTAAACGGAAATTGATCAAGTCAAATAAATATTTCCGCAAACCTTTCAGTTAATGAAATATCTAAATCTGATGATGAACGGCGTATGTATTGTATTATGGTTCAATTGAAATAAAAGAGAAGTTAGGTTATGTCAACCTCTGTATCGTTTAATTAATTTATAGTTTACGGTCAAAGTACATTAAATTAGCTGTTACATGAGCCATCTATTGATTTATAATATTCGAATTAATACGTGAGCATGGATGTTAAGTGTATCCAGAGTCTAATTTTACACATTATTATATATATACAGGTTGCACATAAAATAAATCATCAAATTCCATTTCGTAAGTTTTAACATATTTTAGTGTAACGGAATACCAACATTTTGAAAACTTCGTGAAGAGTGTAATGAAATCTGTAATATGAGCTTGTAATCAAATTTGTAGGCGGTGTAAGGTGAAACAAACGTTAGTGGTTAGTTGATCATTGCTAAGTGATTAATAACTTATTCAAATTATTTTGCCCGAAACATTCTTAATATCTTATTTTATATTATTTAAACTTATATTAGATTCAACTCGGTGTACATAGCCAGAGCCATGGAAAGAAATGGCGGGCCCCGGGAATAAATCGCGTTATTAAAAAATTTTTCCTGCCAAAAAATAAGTGGTGAACAAAAAATTCTCCTGCCCTCTGTCGACCGTATTTTCTCGAGCCCTCTGCCAACAGATACGGGCCCTTTCCTCAAACTCAAGCCCCGGGGCTGCAGCCCGAGCTACCCTACCCTCTTATCGGGCCTGTATATAGCAAGGGTGCAGTTAGGGTATGTCACTATAGAGAAAAATATCCTATTTAATGAATATTTTCTTTAAAAATAATACTTAAAAATAAATAGATATTTTTGACATATTAAGAACATTCTTATCATTAAATTAAAATTTATATTCACTAAAAATTAGATAAAAATAATTTCACTTTGCTTTTATTATTATTACCTATCAATTAATTTCTCTCCTTTTCAGTCTACTAAGATTCAACAAATCTATGAAAACTAAAATAAATCAAAATAAATTATAAAACTAAAACAATTAAGATGTCAATACGCAAGTTGACATGAAATACCTATATATTACTTTATAAATTTGTAGGTATTATTAGTATTATTACAATACTTCTGACATAAATTCAAGGAGTCAAACTAGTATGTCTACTAAACTGTGCCCGCTGTAACCAGCGAGTGACGTAGACACAGCACACATACAACAAAAACACACGATGTATGGACACGAATATACGAATGTGTTAGTATGATATGCTGATGCTGTTGTATGCAGTTCGCATACATATACTATGTATATACTATGATCGCCACCGTATGTCACAACCAGTCAACGATTAAAAATAAATTTATTTATTTTAAGAAAGATATCCCTTTATTTTGAGAAATACGACACACTTCATATTTGTTTCTGTTTAAATTTCACGAGTTGATTAAAAAACATGATATTCATTACGACGTGAACACCACGACGGACAGTAACAGATTAAATCAGTAGTGGTGTAATTTGCTCCTTACTGCAACTTTCGCATCACACTTTTTTATTTATAAGTAGACTTGATCTGTTTCATCTGTGCATAAAAAAATTTTATAGTAAATAGACAATTATGGTTATCGACTCTTGTTCTAATCTTGAACAATTGATGATTTGAAACTAATTATTTATTATTTTTTTCGGCATTTTATTGGAACTGCGACTCATTCAATAAAATTCTATCAATAGAATATATGGAACTTGTTTTTGAGGTCCCCATAGAAGATTTTATTTCGATCGTATGGTCGTAAGCGCACTCAGAATTTTTTGGTAACCAGTTTGCTCTCTATCAAGTTGCTACAACTGATTATATGCTCAATGGTTATTAACATGTAACTTTATTGTACGCTGGTGGCTCATTGAGCAAAAACTAATAAGAGTGGACGTTCAATATCCTGTTAACGCTCGTCTTTTTTCACTTCGTTCAGTTGCTTAGAATAAAATCAAATAGGTACCTAGTTAGTTAGCCAATATTTGCTTATATTGTGTTGCGTATATAGTAAGGTAAAACAGTATACCATAGTCAACTACGGATATAATTTCATTGATATCCCACGGGGTTCTTCTTTTTGAATCGTCTCTTTTATACTGTGTTTCCATTCGACAAATATGTAAACATTGATGGTGTTTTTAACGATGAGGACCAAACCAATTCGTTTTGTTTCTTATAATTCTTAAAAATAAATATAATATATATACTGATGTCCGAATTATTTTTAAAAGTGTAATTTGGAAATTTGATTAAAATACTTTTTTATGGGACTCAGAGACTCAAAAACAAAAAAAAAAAATTAAAACAATTTTCCTTAACTCATAATATACGCGAATTCAGGAGGAGTTTCCTAAAATTTCGAAATCGCTTTACCAGGGGCTTTCATATGAGAAGTGTCTCTCAAAGGTAAACTTATTCGGCCTTACTAATAAGTTGGGTGTAATGGCAATCAGGCAGAATCAAATTTCAAGTCTATTTTGAAACGATTTTTACGATTCGATGCTTACTGTGACCTGAGGGTGAGTAAGTTCTGAGTGAAGATTGTCGACTGAAAGATTATCGAATCGAATCAAGTTACACAAAAGAATACTGTGTCATGTTCTTAATTTAGTTTATTCAAATTTTTTAAAATAGGGTTCTCTGCGGTGCGATCCTGTAGGCTGCTGCATCTTAGGTAGTCTCTGCATAAATATAGCTCCGTTAATGTCTTCAACAATCAAAATTTAAGCGAAAAATTTTTTAACTTCGATAGATGTATTCAAGGTGTATTCATTTAAATTTTTGATTCCAATATGGAATGCATAATATCTACTAAAACTAAATCAAATGATGCACATTTTACCAGGACCGGCTTAACCCTAAATGCCCCCCTAGGCACCGTGAAAAATGCCGCCCCACCATTTGCTCAAAAACAAGAAAATCGTAACTTTTCCTACTTTTATTTCGACTTTCCCCTAAAAGAATAACTGACGAGCAAAAAAAAAAGAAAGACGTCAATTTCCGCCCTGTTCTAAAGATCTGATGCCCCTAAAAACTTGCCGCTCCTAGGCCGTGGCCTAGGTAGGCCTATGGATAATCTAGCCTTGTTTTTTTACAGAAAAAAATTAGCGATAGTGACCATGTGACTATGTGACCATGGTTATATGATGTATTGGTATTATACCCTTCAATATATCGCTCAATAAGCTACAAGTTATATAGTCTTCTATCTGTTATGCTGTTTAGATAACATATCTAGATTATCTAAAAATAAATTTACAAAATTTCCCAACATGGTCGTTGAAATTGTATATTTATTTTTGAAATTTCAATCAAAATAGCTTATCAATAACATCAATATACCCTATTTATATGTTTTAATTAAATTGAAACTGATAGTTTTTTCGAATATATTAAATTTGATTATCCAACAACATATATAACACGCTATTATGGCACCGAATAAAATTTCGATTATTTAAAATGAACTAGCCAAATATCTATGTAACAAAAAACACGTAACGTATCTACCTAGAGGTATTGTACTCCAAAACACAAAAAACAGTAAAAAACAAAACTGAAACAAAAACCCAAACTATAAAAACTAGTAAAAAAAGATCTAAAGTTTACTAAACACATTGTAATTATTTGAAACCATATGATAAACGTGGCTCGATTTTAATTTATCTTTTTTCAATTGCAATTTGTTCAGTATGCATTTTTTGTACAAGTTCGCATCTACATGTACATCAGATATATCTACATCTCTCTCTCTCTCTCTCTCTCTATATATATATATATATATATATATATATATATATATATATATATATATATATATATATATATATATATGTACATGGATGCATGTGCTATATAAATATATCTATATGAACGTGTTTGATAGTAATCGATTTCTGTGCAGCATGATTAAAACTATTTATCAAATGAAAAA
Organism: Brachynemurus nebulosus; assembly: GCA_035578155.1. Classification (NCBI taxonomy): domain Eukaryota; kingdom Metazoa; phylum Arthropoda; class Insecta; order Neuroptera; family Myrmeleontidae; genus Brachynemurus; species Brachynemurus nebulosus. The sequence continues at coordinate 34,317,169 of JAPWDM010000006.1, forward strand.
AATCTACAGTTTAATACAAAACATTTCCATCAACTGGAGAAAATAAGTGAAAATGAAATGTTCGTCAACCGTTTTTCACAGCGAACAGTACAAAATATAAGACAGGTATTAGTTTCCCAAGAGATTTATTGTGATGTGCTCAAAAGTTCCAATTTTGACATGTCTCCACGTTTTAAGGACTCTAAATTTGTATACTAATGTTTTAAAATGATGTTTGTGTTCTTTCTATTTTTTTGATTTTTCTGGCAACTGAGAGATTAGGGTTCGAGTCTCAGCCAATCCCGTCTGATAATTTTCCTATCACTATGTGAATTTTAATTAACATAATGAATTGGTCATACATGCCAAAAAAATCGAGTGTTCAAGTATCAGCTAAGCTGGACATTAAGTTAACATATGAATATTAGAGTATGTATAAATACGAGCTTAGTTCGTCATACATTAATAATGTTTCACAGGCACTCAAAAATATTTGAAAAATTAAAAATATATCTGCGTGACTTCAATCATATGCAAAGTATGTGATTGATTGGTTATCGAGCACTCCAACAAGCGGTTCGGTGGCCTAATTGGTAAGGCGCTTGGCTAGCAGCCAAGAGATCCAGGTTCGAATCCCAGCCGACCCAGTTTGATAATTTTTCAATCACTTGTGAATTTTAATTGATGTTTGTGTGTTTACGTGGGTTTGTGAAATTGTTTTCGCTTTGTATATCTCGAGAACAAAATATGATACTGACTTATTCGACGTGTAATTACATAATGCACAACAGTAATTTGAAATTAGCTTAAAGAGTCATAAAATACAAACACATTCCTATAAATAAAAATGTATCTATTCTTAAAATTTCATAGTGTCTAATAATTTTGTAAAAAACAGTTTATTATATTTATATACACGTACATTTTAAAGCTACGATCATTGAATCAGAGAATCGTTTATTATGGGCACAAAATAAGGAGTAACTTATGTGATTATGTATTTTTATGTTCAATACCTCAGTCATTCTTGTATGTGAAATAGAAATGAATTACTTAATTAAAGAAATTGAATTAAGTGATTCATTGAATTAAGTGAATTACTTAATTAAAGAAATACATATATATATATTAAACAATTTTTGTTGAATTCAGTATTTTGATCCGTTAATTACGTCTGATACTTAAACCATTCTATGTTTCCAACATTGACGTCTAGATGTCACTCTACGTGTCATATTACTGTTATTGTCAGGTACATTTATTTTATTGTTAGTGATACATATTTGAATTATTTTCCTAACTAATAAATTGAATTCTGTAGACTGATGTTTTTGTAGATAAAAAAAATTCTAGGTGGCGTCTGTATTAGACAAAACTCTGAAAAACGGACGTAGAATCTCACTGTTATTAATTATTATGTCTTGTAGTCTTTTGAAAAATTATTTTTTGTACTAAAATAAGAATAGGAAGAAATTCGCCATGTTATGCAAATGCTGCGACAGGGGTATTTTCTCTTATGTTTTGAATCCAAACATCATCAGTGAATATCCATAAATGTCAAAACAATTTTTTCTTTCAAGCTATCGCACGATATTTGACATATAAATTAGTTAATAAATTATTGTCATTTTTCTAACAAATTGATCAAAACTATTGAATGAAATTAATTATTCTTGTGTTCTGCAAATCCTCTACATTCAAGTAATTTTTTATTATAAATGTCACTGACGTTTTAATATTATTTTGCTAAATAAAGATAGACAATATAACAGAAAAAAAATTTTGGAGAACAGGGCGTCAACTTTTTTCTCCATGTACGGACATATAATTATACTATTTATTACTGAAGATAAGATTGTGTAATTTTTTCTCGATCAAGTAAAAATAACAAACATAAAAATTGTTAATTAAAGTATAAGAAAAATTGTGAATGGTACTGTAAATTTGATGCAGAAAGGTATATGTATTCAGTTTGTTTTAATTATTCGTGTACATGATTTAAATAAAATCTATTCACACAGACTAAAAAAAATAAAAGCAGGTTCATTTGTAGAATATAAAAATTAAAAGAAATTATATATATATATATATATATATATATATATATATATATATATATATATATATATATATATATATATAAACAGAATTGTGTCAATTGGATATTTAATACATAGAGGAAAATAATGCAATTGAAACATTTTTTAAAATAAATTAGATATTCCACATTTAATTTAAAAAACTATCAAATACTAAAAATGACAGTAAATCAGTGTTGCGGAAACTACTGTATGCCCACTATTTCGTGAATTACTCTACCCAGTGTGTAACTAGTTAAAAATTTACATATTTGAACACGTACCTCTAACTATTGAGCTACTAACTCAATTACATATTATTTCAACAGTACCTACCTACATACCAGCAGCTAAAAATGCTTAATTTGTTTTCATCAAAAAAACAAAACAATAACAACTCTATACAATCAGTTGATTTTTTGTCAAAATGAATTCGACCGGGAAAGAGATGTGCGGAATTTTAATGTTATACGTTTTATTTATCTGGTCCACATATTTTAATTTAATTTTATATATTCAGTAAATTTTTACACAAAAATCTGATTGACAGGAATTAAAATTTTAATTTAGGGTAAAAGCCCCATTTGTGGAACGGTATCTAATTATGAACATTTACATATTAATGAAGTTATTTCTGAAAGAAACGTCTGATAACAAATATTATTATTAATAGAATGATTGCTTTTCAATTTAAATTCACCTCGCATTTAAAGTTTCCTTACTTAATTAAAGAAATAAATATGTCAATGTCAAAACTGTTCCAGTATTAGATACCGTTCCACAAAGGGGGCTTTTACCCTATGTGGAATAAATTTTTCGTGTTTTCAAAATAGTTTTTGAGCCATATAATATTTAAATTGTAGAAAATATTATATTACTTACTGCTGAATATAAATGTTATTTTTATAGTTTCGGAAGCAGTTGAAGATTCTTAAGTATCCATGACCATAAAAATGAATTAATGAGTTGAGTATGAATAAGTTACTTTTACCATCAATTAAGGTAAAAGACCCGGTAATTGACCCTGGTCCAGTTTCTGACGTTTTCAACTTCTTTATAAATTAATAAAAAAACTATATTTTAAATACGAAAACAAATAAATTCTTAATTTAAAGTAATTTATTCTGTGCCCAATGAATAGCAATTGAAAAAGTATAGAATATATTAACTAAATAAAAAAAATTTTTAAGTTTAAAATGTGTGTAAATACTATTTTTTAGTTATTTTCTAAATGGTTTAGTTTAGAAGATACCTCATTTTGATCTGTGCAATATTTATCATGTAAGTATGAAAATTTAATTAAAAATATATGAGCAGGTTAATATTTGTTTAAAATTTATTTTAAAATATTTATAAAATACCTTAGAATACCTTTTATTATTGAAATATTGAGGTCAATATTGCTAGGCTCAATTCTAAAGATATGACCCAGTTTTTCACCCTAAAATTCTAACTAAAAACAAGCGAGGTTACCTGCTTATTGACATGCGAATAAAATGTAAAAATAGTTATTTTAAATTAATTTTTGTTAGTTATTTTGTTATTTATAGTCATCTTTGATTAGTTTTTGTTATCTTTCATAACGTAGTGACAAGTTAACATTAAACATTCATTTTTATCGACAAAAAATTATATTGTCTTAAAAGTACATTTTGGAGTGATACAATTATTGTTAAAATAATGTCAATTTCGTTAGTATTTAAATTGTTACAACAGTTTTAGTTGAATAATATTTTTGTAACAAAATTTTTATGACAAAATTAATTTTTTTCTTTTTTCAAAAGTTAATCATAATTAAATTTAAAGATCAGAAACTAGGCCACTGTCAGGGTCAGAAACTGTCACATGAGAAATTTTGAGAGTCAGAAACTGTGTCCTTTTTGTCTATTTTTAAAACATTAATTTAAATTATTAATTCAATTCAAAGAATACTTTTTTTAAGCCAAACAACAAATAGAATTCAGAGAAGATGATCAACCAGCAAGCAAAATATAACTTAAATAGCATTATTAGGTAAATTAAAATAATAAACAAATTCAAATTCGTAGATAAAGACAAACAGTTACAGTGTACTGTCAATTTGATTTTATTCAAAATATACTTGATATAATATTATTTCATATAATTTGAATGACATTAAAATAATCTTTTTCTTAAATTTAGGTAATAATTTAAATTTATTTGGAATTGCAAAAAATAATCAAATTTCTCGGGATTAAAAAGTTTTCTTTGATTTTCTCATGTGAATTGTTGCCAGAGGTCTTGTAAGGACCCTTTAGACTCGGGATAAAAAGTCAATTTTTCGTTCCTTGGGGTATAATACACTATTTCCAAATAGAGAAATCAAGTTATAAGCAATTTCTTAAGAAAACAAATTGATAAATGTTGCTTAGGCATCAAGTTATACCTGGTACATAAACACCCACTTGCGATTCAAGTATGGTTGACAAAAATAGGTTTATTCAAAGAAGATACAAAATTCAAATTTCTCAAAGTACGGTACGAAATAATCTTACTGATTATTTGAAAAGTAGTATCATATAGTTATGTAATCAGACCGCTATCATACTCTTACAACGTAAATTCGAAAGAAATTTATTTATTCAAGAAACCAACGATTTTCAATTACAACGATTTTATTAAATTTGATTTTCAAAAATAAAATTTAATTCCATCTCATGTTTATAACAAAAAATTTTAATTAAATATTTTTCTTACAAAAAAAAAAAAAAAAATACTTATTTGATTTTCTACAAAGACGAAAACTACGATCGATCAGCAGAAACGTTCGACGATTCGACATTCTCTCGATAAATAAATTAATAGTTTGCTTTCAATATAAAACTCTACTACAGGTATTTTATTATACCTACGTGCTTAATTGAATATTTGGTAGCACTCAGGTATAATAATTTACTTAAAAGCTGTTTTTGCAAAAAAGAACTTTTATGAAGCGAAAACTGTATTTTTCTAATTATTTATCTTAACGGAATTGCTATATATTGAAGTGTCGTGAATTATTTTCAGGTCTGTTTTTAATGCAGCATTCGTTTCGGATAAAACTATTCGTCGCCACTGAATGGAAGTCTTTTTATAATTAAATGTCTAAACACTTTGATGGTCATTGACGTCATAAGACGTAACGTGAAACCATACTAACTGACATATCACGTTGTAGGACGTCAACAATTCCATATAAAGTGTATTGGCTGTTAAAATGGTGTGCTAGTTGAGCGTTTTGTCATTATCAGATGTTAAAATATTTACAAATGTGTTTTGAAAACAAGCACTTCCGTCCTCAACCATTACTCAAAAAAATTAAAGAACACCAAGAATTCTTTCAGAAGGCTATATCTCATTGTCAGTCAAAAAAATCCGGCAATGAATTTCAAAAGGGCATATTCAAATTTTTCATACTAGGATCCAAAAAGGAAAGTTTGAATTCCAGTACCAAAATCTAGACACTTCAATGTCTTTTCAAAATCATTGTCTGACTATTTTTGACTAAAGAAAGGCAAACATTTTGAAAATTCGTAGGGTTTTTTTTAAATTTCTTTGATGACAGGATATCGATGATTAAAATGGAAAACGTTCAAGGTCGATAATTTTTTTCAACTTGGAGTTTTTGTTCTAAAGTGATTCACAACAATTCTAGACATCAATCCACAAAACTTCGTAAGCAGCCGTCCAAAATTATGAGTCCTAGAGACATAAAAAATGTAGAAGAAAAGACTCAGTATCTAACTGTAATAATTGAAATCTTATTTCGTCTTTTGTAAAATTTAAAAAAATACACTTACGAGGCCTTTAAGGGGGACGACTAGTGTGACATTTTGGAAAAATTTAAAATTTTTTTTTGCATGTCTCGACAGTCTATCCCTTTAAAAATAACATACTAAAATTTCAAGTGTTATCTCAAATAGTTTGTGAGTTTAGCGGATTCTATGATTTTCATTGTTAACTTTGAGATATTGAGAAATGTATGGAGGTTGATAGTTCGGGAGTTTTTGGACGTGGCTGCCAGTCACATATTGTGGAGAAGCTAGACCCTCGTACATTTAAACGACTCATCTAGTTTTACTATGACCGTTACAGTGAGTACATCGTAAATAATTTTAGTAAGAATTCTCAGTGATTAAAACTAAAAGGTAAAGTAAAGAATAACTACATTTTTCAAATTGGCTGCAGTTATAACTCGAAAACAAATCATCCGATCGATTTGATTTTTATTGCAGCTTCTTTTATATACGTTTCTTCGCGCCATGAACCTCAAGTTTTTCGATCCAATAAAGAATGTAAGTTTTACAGACCAAAAATCATCAAATTTTCGCGCAAATTTTGAAGCTTTTTTTTAAAAACTCCGCTATTTTGTTAAATTTCAACTATTTTCTTTCAATTGAGGTTCACGGCACGGGCAACACTTTCTAGTTTAATAGGCTTTTTGGCTTTTTTTTTTATTTCAGGCACTGTGAAGGTCGCTATCACTGCAGCGGTGGGGGAATTTTTTTTTTTGGAGCCTTGGGAGACCGCGAATAGCTCACTGAATTTTCAATTTTTCGGCCCAGAAATTTTATAATGAACTTATTATATATCAACGGATATATCCTTAAAATATTAAAATATTCCATGCGGTAGTTTTCTTTAAAAGAAATTCCCAAGTATCCTTACCTTTTTTTCAGGCAGTCACACTAGTGGTTCCCTTTAATCATCGATATACTAAATTTCACTGTGTTAGTATGAAGTAGCTAGAGGAGAGTTAGGTAATTAAAATATTGGGGTAACATCTTATTTATCCAATTAAAATATTTTTTCATGTGTTCGAGCCAAAAAACTTTGCATATGAATTGCCAATTTCGACTAAAATTTCGCAACCAAAAATGCTACCGTAACATTAATAATCGATACGCCACTGATCAATTTTCGTAAAATCAATTCAATATATTTGTTATTATTGTTCACAACTTTCATAATAAAAGCATATTTTCAAAAGGCACGTAAATTTGATAAAATTTCATTGTGAAAAACGAATTTTTTTTTCTCAAAAAGTTTTCCGTCTAACAACTTTTCTTCTTAACCAGCCATGTTTTAGTGTCGGAGTTCTGCATTTATTTTTGTTAACAAAAACCATGAAAATAACTTCGTTAATGCAAACGTTAAGAAGGTGCAAAGTAGGTACGTTTTTTCCTTTATATGGAGGAAATGAGATTTTATTAAATAAAAATTAATTGTACGGGTCCCCACATGTAAATAGGTTGTTGAGCGTATCCGTATGATAAATAAGACGATGAGGCTGAAATAAAAGACGTTAATAGAAATTTAACTCTTTTTAACCCTTCAGTAACTAACAAGAATTACACTATTTACGATAAATACTACGATAAATAGTATAACTCACAGATGAGACAAATCAAACCTACGTATAAAAAAGTGGAATCTAAAAGTTGCAGTAAGTAGCAATTTACACCATTAATGATTTAGTCTGTTACTGACTGCCGTGGTATTCACGTCAAAATAAAAATCATGTTTTTTTAATCAACTCGTGAAATTTAAACAGAAAAAAATATTAAGTGTGTCGTATTTAAGTGTAAAAATTCTATTGAATAAAAAATTTCTCAAAATAAAGGGATATCTTTCTTAAAATAAATAAATTAATTTTTAATTGTTGACTGGTGGTAACTTACGGTGGCCATCATAGTATATAGTGTATGTATGCGAACACATTGGTATATTCGTGTCCATACATCGTGTGTTGTGCTTGTATGCGTGCTGCGTTACGTCACCCATTGATTACAGTGGGCATAGTTTGGTAGACATTCTAGTTTGACCCCTTGGTATAACTAGATTTATTGCATCTTGGAGGGATTTTTCCTCAAGTGCTTTCTAGCCAAAAGACCAAAGAAAATCTACGTTTTTTGTTTTCTTTTCTACTTGTGACTTTTTTCTCCCTCTTGTGTTTTTTCTCAAGCGCCCTGAAGCAACTGTTCCACTTGCTCCATTGTAGTTACGCAACTGATATTAAGAGCAAGGGGAGAAAAAGACCCCAAAGCAAAAGGGTGTTTCAAATCCTACCTTACTGTAAAATTTCAAAAAGTTTTCAATTCTGATAAGAAAAATAAGGGTCTTTGAAGAAAACACGAAAATATTAATATTTTTCGTGACGTCACGTAATTTGTGAGGAAAGTTTTGGTTTTAAAATAATTGGAATCTCTTGTTATACTTTTCGTCTGAGTTTCATCGATTTTCGTAAGCAAGCCGTAGGGAAAATTAAAAAAAAAATTTTATTGCTCCAAAAAATTAAAAAGGTCAATAACTTCAGAATCACTGATCAAAGTTTGTCAAAATTCTGCTACATTTAATATTTCATGTATGAAACTATTTTGAGTCTTGTTCCATTTATTTAGCCCTTGTAGACCTGGAGATATTCTGTGATTTAAACGGCAGCATATGTATAAAAGATCCGGACAAGTTCCATTTCGGATTCTCGGTAATATCGGTTTCTTAGACCCCAAAACGTTGAGATCCGTTGAAAACCACCGCTGAACCATGCTCAAATTGGTCTCTTTATTATATATTCCTTTCGTATACATAGTTATAGGCCAGAGCCTGCGAGAGAAAGGCCCCGGGCACAGTAGTAAATTTTCAGAATTTCCGTTGGTGGCACCTTTTTAGATTTGACCCCCCTGGCTACAACGCCACCTGCCCTCTCTCTCCGGCTCTGGATATTATTGGAGCTATGGTGCCAATAAGGATCTAAAAATAAACTGTATTCTAGAAGCCTCTCAATTTATCCGTTTCTTACGTTTAATAAAGGGTTAAAATTTAACAATCGACAAACACATCTCCTGAAACATCCAGACACACACACACACACAACCACGCAAAAATACATTTACATATACGATACAAAATGTAAATAAAATAGATAATTTTTGAATTCGATTAATTTCCTTCGTATCTCTATCTCGTTACCTCCCGAGTGCTCCACGACGAGTGTATTCACAAATACATTCTCGCACACTTTCACGTTTCATACTCATTATTTAAATATTAATTTCCTGGTTGCTCGTAACTTGTGTTATTTATACAATACACAAGGCTGCCTGCTTGCCGCATCAATTCACCTCCTTCACACACGAGTATACAGCTCGTAGGTATATGTGAGTGAGTATGTTAGTGTTGGTATACAATACACTCATATACTTATCTACTTACAGTCTCAACAAAATGAAATTTCTAAATTAACTTTTCATTGTTTAATATGTGCGCTTGTGTTGTATAACTGACAGACGATCTATTGAAACACCTACCAGACCCCCCCCGCCCCGCCCCAAGGCCCGTCGTAGTTCTACTTTATATACGACGGAGTTGGTATAGTAGAGGTAAACATATAAGTATGTATGGCGTGTAGGGTCTCCTCCGTATGGGTGGGGTGACAGTGTGAGGCTGTGAGCATGTGATATTGTCCCAAGTGCTTCTGGATGTGAACTGAAAATAACAATTTCGAGATATCTTAACAGTAAACAATTTATATTATATGTACAGTATCTAACAAAAATTCGAAATTTCGAAATTAAAGAATTTCAATTATTGTCACCGTTTTCAATGTTCGTATTTCCATATTTTAGTGCTTATATTCAATGATTGGATTTTTAGTCATACCGCAAAGATATTAGAATTTCCTTAAACTAATGAGCAACATTTATTATCAAGTTTTTCTGTTCTTTGAAATGTTGTAAAGCCTTCATTAAGAGCTGGAACTGTCTTAAAATTTGAGATAAAAATTAAATGGTAAAAGATCATTTTTCAAATATCTTGAGGGGGACCACTAGTGTGACATTTTTAATAGCTTATACCTTCAAAAATAACATACTAAAATTTCAAGTGCATATCTCAAATAGTTTTTGAGTTACAGCCATCCAAAGAGCGGTTTCTGATTTTAGTTGTTAACTTTGAGGTATTGAGAAATGTATGAAGGTTGATAGTTCAGGAGTTTCTGGACGTGGCTGCCAGTCACATGTTGTGGAGAAGCTAGACGCTGGCACATTTAAACGACTCATCTAGTTTTATTATGACCGTTATAGTGAGTACATCGTAAATAATTTTAGTAAAAATTCTCAGCGATTAAAATTAAAAGGTAAAGAAAAACTACATTTTTTAAAATTGCTGTAGTTATAACTCGAAAACAAATCATCCGATCGAGTTGATTCTTATTGCAGCTTCTTTTACATATGTTTCTTCGTGCCATGAACCTCCAGTTTTCCTTTTTTTTTAAAACTCCGCCATTCTGTTAAATTTTTACTTTTTTTTCGATTGAGGTTCATGGCACGGGAAATACCTCCTAGTTTAATAGGCTATTTGGTTTTTGATTTCAGGCACTGTGAAGTTCGCTATCACTGCAGCAGTTGAGGAACTTTTTTTTGGGGCCTTAGGAGATTGCGAATTACTTATTGGATTTTCAATTTTTTGGTCCAAAAATTATATCATGAATTTACTATATGTATCTGTGTATATATCAACCAATATATTCTTAAAATATTAAAACATTCCATTCAGTAGTTTTCTTTAAAAAAATTCTCAAAAATCACTTTTTTTTCAGGCGGTCACACTAGTGGTCCCCTTTAAACTATTCATCGTCATCGTAACTTAACTTACAAGTAAAGGGCCCGAGGCCGGACCTATCGATTTCGATGAAACCTAGATATGTTGTAGAACACTAAAAATAAGCGACACGTATTTTTTTTTATCGGGGCAAAAACGGTTTGAAGGGTTGAAATCGCCTTCCAAAAATTGGGGTAAAAATTTAATTTTTTAAAAATCTCGAAAACGGTAAGAGATAGAGCAAAAGTTTAAATTGGCAATATTGCTCCTTTTTAAAGAGCTATCTATTGATATTAAATTGGTTCAAATTACATCAACAGAGGTGGTTGGGGGTTAAAATTTAGGGGTTAATTTTGCAAAAGGGAGTGAAAATTAAACAATATAAAAATTTTGTTTACAGATTTGAAATCTACGTCAAAAAATCTAATTGATCTGTTTTTTCTCAATGTCCTAATATTAAGTCTAGGGGTAGTTAACTAGGGGATGACTGTGACGAATAGTCGTACTACTTGAGTAGTTCAAGAAGTTTCTCTTCATGGAAAATAGTTTAAGACATTTAGAATAACGTAGAAATGAAATTTTCGATTTCAGAATTCAGTTTGAGCAACATTGGAGAGGGGGTGAGTCACCCTCTTAAATTACATACTAGTTAAAATACACTCATTTTTAATATTAACACACTGACCGTGGGTAATAATCTCACAATAAGTGGTTCTGAAGTTGGACTGTCGTATGTAAGGTTTTTCCTTACCTATTCTTATAAATATTTACGTATTCATTCTATAATATCATATTGTTAATAGTTTTTCTTCACTCTAAAAAAATGTTATAAATATTTTTTTTTTATATATCAATTGCGTTTATAGAATACTGCTAATACAAAATTTGTACATGTATCTTACCTATTATTTTTATTAATTCTACTTTCCACAGTAATGCCGGCATTTGATAAAAAAATAATATGGGAATTTTTTATTCTTTTTTTGAATCGATTAAAAAAAATCAGCCACTAGAACACTCGTGGTTGCTTTTTGTTAAAAATTAGGGTTAAGTTCCTTTTATAAAATAGTAGTAAAACTTTTGTAAGTCACACTACCATTGTAATGAATAACACATAAAAAGGACTATAAACTATTCATAGATATATCACTTTAAGTTAGTTAACTATTATATTGAGTTATATTTATGAGAAAACTAACTGTTTAAGTGTCGGTCTTTGTAAGCGATGTGACTCAAAGTAATATCTTTTATAAGTAGTTCAAAGAACTACTAAATTTCAATATGGAATTAGAGCAAACTGTTTCATATACATACATATTACTGCGGGAAACATAATATTATCGTTCGATGAAAAACAGTTTAATTGAAATTGGGTTTCTGAAACGATGACAAATCTGATCAAAGCTGATAACTTTAATGAGAATAGTTTGCTCTATATATTTTTATGCAAAAAATTATTATTTTTTGAATAACTCAGATTTAAGCAAAATGGAGGAAAAGAAAACAAACTCATAATATAAAAAAATTATTTTTATGACTCAAGGCTTTTGTATACGCATAGTCATAACAAAATATTGTTTACTGTTTCCATTATTTAAATTAAACGTTACGTTATGAAAATGATTTAAACAAAAACATGAGGATGGAAAAAAGGACGCGTAAATACAAGAAATTTTATATAAAGTATAAAAAAAAGAAAAAATGGAATCAAAATCAAGCAACTTCTGTGTATTTTACATTGCAAAATGAAATCAACAAAATGAAGAAGAAATATTCAAACGACAAAAGTAAATAAAAATGATTTTTTTTACTTTTACAAATATTCAAGTGTTTCAAATAAGTCATCCAATCAAGTAAGGTTAACGTATAAAGGGTACATGCATAGAAATCTGATAGTTTGATTTTATGAAAGATATATCTTTCCAATTTTTGTCTTTGCTTCCAAGCGTTTTCATCGCTACGTGACCGTTTTTGATCATTCAAAAATGGGGCAGTCCCTATTGTCACAGTTAACTGTCACAATAATATCTTTTAAGCTCTATAGGTAAAATTAGTACAACTTAAACTAATCTAACTTATTTATTATTATTTAACACTTTACGGTTCGAGTACACAGCATCTGTGTAACAGACAGAGCAACCATAGAGGCTGATCGTGATCAGTGATCACAAACATGTGGCACATAACCGAAAACATATATTGACCCGTAACAAACACACTCTCTGTATGATGCACTAGAGGTAAACTAAAATCAAAATTGTGTAGTTCGCTTGGAGTCATTTGTTGGTCTGTGACAGCTTAAGGTGATCAGTCGTGCACTAGCTCTGCAAGAGCAAAGATGCATTGTTAGTGATTGTTAAATCGTGGTTAGGTCATTGTTATCAGTACATAATATATGTGTGCCCGCAGTAGGTACATAGCAGCATAAACACATACGAATACCCACATACACTTATACAAACACAAACACTGAATATGTATGTAACACGTGAGTGGGGACTAGTGGGAGTTTTTTGGCGATAGTAGTTTCGCTAGTACAGAGATAATAATTTACCTTCTGTATTCTGTGGTGTGATGATTGCTGTAAACATTTATAGTCGTATAACATATACTATATTATATATATTACAATATGATTTTATATTATCATTTATTTTTTTGTAATTTGTTTGTGTTTTTAAATATAATTTTTTATTAATTTATTGTTATTGTATTTCGTGTTATTGCTTTTTTAAAATTGTCTATGTTTACACATGCTAAATTATTTCGTGAATTTGTTTATATAAAGTTTTTTTTTTTTTTTTTAAATTTATTGAAAATAATGTCGACCGCTGGGGAAGTTTACGGCGTAAATGCGCGGACCATATAGTGTTAAAATCTATTTCGATGACTCCACTTAACGATAAAAGATTTTTTAAGAAATTTCAAAAATTCGACCAGTTTCAGTCGGCAAATCTTTTCTTTGTATCCCTTCTAGCCAAATCTGTTTTGTATTCACTTTGCACAGGCAGAAATTTCAAACATGTCTGTATGGAAAACTATTGATTCTTTTCCCAAAGGGTAGATCAGTCGCTATACCAAACCAATCCGTGACAGCTGTTGACAGGTGTCAACAGCTGTCAGACAGGTAGGTACCGTCTGCTCATTCCTTGCTAGATAGTAGATGAAATAATCACATGATACAGTGATCCTTCTCAATAGTTCCGCAGAATGAAATAAGGGGAACAGCTTTTCCAGGAAATGCTGTTTCCTTATCAAAGCCCGTATAAAATTTCTTTACGACTAGATTCAAAATTTTTAGTGGAGCTCAATAATTTATGATTCTGTCAAAAGTAAAAATTTTTTACGAGCGTCAAAACAAGTAAAGGGGTCTAAAAATAATAATGTAACTTAAAAATTTAAATTACTATTTATATAACATTGTAACAAAACTAGAGTGGCTTACGTTTAATATATGCATATAAATAGGTATTTATAATTAATATAATTATTCTATGTGCGTATAATGTACCTTTAAATAGTATTGTACTTAGGTATATAATCATTTAATGATATACCTATCATTTTCATTACAATCATCTATTCATATACGCAGTTAACAAGTTTATTCTTTGCATTTTATTTTTTAAAATCATCTCCTCATAAAATACTGCAAGACTACGCTCGCTTCTCTAAATGTTTTTCATAAAATCATAATTTTTGTTTTGTATAAACAAATCATTTTTTTTTATACCTCGTAATATAGATTTATCTCTAACTGTTTACATACATAAAGAAGATACCTGAATACACTAATTGATACATATCAGCGGACAGTGGAACAATACAAGTAGTGCTGATTAGTTAGTCGAATAATGATGTTACAACCTTAAGTTGTCTTACTATGTTTTTTTCATTTAGGTAATTGTTTTTTCATTTAGTATAAACAAAACATTTTTAGCTCTTATGAAATAAATATTATAATAGGTGGTAAAGTGGTGGCAACGCTCGAGTCTCAAACTGAGGAAGCGGAACTATTGAGAGCGGAAATATTCAGAATGTGCACTGTATTTGTAATCCGAGTTATAATATTTGGGCTTCATTGCGTTAATTGTCATTTGAAGAGGTATGTGTATTATTATTTATTTTTCTACACTAATTGATTGGTAGAAACAAAGACATTTTCAAAATTAGTTAAAGAATACAACCAACAAGGGAATATGACAATAATTTACTGGTTGATAATTACTTTTCTTTCTCCCGCTCATTCGTATAAAATATTATCCACCTGATTTAAGTCCTTTATTCTTCTAATCTAGATTTTAACGCACCGTAAGTAATAACACATAAAAACAACAAATACCAACATAGAAACAGATGCGTATACCGACATACGTATACGCATACAACACGCTCTGACTGTTACAGCACGGTGCGGGCGTGCAGTAAAAGTTAACAAACAAACGAATAAACAAAACACACAAACAACAATAAAATCATCTTAATGATTTATATACTGGGTGTAGATTTTAAATGTGATAATAATGAAATATTGCAAAATGAAATATTCTAAAATATTTATTACTTTATTTTGTCTTTCCTGTACAACAGATTCGTTTAATGGTTGTTTATTATAGTCGTATTTTTTGATTTATTTTTGTTTTTAATTTCTTAACGACTATTGTTTTGTTTGCTATTTTTTGTTTTGTTTTTTTTTTTTTTTTTGTATGCGGCGAAACATAGAGATATCTCGGTTAATGTGATAATTGCTTCAAGTTTCAAATAAAAGATGTTAGACAGATAATATTTACCAAAAAATAATGTTCTTTTTGACTGGAAAATTGAAATAAATTATCCATTATAAATGACGGAAAACTTTTTAGGATGGTCTTCTCAAAATATGACTTGTTCAGTTTATTTTGATAAGTTGAAGTATGATATACATACATATACCTAACTCTTATATTTAATTTTCTCTAACATTTTTTTTTGAACCATTTTCTCTAACTTTTTGAAAATAGAAATTTTTCAAGATTAAAAAAATAAAAATTTCACACTCAAATTATCGTAATTCAATCAATCATCCTAATTCAAATCACTTCAAATCATTTTTAATTTAATGACGTCATCAGGTTTTTCCTTTTCAATTTCATAAAAACCGTAAGTAAAATTATATAGAATAATGAAATTGGATGCCAATTATAAGGTTTTCGAAGTCGTTCTTTTCATTTTTACCAAAATTAGGCAACCATCAAACAAGGTCTTCTGTTAGATCAGTCACATTTGTGGAGTGACATTTCAAAACGTATTTCGTCACAATTACCAAAATGTTGGAAAATCACCAAAAACTATTAAACGTATCATTTACGCGTTGGTCTTTTAGATATTTTTATAGATTAGATGATGTAAAGTACAACTGAAATTGATTTTTCGTTAATATGTTTTTATGTGAAAAGGAAAAATGGTTTTATATGATGGATAAAACACTGTTTGAATCAAACATAACTATAAAAACAACGCGGTTTAAATTAATTTAATATTTTCTTTCTTAATTTTAATGGAATAAAAATTTTTTTACGGAAATTGAATTTTCTAGTCGTATAGAAAGCAGTAAGAAGAATCAAAATCAAAAATACCTATGTAACATATATTCGTACCTTAAAAGTGAGAGCTGCAGTAACTTCTATTTTATAATTAAAAAATTTTAACATGTTTGAATTGTTGAAGATTCATGAACCTACATGTAATCAAAAAATTTACTTTTATTTATTTTGCTCCTAGTCGCCGTAAAATCGTATCGGTGTGTTTTTTTAGTGACCGACTGGACCTTCGGTTTCGGCTCCGGTCTTGGCCAGTTTCGGCCAAAAAATCTAGTTTCGGTTTCGGCCAAAAATCAGTCGAAACATCGGCGACACCGAAACTCAGTGTCCGTGAATTGTCGCACTTCGTTCCCCGGGCGAGTTCATATCATGTTCATACATTAGATTTCAGCATACAATTGAAATTTTAACATGTCTAAATAAGTTCCGGTTTCGGTTTCGGCTGCAAATCCTGTTTCGGTCGGATATTAGGTTTTCTTTCTTCTATGACGCTAAATAAAACAAAAAGTGCTTAAAAACAAAGTAAATTTAAAAAAAAAAATCAAGAAATTTGACTGCATAAATAGTAAACTAAAATGATATAAACCAGAAAAAATAAAAGAGAGAATAATATATAAAAAAGTATAAATGTGTCGACGGCAGGCATATTACCTATAACAAATTGAACAGAAATATCCGATGCCTTTAACTGCTTTACTTTGTTGTTTCATTTTGTTCACGTCTTTTACTTTGCTTTTCATGCAGTGGATTTTTTAAATTTAATTTTTTATATATTGTAAAATTAGAACCCTTTTTTGAAAAACCATAATATCTGATTATCCGTTTAACAAAATTAAATGAAAATAAAATTATTTAATAAAAATAATAACACTTGATATTACGATAACTTTACTATCCAAAATATCGGCCACCCAGTATTACACCGTGAAGAGAGATTAATGAAAATTTTAAAACCATTTTAATATATGAATAATAACAATTCTACGCTGTACCTACTCTCATTCAGGCAGACAGACACTCAGACAAACCCGTTGATGAGAAATTCATATTTATTCTAAAAACAAACCATCAATCAAAACAGCTTTAGTATAACATTTTAATGATAAAATTATTTATAGTATATTAGTCAAAGAGCTGTGGAAAATTTTATTCAAAGTGTACGGGTTGAAACGTTATATGAAGACATATCAATGATTCACAAGATAAGTCGATTTAGTCCATAGAAATAAGTGAACAAATGTGATGAAAATAATGTATTTGTCGACGGCCGATCGTTGAATCAGCCAAATCATGAAATTCCTAACTGATGTTAACCAGACAGACTTACAACAAACGTATATTCCGAAATTAAAGAAAACTGTTTTAAATATACAGTATAGCACCGATAATGGAAACATCAGTTTTGGAAATTTTTTGAGAGCATCAAATTAGTCAACATCACTTTTGGAAAGTTGCATCAAAAATGTCAAGTACCTAAATACTAAATCCACGTGCAATAGACCATGACGCATGATTTTATCAAAAGAAACAAATAAATATACCGCTAATAGTAGTGACAAACAACAACAGACCTTAAAGCGTGGGAATGTAGGTTTTAATTATTGTACATAGAATGTTTATCTATATGTATTCTTTTCTGTGGCGGTTTTCATCTTACGTAAAATGTAAACAAAATTATTTCTAAGCAAATTAATAAAACGACAAATGGAAAAATATTTTCTGAGATAAATAATTTTTAATTCTTCACTTCTTTTTTTTTATTAATACTTAAAAATAACATAATTTTAATTCAAAACATAATCTTACGATATTTGTGAATCGCCCCTGGTTAAAAAGCATCACTTTTGTCAAGCACCACTTTTGGAGACTACCTTTTCTTGACAAAATTGGTGCTCTACTGTATTTAGAATATTTAGAATATTTTGTAGATACTTTTTTTTAAAAATGTTTATGGATAATTCCGGGTAATGGAAACAAAAATATTTTATTATATAATTATGTCTATTTGTTAAGGTACCATCACAGTGTAATCGGCCGAAAAATAGTCAATTTTGGCAATTTCTTTTCCGATGGATAGGATGGCGGAATGGGGATGAACTTTTTTTTACGATTAATACCACTATTTAACCATATAAAAATATTTTTTTATTCATTTTTATTTATTTTTTATAATTATTATAATTTTTTGAAAAAAGTGTCCTTAAAAAGGGCAAAAATCGGTACACACGATTGCAGCCGCAGTTTTCATCCGAAAAAAAAAATCAAATAGATTATCAATCTAGAGGTAAATCACTATGTACCTATGGGAGCTTTTTTTCGATATGTACCAATGCGAGATATTTGTAAAATTAAATTTTTACGCCAGTTTTTGAAGGACGATTGGACCTCTTCAAACCGTTTTTCCGCAGATAAAAAAATACGAGTCCCTTAGTTTTTAGTGTTCTACAACATATTTAAGTTTCATCAAAATTTATAGGTCCGGCCTCGGGATGTTTACTTGTTAGTGTATATTAAGGGCAGGTTTACTCGAGATTCCTTAAAAATTATGTATTTTTCTAGAATTTTTTTCTCAAGAACGGAAATAAATATCAATTTCAAATTTTGTACACATATTTATTAAGTATTAAACTATACAAAAAAAATTTTCAAGGAAAAATATAAAAAATTGTCCATTTTATAGATAGTGCAGTGTGACGTACCGAAAATCAAATGCCTTGTTGGCGGACATCCTAGCGCCGGTAATAAACCACCGAAATCCAAAAACAAAAAAGATTTATAAGATATATGAAGAATATCGGCACCTTTACCTATAATATCAATAAATTGCTGAAAGACAAAAAAATGGCGGATGTGTGAACTTTTGATTACGATTTTTGTCTTATTTTTCGCTCTTTAAAGTAAATTTAAAAATAAAAAAAATATTGAAAGTGTATGGGACTTAGATAGAGGTGCCGAAGAATTGAATTATCTTTAAAATAAAAAATTAAAAAACAGGATCCATCGAATCGTTTTTGAGTTATCGTGTCCACCAGTTCTAAAAATGTAGTTCCGAGATATTATAAAATATATATAAAGAAACGTATTTTCAAAATTTTATATTTAATACTCATTATTGCGTGAACTACGTATTTTGAATTTTTTTTTATAGAAAGCTGGATTTGGTTAATGCGCAAGAATCTTGTTTTTAAATTATTTTCAATAAAATCACTTTGGGAACATATTCTACACATAATTTGCTATCAATTTCCCAAGAAAATCGATTTTTTTTATCAATTCTCAAGTAAACCTTCCCTTAAATTACTTTCAGCAAAATCACTTTGGGAACATATTCTACACATAATTAGCTACCAATTTCTGCACAAAAAGACTTTTTTAACGACTCTCAAGTAAACCTCCCCTTAAGATTAAAACATTATGGATTACATGCCTTCAGGTAAATATATTATTACTAAATAACTATAAAAAATTTACATTAATTACGATTGTGAAGATATACATATTGTTTCAAGCACAAGGCTATACTTTATTGTTTTATTTTTTTCTCATAGTGAAAAAGTTTATACTCAATCGCAATCGACCCATTTTTTATACATATTTACAAAGGATATTTCAGTAGCTTTCAAATAATATTTTTGGTTGCGTCTACTTGCGTCTCAGCAAACTACTACAAAGACGAGCTAAGTCATATCCTAACGATATTATAAGTCTCTTAAAAGAACCAGAAGTTATGATGTAAAATTCTATCATTTTTTTTAGTATATTGATGCGTCCCAGACAGCCACTTCCGTCCTGGAAATGAATCAGCAGCACACGAGTTTTTCTCCTTCCAAATTAAAATTGTAAACTTCGCACTTTTTCGCTATAAATACACGCATTCAATCATTATATTTTCAGTCCGTATCAAATAACAAAGTTATTGTAAAATCTATGTCGCTTTTAAATTTCAATAATAAATTATTTGTTATGTAAATTTTTATTAAGATTTAGTTAATAAATTTATTAAAAGAACTTCTCGTTTTATTGAGCAATTTTCCTGAATTGACAACGTTAAACTAAATTAGTTAAAATAACAGAGTTAAAAAGGAATTAGGCCAAGAGAACTGGAAGATTCTGGAACAAGAAGAAACGTCACCTAACGGACTCTGGACATTTCATCATTCTACGTTCCACAACATAAGTTTACGGAGATTGAACTTAGATCAATCTGACCTGGTGACAGCTGCCCTTCGTAAGAAGAAACCCCCACTATCGCAATTCGTCCTCCGGGATACATCAATATACAGTGTCAATAAATCTTTGTTTTTCATAATACACATTTAAACTATTATTTTAGACAAACTAAAGCAATATTTAGGCATAAACACGCTTCATTTAATACTGATCAACTTTTAAGTAAATTTCACCTGTGTATACCGTGGTATACATAAAATATTTCAAATGGTACAAAACTCTTTGAATTAAATGTTGAGCAGCTCTTGTACTATGTATTATCATAATATTTACTATAGACAGACATGTAGGTACAACGAGTATTATTAGGATTGAGGTTACGTTACGCCTCTCCACCAGTGCGCTATTGTTTGAAATTTATTATAAATAATAATATCTCGTTGAGTGATTATTAACATTATGTATATTGTTATTTTATTGAACGATTATTGTTAACTTTTAAACAATTTGAATTTTAAATATAATACATATATGGGTATCTGTTTGTATAAATATACATATAGTCAATTTAAAACAAAATATTATGTATTTAAACTAGTTGTTATAATGGGTTTTATGATGGTTATTTGTTTCAAAAGAGTTGAATTATTTGAATTTAACTAATTAATGTTTTAAATGCTATAAATATTAATAAAATTCGCAAACTATGGAAAGTTGAAGAGTTTTTGGATGTGGTCTCTTAATATGTCAACTAGAAGCCTAGATGTGTAAGCTATTATCAAAAAAATCAGTCAATAGTGGGTCGGGCTCACACAATTAGTGTTCAGTAGAGTGCGCAATCAATAGACCAAATTAAACTTTTAAATTATTATTATTTAAACCTTATCCAAATTTTCTGGTGATGCTGAAACTAAAAAATGTATGAATTGTCCCACATTGTACTAAAACATTAGTAAATACCTTGTCTATATTACTGTGTCTTCTGTTGTTATAAAAATTTCTTTTCGACAATTATCATGCTGTAGAAAAAATTCATAGCTTTCGGATAATCTACATACCTATGACTCAACATCTACCAATTCTATTAAATTAAAAATTTTTGTTTTAGAAACCTAGGAGATCAAAGGGGAACAGCCATAAGCCAGTGGGCCAAAAGTTATCAGAAAAATGTTTTTAATAATTTTTATATTTCTTAAAGGTAGTTCTTTCAGATGATACCTCACACAATATATTAGCAAAAAGTTTTTTTTTTTTTTTTAAATCAAATTAACCCCCCGTTTTAATCCAAAATAATTTTTTTCTCATCGTTGATTGGCGGTATATTTGTGTGTTATCAGGAGCTAACATTTTGCCAAATCTCAAATCTCTACGTTACATAGTATTTGAGAAAAGTCTTTGTCATATGCAGACGGAAGGACAAGAGCGTGATTTTGAAAGGTATCCATTTTTCATTTTAAGTTACGGAATCCTAAAAATTATAGCAGAAATAAATTTGTGTTATTGTCCAAATTTAAACTCATACAGCCTAATTCGATTCAGTGGCGAAGCCAACCTTGAGTGGATGCTGTATCAAAATTTCTTTGACGATGTTTTTTGGAAGATGTATCAAAAGTAATTCGGCGATGGATAACATTTTCTAAATTTTTTGCTCCAGCCCGGAGGCCAAGTATTATTTATAGGTACATAAATAATACAGTGGTTACTGCCCGGAGGCCAAGTATTATTTATAGGTACATAAATAATACAGTGGTTACTGCACTCCGAACTGTTTTTTTGATACGGATAGAAGGATTATCAGGACAATCCAAGAAATAGTAAGTTTTTTAGTTACGTGGTCCAAAAAAACCACGTAACTTATGCAGTCACTCATTCTTCTTCATAAGTGATCATTAATTCCCTATACACATCGGTGGCGCTTTCCAGTAAAAAAAGTTAGGCAGTAAGATATTTTTCATTCAAACGTACATTATCAGTGCACCACTAAATCGTTGTAGTATGTTTGCTCTTGAATTACTTTTAGTTAAAAAAATGACCGATCATTTTTGGACGGATTTTGGTGGCAGCACGTGGTGATAAGATATATATCATTAAAATCCATAGATACCAATGTATGGATGGTACATGCCTAAACATACCTAAATCTATATAATACCGACACAGTTAGACCTACAATATAGATACCTGTACATAGGTAATATCAGTCTATCTTTGTGTCGGTATCTAATGATCTTTTACATCGACCTCCAGTAAGACATCGCTAGATGGCAATACTGACCATCTGTTAGAAATACTATTTTGACATAATTGAATGCAGTACGTCGTATCTCACAAAATTAGATAATTCTCTGTTACTTTAAAAGTTTTCATAACTACAATGGAAGTAATACTTATGAATGAATAAGTTAATTCAATAATTCAATAAAAAAATTAATAGAATTAGAATTCGCCAAGTGCGTGCCGGACACGCATTATCAATGCGATCCTAAAAATTAGGTATTGACCATGTAACTGTGATAATGCGTGTCCGGCACGCACTTGGTGAATTATTTAATTTTAATTTTTTTGCCATCAGTAAAATTGAAGTGTCGGTAATCCAATAGATCGTGGGAACATACAGTTTGAACAGATTTACCTATATATAAGAATCCATTCCTGAAAATTGTTGCGCGACCAAACCTTTTATTTGAATTTATATACTTGAATTGTCCCCAGCACTCCCACCAAACATCTCATTTTGATTAATATACAAGTAGATGTCGTTGGTAAACGACTGTAAAATCGGTTAATAAAATATAATCATTGTCCGGACAAGCTAGAATCGGATAAAAAGATAATGACAAATATATCGTACACTATATCATATAAAATGCTTGCATTGTCTCTCTGAATTTTTCCATAATTGAATATTGATCCTATATAATATTACATATATACATAATATACAAATATAATAAAAATGCTTCGAATCACGCCTGATTTTCTTTTAATAAAATTAAAGCACATATAATATTTTATAGATGAGAAAACGTTATTGCCATATTATGATAATTTTTTCATAAAATATAAGATCGAGGACACTGTGACAATATATTTATTTAATTAATATGTCGACGCAGTGGCAGGCAGCAGCACCAGTCCTCGCTTCGTTTTAGCGAATTTCCAAAACTGGAAATTCAGCTTTTACGCCAGGTGTCATGGTGCGACCTAAGCCCGGGACCATATCAGAAATATGTTTTGAGGTCCCTAGAATACGAAAATGATATTCACTAAAATTTATATATATATATATATA
Organism: Brachynemurus nebulosus; assembly: GCA_035578155.1. NCBI lineage: Eukaryota > Metazoa > Arthropoda > Insecta > Neuroptera > Myrmeleontidae > Brachynemurus > Brachynemurus nebulosus. The sequence continues at coordinate 34,340,865 of JAPWDM010000006.1, forward strand.
TATATATATATATATATATATATATATATATATATATATATATATATATATATATATATATATATATGTATCCGCGCGATAACTCTCGAATGAAACGTCTAACGCTTATGAAATTTTGTGTGCGGACTGGATTCTGAATTAGCTTGGCTAAGTTCGTTAGCCAGACACGTCGGATGCCCAGAAGTAGGTTTTCTGGCCATTTTTTATCATTCGATCCTATCATAAGGTAGTTCGATTTTTACATCGTTGAAAAGGAAAAAAAAAATTATGAAGAAAATATTCTTATAATTTTCTTTCTATTTTAAGTATTTTTCGAGAAAATGTAAATTTTCACTTTTATTCTTTCTTTGTTAGTCTAATAAGTAATTTATATTTATATCTCAGTTCTTTATAAAGTATAAAAATATTTCACTTTTTTATTAAAGAATTTTGTGAGAACAAGTGAAAACTATTCACATATATGTGTAATAACACACATACATGTATAGAGTTTTGTTTCTCATTTATTGCATTATAATTAGCATGGTTCTATCCCATGTTAAAAAATGTAAATTAAACAGATTTTCTAAGCTAATGTAATGAAGAATTTTTTTTTTTTTTATTGAATTTTTAAGTAAACAAGAAATTGAAGATTATGTTATGATATAAATATTAAATATAAAACAAAACAAAATATGTACAATGTACATATGTATGTACGGAAAAATATTTTGAATCGATTTTGAAAATTTTTCCACTAACAATTAATAATGTTAAAAAATTAAACCATTTCAAATGGATTTAAGGTATTTTATGTGAGGTCAAGGTTTTCGGGACCTAAAAAGGCCAGAAATTAATTAACCAATCGATTTTAAAAATTTTTTCACAGTTAGTAAGTTAAAGTATTTGAATTAATTAATTAAATGATGTCCGCAAGAAGCTTACGGACTGCCATAAGTTATATGAGATCCTTAGAACCCTTTTCTTACTGTTAGAGTACTAGATTTGTATGAGTTTCGCCAGGATTTACTGATCCCATAATTGTAAAAAATAAACTAAACGACCAATTTTAAAAATTTCTTCACTGTTACAGAGCTAAACTATTTTAGATAGATTTAGAATACATTATGTAAGGTCCGTCAGGGTCCACAGGACCCAAAAGTGTCAAAAATAAACTAACTGACCGATTTTGAAAATTTTTTCACTGTTACAGAGCTAAACTATTTTAGATAAATATCGATTACGTTATGTAAGGTCCGCCTGGGTCCATAGGACCCAAAAGTGTCAAAAATAAACTGCCTGATCGATTTTGAAAATTTTTTCACTGTTACAGAGCTAAACTGTTTTAGATAAATATAGATTCCGTTATGTAAGGTCTGCCAGGGTCCATAGGATCCAGAAGTGTCAAAAATAAACTAACTGACCGATTTTGAAAATTTTTTCACTGTTACAGAGCTAAACTATTTTAGATAAATATAAATTACGTTATGTAAGGTCCACCAAGGTCCATAGAACCCAAAAGTGTCAAAAATAAACTAACTGACCGATTTTGAAAATTTTTTCACTGTTACAGAGCTAAACTATTTTAGATAAGTATAGATTACGTTATGTAAGGTCTGCCAGGGTCCATAGGATCCAGAAGTGTCAAAAATAAACTAACTGACCGATTTTGAAAATTTTTTCACTGTTACAGAGCTAAACTATTTTAGATAAATATAGATTACGTTATGTAAGGTCTGCCAGGGTCCATGGGATCCAAAAGTGTCAAAAATAAACTAACCGACCGATTTTGAAAATTTTTTCACTGTTGGGGAACTAACTATTTTAGATAGACATACATTACGTTATTTAGGGTCCGCCAGGTTCCATGGGACCCAAAAGTGGTAAAAATAAACTAACCGACCGATTTTGAAAATTTTTTCACTGTTGCAGAGCTAAACTATTTTAGATAAATATAGATTACGTTATGTAAAGTCTGCCAGGGTCCATCGGATCCAAAAGCGTCAAAAATAAACTAGCCGACCGATTTTGAAAATTTTTTCACTGTTGGGGAGCTAAGCTATTTTAGATACATATAGATTACGTTATGTAAGGTCTGAAGTGTCAGTAGGACCTAAAAGTGTCAAAAATAAAATAACTGACCGATTTTGAAACCTTTTTACTATTACCGAGGTAAACTATTTTAGATAGGTACAGGTTGTGTTATCTGAGATCCACAACTGTCCTGCGGATGCAAATGCGGCGTAGAATGCTACACAACGGGTTTTGAATATATATATATATATATATATATATATATATATATATATATATATATATATATATATATATATATGTATATATATATATACATATATATATACATATATATATATATATATATATATATATATATATATATATATATATATATATATATATATATATATATATATATATATATATATATATATATATATATATATATTACATAAAGTCCGCCTAGAATATACGGTCGAGCTGATTTTTTAATGAGGTTCACCGGGATCTTGCAGATCCGAAAACGCCAGTAATAAGCTATCGAAAAGATGCTAAAAAATTTCTCACTGCTAGAGAACTAAATTATTTTAGATGGATACAACTATGCTGCACAAAATTCGTTCGGGTTCTTGGGTCCCCAAAAATACCAAAACTAATTACCCAGCCGATTTTAAAAATTCTTTTACTCTTAGAAAGCTAAACTATTTTAAATAGGTACAGGTCTTAGATGAGATCCGCCAGTGCCCAAGATTTGGAAATTCGCTATGTTATGCAGATGCTGCGACAGGGGTATTTTTTAATTAAAGTTTTATGGAAGCGTGCGTAAATTTTTTCTTTGTCTATGTGTTACAATATTACGTCATTATTTATTAGGTGTGTCGTCTGTTAGAAATAAAATATGGTAGTTAAAAATAATTTTTAGAAGCGCGGCTCGGTTTTTATTACCATTCTGATTTGTTTTTCGTATAGCTTTTTTCATTAGAGATATGATGAAATGTACTGGATCAAATACCAAGATTGTTTAACTAACTAATTAAATATTTTGGTAGAAAAAGTTCCTTTAATTGTAAAAGTTACAGGAAAACTAGTAAATTATTATTTTCTTTGAATATATTAAGGTAGTTGCCGTGTCATTCAACTTTTCGACAGAATAGTTTCAAATTTTAATAGTATAAAGAAGAATACTATATCTGATGGTCCTTGTAATTTGGGAAAGATTGGTCGCTTCTCAGTTAAGATAATTAGGGTTAAAGTTTGTATCTACTCCATGTATTAGATCTCAAAATTCTGACTACGTACCCTTATTTTGTATTTAACAATATAATGACTCGACAGAATTCAATAAAAAACTAGGAAAAGAAAGTTTAATAAGTTCTGAATGTAAAGAAAAAATTTAATTATTTGTTGATCGTTTTGAATTGAAGATATCATCAGAGAAATTATAGTGTTTTAATAAATACACCAATTTCAAGCAACTGAACCGAAGTCTGGCAACCCTGTAGGTATATTAAATAACTGGTTCATTCGTATTCACTTGTAAACAATATTGAAAATTGATGAATAGCATTTTTTGACCGTTCACCGCTTACATAGCGAAAACGGTGATAGATACATTAAAAAGTGTTAAGACCTTTTTTGTAGAGAATCGAATTTTCTACAAAAAAGTCCGCGATAGCACCTGTCTATCGTGTACAGGTGAAAAATAAAGCGTCCAAACGTATATGCATACCACTTAATATGTTTGTTGGGTAAAAACCAATAATGTCAAAGCATTTATTATAAACAAAACTTTGATAGTACAAGTGTGTATGCACAGACTATGTTTGAATGTATACATACACGTTCCTATGAAAAATAGTATGCATCAACATCTGTCCATTAATACATACAATAATGACATAAAGTAAGTTTGGTTTGCAATTTTTTCTACTAGCATGTCACACGGTAACTACCTTAATACTCAGAAACAGAGCCGATCAATCATACAGGGGGTACTAGTGAAGTTCCAGAAGTTTTTGAATTTTCAGGTTGTTGTAAGCTCCTTATTTGTAATTTGAGGTATAAAAAGTTTAAAAATTTCTGATTTACACATTCGGGCACTAGCACCACTCTATGTTCGGCCAGTTTTACGTTCAAAATTTAAAACTTTCTCATGCATTCTCTATTTTACAATTTTTACAATTGTTTTAAATACAAGCAACAACTCTGTTGAAAACGTTGAAATTTGTACGGAGAATATATTTTCTGTTTTTGTATAGAAAACTAGAAATACCCTACAATAAATTTGCAACTTTCTTCAACAAATTATGGTTGTGAAAAGGTTGAGACTTCACTCGCCACGTCGGTATGATCTATCATTATTCTAGTGGAAAAATGAACTACTTGTGGCTGCCTTTTCTGTTATTCTTTTCACCACTTTACTAAACAAAGCTATCCTAGGACGTGGGTATATACCTACACTTTACCTTCTGCCTTTGTTATCTTTTTTATTTGCCCCTTCATTGTTTTAAACAAAAATGTGTTGTAATATTTATGAGACCTTTTTCCTGGAATACACCCAATTTTTTAACATCTTACTGACATGTTTATATTTTCTTTGTATCGACCTATTCTTTTCATTTGAATTTTATTTTATATACCTACTCTATTTAGAGAATTAAGCCATGCTTTCAACTGAAGTTGTAGTTAGAGTAGGTGTTAGAAGGGGGTGTTACGTAAAAATAAAAGCTTTTAAAATGAAAACTACCATCGCGAGTGAGAGTGGAACGGTAAAACTTTAGCTGTAATGAGATTTGTAATGGTTGCAAGGTAAAAGAAACGCTAGTAGTTAGTTAGGTTATTAGGTGATTAATATTTTTTTATAACTCAAATTATTTAATTTATTCACAACTTTTAGATGCCATATTTTCTATTATTTAAACTTAAATTCAACTCAGTATATATAGTAAGAATGTAGCAGTATGTACTATTGAAAAATCTTAAATGCAATGAAACTTTTTTACTAAAATAATAAAAGTAAATATACATTTTACTAAATGCTTACCAAAAGCATTTGTTACAATTAAGTTAATATTTGTATTCACTCAAAATAACAAATAAACAAATTGAAAAATAAAACAAAACTGTAAAATAAACTTACAATAAAATTATTATTCAAATCTTTGAGGATAAAATAAAACAATAACATTATAGAGTAAAGCCGGTAGTGATCAACCAGTTTATCTGAAAGTTATACTTCTAATCTTCTGTGTTAAAGTTTTACTCGATAAGTGACAACCAAAAACTTGAAATACGTGAGTAAAATTAGTCGAAAATAGACGGAATTGAAAATACATGAGTCCAACTACTGTACGGGTATTATGAGTGACGTAGGTTACAACTACGATATTATTTAGTTTGACACTAGCAGGTCGAGGGTTGTAGTGCCGTGGCCGGCTATATTCGTGAAGGTTTTCTACAGTTTCCTTTTCGCACGCACACTGTTTTTGTCCTTCACTCACATCATAAAATGTATATAAGGTATTGTAAAAAGTATAAAAGTATAAAAATAATAATGTGAATGGCACCTAACATAGACGAGAAGTCCTGCCCTGCGGGATGATTAAAGCCTGAGAGATGAGGGAAAACATAGATTAAATTTTTTCGTCCAAGACCAATATCTACACGATTTCTAGTATTAAGAAATTGCGATATATTCAAGTTTAAGTCTTAGTCAAATAGTACCGGTTCTGTTTTATCTGAATCAAAAGAATTAAGCTACTTGGGCAATAAAGCAAAACATGCTGTAATTTTTTAATAGTATTTTACAATATAAGTTTGGTAAGTTTATTGGTAAGCAATTTTCGAGATCAGTAAATGCACTTAACGCATCGTGTATTGTATAATATTGCATGATCGATTTAAAATAATCAAAGAATAAAAATATGTTAAAAAAAATAAAATACGGATAATATAGGTGAAATTTATATTTCCATGTTATGTCATAGAATGCCATGAATAAATATTATAAATATTCTTAACAACTAATACGAATCTTTGTAGTGACAACTGACAACTATATTTGTAAATAAAAAATTAAGTGTCAATATTTCACTGGCGTGAATATCTTTTTTGAATTTTCTTTTAAAAAAATTGAGGAAAATAGTTTGTTAAACTATAATATTAGTGAGAATAATGAAATTGATGAAGCATTTTATTTTTGGCTGCAAATTTATTCTCGTACAATGAAAGGAAGATTATGAAAACCGCAGAAAATTTTAATGATTGAACGACCTTTTAAATGTCAATAAAATAAATAGATTAATGCCAACAATAATAATAAGAATGTGGAAACTAGTGAAAATTTTCATATTAATCGATTTATTTTGCTAATTGTTCAAATTGTACTTTTAATTTCAATATAAATAAATAAATACAATCATTTTTGAGCTAATTTCACTTTCCACACTCCTATTAACTTACCACGCATCTATTTCACTTACCGCACTGTTATTTTTTGGTTTCCATGGATATAAACAAACGTTCGGGAAATGTAACTTACCAGCATTGTGAACAGCATCGGTAAATGCATGAAAATGCACGATCGTGCAAAAAAAATATTTTTAAATTAGGTGTAGGTATACTAACAAATCATTAAAATATGATTTTTTCCTTTAGTACGAAAAATATACCAAAGGGGAAACTATGGCAAAAACACATGCTAAAAATTCCTTTCTATAACATTCGCACCTCGTTTCGTTCGCGCTCGCTATATTGGAATTGTATAATATGAATACCAGTGCAGAGGTATAACATTACTTCATAATCATTTTACCTTTACAGGATATATCTATGTTGTTTATATTGTATTATGTGAAAATATGACAAAAGTATGGTGCTTGATCAAAAATTTTCACCCTACTGAGCGTAATATTGCAAAACATGCCAAGCTTCCTAAGTCTGTGTTTTATATAGAGTATCCCCTGTCCCCATAATTGGCAACTGACAAGGGGGAACAGGTGGAAGGAAATTATTGGTACATATTCAAAAAATATCTTACTTTTAGTACTTGGGAACATATGCAAATTTATGGAATATTCGAAAGCTTTTTGAACGAATAGTTCCCGTCACTGTGTATTAGTGACGGGATAGTATATTGAAAATATTAGATTTATGCTCTCATATGTTGTTTTAACAATATCGTTAAAACGTGAAATTGGACAAGACAATTACAGTTGGAAATAAAAATTGCAGTTTTAATTAATCCTTTTTTAAATAACATTTTTTTGTAGGAATGAGGAGGAACGGGATAGTGAAAAGTTAACTGCTCATGTTCATACCCTTTATCTGTTTTCTTTAATAGCGTTATACAGTGGTGGCGTAAGATTAAATTGGAAGTGGGCAAGATCAGTTTTCCGAGACCTCCTGTTCTGATACATAGGCTTTGTTATATAAAAAAGATTATTTTAATAGATTTTCATTAACGATCCATTTTTTATAATTAAGGAAAGAAAAAAAAACCTACGTTCATTTAATATGTGTGACCTCGTTCGTCCAGTCTTACATTTCTCAAAATACTTTCTTTATTTAAATCAAAACAAAATTAAAAATTCCGGTTATTGGGTGCCTTTAAAGAGTAGAGACTATTGTAAACTTTTGTAAACTTTTTGTAAACTTTATCCGGTCTTCATTTTTTAATTACGCATCTAATGAAATTGGTCCGAAGTTGATATAATAATTTGTTCTCGAGATATGCGAGGCAAAAGAAAACTCACGAACGGACGAACGAAGGCATACACAGATATCGCGCTAAAAACAAGGGATTCGGATTCTACTGACCTTGAAATACGGAAATATGTCCAAATTAGCAATTTGCGAATTGGACAATAACTTCCGATAGAAAGCTGAAAATGTAGCCTTTTTCACCAACTAGTCATTTTTATATTTGTTACTTTTCTTCAATAACTAGATACAATTTTCAAAAATTTTTTTTTTTGGTAAAAAAGACATTTACAAAAAAATCAGTTGGTAATAACAAAATTTAAAGATTTTTATTAGATTTTTAATATGAGTCTGTGCTTTAGATACATTTGAACATGGGTTTTTAGACAGACGTCAGTATAGTAGTGATAAAATTTTCGAAATATGTACGATTATTTGATACGTAAACTTTTGCCAATTTACTTCTCAGGAATTAAGAACTAAATAAAATTTTGAGATGAAAAGGCAAGTGGGAAAATATAATTTTTGCATTTTTAGTACACTGTAACAAAAAATTACTACTATAATAGTAGAAAATAGGTTTCCTAATTTCATAGTAGTAAAATTACATACCTACGCGACGTAATGTACATGTCTGTGATGTACACTAAAAAACATTACGTCTTAAATATGTAAACTGTACATATTTGTTGCGTACAATACGAATTAAAGATGTAATTATTACACATTTAAGATGTACAATACACAACAGGTATGTAAACTTTACACACATAATGTGTACACTTTACATCTCCTATATGTATTAAAATATAATATAATGTACTTACTATAATATAATATAAATGTCAATATAATAATACAAAATATTTTAATAATTAGTACTTTCTAATAGGTACCTACCTGTTTAATATTTTATTCTTAGTTATATTTAAGTCTCATCAATTCTGAAAATGCATTAGAGAAGAAGAAACTATATAGTATAAATGAGTATTAGACATAGATAATAACATCATCACTAGAATTCAGTAATATTGTATTTAGAATATAATTTTAATTACAAAATATACTTCAACGTAATCCCTAAACATACTCACTTTTTGTAAATAGTCATTATAAAGGGATAATTCAATTAAAATAACACGTTTTTGTAAAAATAATTTTATTTATTAACATATATTTAATATTTAATAACATATATCACAAAATGAGTTCACACAACCAAATTTACAAATATTAGAAGCTAAACATTATTTTGTTCAGTTTTACAACTAAATATTTATATTTTATATAAGTTTTAACAAGCACTGCCATCACTAGGTAAATTTTGCCTTAAATAACACTGAAACTGAATTATTTATCTTCCAGTAGTAGATCCAGTGTTCAGTCATGTTCAGTGCACGTCCGTTGCCTGATTTTATGCTCTTTAAATAAATACAATACTGAATTTCTAATAAGGATAATTTTCCGATATTTCTCTTTACAATACTAAATTTACTCATCAAAACACTTTTTTAAAAAAAAAATTTTAATTGTTTGAAACAGTTTAAACCATTGTGAAACTACATTGTATAAAATTAACCTCGAATACATAATAAAATAAACTTCAAACATGTACAAGCCAACTCAACTGAAGCCGTCAATTGCGCAGAGTCAATCACATGATACCAATAAATTACATTCAAAAGATGTGATATTTTACACAATTATAGTAGTAAACTCCAAAAATATGAACAAGCCAACTTAGTTGACGCCGTCAATTGCGCAGAATCAACCACGTGATATCAATAAATTATATCCAAAAGATGTAATATTACACAATTATAGTAGTAACTGCAAATATATGAACAAACCAACTCAAGTGACGCCGTCAATCGCGCAGAATCAGTCACGTGATACCAATAAGTTACATCCAAAAGATGTAATATTACACAATTATAGTAGTAAAATCACAGATATATCTCAGAATACATCTCTAATTATGTAAAACTAAAATAATCGTAATTACATATCAGTTACGTAAAATTACACCTCAAATATGTAAAAATAACAAAAAATATTTTTGGCGTAAATTTACTGCTAACTAGAAAATTTTACTATTATAATAATAGTAATATTGCGACTATAATAGTAGTAATTTTACACTCATTTTTTACAGTATAGCTGTATTGCATATTATTTAGTACCAGCAAACGGTTGGTAGTGAACGGGTTAAATTGAACCGATTTCGGGCTCCACGAGTAATAATAATAGTATACGTGATGTCAGATATTTTGCTCTGTACGCTTACCTATGTACTATATTGGTTTATTGTCAAAACAGACTCAAATAGTGTTGACTGAATTACATATATCTCGATAGAGAGAAGTGTTTTTTTTATTTTGTTTCATATTATATATAACGAGTACATAGTTCAAATTTTATCGTTTCAGCCATGCAGCGCATAACATTACATCAAGTAGTACCAAAGTACTGTATACAAACGTGCACTCAACAATAAACATTCTTCAAATTTTATAGTGTACAGTATTTGTTACTGTGAAATAGTACGTAATAGTTAATTTTATTAAAAAAAATTACTTCAATAATTAAATAATGGGTTTTGGAAAATTATTCAAAATGTAATATACGTAAATGGATTTTGTTGTTGTGTTAATTTAATTTATGTAGTTGGATGAGCTTTGCGCTTTTCCCTTTTTCACGTAAAGTATTTTCATCATACCATTCTGAATTTAACTGGGAATATTTTCGATGTAAATGAAAATTTTGTGTTTGCCATTAAACATTATATTAAATCATTCATTTTGTAGAATAGAGGTGCATTCTAATTTCTCTGTAATATATTGAAGTAGCTTTTGTTTAGATGCAAATTAGAAATTGAGTGATATTAGTATTTAACATGGATATAGGTTTTGGGCTGAGGTACATCGAAGAAAAAATTCGTGACGCGAATACTGCAACGGCCGTATTCATATGACGTATAGGTGACATTGTTATTGTAATGTGTGTGATAATGCGACACAATTTTGGATTCATATAAGGGGATCCTACGTCTGAATCTCATATTTTAACAACCTGAATTTTAGAAAATGAAAAAGAATTAAGGATTCTTAAAAAGAATTAAGGATTCTTAAAAAGAATTAAAGTTTCAGTAAAATAATAAATATTAAGATATCAAGCAAGCATATATTTTTTGTGTTTCCTGCTACACGTTCTGGAAAGTATGCCTAACCGTTATTCCATTTATGATAGTATTCAGTTAGCATTAGATATAATAACGAATCATTTGAAAGTTAGTGCTTGTTAAATTTGCATATATTCACTACAACTCTTAAGTTTTAGTTAAGGTAAGCACTAATTTCATTTTACTGTAATTTTGGTTTAACGAATAATTAGTTATATTTTTTTGTTATTTGAGGTTTCTTATGAATTAAATTTTGTTAAAAAATGGTTTTTAGATCAGAAAACCTAACAGAAATTTATTATTTTTGATGGGGGCTACTGGTACATAAAATACAGGCATTTTCAAGTAACCGTCATGATGACGGTTATTGGGGTAACAAATTGTATTTTAAAAAAGGATACATATTCTTCTATCTTTTCTACACTAAGATTTTAAAATCTGGAATACATTCACAACAATACGATAAAGCTACTGACCAGTACCCGTCATTATTTTCTGTAACAATTAAGTTTTAGTAGTCCTTGTAAATTAATGTCGGATACTGGTACCCTATAGTTTTTGGTACCGTCTTCTTGTAGGTAAATTTCAATATAAAATACAGTAATGAAGATTAAATACATGTTTTTGATATGCTATTCGTTAAAAAAATGCCAATTTCTATCGTAATCAAACAATTTCATATATCACAGATAATTGTCAGTCCACATTGTCAGATAAATTAAAAGGAAAGTAGCCCATATTACGCAAAAAGTGCCTCCACAATTATTTTAACCGACAAAGGAGATGAGAACATAGTAAAGCGGGTGATACATTTGAATGAAACTGTAATCCTTAACTGCTAGACAGTAACCAATTACTAATCTAAAACTTGAGAAAATCCATTTACTCTAGACATCCGGACTTATCTAAGCGATTATGGCTATAAATCTGGCTTAAGGAAATTGAAGAATATTTTAAGAAAGAAGAATTTATAGAAATTTTGAAAGATACAGAGCGTCTGACGGAATTATGACAGATCAGTATCTTTTTGAGCTCGACTAATAACCATGTAATTGTATAGAAAGGACAAAAATCAGTACATAATGTTATTAATTCCAATGAAAAAGAATGTACAAAAACAGCATTTATGGATATTATGGATAATACTTCAGAAGAATTAGCATCACGCATGGTAGTTTTAAAGTAAAGAGAATTCTAATAGAATCAGTTCAGTGCCAATCTAAGCAATATATCTACAGGAATTGTAGAAAGGAAATAACAGAATCAAATAATTGTTTTTAATAAAGCTTTATCCTTAAGTATTTTAATTATATAGCTCAGTTGTTTAAGATTAACCATATTCTAAAGAATTACGGATACTGGGTCTCTCTTTTGACGGATAATGGAACATTGTTAATTTTTTATTGACGGGTACTGCTACACCACACTATTTCCTTTATTTTATTTTTATTAATATATTTATTATAAAGATATTCAAATAAATTAAAATATTCCTGAAAGATCATAAAATTCTCTTTCGTTTTAGCTTTACTGTTGGTTATTTCACATAATTATGAATGAAAAAATTTAATGTAAAGTTCTGTTCATGTCTTAAGATGACGGCTACTGGTGCTCTTACCTTAGGTTTTAAAAAGATGAAAGCAGATACGTGGGGAGCGCCAAAAGTTCTCGGCCTAACATGATTAAACCTATTTAAAGGTGACGTAATTTATACTCACAGAAAGTATTAAGTCTCTAGTAATCATAAACGCATTGGACGAGTTTACATGTGTTTTATTTATTCTGTTGCAAAAGTGTAAACTCAATATGTCGACCGTTTCAAAAATTGAATATCGTGTCATAAAATTTCTGATAAAAGAAGGACAAACTCCAGGGGAAATTAAGGACAGATTGGATGGTGTGTACGGTAAAGCCGTGCCAAATGTTTCGTTTGCGGTACGAGTTCCTCAACGACGATGATCGTTCTGGACGTCCGGCAGATTCGATCACTTCCGAAAACATCGCTCTTGTAGAATCGCTAGAAAGAATTTGCGTATTATTATAAAGGCATAGAGATGCTTATCCCACCTTATAATAAGTGTATTGAAATAGAGGGCGGTTATATAGAAAAATAAATTCTTTTCACTGTTCTCTCTGTATTTTTTAATACTCTGGCCGAGAACTTTTGGCGCATCCCACGTATTTTACTCGCAGAACAATTAGACAGAAGGAAACCTAACTATTCTCTTTGAGGTTGTTTTAGTTTTGTAGCTTTTGCAATATTATGGATCATTAAAAATCTTTCCTTCGTTTTAGACTCGGCAAGTCTCAAGCCGTTGACCAAAGTTTTCGATCAATATTTTCAAATTTTAATTTCTTTTTCTTTCTTCTAGCTTTCCATAATACATTTACAGTTTACTTTCACGTTTTTTCTTAGTGCTCTTTCTGCAGTTCCTTTTCAAATTTTGCTATTGCGTACTCTTGGCCTCTCGAGTAACGTTTTAGAGAATTTTCGTTAGTTACCAGCAGAATTCATATACAGAGCATTTTGAACTGTACTTTGGACTAAAAAACAATATTTTCATATAATTCAATCAAAAACCCAAGGTTTATAGTTCCAAAACTTATAGGGACATATTTCACCTTGAGAATTTTAAATCAAGTTGAGCAAGACGATAGCAAAACAATTTCTTCAATTATACTATTGCAGACACACTAAAACTTCACACCAAAAATCGCCAGCACTGTTGCCAAATATAAGAAATTATCCTGCGTATTTTTAGCCGCTTGCGTCTAGTTATTCTCCCTTATCATAATTGGCAAAAATTAGAAAGAATACTGATAAAAATACAAATGGAAAATAGAAGAAGAATTTAATAACAAAGACTTTTTTCAGGTTGCAAATTCCCGAATATCAAGAGATTAACACGTGATTAACACGTTTTCTTCTGTACCCTTCAACTATCTTTCATCCGTTTTTCGAAGAAATTCGTACATAATAAAAATTTAAAACCTATTAGTGGTATACTAAATATCTCCAGAACAAGTAAATCAAGCCATCAACATGTTCCTTTCTGTCGAAAAACTTAACTGATTAAATTTTTACACTGCGAAACTTTTCTAATTTAAAAAGTGTAAAGTAATTTATAAATTATCATGTATACGTAAAAAAGCAACCATATTTGTTTGTAATTGCCCATCATTTTTATTCTCATTATACACGACAAGCAACAAACAACTAAATTAGACATTGAAAAAATAATGTACATTTTTTGGAAGTACCAAGCGGCGTTATCCATGTTGAAAATGAAGAGCACAGGCAGGCGGGCAACATGAATAAAACAAAGAGTATAAAATATTTTAAGATAATGACTTTAAAAGACTTCACTTACAGCCATTTAATTCTTTCTACTATACCACCGCTGTGTTACAAGCAAACAAAAATATAACAGCTACTATATGCGATAATTTTTCTCTCCCGAAAAAAAGGTTCTTTTACACCCATTCGGGAATAGGGGAATGAATGTGAACACCATCATCAATCATACTTAAAAAACAAAATGTATTGTAGATAACAAAAAATAACCATCCAGCCGTCAATGTAATTTTAAAATAGCGCCAACAATTTATAATAAAAGTAGAAGGTACATAGGTATAGGTATGTTACACATATAAAGTAGCGACAGAAAATAATGATAATAAAAGTTTTCAAACAGTTCATTTTACCGCCGAGTAATGTGTTTACAATGTTTTACAAATAGATTGTTACGAGGAAATGATCTTTTTGTCTACGACTGTCAAACGATTCATTTTTAATCCATGATTAGTGGCTGTTCATTTAACCAAATTCAGTTTTATGCTACTATAGTCAGGGCTAGCGATAGTGGGGTCAGGTAGGGCAATTACGCGGGTGCCTAAAACTGTATTATTGGGAAAAAAATAAAAAAAAAATTGTTTGAAAATTTTTTGTTGTGCCTGGGGACTCGTCATTTTTTTCGCCGGTCCTGACTATAGTGTTAAAAGTTTCATGTGATAATATTAATTAAATTTTTGCGTTGATTTACGATGTATAGTATCCAACTAAACTAAGGTTTTCTCTAATTTATTGCCTCTGGACTAAAAAAAAAAACCATATAGCTGCTGATTCTAGAGAAACTTAACATAGTTGGTCTAACGTTTTTTATAGTTCACAGTAATATCCTAAAAAAAAAATAGTCCTGATAACTAAAAAGGTTTGACTAGGTAATTATAATGCAACAAAAATATTTGTTAACACAACCAAATATCTTAAAAGGAAATAAAGGTATTTATGTAGTGTTCATCCGTCATTTTTTTCTCAAAACACTCAAATTTCGTTCTTTTCGTCAGATTGATAATTTTATAGTAATTTTTCAACTTATACTTATTTCAATTTCCATTTAATATAATATCCAGAAGATATTTTTCATGGGTAATACTAGTATAGTGTATTTAAGAACAATAAGTAGGTACTGATGATCCTATGGCCCAGTCGGTAATGGCACACTATGTATTTTTGATGAAAACATAGATGTTGTTAGTTCTAATCGTAAATGTTTACATAGTAAACGTCAAGTAAGTATTTAGAAGACATATTTATAAGAAATTAAATAAATACCTTAAGAAAATTGTAGAATCAGCGACTGTCCGTCAAGCGTGGCACGAATTATTATTTTAATCAACGTAGTTTTAATTGGGAATTGGCTTAGCGGAACATTCAATTAATAATGATCACATCTTTGATTTTGAAAAAGTTAAAGTTTTGGATAAGGAAGCAAACTACAGGAAAAGATTGCTAAGTGAAAGTTTTTTCATCCAACTAAACAATAAAACTAACTGTAATAAACAAATTGAGTCTTCCTTTTTGGACGAATCTTATTTACCAGTCATCAAACATTTGAACTGATCGCATTGTTTACACGGACAGCATTACATAATCAATAATATATTTAAAGTAAACAATAGTTTATTCTAGAAAACATGGACAGACAAAGAAAGCAAAAACATCAAACAAAAACTTTTAATGTCTAGAATTTTCTACGATAGTTTCTTTAACAATAGAACCAATTACAACAGTTAGTTACTGTCAAACAACAGTACAATTACAATGTACTCACAATATAATTTTTTAAAAAAATATTATTTTATTTAAGACTTAATTATTAAATTTAATATCTTTAAAGTCAATTATTATATATATAAAACTTTTTAATAAAAAGTTCCTTGTTTTTTCTTTTTATCAATTTTTGACAATTTTCTTATGAAATGCATATTTGGACAAAAATATACAGAAATGTATATGCAAAAGTTTAAATGAAAGGAACTTGAATATAATTAATTAAAATTTTGGTGAGTAAACTCTTGAATTTTCTATTATAATCTTTTTTCTCTTATAATTTCTGTCTTTTTTGACTTACATTCTTATTGTCTGTCCGGATGTTTGTTTAAATTAAAAAACAAAAACTTTTTTTAATTCCTAATACTGAAAATAAGCTGGTTTTTTCTGCTAATTTCCCTTATACATCGATAATGATATAGATAGACCATATAGTGTATACCTCCACTACAAATAAAATAAAATTTGATAAGTAAATATCGATTAATATTAATATTTATAACATACAAAAAAAAAAAAAAAAAATTTTTCAATATACCTTATTATATTTTCCATAGTTAATTTTGTGAAATTAAATAAATTCTTTCCTTTAAGATTTCAAATAAAATGTTTATTCTTTATGCAATGTTCATAACATGTATGTATTAGACTAAAAGAAAAATACATTGTCAATCTTTTTTTCTTTTTACAAAACACCTAACACAATTGTAACTTACTTATTTTTAATTGTTAAATAGGTCACTGAAGAAGGGACATATGTTCCGAAATGTACATTTGACTAATGAAAAAATAAATTGTTTTTCTAGAATTCAACTCTAATTATTGTGGGTCCTGAATATCCGGTTCCTAAATCATTGGGTAATTGGTTAAAACGAAATCATTAAATTATTATTTTAGTTACTGCAACAAAACCATTTGCTAATATAAACTCAATATTTTGATTAAATTGTTTCCATAGTAGGTACACATTGTTACTTACAATTAGTGTCTTTAACAATAACATATTTAAATATTTACTAAAATTATTTCTATGGTGTAACTCTACGAATTATTTGTTACCTCAACAATATTTTTTAGTCATCAGTTACGATAACTAAAAACAAAATTATTTAATACCGTATTTAACTAAAAAAAATTAGTTGTTTTTCAGTTCTGGTAACTAAAACTTTTTTTCAGTGTGCTTTTATATGGTCTACGAAACTTCTGCATTCTTCTACTCAATTTTCATATTTAAAATAACAAAAAAAAATGAACAGATGTGAGTACTATTTTTAGGTTAGCCAGTTCTTACTCCTGTAGCACACTGCAGTGAAAGCGAAACGGAAGCGAACCGGAAGGAATTACAGGCGACAACGGCTTTGTCGAGCATGTTTTTATATGACGCGATTCACGCAGCTTGCGAAACGAAATCGACCAGTTCGTCGAGTGTTCGCATGAAACTTGTAAATGTCGACAGACTTCCGCTGGTTCGCGTGAAATTTGTGTATTCGTTTCCACGGAAATGATTATTATTGAATTCGGTAAAAAAAAAGTTCGATAGCTGGCTTAGTACAAGTTTTTATAAATATCAAATTAGTTTGATTTTTGGTATTATTAGTTTTGTCTCTACTTTAGTAACTTTCTCTTAAATGGATAATTTAATCGAAAAACTAATTATGTCGGTGGAGAAAAGCCATACTTGTAAGATACAGTTTTAGCTCCAACCTGTTCTTTGGTGTTGCCTAAGCCATTGTCATTATACATGACAATTAAACTTATGTGTACCAAGTGCCATAAGAATATTGTAGTTTTGTCACTTTTACCATGAAAAAAAAGTTAAAATAGGTCATTTCACTGTAATTAA
Source organism: Brachynemurus nebulosus (assembly GCA_035578155.1). Classification (NCBI taxonomy): domain Eukaryota; kingdom Metazoa; phylum Arthropoda; class Insecta; order Neuroptera; family Myrmeleontidae; genus Brachynemurus; species Brachynemurus nebulosus. The sequence continues at coordinate 34,358,700 of JAPWDM010000006.1, forward strand.
ACACGATAAAAATGGAACAAAAAATTGTATTGGTAAATCTAATTGATTTCAGAACCATAGTAACAATATATTCAATAATAATATGAGTTATACTAATTAACTTTATTCGTTAAATTGTCTTACCGTATTACACTCGAGTTTTATATTTTTTCTGAATAAATTTGTGTTTGTCTAACGAAAATTTGTTGCCCATCAATTTAACGAGAAGAACTGTCAACTAACAAATACGCGACAGCGAAACTGTAGCGTTTTTGTGAAAAAATACAAACCTCTTGTGTAATAATAAGTGATAAATAAATATGTTTATGTACGACTGAATCATAAAAGCCTATTTTATTGCATTGCTAAGAGATATGAAAAGTAGTACTTTTTGGCACTAGTTGCATAATGAAAAGCAAAAAGCACGAGTGCCATAAAGAATTATAGTCTACTTGATAAATTTATTTTCAATTTTACAATAAACAAAAAACACACTACTTAACTTTAAGTATTATCTTCTATACCATATTTACAAATATTTATATAATTATTAATTACACAATCTGAACTACTATTAATATTTATTCCAGGCAATTTCTTCCTCTCGTCTTTAAATATTAGTAACTTTTATTGAGAAATCTTTTAAAAATGTCGCAGTATTATATTAACATCAGATGACAGATAATCACAACCAAAGCATGCTTTAACATATAATGAATTTTTCTATGCCAACTATAATATAGAATAATTTTTTTATTTAAAGTGTAGACGCCAGGGTCATAAATTCGATTTTTATCGATATTTAGGAATTTTAGCAGTCGTACATAAAGCTTTGTATCAACTCAGCCATAAGCACGGCTCGTTTATAAAGATCTTCATTATGTACTTGTTGCATAAACAGCTATTAAGTTTTATTTTTTTATATTACAAATTACAATGATTTTAATAGCGTAACTACACAACGAGTGTTTTGACAACAAAAATTAGATGATTTCCGTTCGCATCCGTTTTGCCATTCAGACAGGGCTACTACGCGAAAGCGAAACGAAAGCGAACCGAAAGTGAACCGAATGGCCCGCTCCGCTTCCGTTTCGCTTTCGTTGCAGTGTGCTACAGGCGTTAGGTTAGGCAGTAGGTATCTAATTTGACTAAACAAGTCACACAAAATAGTAATACTAATAAATACTAAAAAGTTTCCCTTTCAAAACTGATTTATTGTTATCAATTGACAATTAATTAATTCATTTGACATTTTATCAATACCACCAACTTGGTACAGTAAGATAGAAAAGTAAGGTCATTACAGAACTAGCCGCTACACTTGACTGCTACCCGTACAAATAATACATACTATAGCTGTAACGGACAGAATTAATTTATTACTTGATTACACAATTCTAAATTTTATTTACTTTATTGAACGTCCATTAATTAAATATCCCATCTATTGGGGCCACGGCACGGCAAGAGCGTATATGTATTGGTCACTATCCACTGACGATTGGTCACCGCTGGTCAGTTAATGATAAGAATCGATTGACTAAAACACTAAACCAAAATGAAATGTATTATAGAAGTATGATAGTGATTCGTAAATGTATAAGTTGATATAACATTTGTATTTATTTATGTATCGATGTAGTAACAATAGGGTATATAAACAATTAAATATTGAACTTAATTTGCGGCTTTTCGTTTGATTGACATCATGAGGTTTTCACAATGGATGTGTATATATACAGGGTGTTAGTGAAAAAGTGCGAAATATTTTAATGGGTGATTGCTGAGGTTTTTTTATGTAAAAAAGTTCATATCAACCCATGTCCGAAAACGCTTAGTTTCCAAGATACAGAGTGTTCAGTTTCTCGTCTTTTTTAAATATTTTCTTAAAAATTTCGAAAACGTTTTGAGATATTCACATAAAATTTGGGATACGCGACGACAGGATAAATACCCATATTCTGAAGTAGACAGAATAATTCCATTCAAACCAGTGGCGTCCGTACGACCATATGATGATATATTTTTGAAGAAAAAAAAGGGACGCCAATCATTTTTTCCAATTTGAAAATGTTTTTTTTTAATGTTCTATAAATTGTTGGCAAAAATGACCTCTTAGTATTTTGTCGTTCATGTGTCCGTTTTCAAGATAAAAAGCAATCTTCAATTACTGTTCTTACTACAATATCGGTTTAGGTTCTCGTATTAACTGATGAGGTCATTTTATGAAAAAGTCTTACCAAAAAAAAGGTGAAAACGCTTTATTTTTACAGTATGACTACATAATTTGTTTTTAATTTAATATAGAAAAATAGTTTTAAAAAACAAGAAACGGGACACTCTGTATCTTGGAAACTAAGCGTTTTCGGACCTGGGTTTATATAAACTTTTTTACATAAAAAAAACCTAAGCAATCACCCATTAAAATTTTTCGCACTTATTCACTAACACCCTGTATATACATGTATATGATTCGGTTATCTTTCGACTAAATATAATGTAATGTTAAATGGACGGGTCTACTATAAATATAAGCTGTTTCAGAAGTGATTAAAATTTATATTTATGGACACAGATATCAGCGGAATGAAAGTAGATAAATTTGAATATTCCTTCTTATGCAGGGCCGTGGAGAGAAATTGCGGGCCCCGGGAATAAACCGCATTTTTAAAAATTTTCTCGTAAAAATAACTTTTCTTTCGGGCTCTCTACGGGCCTCGGAACCCGGAGCTCCAACCCAGGCTACTCCACCGTCTCGTCGGGCCTGTTCTTATGGTGTGCTCAAAAATGTAAATCAAACTATAGGGTTACGAAAGTAGGTAGTAGAAAATATACAATAAATACGAACGCCCCTTTTTGGAAAGGACCTGAATTCAAAACAGAAAAGGGTTTAAAATTAAAAAAAATTCTCTCTGAAGTTTTGAGTTACTTTTTAGAAGAAAGTAATAATCTTCTGAATGAGTTAAAAGTAAGTGACTCTCTTAAGAGTGCTGAATTGTTCTCTAATGTAACTGCAGAAATAACAATTTCTCTTAAAAGAGTTTCTATCGAAAAAATAGTCTTCTTGGAAAATCTTCAAATTTTGTGTATTTATACTTGTGCTGACCAAAACTCCTACTTATGGAAAAAAATCTTTACTGTATGGAAATAGAGAAAATCAATATAAAAGTATGCGTCGAAATTTGTTGGTCCATTTTGATTGTACTACCATCTTAATAAAAAATTTTTGTCAAATAGTTCCATGAAAATTGAAGATTATTCACTGTTCAGTTCTTGAAATAATAATTTTGTTAATTTACTATACGGCTATACTATATGTCTATATGTGTTAGTTGTTATGTTGGTAAAAAAACTTGATAAGTACACACTAGTATCAGAAATAAAACAACAACATCGTCACTCCGGTATTTATGTTAGTAATCTTGGTTCACAACTTTATATACTTGTATATCCCAACAGAACTACCTTAAATAAGCTTTAAATTCTTTTAGAATGTTTCTCTCGAGAGTACATATCTAATTATACTTAGGAGGATGTACAAAAAAAATAAATTTTTCGGCAGACTCAAGAATGCTCAAGATTCAAGAACATATATTTGCGTCACCGATCAAAATTGTCTAAGGGTCCGTCCACACGACACAGGCTTTACCACCGACTTACTTGCGCAAACCAGTTTGTGCAAGTAAACATGTACGTATGGACGGGAAAAAACGTAGCGACTTACTTGCACAAACCTGGTTTGCGCAGGTAAGTCGGTGGTAAAGCTTGAGCGTGTGGACGGGCCCTAAAAGATATACCCACTGACTATTTCTTGGATCTCCTGATTTTTTAACCACGCGACCAAAAGATTCCCATTCCTAGAAGTGCAAATTATATAGTTTTTTTTATTGTGGTATTTAACTAGTTTACTCATTGAATTAATCGACACTTACTTTTCTATAAAAAGGTAAGCCAGAAAACGGAAAAGGTAGTGATATGCAACTTGATTTTATAAGAGTTTCAAGAAACATATTTTCATATATAGGTATTGATATACATAATAGGAAAAAAAAGTTTCTAAAAGTATGATAGAAAAAATTCATAAGAACAAACTTTTTTATAACAAAATTTCTAACAAAATAACAAAGACAATTTAATTAAAGGCGTTAATAAGCAATAAATTTCTGGAAGAACAAAATTATTGACAGCTAAAAACAAGATGTATTGCAAACTTTATAACATATTTTTTACACAGTAACTTTTATTTTATAAAAAAAAAAAGAATTAGTAATGCTTGAACAAATAAAAACAAAAATATTCTTTTATACTACATACAACCAACCGAAAAAAGAAAACAGCAAAAACTGCCTCATTGCACGAGGAGAGAAAATACTTTAGAAAAACATTATATCAATCTGAACATTGATTGTAATTTTCCAACAGAATTTCTCTGTTTACTATTTTTATCAACTAATCTAATTTATTTAGAACAAAACGGGAAAAAAGAAACTTTGTTTCATTTAAAAGTAAAGTTTTGATCTTGTGTTATTATTAAATTTTGTTGTTTAAGGAGACGAAAGAGAAGAGGGAGCGAAGTCGATGAAATAATATGAACAGATAAAATAAATGATATCGTAGACTATCTTGTTAGTGATGTTTATTTGTATTTCCACGACGTCAGCTTCATTTAACACAAAGATGTAATTCCTACAGGCAGACGTACCTACCTATCAATGAATTTCCGGAATTTCGTAATGCGGTGGCATCAAGTTTTTGTGTCACATTGAACGGCATTAGAATGCAGACGTCTCGAATTCGATTAAGACGACTGAGGTAGATAATTCGTTGAAAAATTTACAATTATGTTGGTTCATTATCATAGTTTATTCACAGTTCGATAAAATCTTATTTGTTCACATTACAATGCCGTTTACGGTTCGTTCTCGGCCCAGTCACACAAATGTTTATAGATCTTGGCATAATTTAAAATTACTGATGGTCAAAATTGGATGTCAAAACATATACTTAAATGTAATATTTTGATCCAATTAAAACTATGTTTATGTTTATTAATATTTTTAATTTGTAAGTATATTTATGCATTAAATATTACGGTATTTATTGACAAATAAAATTTTTAATACTTAAGTCACCATCACAGTGTGACCGAAAATAGTCAATTTTCTCAATTTGTTTTCGGATGGATAGGATGGGGGAATGGAGATGAATTTTTTTTATGATTAGTACCACTATTTAACAATAAAAAATATTTTTTTTATTCATTTTTACTGAAGAAAGTGTCTTTAAAAAAGGGCTGTTATTGGTGCCCACGATTGCGGCCGCAGTTTTCATCTAAGGAAAGAAAATCAAATAAATAATCAATCTATAGGTAAGCCGCTATGTTCCTATGGAGGTTTTTTTTGGAAATTTGAAATAATGGCGGTGGTTTGAATAAAAAGTAAAAATTTAGGCCTTTTTTCAGCAATTTTCCGTGTGAAAAAATAGGAAGATTTAAAAAAAAAAAGCTTTCATAGGTACATGGAGAATGGAATAAAGAATATTCTGTCAAAATTTCAAACTTGTAACTTGCGAACTTTCCCTCTGAGAGTGGATACCGTTTTTAGAAAGGGCATTTCAATGCAAACGCGTTAAAAGTTTGTCTCGAAATTGTTTCAAATCATTGTTTCAACAATAATGTGATACTGTGGTGATAACAATTCATCTTATACGTTCACTGGTTTAGGCTATTGACTATGTAGTTGAATAAGGAACTAATTCGTAACAGGTGTTTTATTGCTTCATATGTTCAATTGTACCCCAAAGATGATAAATTCACAAAGTGCTATTAAATTTAGGCGTGCGTTTTTACGAACGGTGTAAACTTATCGACGCTTACGTTTTTTAACTATAACTCAAAAACTATGCATTTGTTGTAAATACACATGATATGATTTTTTGTAGAGAATTAAATTTCCTATCGAAATGGCACTTTATGAACTCAAAAAACTTTTTTCTCAACAAAATAAGTCAAAAAAACTATTTAAAGAAAAGCTCAAATTTTTCAATTTTTCTTTTTTTTTAAATTTTTGGGTAGTACTTTTTTTTGAGTGAATTTAGGTATAGGGATTGGTTCACAAAAAAGAAAGCTGATGTAATTCCCGTCAGAATGGTGGCCGATAAAACTATTTTCGATAACAAACGGCTGAGATACAGTCGTTCAAAGTTACCTATTTTTTTACAATTTTATTACTTTTGACTTTTATATCATGTTATTTGTAATTTTTACACGCAAAAATTATTTTTATTGAGTACAAAAATTATTTCTGCTTTATCAGAGGTAACGATAAAATTATTTGCTCCCTTGTTTGGGAGAAGGTTGAAAAAATTCTTCGTGAAATTTATATATCCCAAAAAAATATTGTTGTAATTTGTTATTTGCTAAAAATTTTGATATTCATATGATCTTAGGTATAAAAAGAAACTTTAGTATTGTACTAAATTACAGTTCTATTTTTAAAAAAAAATTAAATGTACCTATTATATTTCTCCCATAATGTTTTCAAATTCAATATCAATATCTTCATCAACATCGTTTTGGACAACTCCTTCTGTAATTTCTGGAACATCCGCATTTTCACAATTTTTTGGAACATCCGCATTTTCGCAAATAAATTATTTGCAGCTAATTCCTAATTATCTACAGCTGCAATTTCCCTGACAACCTTTTATACACCCGCAAGCTATTTGTTCCAGTAAATTCTGCAGTGCAGGAGGTTTTGTTGTTTTAATTGACACTAATCCATTTTTAAATTTTTTTCAACCCCACTCAAATGGATTTAAAACATTTCCTTCCCACTGTTGAATTTGCTGGTACGTCCTTAAACCGTGATATTTAGTGGCATCAGAAGTTAGTGGGAAATTAGTTAGAGAAAATTTTGTGCTTTTTGATAATTTTTGAAAAAGTTGTAACCGAGAACTACCTAAACTGTTGGCCTAAATGCCATAAAGAGAAATTACGATTTAATTCTATTACGTAAATTGCGGCTGTAGAAAATTATAGGAATTAGCTGCTCCATGTTCTGCAAAGAATGTATGGGCCTAAATTGTGAAAATGCGGATGTTCCAGAAATGACAGAAGAGGATGTCCAAAACGATGTTGATGAAGATATTGATATTGAACTTGAAAACATTATGAGAGAAATATAATAGGTGCATGTAACTTTTAAAAGAAATTAGAACTATAAATTAGTACAATATTAAATTTTTTTTTTATGGCTAAGATCATATGAATATCAAAATTTTATCGTTGCCTCTGGTAAAGCAGAAATAATTTTTGTACTCAATAAAAATAATTTTTTAGTGTAAAAATTACAAATAATATGGTATAAAAGTCAAAAGAAATAAAATTGTAAAAAAGTAGGTAAATTTGAACGACTGTATCTCAGCCGGTTTTTATCGAAAATATTTTGATCGGTCACCATTCTGACGGGAATTACATCAGCTTTCTTTTTTGTGAACCAATCCCTATACCTAAATTCACTCAGAAAAAAGTACTACTCAAAAATTTAAAAAAAAAGAAAAATTGAAAAATTTGAGCTTTTTCTTAAATAATTGTTTTGACTTATTTTGTTGAGAAAAAAGCTTTTTGAGTTCATAAAGTGCCATTTCGATAGGAAATTTAATTCTCTACAAAAACTCATATTATGTGTATTTACGAAAAATGCATAGTTTTTGAGTTATAGTTAAAAAACGTAAGCGTCGATAAGTTTACGCCGTTCGTAAAAACGCACGCCTAAATTTAATAGCACTTTGTGAATTTATCATCTTTGGGGTACAACTGAACATATGAAACAATAAAACACCTGTTACAAATTAGTTCCTTTTCTCCCTGTTTTTTTGTACATAGTCAATAGCCTAGTTGTAGAACGACTGAATGTAAAGTGTGTTTTGACTGAATCCATTGATCCGTGGTCGTAGCGACCGTAATACTTCGAATTTCAATTTGAAATTTTGAGAGAACATGCATAACTGTGTATACTTTAAAATAAGACAAAAAAAATTGATTTTTTCAAAATTCTACACTGTGATGGTACCTTAAAATTAACTTTTTCAAAACACCACGACTTTTTAACCAAAATTATATACACAAAGACGAAAAAATTTTTATCCAGAATACTGATATAATATATTAACGAATAGGTGGAGAGCTGACGACACCCTAGGTTAAACAGTAAGTATAGCTTATGGAGTAAGAAAGTGAAGACCACCAGTGAAAACCCTAGCTGGTGGGACATCTCCGAGTACATAGTTGTTTAAAAAGCCAATTAGGATTATTGTCGTGAAAATTAGGTTGATAAAAAAGTTTTAGAATGACTCTTTAGTTAACGTAACTTATGAAAATTACAGTCTCATGCTCAGAAGAATTTAAATTTTTCATCATTATAAAACTTTCTGATTATACCGCTTTTCATTGCAACTTAAATTACAACTTTTATAAGACAGTTTGACTTCTGCAGCCGCTATTAATTTTTCGGTTAAAAACATAGTTCATATTGTCAGTGCATAGCATATGTCAAGCTTAATCTTCAGTTAAATATTATTTGAGATGAATCGATGTCGGACCATGACTGGAGACTCAAGTTGGACTGGCGTTGGTAGTGTAAATACACTCACTGTTTGCCGTTTTCCCGAGGGCCACCATTATCGGAACACTGTACTTTGGAGTGCCCCCCTATATTTCTATATTTATAAAAATAACAAATAATTTAATGTGCCTGATAAACTCAATTGGAATTTTGAACTTTGAACTCAAATATTTTTACACGAGTTGCTTGTTACAGAAAGTGATTAACGTCATGGTGCTCTAAGCATTTAATAAAAAATTCAGATTTCTATTTAGAATATTCTGTGTCGTGTATTGTCTCGAATCATTATGATGTATGTTTATATGAGATTGTGAATCGGCACAATGTCGACAACACAAATAGAATGTCATTTCTCAGTTTATTTATAATTTGACTTCTCTACGTATATAAACATGTTTCTCATTTTTACTTTCTTTTATTTTTTGTTATGATAATGAGAAATTTTTATATTCACATCGTTACTCGTGTTTTTGTTTTTGTTTCGTCTTGTCTTCTCTTGTTTTAATGTGAAATATCTGACGTGGCGTGGGTGATGTACTATGTTCTTTTGTTTCGTTTTTCTTTCACCCGCGTGCTTTTTTGTTATCAGTTTTCTTTTTTTTCTATGCATTGTACTTTTAAAAGGCGTCTAGCTAATAAGTATTAAAAATGCACAAAAGGGACTTGAAAAAAAATAATCCTTTTGAATGGTAAAGTAGATGTAATGTTCTTCGAAATGTTAAATCGAAATATTCAATTCTTTTGAGATGTTTTTTATGGAAGTTATGGAAATTTTATTTAAAAAAAAAAATGTTTATAAGAAAGTTTTCTTGGTATGTATTAATTTTGAATTAAGAAGCTTACATGTTATAGGTTTATTGACTACATTAAAAATTTAAATTCATTCTATTAAAACAGAAAAAAGTAATTTAAATTCTGATGCATGAGCGAACTGCGATTATTTGGTGTGAATATTTCGGAAATTGTGATTAATATGATCTATGCGGCGTTGCGTAAATTTCATCAACATCAAATAACATACATTGTCAACAGAATCATGTAGATGATGTTATGCTTTGTTTAGCAGAATCATGTACATAGATAGTTGATGTTATGCTTTTTGCTATGTCTCACAACATACAAGCATAAATTATGTATTTATAATAAAATATGTAACTTGTGGGTGACTTTACTTGTTTTGTTGGTGATAGTTTATGAGATTTGAATTAGGCTTGTCAACTTTTCAATTTTTTATAGCCCGAAATCGTAATTCGTGTATCATCTCGTACTTTTATAAAAATTAAGTAAAAACAATTTTAAATTTTCTTTAATTATGTAAAAAAAGACATAGGTAATTATTTATCTCAACTTCAAAATTGGTACGGTGTATGTCATATTTGTAGAAAAAAGAGGAAAACTCATATTTAACTATTCAAAAGCCTGCCCGGTCACTTAAAATACAAAAAGTTTCTGATGTGAATGTTCCTTTGGGAGTTCTAATTTTTTGACCAAAAAAAGCAATTCTCAGTAATTTTATTAGCTAGAGGTATTACCTACCAAAGACGACGCCAAGACAGATCCTTAAGATTTTCTTTAAACGTAAATGATTTCTTCTTCTCATTGGTCTTACCTGAAACAAAAATAGGAACATTAAATTTTTTGGATTTAAATAATTTTATTAAAAAATATTTTAGTTTAACTTGTAGTAAAAACAGACAGTGGCCAAAATACACTTCATATTTTCTTCAGTTAACAATTCATAAGTAAGGGCAAGTTTTAAACAAAATAGTTATTATTTTTTGGTTTCTGCTTGAAATATTCCAGAGAAAGAAAAATATTTCCAAAATAATTATGCATAGTATAATATTAGCGATTCTGCACATGTGGCACGCGTATTCTTTAGGGTACGTGGCGAACCGGCTAGGAATACGTGAAAATATTACTGGTAATGGGAGATACCACACCATAAGATGTTCCAGTTAAAATACAAAAAAATTATAACTTATAAAGTGAACGAAATAGAATAAATAAAATAAATTTACAATTACTGACGGGATTGAATGTAGACCACCATTTTAGAATTCGACTGGGCGTTCCGTAATTATAAGCATTAAGTTCTAGGTTGAAACTGATCGATGCAAATGCGGATGAAATTTAAATTCCAGTTGTAGACTACAATATCTTTACTGGGCACATATTTGAGAATTTCCAAGATAAAACAACTGAGTGGGCAAGTGGATGAAGGTGTTATGAGACACTTTTTTGTAAAACTTAGAAATATCCTATTCTGAATTATAAAATTTGGTTTCATTACATCTAATACAGTTTTATATAAATCGAATAATGAACACATAGTATTGCATACGAAGTATATGTAATTATTAAAAGCTTTCCATCATAAAATGACAAAAATGGCATATAACACCTTCATCTACTTGTTCTTTCAAGTGCAGTATTATCATTTTGTCTTCTGACGCTCGTCTTAAAATGACTTCCGTAAAATTACTGATTACCAAACTTGGCTTTTGTTATTTAAGGGGGGAGTTCACGCCAGAAGTGGCTAATAAACTATTTTTTTTCGAATCTCGTTTTTTGTTTTTATTTCGTTCTGTGGTTCTTTACAAACACGGTGATATATAAAACATGGCCAAAAAAATTTTTTTTTTCAAGTAGAAAAATATTTAATTGTGAGCCGCTGCACAGCCAAGTTGCTGCTCCATTGCAGATAACGCTCGCCCCCCCCCTTGCGATTTGATCAGTAATATTTAGTTTTGGTGTGTATATGAGTTATAGTAAGCACTGAGATAATGTTCTTTTATTTGTATGCCTTTGTAGACGTTTTAATAAACAGTGAGTAAACCGCTTCTTTTGTTGTTATTTTTTGGGATTACAATTTTATACAGTATAGCACCGATAATGGAAACATCAGTTTTGGAAATTTTTTGAGAGCATCAAATTAGTCAACATCAATTTTGGAAAGTTGCATCAAAAATGTCAAGTATTTAATATTTATGTACTTGACAATTTTGATGCAACTTTCCAAAAGTGATGTTGACGAATTTGATGCTCTCAGAAAATTTCCAAAACTAATGTTTCCATTATCGGTGCTATATACTGTAGTTAATTTTTAAAATTACCTGAAACCCATACTCAGCTTTATGGACAGGTCCTTTAGGAATAAAATAATGAAAAAATATTTAAAAAATATTCATTACTTTTTGAGATATGGCGTTCCTTGTAAACGCTTAAAAACTTGTGAAAAAGAGCCCCCTCCCCCCACAGGGAAGAGTACTGAATGTTTCAAAAACAAAATTTTCTATTTGAAACCACCCATAATTTGAAAAAAATTTCAACAAGCAAAATAATTATAAAAAAAAGTTGCTTTTTTATTTGAACTCCTCCCTTAATATTACAACTCTTATTCTAATCAGCGAAGTAGTTGACCGTGTTTAAGTACTGATATTTAGTCGGCTGCCAAATCACACCTTCCAAATTCTACCCCCTCCCCCATCTCCCCATCGTTTTCGTTGTCCTCCACTCACATCATAAAATTTTGTAATTTAGAATATTGTAACAAAGTGTAGGAAAAAACGATTATGCGGAAACTTGTAATAAAGAAGAATATTAAAACCTAGAAAGATAAACCTAGAAAAATGGTTCAGTACCGCTGTATTATATAATTAATACATTACGATCCAAAAATTATCTTCTAAATCCTTACACTCCCTGTACAGTTACTAACGCTTTTCTACTCCTGAAAAATGCCAACACATAACAAATAATATTGTAAATGATTATCTACGGGATTGCGGACGACCATGTGGTAACAAACTTATGGGATTAATGTATATCTCGTATATACTCAATAGAAATAAATTTACTTACTCACTATCTGCCGATATTGGTACAAGATTGTTTACGCACCATTAAAAAAAATCAACTTGGCTACCACGATGAATTAACAAAAACGAACGGATGGAACATGAGCTTAGGGATGTGGACCGGCGGCAATGGTCGCCGCAGTGGTGGTCAAACGATATTGCTAAAAGAACATTTATAGATTGAACCGATGCGATGGATGTCGAAACCAATAAACGGACAAGTCCAAATGGATAGATGGATGAGATAATACGAAAATAACTTGGGAAAACTTTTTCCATTTGCCTTGCACACGAGTGTGCTTTGTTACTGACGATCTTAGAATTTTCCCGTGCCCAGTTGCTTGGTTGCTTGTTGTTCATGTGTTGAAATAACATTCATGCACGATATACAGGTTGTCCCAAAAATCAACGATATCCATTGGAAGGATGATAGACCAGCTCATGCCTGACCAGAATATGGTCGTCCGGTAAAATACCGCTGGTTTTCAAGATATTGACACTTTTATGGATTTCGGGAAAATCGACAATTTTGATCAGATTTTTGAATACCGCAGATCTAAGATTTGATTTCCTGAAGTTCTAATTTCAGAATACCTATTCTGAATATCTATTCTGAATATCATATATCTGAATATAAAATAATATATAGTAGGTCACTATATAAGTTTTGTTGTACTCTTTCAATTATAATTTTTTTTTCGAAGTAATGTCCCCTAGAATTAATGCATTTTCTCATACGCTCGAACCATTTATTAAATACGTCGCTTCAAAATCCTGTTGGGACACTACCACATATATCCACTCATGTGCTTACAAGCTCATCATCATACAGAGGCGTAGCGAGCATAATTGGCGCCCGGTGCATGACGCTTTATTTGCGCCCCCCTTAACTTTTAAAATTTTAAAAATTTTTAGTAGTGGAACGGTGCATTTAAAATTTCGGAAAAAATTCTTTCTCGTATATTTGTATTTTAAATATTTCCCTAAAAGTTGCCTTAACGATCTTTTATTTACTCACCAATGCTTTGTTTGCGTATCTATATGTATATTTGAAATCATAACCTGGAAGTAATTTCATAATTTCGCTAGACTTTCATGTAATAAAATTCTAATGACCAACACAAAAAAATTAAAGTAATAGCGCCCCTTCTACTAGCTTTTTACGCTTCTCTTATTAGCTTTTGGCGCCCCTCTCAAAGTGGCGCCCGGGTCATTATAGTACCCCTTGCACCCCCCTCGCTACGCCAGTGTCATCATAGGTAAACTTGCGCCTTAATTGCTTCTTTCGTATGGAAAAAGTGCAGTCACAGGGCGTTAAGTTTGGACTAAAGGAGGGTGTTTTGGCATCAATTCACATGCTGTTCTCTAAGTTTGTCAGTAATCATGTGTGGTACTCAGAGTGAACAAAGTTTCCGTACTTTTAGATGGTCGTGCAGAATTCGATGGGTAGTTGATGTATTTAAGCTAAAGGTTTCCTCGATCTGTCGAAATATCATATGTTGATCTGCCTCCAGTAGTTTTCGTACTAACGCAATGTTTTTATCGGTAATGATTTTTGTTGGTCTACCCGGCCTCAAATTATTGTCTATGTTAAAATTGCCGCGATTGAATTGAATAAACCACGTTTCTGTGGTCCTCAAAGATGGACATGTTTCTCCCAATGCATCACTCATTTCATCGAAACATTGTTGCTTACTTAAGCCACGCTTAAAACTATATAAGATTATAGCACAAATGTCGCGATGAATCAAGTCCATCATTTTTAACTTTCAAATAATTATTACAAATATACTGGACTACGTTTCATCATATAACTGTTATTGTTTATGTTAGTTTGTTTTTATAAATCTGTCATCGGTTTTACCATATCTCTCATTTATTTTGTATACGACAAAACTTATGTAGTGACCCGTATATAAAATATATTCAGAATATCCATTCTGAATATCTATTTCAGAACATCTATTTCTGAAATTCTAATTTCAGGTAGGGTGGTACATTTCTTTTACATTATGAAGAGTCATACTTAGCTAATAAAAAAAATTTATGTATGAATCGGCAAAAAAGTTTTATTTTTTACAAGCCTTACTTTGGATTGTGATCTACAGAAAGACTCTTGAGGGTTGCGTAATAAAAATTGGAATTTCAGAAAATCAAGTCTTGCGGCTACGGTACTCGAAAATCTGATCAAAATTGGTAATTTTCCCGAAATCCATAAAAGTGCCAATATCTGGAAAACTAGCGATATTTTACCAGACTATATTTTGATATTCTGGTCAGGCATGAGCTGCTCTGTCACCCTTTTAAGAGATATCGTTGACCTTTGGGACATCCTGTATATCGGCAAAGATAAAATAAAAGACGTATAGCAGCGAGCGATGTACAACGCCGCGCCGTGCGGTGACTGAGGGAAGAACACTACGTCAAAGATAGCTGAATTCTCTTATCTACATCTGTCTATCTTTGTTTTTCTTTTTTTCTTTCTGTAGATATTCTCTATGGTCTCTACACAATATATTTTTCGATCGTTTTGTCCTGTTGGAAAATGTATGAAAAGGCTGTTTTATAAGTGATGGAACAAATTTTCGTTGATCTAGTAGCTTAGTGGTTGTTGTATGCTTTGAATTTTCGACTTTAATACCTAGCTGAGATGTAGATGTTTGAAGGTGTTCTAACTCCTACCTAACTTTTACCTCTTTAATAAAATTATATAGCGGATAAATTTGCGTCTAGATTGCGCTTAAATGAATTTAACAAATTCTTGCTAAAAATCAACAACGGCCTCAGATATGTTTCTGAAGTGACGGTTCTTATGTAGCGCCCAAACTTGGACGATTTGAACAGAAAAGTACTGTAACAAAACTTTACAGATTAAAATATGTGTAATATGGCCATTCCTTTACCAATCAAGGCGAAAAAATATTTTTTTTTTTAAATTTAATATAGATTTGAGCGTTACTTTACGGTATTCCATATTTGATATTAGTAAATAAACTTTAAGTACTTCAATAAAATTAGTACTTCTATTCCAACTAATTTCCCATCATGCATTGCTACAATTTATAAGTTAAGATTTAGAATATATAGGCATGTATTTGAGTGTAATCTTTGCACGTTTGAGAATGGTCATATTAACCGAAACATGTCATAGGAATTTTTATATTCAATAAAAATGGTATTTTGCAAAGTAAAGTGTTTTTATTTACTAATATCAAACTTCTATTTTTATTTTTTTTTTTAAATATGACAATTAGCAAATTTTCTAAAAAAAATTTTAGCGGTACATTTTTTCATAAAACACGTTTTTTTATTTGTGTAAGCTGTGTAACCGAATAATAAGATCATTCGTTTGAAGTAATTCCGTGAAATTTCAAAATGTCATAAGCAGGTCATAATTACTCATGAAATTTCGCATTTACATTCATAAATTAAAATACCCTTGTCGCAGCATTCTGCATAATATAGCGAATTTCCGTTTGCAAAAATAAATTCTTCTCGAAAGCCAGTCTATCTAGAACAATAGTTCAGAAACCTTTTTTAAGTGACGTTTCCCCTCTTTCTAATAGTGTAAAAAAATGTCGCAAAAACTTTTGAACTTGAGGAAATTTTGGCAAAAAACCCATTTCACCACGAAAAATGCCTGACCACGAAAATACCACGAGAAATGTCTGACTGAAAAATTCATCCAAGATTTTTTGACAAATTTTAGTGATATGTCTTTTTCGATTTCTAAGGATCTCAAAATAAATTTGTATTATAGTCCCGGACATCGCGTCATGGCTGGCTCTAATAGTTGAATTTCCGATTTGGAAATTCGTTGTGGTTGATGGTTTCATTCTTAGTTCCTCTTGCCACGCGTAGCCCAATATAACTTTCTTCAACAGAACAACACAGAAGCAGCCTAGATATACAAATCTGTCGCTCGTAAGTTGCAATAAGTTGCAATTTACACCACTACTGATTTAGTCTGTTACGGTCCGTCATGGTGTTCACGTCGTAATGAGTACCATCTTTTTTTAACCAACTCGTGAAATTTAAAAAGGAAATAATATGAAGTGTATCGTATTTAAGTGTGAAAGTTCTATTGAGCAAAAAAATTCTCAAAATAACAGCATATCTTTCTTAAGGGGTTATACCTAGTTGCCAGCCCAAAAAACGCGTGTTTTTAAAAATTTTTTCTGAAGGCACCTTTTATTCAATAAATCTATGGAAAACATATATAGGTAATATATTTCTTATATTTTGAAATCACAGTCTTTTTTTAACCCTTTCAGTCCTGAATTTTTTCTAACAATAAAAAAAATTAATAAAAAAAAAATAAAAAAAAACAACTAATTATTACCATTCATAAACATTAGATTTTTAATCAGTCACCATTAATTGATAGTGGAGGCAATGTTGAATAATTTAATATAAACAAAAGTTATAATATTTAGAGACCATAAATTACAGAATTAAATAAACTTGTGTACATGTACATGTACATTGGGACTGAAACGGTTAAAATACAGTATTTTACTGCTCCTGTAGCTGATCTCCTGGAGGTCCTTCAAAAAAAAAGTGTCCGGCGGTGAGCAACATATCTCTGGTTTGGATTATCCGATATGAAAAATTCAAAGAAAATTCTTCAGTGGAGACATGAATCCAGGTATTAATCGAAGGAATAGTGAAAATTTTGACTTTTGACAAAATGACGGCTTCTCCAAAAAAAGTTCCGATTTTCAAGAAAAATTTCCAATTTCAAGTGGTCTAAAAAATCGAAATAATTGTTAGAAATTTTATTCCTTCGATTAATACCTGGGGAATATGTTGACAAAGATTGTGTCAAAATTTGAACCCAATCGGTCAAGCCGTTTTAGTGAAATCGTGCTCATCGACTTTGAAAAGATCATTTTGAGAAAAACGCATATAAAGTTCCTTTCGCCTACTTTCAACCATACGGAATATTTGTCGGATCGATTTGAAATTTTCAGAAAATACACTCATATATAAGTATATTCTGAAAATGTAA
This sequence comes from Brachynemurus nebulosus, assembly GCA_035578155.1. NCBI lineage: Eukaryota > Metazoa > Arthropoda > Insecta > Neuroptera > Myrmeleontidae > Brachynemurus > Brachynemurus nebulosus. The sequence continues at coordinate 34,376,174 of JAPWDM010000006.1, forward strand.
AAAAAATCGATTTTTTGAAAATTCTAACTAGGTATAACCCCTTAAAATAAATAAATTTATTTTTAATTGTTGGTTGTTAGTTATATAGTACCGGCTGTATCGGCCATGATATTATATGCTATATGTATGCTAGCCGCCTAGTCACTGAACAACATATTACACTAATACATTCGCATATTTCTGTCCATACATCATGTATTTTGGTTGTATGTATCATAATAGCTTGGTAGGAGATTGCGGTGTCTACCGCACTCGCAGGTGACAGCGCGCACAGTTAGGTAAACTTACTAGTTTGACTCCTTGCTTTCTGCATACCCTCTTCCGCCGTACCTTAGGCTACGTAATTTATGAACGGTCCCTTTATACAAGGTACAATTTTTATTGGAATCACAATTATAGTACGGTGCAATTAGGCCCAAACCTCAACATCCAAAGTAACAGTTTCACTTCAACTCCAAATTGTTCTATACAGTCCACATATTGTTTGGTAAAAAGTTACACCATTTTGAGCGTCGGGTTTTGGGGGGAGGAGGGTAGAAGTAGGCAAATTAACAGTTTTCGTCAGTTTTTTTTTTAGATATTTCGAAAACTATGCAGTTTAACGCAAGAAGTGCCTATACAAAAATAATCTACATTAAATTGCGAACAAAAATCGCCCTAAGCATAATCTTGCTGAAGTGAAGAGTTCCAGAGTTATGGAAGGTGTAAAAGTAGCAATTTTAAGTATTTTTAAATTTTTTGGAAAAAATATGACACATCATTAAGGAAACTAATTTTTCTTTATACAGGATTGTATTTTGTAAAAGGAAATTGCGGTTAGTCCTCTTCAAACATAGCGCCTTCCTCTTCTAAATCTTCAGTTGGAGTGAAACTGTTACTTTGGATGTTGAGGTTAGGCCGTTTTTTTGAATAACTGCACCTACTATTATTATAACTAATTATACCACCTTATAATGACTAATCATTGTCGAGATGAGCTAAATTGGTAAGGAATAAAAAAAAATTTTTGAAGTTATTTAAATAATTTAGACTTTAGAATATTTCTATGCTTTATAATGATTTCACCTAAAGTCCAATCTGTTGAACATTCTTTTACTAAACTTCTAAACTAGCCTGTGATACCTATATATATTGTATAAAATACTCGTGATAAGTGTGAATCTTACCATCGCCGTTTGAACAAACCAAACGAATATGTACAAAATAATACGTCAGATAATTCGTAGAAATGTTTGAAAAACTCCAACGGGAACAGTAGAGAACGTTTCCTGTCAAATAAATCACAAGATAGATTTCGATAGAAGCATCGTTTTGTTGAAAATATTACTTGGTAAAATTGAATTTTAAACTTAATTCCAAATATATATGTAATACATTGGTATCTACATTCATATCTTATATTTCGACACGATTCAACAAAAAGAACGTATAAATGTAAAACTTATGTATTTTTGATAAAGTCGAGTTTTATATTATAACAATTCTTAACAAGAGAATGCAAATAAATTCTCTATTGTTCGAATTGGAATGGAGTTTTGTGTATAATTATATGTATTCATTAAAAGTAGTTATTTGTTAAGTATATGCATTATATAAATTAAAAATCACAGCGATTGAAAAACTTATCCGGATCGGCCGGGAATCAAACCCAGGATCTCCCGGTAACTAGCCAGGTGTCTTCGCCGTTAGACCAACGATCTTGTGTTCGACAGCCACCCGAGCCAGACAATCATTCAACCACTTATGTGTATTGGTACTCTCTCTAATGCGAGAAACAGTTACAATTTTTCAATTTCAAATATTATCTACTGCTTGTTAAGCGAATAATTTTTTCAATCACTGTGATTTTTAATTTACATTTGGATTTTGGTCATACTAACCAAAGAAATCGAGTGCTTAAAGTTTCAGTTTAGATGAACGATCGGTGAACATATGAATACAATTAATTATTCATTAAATCATTACAATATTAATATTTACTTCAAGGAGTTAATTAATTTTAGGTACTGACATAATATTAGCTCATATCAGGCGCGGATTCAATGGGATAGTCAAGATGGGTCATGATTCCTTCATTAAATCTAGCATTTTTTCAATGTCTAAAAGGTTATGAATAAAATGATAGAATGATTCCAAATTTCGTTCTTTGAAAAGTCAAGCGAAAATAAACTGTTCACAGCAAAATTAGCCTAACTCAGTAAATCGCTCTAATTAAAATCGCTTTCATAAAGCTTGACTTTTAACTTGATAACGTCATAAAGTTAACAAAAATTTGTCAATCTCTAAAAACGGTAAATAAAATGATAGAATAATAGAATTGGAAGCAAATTATATAGGTTTGGGGGTTATTTTTATATTTTGATCACATCTAAGCATCTAGAATCACCAGAAATAGAATTTTATCGAACCAGTCATATTTTTTAAGGAACGTTCATTCTTTTTAATAGCAAAAATGAAAATTCCGTACCCAAATTATTCTAATTCAAACAATAATCCTAATTAGGGATGATTACTTGATTACTTCTATAAGAACTGACTATTTTAAAAAAATATTTGTTTAATTTCGTAAATCGTAAAATAAAATGACCGTTTTTTAAGCTCCTCTTTTCGTTTTTACCAATATTAGACATGTAAGACCATTATAAGAAAGAATAAATAGTTCATTATTTTTTTCTTAATTGTTACGCTTTTTGTACATTTAAAAAATTACAATTAATGTGTAGAGTAGGGTCGTGTAAGATGGCGCGATCGGTAAGAGTGCGCACTCCTGTTTTCTCGAAAGAGGAATGAAATTTGTAACACACTTGAATGGTGTTTAAAAGTGTGGGGTATCCGTAATTGCTCACCAAAAAATATTGGTTTACGACATAATCCCAATATTCTAGATAAGTTTAAAATTTTTAGTACGATTTGATATTATTTTTCTTGAATTTGAATTTGTTATTACAATTTATGTCGAAACAAGTTAAAAGTTATGAATGTTCTTGTGGCTAGTAAAGTTAGTCACGAACTAGCTCCGATCACTTTAATTTGTGTCAGTACGCGTGGATGGTTCCCACAGGATGATTTTCTTGACAATAGGCAGGCGTGCAAGATGGCGCAGTACAAAGGCGTGTAAGACGACGCACACATTCTTACAGGGTAGTTTCTTTTATTATGTTTTTCTTTAACTTTTTTAAGGAATTCTATACAGCAAACGTTTGTACAATTCTATTGCTAATAAAATCAGTGGGACTAGTGGAGCCTAAAATTAACCAATTATAAACAATTTATAAAAAGTAATTCGATATCGATAATTCTCGATAACGAAAACTATATTTTAATACTCGTAAAATGTTTAGACTACCCACGAGTTGCTTCGCTTAAGCCTTCAAAAATTTCGTTTTTATTTCGCTACGACGCATCGTTCACGAGATATTTACGATCAAAAGTTTTCCATTGCGAAAAGTTTAATTAATTAATTTTTTTTAAAAATGTGTTATTGCTGACTCAATCAATTGGATTAATGGCGCCTAATTAATCAATTATAATCAATTTATATAAGTAATTCGGTATCCATAAGTTTCGATAATGAAAAATAAATTTTAACAATCGCAATACGTTTAAGTAGAAGAGCTATGAATAGCATGCAAAATAGCATTAAGTACAGTACGGTGTCAAAAGTGTGGGCACATCTTAGGTCAGGGTATTTCCATAATTTTGACGACGTAGTGGGCCGCCTTACTGTCATAGCTCTTCTACTCGTTTGGATACCCATAACTTGTTTTACTTAAACCTTCCAAAAATTTCGTTATTTTTTGACTACGACCTGCCGTTACTTACGATCAAAGTTTAGAATAACGAAAAATATGAAGAAGTGCTAACATAAGAAATTCTCCTGTTACGTAGGTGGAAGATTATTTAAATGTGATTTGTGCTAAGTTCCAAGCTTTTTAATAAGTGCGCCATCTTACCAACCTCAATGCGTACTCTTACAACGACCGATCGCGTAAGAGTACGCATTTCCCATTTTGTAATTTTTTTTAAATATCTCGGTCGGTATTGAGTTTATAATAAAAATCCATTATCACAGCGTTAACTGTTTACTAAGGTACTAAAATAAATACAATTTACTTCTATTACATTTTCCCTTATTTTTTTTATAGCCACCTAGATGTTAAGTGCGCCGTCTTACACGACACTACCCTATGTTTGAAGTATAGACTATGTAAACTATAAAAAAATTTGATAAATATTTTTCAAAATTTTGCATTCATATAAACTTTCTAATCGTTTTGCACTTGTATTGTTATTGGTATCAAAACTTGTTTTATTTTTTAAAAATAATCTTGTGTTGTTATTTTTTATTGATATTCAGAAAGCTTTTGAATTTTATGACGATAATAAAGGATAGTCGTATATACCTACAGACAAACATACATTATTGATGGTTTCGTCTTCCAAATATATCAACATTTTTTTTTTGCATAAAATTTCTATTACAAATAAAAGATTTTCAGATATCTTTATTTCGAAATACATATGGAAATTGTCCGTTGACAAAACGTATTTCAAAATAATATTTATTTATTCAAAATAAAATTCGTTTTGCCTTTTTTCCATCTTATCTGTGACAGTGGTTGATTTGTATTTTTCCTTTCCTAAGTATTGTCCTATTTTGGACATGACTTTTTGTCACATTTGATACATAGGAATGTTTAGTATTGACAAGGGAACTAAATTTTGTTTTTGGTTATCTAATATAGAAGATTTTTAATAAATTAATTTTTTTTTCATACTGTTGACAAACTTGTCTGTTGTATATGGCCAAAATTAAACAAAAATCCATTGTCCAAAATATTTTCATTATGTAAGCCGAAGGAGCACAAAAGAAAATTAACAAAAAATATTTGAAATTTATATATTTTTATGGCATGATAATTCCATTCAATTTTATATTTCTAAAAGGAATTTTTATATACTATGTATACAAGGAGTGTTTAACTAGACTCGACATATTACTTTTCCAATATTTCGATTTTGTTAGTAACTATAGAAACTAGGTACATCAAGATCAAGGTTTACTAAATATACAGGCTGCGTAAATCACAGAATTTTTAAAATACCCAGTGGTCTGCAATTCCAGGATCGTACTCAGTAAAAATTAAATATATATATCTAAACTTGTAAATATGGTAGGAAACATCCACTGTAGTTTGAATACATATTGATACTTATTACTATAACTGATTTGTTCAAAAAATTTTTTTCGCTTTATGATTTGAATTTTGGACCCATATTATTTGAGCTACTATTATGTTTTGGTCACTCTTAAAATTTTTTTAAACGATATAAAAAAATACTTGATTTTGTCTCTGTATAATAGGGTGAATGCGGGAGAGACGCCGCACATTTTGAAAACACTTGATAATTCTTAAAGTATGCATTCAATTGATTTGAAATTTGGTACACATTAAATGTAAACATTGTTCTTTAAAATTATTTATAAATAATTTTAAATTTTAAGTCATAAAGGATTCATAATTAACATTTTTGTAGAGCCTGCAAAGCGGGAGAGATGCCGCACCTATGGGAGAGATGCCGCATCAAAGAAGGAGAGGCGCCGCATATTTCATATTAAAAATTTTGCATTTTATACACATCTCCATACATGAAACATACCATATGTAACCATTTTTGGTACTTTATACATCTTAACCAGTCAATTTTCTTTTGTTTCTGAGTACTCTTCAAAACAGTCAATACACAGGCAATCATCATTATTTTCGTTATCTTCACCAATATGAGAGCTCTTTCTGATCCATTAATGGATCTTTTATATTTACGTGGCATAATTTACAGTCAAAAAAAAAAAAAAAAAATTACATGCGGCATCTCTCCTTTTTGTTGGGGTAGATGCCGCATGTTGCTATAGCAAGCATAGTGCGGAATTCTAACCTAAAATTTTATACAGTACTTTTAAAATATACCTAAATTTATAACAAAACTCATTTTCATTAAAACAATGAAATATACATTCTTAAATTCTAATGAATTAAATGCTTGATAAAATATTATGTTAAAAAACTTACCTTTCAATAATAAAAAGTTGGATAATTACTAAACTGACGGACTAATCATAAATATTACCATATACAGCTTAAATAAGTAACTTATTCTAAACATATAATCCATTAATAGCGCTATCTGTCAGTCAACGGACGAACTATAGCTACTGCGGCATCTCTCCCGACGCGGCGTCTCTCCCGCACTTACCCTATTTATGTATAAACAATAATACGGACGAGAGAGATAAAAAATTATATTTTTATGAAAAAATAAGTAAAATATTTACTTCAATTAACGCAAAATACCTTCAAAAAAATTATTAAAGTATTTAATTAATAATTCACTCAAATACACGCAAAATATTACGAACAAATATCAAAAAAAAATCTTTATTAACAATAAAGTATGGCAGTTTTTGTATCCTTAACAACCCATATCTGATTGTAAAAATTTTGCAGACCAAAATGTAATACATTAGTGTAATGGCGTTTACTTAACCATTTGTATATCTAATAACTACAGGTAAAGTCTAACATAAGATACGCCTAACATAAAATACACCGCGTTGCGGAAAAGAGATAAAAAAATAGCATTCTTATTCTTTTTATTCGAAAAATTTGACATATTTATTGCACAGTATGATTTTTATTACTAGTAACATAAACATGATATGAGATGTGATTTATTTATTATTTTATTAAACTTGCAATGTTTATTTAATATTAAGAGACAATATGTATGTATCAAGAGTGCGTTTACCGGTGATGTAATTTGACATAATGTGTCGAACTGTGAGAATGTAAAATTAAACATAAATGCATAATACATAGTGTGTATGAAAACTGCAGACATAGTACGCAATATATATCGATGCGCAATCATTTTTCAACTTGTTCAACCCCTATTTTGCTTAAAATGTTTTTTATATTGCGATTTTATTTGTTTTTTTGGCAAGTTTTGTATTTAACATGTAGAAATAAATTTATTTCTTAACATAATTTTTGAAAATCTTATGTTATATTCCATTGGTCACACCCTGTATACTAGTGCTTGATATAAAATACAGAGAGAGAGAGCCACGTCTGTTGGTGTATCTAATATCAGACCATCTACTGTATGCATCAAGATTATGTATTTCTTCATAATATGGATGTAGCTTTATAAAGATATCTGTAATTTTTAGGCTTGTAACGAATATTCGGTAAATATTCGGTATTCGATCTGTTCGGTTAATTTACCGCTATTCGGTCGGATATCGAATGCTGGAAAAAATACCGAAATCAGACGCATTTATTTAATAAAAGAAGACAAAAAATATTCTTAAAATATATATTACTTTAACATTTCCTACTAGTTATTACTCGTACGTAAATAAGGTAGGTAATACTTATGTATTTTACTCATACTCTTGTCACGAATTAAAATATGGTAGGTAATACTTATGTATTTTACTCATACTCTTGTCAAAATGTTTATTGACTTATTTATTCATCCCATCGACAACACCTTCTTATTAGGTACTCACTTTCTGCTCACTTTTAATGTTTTTCAAAAGCCTAAATCAATTTTTACTTTTCTAACTTCAAAAATGACGAAATTCCCTTACGAACTTTCATTTCCTGTTTTAACCCCTTAGGGAATAAATTTCCAAAAACGTTTACAGAAACTGACTCTTATTTATAAATAGAAACCTAAGCGCCAATTTTCATATCTGCTGTGTTGAATTTCGTCCTTCTAAACCCAACAGCTTAGGCTGTGCATTGTCTGGAAGTCAGTGTTAAAGATTTATTCAATAATAGATTATTTATTTTAATAGCCATAGTAACATATCTTTATATACCACTAACTTCAAAAATAACGAATTTACATACAAATTTTCATCCCTTATGAAACCCACTTAGGGGATGAATATTCAAAAATCCTTTCTTAGTGCTCATCTACGTTACATAAGGAACTCCTATGCACAATTTCGTTCTTCTAAACCCAACGGTTTAGGCTGTGCGTTGTCTGTCAGTCAGTCAGTGTTAGAAATTTATCAAGTAGATTTTTCTAATATTTTACTGCTCACCTTGTAACCGTATCTAATGTAGGTACTGGATGGTAGTAAGTACATACATATTACATAGATAACATTAAGCCATGATTGTATTATGTATGGAGAAATACATACAAATGCAGCTACACAGTCATGATATGAGTACTGGTTAGTATACAAATTTGAAATAATTAAGAAACTGTTGACTCTGTGTTTAATTCATTATTCAATTTGAATAATTATTATTATTTGTTTAGGTATTTATGATATTTTTTTTAAACATTTCAACAAATTGTTCAATTTAATTGCGCCCTATTTGACTTTTTTTGATTTTGTACAAAAAGAAAAAAAAATTATGTAAAATGTAATAATGATTTTAAAAATGACAAATTATGTACTACAATTTATTTATTTTTTTCGTTCCATATACATGTGGAGAAGTACCAAAGGAGTACAAAATAGCGAATAGTATTCGCCAAAATATTCGGTTTTCGGCCAGCGGCCGAACAGGGTATTCATATTATATCGACTACATATTATAGCAATTTCTTTCTCACAATTATGGCCCTGCGAATAGTGCTCGTATCGAATCGAATCGAATAGTGCTATTCGATTCGATTTCGAATCGAATAATTTGACTTTTCGAATAATTCGAAAAATCGAATTATTCGTTTATTTTCGAATTATTCGTTTCATTTTTTCGGATAGCTCGAACTTTTTTTATTTTTTATTTTTAAGACCCAAACATACTAACAACTTTAAAGATATAATTTGTGTATATTATATAGTTTGGTTTACAGAGTAGATTCATCCAAAAAATAATTAAATATTTTTAACTCGCATTGTGTTCTTTTGTCACATTTTTATGTTTCAACGAATTTTCGAATCGAGAATTCAGCTATTACAGCCACTGTAATGGGGCAACTTAAGTCCGAGACAATGGCAGAAATTTATTACTAATGATTAATTTATCCTGTTACTTAGGCATAATGTAACTTTTCATTTATGAAATTACTGTAATGTATCCGATTTTTTTTTTGTTTATATTTAAATTAAATGTTTAAAAATCTCTAAGAACCAAAAGAAAAAACAAAAATTCGAGCTATTCGAAAAAACGAATAATTCGACTTTTCGAATTATTCGTTTTCTTTCGAATAATTCGAATATTTTTCGAATTATTCGAAAAATCGAATTATTCGATTCGAAATTCGAATCGAATATCATTATTCGATTCGATGCGATTTATTCGACATTTCGAATAATTCGCACAGTCTTACTCGCAATTCAAAATAAACGGATACATTTAAACTGCAAAGATAATCAAGATCCTAGATTAAATTAAACACGCTGTATATTGTATGTAATAGAGGCTTTAATTAAATTATATTTAGTCATTTTTATTTTGTTTCAAACCATTTTTCGTTAAAAATTAACCGGATACGAACAAAAGAGAGAAAAATTATACAATATTTATTTTTAATATTTTCTCAAACGTTCCATCGCTGCTATTTGCCCGTTTCATTCTAAATTCTCAATTATTTCATTTTAAATTTCATTGAATGTGTCTGTGTCGGTTACTACAGTTCACGACAATGGCAATGCCATCTAATAACAATTACAAAACGATAACATTTTTACTTCTTTCCACATAGAGAGATATTCTGTGTACTGAGTGTTCCAATAACGTAATACTTGGAATTTCTATGTCGCTCAGTAGTAATTATCTTTTTGTGCTCTGCTCAGTAATAATTATCATTTTTATGAATTTAATTAGTATAGAGATGTAATCCAATTTAATATATAACCTATTATCATTAATGGCTCCAATTCTATTCACTCCCAGCTCTTAATAAAGTAACGAGTGTCGTCAATAAAAGTTATCAAAAATATTATACCAGGATATATTTAATTGAAAGCTCGTAGCTTCTAGGATACAGGAAAGGAATATGTATTTCCAATTTGGTCAAGTCAGTACTAGTTTAATGAGGGTTTTCGGTCCGAAGATTTTAATTTAAAGGTATCTACTGAAGTTTCTTCAAAAATTAAAAAAAATGATGTTTGTTCTTCCAGGTGCTCCCACCAGGAATCCAGTTATGTGCATTTTTTTTAAGATTTTGAATATAAATACAGTCGAACTCCAAGAAGTGCAACAAAATGTTCCCTTCCCCGCCCGAGTTTCAGTTTTTGGATTTTCTGTGACGGTCTAAAGAAAATTTATTTTGACGTAATTAATTTTCAAGATTAATTTTACTATGAATCTGAATATTTGTATAAAATCAATAATTACCCACACTACTTACTAAAAAAAAATTACATCTAACTCGGCAAAAATTATCAAATAAGTTTTATAAACTTTATTTAAATTTAAAAAAAAAATAATAATAACACTTAAATGTTATATTGTTTTTGTAATAACGAACATTAACTTAATAAACTGCAATAATATACATCAACAATGTACCAATAACAACAATTCGACTAAAACCTGTTGTAATTATAATAATAGGTAACTAAATTACATGTTAAGACTCATTTATGTGTACGGATGTGCACGGACTGTCCATGATCAAACCAGTCAGTAACGCGAACACAAACATGTACTTAAGAAAGCCATGTACGTGTGTAAGCGATGTGTTGGCTCCCTGCTCTCCCTTGAGGTGTTTGTCGCACTTCTTGGAGTGCGTACTTCTTGGATTTCTGCTGTAATTAAAAAAAAAAGTACAGCATTAACTAAATTATGGCATACGTAAACGGAGATATGGCTTTACATTTCATTCAATGAAATCGTCTGGAAGCATTATTTGTTATTAACACAATATTTAAATGAGACCTAAGACAAACCTATTTCTTATCTAGACTGGCTACCTTTGAAATTTTTAGGACCACCTAATAACCTTTATTGATATCTCATGTATTAGTTATGTAAAAATTGGGAACTACGGAAATTAGGAAAAGACTGACTGTGTAGCTTTAATTTTTAAAGTCAAATAAATCCACGAAAAAATTACGAAACAATTAAAAGTATATGTTTTTTGATTTTATGGTAACAAGGAAAAATCTTTTCATGGACCAACCGTTAATATATTTTTCATTACTCATGCGGGAGAAGTACTAACTTGGCGCACACATTTCTGTACGCAAAACAGCTGTTTGCACACTGTACTCTTCCAACAGACTTTTTTGCGTGCAGAAAGTAAACTTTCCGCACGCAAATTGACAATAAAACACGCAAAATTTAATCAAAACACCCAAAGCCGCATCCTAGTTTTTCATTTAATAAATATTTCATAATTATTTCTATAGAAATCACCAACAATAGTATATTATTCAACAAGCTGGTAATGATAGCTATTTCCCACGAAGATGAAATTGCGACATAGTCGAGTGTCGTAATGCATCTGAGTGAGTAATAGCCATTGCAAGCGAGTTGAATACGATATTTTTTCTACGACTTTTTTCCTTTTTAATTTAAATAAAATTGAATATAAATTTTAAATTAAAAGAATAAAATTTTTAATCTATCTCTAATTTCATTAAATGTTTATATACGTACAAACGATGAAAAGAAAATACAAACTACTTTGTTTACGTTGATGTTACTACGCAACATATGAAATTAAAATTTGATACATATATATATATATATATATATATATATATATATATATATATATATATATATATATATATATATATATATATATATAGATATATATATATATATATATATATATATATATATATATATATATATATATATATATATATATATATATATATATATATATATATATATATATATATATATATATATTATACACAAAACAAATGCCGGCCTATTGAATAATGGTTAATACGGCGATTTCATTGGTCGATAGCTATTGAGTAATGGTCATTCTTCCACACCTTTGAATAACGCCTAACTTTCTCAACAATTTATGGATATGTAATGAGTGTGTTCTTCAACAGAAGTAGAAAAAATAATTTAAACAATATTTAATTAAGAAATAAAAGACGAACAACACTCAAAAATATTGTTTTAAAAAGTAATAAAAATGTCAATAATAGTAATAATAATAGAAAAAAGTATGTGAAATTCGTAATAAAAAATAGTATATGTAACTCGTGCGGAATTGTCGATTGCCCACTTAAGCGTATGAGCGCACGAACGTAGTGAGTGCGCTCTACTTCGCTTTCCTGGGCAATCGACAATTTCCTGCATTTATTGCACAATATACTATTACGTTTGCGCATGCATAGTAACAATCATTACGTTGATTGTATTCATAGGGGACCATATATGACCTAATCACTAATTACTCTCAAAATCTGAACGAAATGGGACTGGTAGTAAAAAAGATATCGACATTTAATGGAACTTTATGGTAAAGCTATGGCTATCACTACTCTGATTGCGATGAAATCTTGTAGAGGGCGATTTAGAAATTAAACTGCGCAGTTCCTATTAATTTCGCGATAGCACTTGTTTGGGATCTTCAAACACAGACAGACAGACAGACACGAATTGTTCATGAATCTTTAAAACGTAAAATGAACGTGAAAATTTTTATTCTGGAAGGAAAGCAAATTTTCTAATTTCAAAAGTGATCACAATGTTTCCTCTATTTTAGTAGTCTCTAAAGCAAAATACCTACAATGTATTTGCTAAAATAACTATACACAGTAAATAATAATATATACCAGTAAAATTTTATTTCACCACCCTGTTGCTCTTGCTTAGAAATCTTTTCTTTATTTCATCTATTCTTTGATATTTACTTTATCTACTAGAAAAAAATCCACTTAAGAAGAAAAATTATTATTTACTTCCTTAATTTACTTCATCAAAAACCAATATTTTTAGACGAAGGACTAATCGATCTTCATTCGTTTTGGGAAAACAATACACAAATGTGCTGAGTCACTCAGTACCTCTTATACTAGATACATACAACACTGCCGCATACGTATCACAAGGAAAATGATTCTTACAACTTTCTCTACTTTTTCCTCTCTTTTATACATTTCAAATAGCATGTGCTATAACTCCGCACCGCACCATTGATGATGATGACGATGATTGTGACGATGATGATGATTGTAACGGTCGATGGTGATGATGGCGACGCCAGTGGAGAATTTCTCAAATGAAAAAGAAAAAACCAATTTCATAACTGTATAGTTTCAAATAGAGTGTAGCGGCGTATATATTGTGTTGTATTGAAATTGTTGAAGGACCAGATAAATAAAAATAAAAATATATATAGGTAGTTGCAAAGTTTCTGAGCGACTAAAGTCCACTTCCAGTTTTACTACAGTACCGCGTTAAATAAATGAAAGTAAGGGTCTACACCATTAAAAAAATCGTATTTATAAATACCAAAATATTTTATTATTACTATGTAAGGGTATTTTTCATAAAAAATTTTCCTGTTAGTAATTAATATTTTAAAATTGGTAGCGTTAAGTCGTTTTGAAACATTAAATTTCTTATCATAGGTATTTCTAGTTTTAATTATATTACATATTTCTTGTAGTTTAGAAACGTTTAATTTTTAATGTTTTATACTTTCTGAACAATTTACTAAATATTGCAAATAATAAAACGGTCTACAATTTTCTCTTTTAAAGTCTGTACTTTTCAGTGGTTAATTAATTGAAATGTATTCAATTTTATTGAACTACCTGATACAGTCATAAAACCTGCATAAAACCTACCTTTGTAAATATTGCTATTATTATGAATTTTTCAATAAAATCTGTTTATTAGTTTTACAAAATTTGTATGTTTACAAATAAATTTGTAATTTTTAGAATCAGTACTTTTACTTACGTTTGGCTAGTCAAGTGCTTTACCTGCGAGATACAATTTTCGATATTTTAACAATTTTTTTTAACTTATCGTATTCTTGATTATTATTATACTTTTTTAATCGGGTTTTTATCTATTGATATTTAATTAATTTAAATATGGAAATGAATATGAGTATTAAAAATAAAATGTTAAGTCCACAAGCAAAACTTATCATTTTAAATGTGTTAGTGTTTATGAAAAGTGAAAGTGATGGTGTGAAAATCCCATTAACTCAAGTTTAGTAATAGGTGTGTGAGGAAAGTTCAAGTGATAGTGACTAACAATAAGATAACAATAAGAACTACTTAATTTTTTTACTTCGAAGTATTCAGAGTTAGTAAAGGTAATTTCTTAATATTATTTATTTAATTTAAAATTACTTATTTAAGTAGGTACATCATTGCATTACTATATAAATAAGCAAACTATTTCAAAATCGATTACTTTTTTTTACAACGTAGTGTATTTTTGTACATTGTATATATCGTTCAATATTACCTGAGTGAGAGATATAACAACTAATAGGGGGAGTTTAGACATAATTACTCTATATCCATCTTTATTGTAAAAGTATTTTATCTTTTTAATATAATAAAATATGTATATCTCTTACTAAAAATACATCTTTCCTTTTTGTTGGACTTTGATACCTCAAAAACTCTGCAACTAGTTATAAATGGATATAAGAGTGAGATAGTGTTTAATAATATTACGGGAACATTTACTTCGTATTGGAAATGCTTTCCTGTTTTTCTCAGTTTCATTGTCCTTATATAGAAGATTGGTCAGCCCGATGCATACAGTGTCTTTCCTAACGTTCGGAATTAGCTTGTCGAATATATTTGATATTTATTACAAAATAATTAATTATTAACAATTCAAACTTATACGTTTCAGAGACGTGTTTTTTATGACAAAATTATTTTTTTTCAAGAAAGACCAATAACTGTGATAATATTTTGATGACAATTTTGATTTTATAAATAAGCAGATTTTAAAGATTGGAATAATTTTTATTTGGTTAGGATTTATAAAATTAGAAAATGGATTTTTAACTTCCCATAGGAAATTATTGTAATGGATCCGATTTTACGAATCGCTAATTTTGACATATCTCCACGTTTCAAGGTCACTAGAATCCGAATCCATCGTTTTTAGCGTGATGTCTGTGCACGAGTTAGTTCATTCGATCGTTTGTTCGTGAATTTTTTTTCGTCTCGCATATCTCGAGAACAAATGATGATATCAACTCCGGACTAGTTTCATTAGATGCGTAATCAAAAAATGAAGACCGGATAAAGTTTTCAGCAAATTCGGATTAGAGGTTTGTTTTTTGTGGTAAAAAAACAGAATTAACTTTATTAAGATAACATAGATTGTATGGATTTTTTACCATAACATTATTATATAATGGCCTAAGAACCTTTCTTGATGTTAAAAACGCCAGTATTTTGTTATAAAATTTAAAAAAAAAAAAAGAAAAAAAACGAAATAAGAAACTGTTTTTGAAACATATTTTGTCTCGCATATCTTGAGAACAAATGATGTTATTATTTGTTTGATAAGAGTGGAGCCCTCACCCTTAGGTACAGAAGGCGAAGCCCCCGGTATGGTGCAAGGAACAAAGCCTCTATCGGGGGCCCAGGGGAGAAGTTGCCTGAAATGATAAAAGAATTATTTATGTACAGTAGTCTCTAGTCTTTAAGGACACTCAATGGGAAGTTGACAGTGTGGGTAGACCTGTCCCCCAAATTTTTGGACTTTACTTTTCCAAACTATAATATTTGAAAATATGTATTGGAACATTTTTATTAGATCTAGTGTAATTCGGATATGATGTTAAACATGTGTTTAACTCCTAGACCAACGAACACTATTATATTATATAACTAGACGAAGCCCAAAGCCAGTTTATAAGTAGTTTCTTTGTGGCAGGTAACGAGATGAGACGGTTGAAATTTAAGGAATATAATGTATTGTCCATTTTCCAGCAAGCAGGGCTATAATTATTGCAGGACATAACTTGTACATGTATGTTTTTTGAAAATAAATTCTTTCAAAATTTTACTGTTTCTTCTCAGAAAAGTTGAATTTTATTATCAATTTTATATTTTGACAACAAATAACACAGCCACACACAAAAAAAAAATTTTCTGACCTGGAGGTCTCACTATATGCACTATATATTTTTGGGGTCGCTGAATCCGAATTTGGGGTCAGTTTCATTCCAGTACATCTGGGTTCGGCCATAACCTCAAAAAACATCCTCAAAATTAACAAATATAGCAATTTTGAGGGTGTTTTTTGAGGTTATGGCCGAATCCAGATGTGCTGGAATGAAACTGACCCCAAATTCGGATTCAGCGACCCCAAAAATATATAGTACATATAGTGAGACCTCCAGGTCAGAAAATTTTTTTTTTTGTGTGTGGCTGTGTAATTATTTGAAAATGTTAGTTAACGGATACTACCTGTTATTGCATTGATTACTGTATTACAGAATACTATTAGGTCATATCCTGGTCGTATCTGGGTACTTCATTTATACATTGATATAGTAAGTCTTTAGAATGTAATATATAAATGTTCTTTGGTCTGTGGTTTAGATACATTTTCATTTCAATCAATGCATTAACTAGCAATCACTAATAAAAATATTTCCCATATAATGCAAGCTTTATGAAAGACACTGTACAAGGTACATAATATGTGACTGTGTGACTGGAAATGATGAGATGGAAACATTTTTGTGCTAATGATGTTTTGTAAAAAAAAATATACCTACAACGAGTAAAGACAAAACGAAAAATTTGAAATTATATCGAAATTTTGTAAAATTTACGATTGAGGAAAATTCAATCTCTTCTAAAGAGAGTTACAATAAGATATGAGATTTCATGCTTATATTAGAATACTATGCTGACCTATGAACAAATTTCTCAATTATTTCGTAAAATACAAACAAAAAGAATATGAAAAATAATAAAAAAAATAAACTGACCAAAAGCGATTTGGGTTTGAACGGTTCCGGGCTATGAACAGTCAGTAGACCAAATTAATCGTTTTTATTTATGTTCATTCCAATTTCGTTATGATAACTGAAAAATGTATGAATTGTACCTACTACATTGTACTGAAACACTTCTAAATACGTTGCCTATTACAGTGTTCCTCCATGTTCTTCAAAATTATATTTCTTTTTTCAACAACTATTACACTATTGAACGGCGAAAAAACTCAAAGTTTTCGGTAATCTGTGGCTTATAGTAACTACTAACCTTATTAAAACCAAAATTTTAGCTTTAGAAATCTAACGGTAATTTTTAGACTAAACTGATCCTTCCTCTATTTTAAACCTCAAAAAAGATTTATTTATTCTAGACTAGCGATTTAAATACCTGTCATCAAAATCTAATATTGTTTTATTGCAAAGGATAACCGGTTCTTAAAATACCAACGCTAGGCAACGATAGTGTCAAAGTATGATAAAATGTAACGTTAAGAGGAGGTTTACTCGAGAGTCCTTAAAAATTATGTATTTTTCTAGAATTTTTTTCTCAAGAACGGAATTAGTAAACATCAATTTCAAATTTTGTACACATATTTATTATAAGTATTAAACTATACAAAAAAAATTCAAGGAAAAATATAAAAAGTTTTACATTTTATAGATACTGCATTGTGACGATCCGAAAATCCAATGCCTTGTTGGCGGACATCCTAGCGTCGGTAATACACCACCGAAATCCAAAAGCAAAAAAGATTTATAAAATATATGAAGAGTACCGGCACCTCTACCCATAATATCAATAAATTGCTGAAAGAAAAAAAAAATGGCGGAAGTTTGAACTTTCGATTACGATTTTTATCTTATTTTTCGCTCTTTAAACTTAAAAATAAAAAAAATATTGAAAGTGTATCGAACTTAGATAAAATAAAAAATTAAAAAAAAGGATTCCATCGAATAGTTTTTGAGTTATCGTGTCCGCCAGTTCCAGAAATGTAGTTCCGAGATATTATAAAATATATATAAAGAAACGTATTTTCAAAATTTTCTATTTAATACCCATTATTGCGCGAACTACGTTTTCTGAATTTTTTTTTATAGAAAGCTGGATTAGGTTAAAGTGCAAGAATTTTGTTTTTAAATTATTTTCAGGAAAATCACTTTAGGAACATATTCTACAAATAATTTGCTATCAATTTCGGCAAAAAAAATCGATTTTTTTTATCAAATCTTAAGTAAACCTTCCCTTAAATTACTTTCAGCCAAATCACTTTGGGAACATATTCTACACATAATTAGCTACCAATTTCTGCAAAAAAAATCGATTTTTTTAAAGACTCTCAAGTAAACCTCCCCTTAAGTCTAACTTTCTAAAATTAAATATAATTAATAGGATGGATTACTATTATAAATAATTGTAATATTTTTCTTTTTCTTTTTTCGTTAAAAATTATAAAAAAAAATTTTACTACTTAGTGGAAAATGTAGCAAGACAGAGTAGTTAAACTTTGATGATAAATTATTTAAATACAGAGTTTTTGAGTTAAATTCTTTTTTTGCATATTTCTACTATCATTGATAGTCAGTTTTCCCAATTAAATAAAAAAATAAAACGTATTTAAAATATTGTAAAAAAATTACATTTTTTCCGTTATTGTCTTGAGAGGGTCAAGATGGGGTTTTCATTCGGATAAGACATTACATACAGAATTTCTAAACATTCTACACAAAGAAACACATCTGTCACTTATCACTATCACCTTAAAAGAGAGACAATTGAATAAAATGTCAGCTTACAGTCCACTTCGCCCTATATTGAAAATAACCTCCTACACTGAAACACTGTTTTTAAGCTTCAGAAATATATAATCACGTAAGATCACTCTTTTGACGCTAACAAAGAAATGTAGTTATTTACTTCTACTGTTTGCCTACACGGAAAAAAAGAATTATTTCAATCAAATAAATTTTATTCAAACCAAATAAAATTCTTGTTTGTATACCGTCAAATAAGTTTCATATTTCCATGAATTAAATTTTTCGTTTGAGATTTAAATAAATTTTTAATTTGCACCAAATAAAAATGTTATTTACGTGAACTTGAACGTTGTTCTGATGGAACTTCCTACTTTATTTCAGTAGAAACAAAATATATTGTATTGCAAATAATAATTTTATTTGTATTAAACACTTTATTATTTAGGGCACTCAGTTTTCTTATTTAAATCAAATAATTTTTCACTCTGTTGAATTTTATTTCTATTTAAATTGAGTTTTATTTTCATTTACCTGAAAAATAAATATATATTGGATATAATAAACGAAAATCAATTTATCAGCACACTGATTATTATTTATTGTTAATACGTAATCCATATTATTATTATTAATATTAATTATTACAATCAAATAATAAAACATACAAGTTCAAAATGTAGTATAATTTATGCATTTTCCAGTACATAAACAGCAAACTATCATACATTCAAACAGGTAACGTAAACAACCATATAAAAAAATTTCAAAAATAAATTTTAAACAATGAAATTCTTCAAATTTACAAATACTTTAATAAAACTTTGGTTGTTTGTTTTTTTAATACTTTTTGAATCACATATTTTTAGTATTACATAAATAAACGCTAAATTAACGTTAACTTATCAGTATCACTTATCAGTATCACATAACACAAGGACACAACCCAATTAACACAAACACAAACATAAATATCCAAGGCCTTCAAATATGTCATTTGTTGCGGCAGTGCTATTTTCAATGTTGTATATTGTCTGAAAAAAAGCAATACAATTTATTATGGACAATATGGGCGCTTACAATTAGTATATCTACTGTTTATTAAAATAATTAATGTGTTACTTAAACTTACCAACAAATATAGGTTATTTTCTTCAAACATCAGCTTTTAGAATCTCTTTCAGTTTTTTTTATCCGTCGTATCAACAATTATTACGTAATATATTAAAACAAAAGCTAAATACGTCTAAAACAATGTATACAATGTAGGTATACATAGTGAAATTTAATTTCGAATTAAAAGTTTTCAACCAAGATCCAAGATCCAAGTCGTATAACTAGGCCTACGTGTAACATTGCTTGGCTTGGCTTGGCTTCTACACGTGACCACATTTTCGCGCTTGCGTTGTAATTATTTTGTTTTTGTCGTAACTGTTTTGTTTGAATCAAACAAACTAATTGTTTGAGCCAAATAAACTTTGGTGTGCATGAAGCTAAATATGATACACAGAAATAAAATATAAACAAATAAACAATATATAAAACTGAAATAATGTGTTTGTTTGAAATTTACCAAAAAACACAAACAAAATAATTGATTCCTGGAAATAAGAGAAATATTTTAGTGATCAAAATTTTATTTGGACGAAATAATATTTCCCAAACACGCAGTTTCGTTTCACTGAACTAAACTCTTTTTTTCCGTGTAGGACTAACTCTAACTCTAAGATGACAGACCGAACGTGGAAACTTGCTTGCAACTGGTGCGTTTCCGTGTCACTGTGTCTTACCTCTCCAACCCATCTTACTCCATCTTCCCGTACCCTAGCAGCAGAATTTATACATCAGTTTCATGCGATTTTAATATTATTACTTTTACCACAATTTCCTCTACAAGACTGATCAATTCTACTACCTCAGTACACTATTGTTAATGTATATTGTACAATATATACGAACATTTTTCTTTTTTTGTGTAAATCTATAGTAAATTGATACATATATACATACATACACACAAATACATTTATACAAAAGATAGAAACTTCATTCTAAAGATTTCACTTAACACCTATCTCGAACACTCTACCACACTCTAAATACTAGCACTACTATACTTACTTACCTACATTCAATTTGATTGAAAACGTTTTCGCAATGTTTCTGATATCCTTCCACATACAATTTGCAACAAAGTTGTTTAAATAAAATATAAATAAATGCTACATTACAAATATCTGTCTAGATAGCTATATATGTAGGTATATTTTGTTTATTGTGTTTGGAATATGAATCTGTTCTGCAAAACAGAGAAGGAAATATGGTGTTCATTCCAGGTGTTCATATTCAAAACAAAATAAAAAGCTATATATATAGGTATATATATATATATATATATATATATATATATATATATATATATATATACCTATGAACACCATACTTCCTTCTCTGTTTTGCAGAACAGATTCATATTCCAAACACAATAAACAAGATATACATGTTGTAATACACTTTTCACATGTAATTTATCGTTAATAGTAGTACCTATCTAGTGATGGGTGTGTGACAATGAACATCTTTCATTCCATGTAGGTACTTCTCGTTCTCGCAGTTGGATATGTACAGTTGCCACCGTCACACCACGGTAGTGAGTTAGTGTAAGTGTGAATAAAAGGGCGGTAAAACATTAGTCGACTGGTATTTTATAATATTGTGTTAAATGATAAATAGTTAATGGTTTGAATCAAATTCATTTTGTATTGGGAAAAAATTTAAGAAAAAATTTGAAAAAGTGGGACAAAAAAAGGAAAGAATAGTTTAAGTTCAGAAACTATACTCAGTTTAATTTTCTTAAGGTTAGATCAAGATACAGGTAGGCCAGTTACATGTTATTGTCCTATACCCAATTTTCTTACTACAGCTTAGGGGAGAGCGGTGTCAATTGTAACATTTTTGATAAAAACCACTGTAATATCCACAAATTTTATTTTTAACGTTTAAAATTTGGTAGAACACTTAAATCAAGTCTTGGCAATCGATTAGTAACCAATTTTTGGACTTTCTATATCTGGTTTTCGAAATAAATAGACAAAAAGGTGACATTTTGTTTTGTTACAAATGACACCACAGTGGTGTCAAAAGTAACAGCCTTGGTGTCAATTGTAACACATACATATTTGAAAGAAATAAATAACAATATTAGGTACATATGAAAAAACTTTTATTTCCTTAATTTTGGTTTATTATTATTTAATTACATTATTTAAATAAACAAAATAAACTTTATTCTGTTAAATTTTACTTCATGGGCACGTTCAAAATGAAAATAGAAATTTTTTATTCAGATGTGCAATTGATACAATAATAATTACGTTTCGTTCCTGCACAATTAATATGTGCTCAACCTTTGCAGGTTATGCATTGTAGCCAATCTTCTTTGCTCTCAGAATACGGTTCCATGCATTCCAGGCAGAAAAATTCACTATCTGAGAAATTGTGCAACTTTTTGAATTGATTTTTTTTTACATTACTTCCTCTGCAGCAGATTTGTATGTTGCTTGACTTACTGAACCTCGATTCGTTTTTCTTTCACGAGGTTTAACCATTTTTCATGTAACTACAAAAGGAAAAATTATATTTAAAAATTATTATTCTAAAATTTAACCTATCCTTTCCAATGGTAGAATAGGAGAATTTATAGAATTAAAATAAGCCGAAGTAGTATACAATTAAAATAAACTCAAAAAAATGTGGTTAAATTTAAAAATGATTGTTTAACAAACGTACCTACGTAAATTAAAACATGTTACAATTGACACCAAATTCATTGTTACAATTGACACCAACCGTATTTAAAACAAATAAACTTAAATTTTTACTATATTACATTTTTTTAAATTTAAAGTAGTTTGAATATGTTAAAAAGAATAAAATTATTTATCATATAATCATTTCAACTTACCTCAGATTGCAATAATTTTCACACCAAAAGAAAAATTATCACCGCTCTGACATTTACTTTTCAACATGTTTTTTTATTAACTGTAATAAAAACTGACTGGTAGGGTTAAGGCTTCTAAAATTTCAGTCGGTATAACAGATTACTCTTATACACACCCTGTAACTGTTATTTTTACTTAAAACTACTAGATGGCGGAATAACGACCATTGTTACAATTGACACCTGTTACAATTGACACCGCTCTCCCCTACTACGGGCAAGCCATCTCCGTAGTTACAAGAGTAAACAAACCTTTAATTACTATAGTAAATACCACAATTACGCAAAAATTTTCATATATTTTACCAGTGACGTTCAACTAGGTAAAAAGTATAGTTTAAAAATGAAAAGCAGATTTTGTATTTAAAGTAAGTAAATGTTCGCCAATCCACCTTAATCAAGACGAAGTTAGTTATTTTGATTTCCAAAGGCACACATTTGTAAACATTTTTCTTTTATACATACGTATATCATATAAACCCATTTAGTTTGCATTTTTTTAATAATTCGATTCTACGCCACTGAGTTATATATGCATGTAAAAATTGGAACCAAAAATCTAGCGAAACTGGCTAACCTGTATAGTATAATATACTAATCAATCAAATGATCTTGAGGTTAGATAATCTAGAACGTCACAGAATCGATAGATTTTGGTGGAATACTATACGAATATAGATTTGCTAGGTGCTAATTCAGTAGACGAGGACGTTGAAGAGATTCAAAAGAAGTTCTTGATCCAAACCAAATTTGAGGAACGCTAGGCAGTATTTAACGAATGCGTTGAAAATTTTGCATAATCAACAATTCATCAACAAAGGAAAAAAATAGATTTTCAGAAATGGAAATCAGCGATTTCAAATTGCTAATAATAAATACGGTAGTTAATATCGAAAAATTAATTTCATTACACGAACCTCAGCTTTCTTACTAACAATATAATAATTTTTTCAAGCTTTTGAAGCGTAAGTTGGTGTTTATATAACAGGTAACTTGTCGCGTTAGCAATATTTAGGTTACCATTCTATTTTCTGGTTATTATATTTATAAAAAATAAACAGGTCATAAAAGTTTAGTTACCTTCCTACGAACCTAAGTCATCGTTTACCGTCAATTAGTTATATTTACCTATGTGGAAGTAGCTTTACACAGATGCCTTATATTAATTTTTATTAAATTTCATTTTTAATCAATCTTATTATTTTATTCATTTTTCAATTTAGTCATCATTTTTCGTTCAAAAATAAGTTAGTCATACTCAGGTAGTGGGTTAATTTTTATGGCCATAGATGTTTAAAAATCGTCAACTCGAATTTTTCAAACTGCATCCAAGGCTACAAAAATAAGATGATCTTCACTGGGTACTATTAATTATAGACGCCTACTATTCAAATTTTTATTAACCGCTTATTGCATGAATTATGAAGGAGGTGAAGAAAAAAGTTTTTTTACTGAAAATGTCTTTCACTTCTTTTATTTTAGTAGTCAAATTAAGAAAAAAAATTAAGTCTTATTGTTTAGAAATTACTTAACGAAGCCATATATGGCTTCGTATGCATTCTAGTATTATAATAAAATCGATATATGATTTCGTATGCCTTAAATAAAAACTACAATTATGTTGCTATTGTTTACTATTGTCACATAAATAAACTTGATACTTTCCACATTTGGCGAATGAATGGAATCTTGAGCAGTTTTGACATAATTGTCAATTTAGTTTTGTCCATTCTGATCGTACAGAATTCAAAGGGAGGTCTTGATGCCTAGTTGGAGATTTTCGTGCTTTTCTAATGGGTATAAGTGAGTCGGATAAGCTAGATGGAGTACCTTCTCGGCTTGTTGCAGTACGTTTGCTGGCCACCGAAGATGATGGACAGCCTTGGCTGGTGAAAATACTGGGGAATCAGAAGTAAAATCATCGTCACTCACGAAGCCATCACCAGGAATAGAATTGACATGCTTGGATGTACTACAAAAGCGATACGAAGTCATATATGCCCAATAATAATTTGGATCAAACGCATACGAAACCAAATATGGCAACTCCAAAATAAGCTCCAAAAATCGAAGAAAACAAGAAAAGCCACACGAATTGCAACTATTCCATGTTCTTGAATATATAAAGTGTTTTGAAAATTTTTGATTTTAGTACTTACCGTTTTATTGTATAGTTTCCACAAATAAAATTAGCACCAATAAATTGCACTGTAACGGTCGGACACTCTGAACATAACTTCAAATAATTTGACAACCTGCACTTACCAAAGACAACAAAAATTACGTTCCGTTACTCGAAAGAGTATAAAGCTAGGATTTAACATCAGTTTCGAAAAAAAAAAATTTTAATATGTTGAAAAAAAATAGTAAAACCTAGAATCCATATATGGCTTTGTATGCGATAAGGGGTTAAAATTGCATTTTCGATGAATTGTATAAATTTTTATTGATTTCAATTTATTTACAACTTTTTTCGGTTAAAACAAAAAAAACTTACTCATACTTGGCCCGTTGGTTTATTTTTGTAGCCACAGATACTTAAAAATCCTCGATTTTCAGCCTCGGATTTTTAAACTGCATCCGAGGTTACAAAAATAGCACTTAAGTTTGTCGCTGATGCTAAATAATTACTATTTACTAATATATGTATTTTGTTAAAAAAACACTTAGCAACATTTCAATTTCGTTTATTAAAAAAAAAAAGTATAAGAAAATAAAACATTAGTGAAATCACTATTTGTCCTAAAAATCAATTCCTATTGCCAATAAAATATTTCAAAACAATTCTCAACTACTAATATAACGATATTATGTACATTTGAAAGATAATATTTCAAGTACGGAAAAGATAAATCTAAAAAATGAGACATTTATATTTTTATTTCATTTTATGAATGCTTTTAAAAATATCATTCTTGATAAATAAAAAAAAAAAAAGTATTCTCAGTATCCAGTAACCAAAATCTATTCACAAATGCTTCCAAATAATTTATGATGCTGCATAAAAGTTGCGGTTTTCACACATGTTGTATTTAATATAGCCACAACTATAACGTTAAACTGTCAGCATTCAGTAAACAGCGATGTGGTGAGAAGGATTCGAGGTGGTATTCAGTTAATTTAGACATTTTGACGAAAATATAATATTACATGAGATGGTATACACATATAAATTATTTAGAGTAGAATAATTATAACACTGGAAAGACGCAGCGATAATCTATACTTTTATCTATATTATTTAATTGATAAATATTCCTATAGAGCAGTGTTTTCAACTTTTTCCATGGCGCGACCCCCTAGCCTCCGCTATTACTAACTTATATTTTTTTCTGTTATAAATATCGAATCCGTTCATTATTAATAATTATTATTATAGTTAGATATCGATTAAATACGTATTGTAATTAAGGACTTGAAACAGGAGTATTTTTATATCGACATCAAAATTGACGACTTATAGTAGCTTTTGAAAGCGCAAAAGTGACATGCGCACGCACGATTGTCGTCACCGTTTAAAACTTTCGGGAGTAATCCATTTGAATTCTTTGAACTGTGAACTCGCGTTAGTGTTTAAATTTATTGAATTGCCTTGTTTAGTAGTTGCTTACTTATTATTGTTTAATATTCAAAATTTTATGCTCATTGTAATTATTAAAAATGGATAAGTTTTTGGAAACATACACAACCGTCAGCTTCAAGTTCCAATGAGAGTAATAAAACAAAGTCAAAGAAAAAGTGTCTATATGACGACAATTATTGAAAATTCGGATTTACTGTTAAAACTGTGAAAAGTGTGAAAAGTATGAAACTCTCATATTAATATATCCATTAATTAACATTCTCTTTATTACATATAATATATTGAACTAGAGTGGTTTTATGTTTAAAGTACTGCGACTCTCTCAGAAAGGTTTTGCGACCCCCCAGGGGCTCGCGACCCACAGGTTGAAAGACACTGGTATAGAGTGATCTAAACATCTTTTACAACAAAAGCTCAGCGTTCTTCTCCGTACCTCGGGTTCGATTCGAGTTCAAATAAAACTAAAAAAGGAACATATTATGTAGTTGTAGGGCTCTCTCGGTACGTGTTTATTTTCTGAAAGCTGTTAGGAGGAAGAAGTTGAAGTCAATAACTGATAAGGGTTTGATACAGAAGTATTTATAACTAACATAAAAAAGTCGTTAAAAAGACCCTTTCGTTCAATGGCTGCGAATAATTAAAATTTGTTTTACGATTTTACGGGTAGATGTGTGCATTTTTAAAAAAGATTGTCGGAAACACAGTTGTTATAAATTGAAATTTTAACAATAATTATATTTCATAAAATTCTCAACCGGGGGAAAGGGTATAACGGGATAAGAATGGCCGGTCGAAAGACGAGATCTTTGGCTACTATAAGGGCAGCTGATAAGAAGTCTTGTGTGCAAGTTTTAGCCTCATATCTTGGGTAGTTTAGAAGTTATTTGTGATAATATGTATTAAGGCCATGATTTTTTAAACCGTTATATCTTGTAAACTATTACAGATATTGAGATAAACTAAAAACCATTGAGTAGGTCTAAGTTAGTACTATAATATATATTTCTTTCAAATTTTTCCGTTAGTAAACAATCATAGAAAATTCGAGAAGAAAAATAGAAAACATTTCTTTAGTGGTTCCTTCAGAGTGACAATCACGAAAAAAGTCTCAAATATTGCACATTAGGTCCTGTTTAAGTACTGCAAGTTTCGTTAAAAACAAAGGGGTGGAACAGGGTCAAAAAGGAGAAACCTCGATCGAATCCACCATCGGAAAGGCGAATTTCATCATTCCGTTATGTTTTTATGCCGTGCGCACAAGATTAATTAAGAACCTGGTGATGTTTTAACGATATGTACTGATATAACTATCATGACTTCCAAATATACAGTGTGTTCAAGGTCCTGTGAAGCCAATATATAAATATGTAAGGAAAATTGTTGTTAGGATAACGGTCATATTTCTTGACCGATAGAGCTGCTATTTGGTATTGTGTGTGTTTATGTCAAGTTCTAGGCTAAATTCATATAGATGGAGTTGATTGTCAATATGGGATGAATTCAATGACAATAATTTTAAACTTAAAATTCTCAATATTTTGAAACTATCCCATATTGACAATCAAAGTTGAAGATCTCGTCTGGGGGCCAACCGGCCATTCTTATCCCGTCATACCCTTTAATATGCCAAGTCATCTCCACCCATTGTGAGGCTATTTAGACAAAAACTGATTACCGACTGAAAGTATAGAACGACTCCTTGCTGCAAAATTTCAAAAAATTTTTCACTTCTTTTACCAATACGCAATATTTGCAAATACACAAATAATTACATTTTTTACATTAAAATAATTGAAACCATTTGTTATACTTTTTGCTTAAGTTTCATCCGCATATCAAATCCGGAGAAAATTGAAAAAAAATTTGTATCACCAACCAACATGTGTCAAATTTGAGCCAGGATTCATTTTTCCGGCCCCAGTAAAGTTGGAGTAATTCATTAATTTACACACCAATATATTTACACACATTAGCAAAAAGTTTTGGTTAAAAAATTCAGGCACGGGAAATTTCTATCCGGATTTTTAGGCTCGGAATCGTAAGGATATGATGAAAACTGTATATTGATTTTTATTGTTATAGCTGGGTTGTATAGCCCATATACAGGGAAAGGATAGTAAAAATTGGCCTCAGCGATATCTCTACCTCCAAATATGGGCCACAAAATTGAAAATGGTCATTTTAGAAGCAAGCCGTGTATCCTACGAAAAGTTTTAGAAAATTCACTATCTGAAATTATCCAAATATTGCTATTTATAACTAGCTGTCCCGGCAGTTGCTGTTCTACCTTTCCCAGTAGGTGGCACAATAGTGGCACTGAATTAATATGTTCATTCACAACACTAGAATATGAGTTTTGCTTCCGAGATAAAATAGCAGAAGCATTGTAATCGCTTTTGAAAAATAAATAATTTTTTCTCTCCAAACCTAAAATTTTTTACGCACATTCTGTTTTAAAGCTTCTTGAACAATTTTAGTTTAGTGTCTGTGTCCACCCGTCTGTGTGTCGCCAGTTTTCACCAAGTGGCATAACTTCTGAATTATTCGATTGCTTTTAATGAAATTCTCAGAAATTATGCAGTCTGGTTCCATAGATGGCCCCCTACAAATATCATTGCATTCGGAGTAATAGTATCCACGGCGCTACCATGAAACCTTATTTACTGTTAGTCCCACTTCGCTTAAATTTTTAAAGTATTTTGGGGGTTAGTTTCTAAAATATTTTTTCTGTTATTTTATAATTTTGCCTTTAAGTATTTTGAGTTACAACAATTTTCTATGAACTTTAAGGCGAAAATATAATTTCAGGGTATATACATTTGGTTGAATACTAAGCCTTTTACGAGTATGAGGAAGCTGTTTGCCACATCCCATTGACAGCGTATTTTAGCTGTGATCAATCGTCTCGAAAAAATAAATATATTGTGTGAATATGACCTCCATTCGGTCAAATCGTTCAAAAATTACACGATCATCGACATTCGTAATAACTAGTACATAAAGAAATTATATTTAACATTATTCCTTCTTCGGTCTTCATGGACGTAACTTACTTTCAAGGGTAAAGTTATCTTTATCAAGCTATCACATAAACCTAATAATTTTAAAAGTGCTCAAAATGTCAATCATAATTTAAACTTTAAACAAAAATCAAAGAAGCATCCACATCTCGCACAATGTTCTAGGAAATCGTACCGTTGAGGTAGGTACCTACATAAAACATTATGTGGTGCTTTGGTTTGCTTGTCGTGTGGGTTTTTTGTACCGCGGTATGCGGTGTGTGTGTGTTGACTACAGCGTGTAGTAAAACGGTTGTGTGATGGTGTTATGAAATTTTCTTGGTTTTTATTATTTTAAAAGTTTTTCTTGTAACTGACGTGTATTAGAATTATGTATCTACATCTACATACATAGCCAAGAGTATGAGTTACTGTTCATGTATTTTAATGGAACATTGCCAACGGCAAGACACCACGAACAAACGTTGTGGAAATATGGGATATAATAAGTCGTAGCTGCTAACTATAAAATATAAAAGTACCGAGTTTTATATATTTTTACATGGACGGTTAATTGAATCCGTGAACAAGTATGTATTATTGTTTAATATACCCGCATTAGCAAGAGTGGGTATTTACGAGTAAGCCAACTAATTGAAATATAAAAAAAAAAAAAATTGTAAAAATGTTTTGTCACAAATAGTAATGTTCGTATAGTAAGAAATGGTAAAATTTTAAAGAATTTAGACCCGGAAAGAATATTTTTATGATTGTTAAGAGCTATGGAAGTTAAGAGCTGAAATTTGGTAAGTGGCACTCATCTCCCCTGCGCCATATACTATTAAAATGGGGTAAAATTTTAAGCAAATTTTGGATTCGACCCAAATTTTAGGAGGGTGGTGGGGGGCAACAAAACAATAAAACTTTTCCAAACCGGTTGGAAATAAACCGGTCAATTACCTATAACATATCCAAAATTCAACTTCCTATGATAATTTGTAGGGAGTAGAGGGAGGAAAAAGTATTTTGGCTGAATCTAGCACACTCATAGCCCCCCCCCCCCCCCAGAATTAACGTAGAGGGTTGAAATTTGGTGTGTTCGTATCTAGGTTGTGCTTTTTGGAGGTTTAAACTGTTAACCCTTACCCTCACGATTTTTACGCCAATATTTCCTTGATTTTTTTGCTTTTTTTCTAACACGTCTAAAGACTCTCTAAGGAAACCTAGAGGACTGAAATTTCGCACTTGTATTGCGTTAGTATCCAGCTAGTGCCTTTTAGGGATTCCAAATTACTTTTCCTCACACTTCTCCCATTTTTACATCGGAATACAATGGTACATATTGTTAAATGCGTTTTAAATGCATTATTTTTATTTTAATACAAGTAGGCGACCAGTAATTTTAAAAATTTAAAAAAAGTGAACATTCTTTTATAACAAATGCAATACATAAATATTAGGTAATTTAAAGTCGTTGTTTATTTATAAAGTAGGAATTTTTGAGTTTTATGTATAAAACAGAAATTTTGGATTTTTTTGGAAAGAAAAATATCTTTATAAAGGCCTTCCATTTTACCATTTAAGTTCCTTTTTTCATATTTTTTTAAAAATAAAACACAAAGGCAATTGGCGGATAAACATGGATAGGAATGCCGTCGTACGAATTGTGTTGGCTTATTATTCCTGAAAATTGCTATTGGCACAAATTTGAAATTTACTGAGATTCAGCCCTAAAAAACTTAAAACTTTTTTTTAAAGCCCCGATAAACCGGACATTCCTCATCAGTTTTGAAATCACCAAGATGGCAAATCGCTTGTAGATATTCAATTACATTTCGCGTGTAGACAGATGAAGGGAAATATTCGACTTCCGTGATGGGGCCCCGCTGCTCACGGCGTTTTTTTTTATTCTATTTAAATAAGTCTACGCCTTACAGTACGTTTTATTCCATTTATCTTTTTGCAAAACATCAAACTTTATGTTTTTGATATCAACTTCACTGATATTAATCATTTAGCATACTAGGGTGGTTCAATAAGTACCCGTGTTTGACGACAGAGGGTGTTCCTGAGGGAAATTGGTGTTATCATCGTGTGCTGCCATCTATCAAACGACGGCAAAAGAAATTTCAGACTGATTGATAGGTTAGTTTAAATTTGGCAGCCATTCCAGTAAAAAGAGTTGTCGCCGCCAAACTGCATGAATTGCTGCCGCACCTCTGGATTCACTTGATCTGGCTCCCCGCGACTTTTTCTTGTTCCCTAGCATCAAGAAAGGGCTCGAAACAAGTATTTAACTGTTTTTAATTCGTTGCATGCAGTTTGGCGATGACAACTTTTTTTCTATCTTACCGAAAATCACGAAACACGTCTAACTTGAATGGCTGCCAAATCCAAAGTAACCTTTCAATCAGTCGGAAATTTCTTTTACCGTCGTTTGATAGATGGCACACACGATGATAACACCAAATTCCCTCAGGAACGCCCTCTGTCGTCAAACACGGGTACTTATTGAACCGTCCTCGTACATAACACTATCCAATTAATGTTATATAAAGGTTGTGATCCAAAAAGGAAATCTTCAGTTGTGTTACACCTGATGATGAGCTAATTACTCGAAAGTGAGCTCGTAAACAACATTTTTAAAGATGGTTCATTTACGAGAGAGCGAGTATTTATGGACCCAGAAAAAGAATAACTGCTTTTGTTAGTAGAAAATATGAGAAGGTAGTAAGGCCACAACAGTTCTATAGCAAAAGCAGTAAGGTGACAGCAGTTTTATACGAAGAGTAGTAAGATTACAGCAATTCTGTACCAAAAGTAGTAAGATTCAAACGGTTATATACAAAAGGTAGTATCTTGGGTTACAGCAGTTCTATACCAAAAGTAGTAAGGTGGCAACGATTCCATACCAAAAATAGGGGTTCTGTACTAAAAGTAGTAAGATCGCAGCCGTTTATGACAAAAATTCTAAGGCCACAATGATTCTATATTAAAATTAGTAAGGTAGTAGCAGTTCTGTACCAAAAATAGTAAGGTTTCAGCGCTTCTTACTAAAAGTAGTAAGATTACACCAATTCTTTATCAAAAGTAGTAAGATCACAGTAGTTCTGTATCAAAAGTAGAAAAGTTACAACGGTTCTGTAATAGAAGTAGAAGGTTACAGCGGTTCTCTACCAAAAGGTGTACGAGAAAGTTTACTGTAACTATATGGTAATAAAAACGCTAGAGAGTTATATGTTATTTTTGAAAAAAATTAATGGTTTTATATTAGTAAATTTGTAATTGGATTTTTGATTAAAAAATAAATATCATTTTTTTAATTGATAATCGATGCGAAAAAAATTTTAAAAATGATATATAATAAATAATAAATTAATTAAAACTTGAAAAGTTTTAAAAAATATCATTTGGTTAAAACCAGCACTCCAAAGGATCGCGATGTCTGTGACGTCATAAAGGAAATATGTCAAAAGTGTCAGAATTATTAAAATTTAGTAGGAAAAATTATTGTTGGCTGTTTCATTGATTTCGACATTCAAAATTTTGAGAGACATTTTTTCCGGATTTATTTTTGTGCTGCTATCACAAAGTGGAACAAAACAAGCTCGATATTTTTTCTTTAAAGTCACTAAGTTATTCAATACAGTGATTTTTATAGCAAGCAATAATTTAAATAGAAACGCAATTTCACAGCAACAATAATTTCATAGTAACAATAATTTCATAGCAACAATAATCTAATTGAAATACCTGTTATATGTTCAGGCCATATACCCTTTATTACGTCACATAAGCGTATCGGGAACTCTCGACCCGTTATCGGTTCTAGGTTTAAAAATTTATTTTTAATTTAATATAACTTCTTAATTATTACGTTTAAAAAAATAAAAAGGTTTTCTTACAAAACTTATATATGATCTTTCCATTTATGATAAAAAAAATTTTTCTTCAAAAACCTAATTAGCAACATGCCAACTTTAATATTTTTTGTTGTGTAGCCCACTTTAAAATATTTCCTTTGAAAGTGGCTCACTGTTCTAAAAATGGTATCCACTCCTGTTCTAAAATATAATTTAAGAGTTTTCTATCTAAACGAATCCTCCATAAAAAGGTTACAACACTGAAAAAGATTCCAGGAAATTCACTCAGATTAATAATAAAAGGTCTTTGTATGACAAAACAGTCAGTGCATTTAGCAAAGTAGGTATATATCTGTCACAAATTTCGTGTTGACATGGACGTAAAGAATTCACAAAAGGAAAAAACAAAAACCTTGTGGGATTTAATTATTTTTGTATAAATAATAGTTTACAGAGAAAGGTTCTGTTGTTTGGGCACCGCCCTCCACCGCCTTTCTCGCTGTCACGGCGAATACATTTTACATAATTTAAAATTTAAAATATATTATCCTTTTTGTTTTGGCGGTTTGCGTTGTTTGTTTGTTCCTCTATCATCCTCACAGCACCGTCAACAAAATATGTTTGTTTGATGATGTGAATTTAATTAAGCTGATGTTCAAAAGGGATCTTCTGAATAACATGAAATATAATGATATATTTAAAACTAAAATTGTCGTAATTGAGAAATTTTCATAAAATTTTTCGGAAATTTATGGACCGTAATTTATAATAATGAAATACGTACGTTTTGGTGGAAATTGCTTGAACATTATATTATCAGCCAACGAGCATAAAATTTTATTAAAACTATCATTTTACAATATATCAACGCAATTTTATTTGATTTTTGGCGAGCAAAATCTATGAGAAAAATTATTTATGATACATTGGATTTTATTAATAACGACGTAAAATTGGATATTGTTACTCTTTCTTATCTTTCAGTAGCATAGAAGTTTAGTAGGTGTTGTTATTTTTTAACAACAATCTTTGGTTTTTGTGAGAAGAAACGACTTTAGATTTAATAAGCTATTAGACTTTGGTTAAGTACTAGGATACAAATAGGTCATTTTTAACCTTAGTATTCAACTGAACCGTTCAGGGGTCAAAGCTGGCAATTCATGTTCATGGAAAATTTTAATAAAAAAGTTATTAGCGAGGAAAACTCTTCGTGACAGTGTAATGCAATCTGCAATGCGAGAGTGTAATGAAAATGTGAGACTAATGAAATCTGTAATGGCCCATAGTGAAACCGGTTAGGCTGTGGTTTTAATGAAATCTATAATGGTAACTAGTTGTACTCGCGACTTCGTTCGCACGACTCATTGTTATAAAATCAATGAGAAGTATATAAGTGTAATAAATAATTATACAGAACTTATAACTAATTATATAATTAGTTATAACAGAACAATAATACAGGACAATAATTTCTGTGTAATGCATATACATGTTCAAAATTGTTTTTATATTTTTCCCAGGGAAGCAGATATTTTATCGTAATAAAAAGTATCTTATATATTAAGCCAGGTAATAAGTTAACATCAGACGAAACTTCATGAAAATTCGTTCAATAGTTTTTGCGTGATGTGTGCACATACTCAAAATTTTTCCGAGACATTTTTCCGGAGTAGAAAGTATCTTAGATGTTGACCCAGGTAATAAATTATCATCGCACTACATTTCATTAAAATTCGGTCAGACAGACCGTCAGACAGGCAAAAATTTTAAAAATCACTGTTTTAATATCTACAACGATAACTCTTTACGATAAAATTTTCAAAAAATATTCCATATACAGAAATGGTCTCGTTACAGTTTTATTATATATATATATATATATATATATATATATATATATATATATATATATATATATATATATATATATATATATATAAAAATCTCATGTTACAATGTACTGCTAGGATAAACTCCGAAACTACTGAACCGATTTTGATCAAATTAGGTAACTATCTATAATTTGGTCCAACTTAAAAGATCGGATAGTTTTATCGCAAAATTTTTAGTCTAACTGTATATAGATATCTGTGAAAAAATTTATAAAAAAATCATGTAAGTTAGTTTGTTGCTAAGCATTTGGAGAAAAATAATTGTGGAATTTTTGTAAGTATTAATAAGTATTTCTATAGATACCACCAATAATATTTTAACCTACGACTACTATGAAATTACTTGTCTACTGTGCAAAATACTATTTGTATCCTATAAAGAAATAAACAACTGGATTGTCCCGACATCATCAATTGGCACTTCTGCTGTTTTCAGCAAATTTCATACATATAAAAATTAGATAGGTATTATGCTATAAAAATATAAATATGACTTGAAAATATGAAAATATGAATAATACTTTAGAGTCGTCGAGCGAACGAAGCGAAGCACATAAGGAACTGATTTTGAACAAAATTTCAGAATATCAAATTTAAATGTATAATTATGGTTACATTGTCCGTCAGTTACACCAAATAGGGTGCAAATTAAAAAGCTGAAAAAATTTGACAGTCTTTACTTAAGTACTGTTGAGATCTCTGTGAAAGATGAAAGTGACGTTAAAATGGTTTCCCATGGCCTTGCTGACTTGAAGGGCCTAAAATAGAAACAATTCTAAAACTGTTGGTATAGGTACCCATACTAAGTTCTTGCGGTGCGGAAATTAGCCATGCTAATAAAATATGAAGATAGTTATTTTAGAGTCATTGGGCGAGTAGGGTCAAGTGCTATAAATAATTGATTTTGCACAGAATTTTGTAATATATGATTGAATTGACCTATAAATTTTACCTATAATTTAACATCGTTTGACATCTAGGTTGTGTAGACACCCGGTAGATGGCGCTGTGTTTCGATTTCTAGATTATACATTCTATTCCAAGTCATATTTGTTTATATTCACGATGTCAATGATTTTTATAATTATACTGTGTATTGTGTTATAACTGTGCAGTGTATCGTTTGAAATGATAAGTGCTACGCTAGTGATTTTCTCGACTGCTTACTGTACGGAATCCTAATTGTACGAACCCGATTGGTCGAGGCATATATGACAAATAAGAGCTCCGGGTTACATGTCATATAAACGAAAAAGTTCTTTGTGGGAAATTCTGTACAAATACGAGTGTGGTTGACGGTATATATTATCTAATCTAAGATGCAAGATTACTTTTAATAAACTTACGCTAAGACTCGACTTCATCTCCGAAACTATTTTCATCAAAACCTCTGTTTCAGTGTGTTTCACCTACAGTTTTCTTATTTAAATAATTTCTAATGTAAACATTACGTCTATATTATATAAAATTAGTATTCGGTCTCATCTTCCGTTACAATCAACAATAAACATACACACATACATATGTAAGTTCTATGCATATGTATGAACTGAGAGCTGCGAATATCTAATATATGTAAATGTTATTTTGCGGAGACCTGATACAATTATATGAAATGAAAATAAACCCAATATCCTGTTTTTGTTTATAATATTCACACAAAATGTCTTTATACAAATATCTAACATGGCCGTGTTATTATTCCATGTTATATAGAGTTAATATAAACATGTATTTGTACGTGTTTATAGTGAGAAAAGCATTAAGATGAGAGAAAAAAATATAACGATATGGCATGAGCATGACAAACGAAATTCTAAGCAATTTTTACAGTGCAGATAATATTATGAATACAAAATAATAATGGGCTTTAACAACGTTCATCCTTTTTTAAATGGTCGAATATATATGTAAAAGTATCCAGGCGTGTTTCCTAAAACAGTTTTCATTTTATAGTCAACATTATATATTTTTTTGAATAAATATTTAAATGTCCTTAATAGCCAGTACCAAAAAAAATAAAAATAAAAAAACTTAAAGGTTTAAAAATCCATAAAATGGTTCAAGTAAAAGCGTTTAAGGTAGTTGCTCCGGAAAACAATTTTTCAAAGGATTTTAACGAATCTTCTCTAGATATTTATTTAACACCAATAATACGAGCCCTTACCAAAAAAAAAAAAATTGACTACCCCAAGTTTGAGAAAAACGATTCCAAAATTTTGTAATTTTTACACGGGCTCTTATGGGAAGTTGACATATTAACACGATTTTCTTAAATAAAATGAAATCGTGTCAAAGGAATTTGATAAAAATTTAATACGTTATAAAATACAAAGTTACAAACCATATTTAATAAGAAATAAAAATTATTCACTGCGCCGTTTTTTGAAATATAATTTAAAAAGATCATTATACAACGTTTTTACAACGCTTTTTCAACAATGCTTTTAAATTACTACTACATAAGCGGAAATTCAAAAAAAAGTGGTATATCGGGGAGATACTTAATGAATGGGACGATTATTGAATGGGACAAATGAGTTTTAGCTGACAAGGAATCGCTAGTGGAAATTTGTTTTACAGTCATTAGGTGTCTTTTATATAACTATTTTTATGTGCGATATATGTGTTAACGATTTTCCGTTTGTTTCAACAAAAGTTAGGAGATACGATTTTAAACAGAAAAAGTAACTTTTATTTTTTTATAAATTACTAAATATTTTATGATAACTATTATGCTTAGATTAATTGTATTAGCTAATTATTAACCGCTTCGTATAGACTATCATCAAATAAGTATTGTTTGGGCATTGAGGTTATGTACGATATTCAAAATTGAATTATATTCTTAAGTAATTTATGTCTTGACTTTAACTTGTTACTTGACAAGGAATATTGAATGGGACATTATGAATATGACCTTCAATTTTGACCATGACCTCAAAGTCAAGGTCACCATCGAATGCGTCGTGAAAAATGCTGAGCCTTTTGTCCTCATCATTTATCCCACAAATGCTTTCCCGCAGAGATTTTTGACCATTTCTGTATTTTTACTGACCTGTATAAACCGCATGAATTTTACATTGTATTACATATGTTCCATTCAATATTCTTCTTGTCCCATTCAATGAGAATGGAATTACTGAACGGGACAAAAATCTAATTTTTTTCAAACAAAAAAATTTACTATTATTTAAAAAGAATAAAAATTTTTTTTTAGTTTAAAATATAAAGTGATGTTTGAAGTATCTTATGCCGCAAGAATTAAAATATTTGATTACTTGGTTTTGAAGTTAAGATAATTTTTTAAAGAATGTCCCATTCATTAAGCCTTCCCCAAATATAATAACTGAAGAATATTAATACATTATTTAATTTTTGATAAAAGAAAACTTTTTTTTGAGATATACTTTTGGACTTGACTGTCTCGGAACAATTACGTTAAGGAAACTAGTCCATAGGAATTTATTATAGGTACCAATTGTCTGTTGTAGGTAACTTTTTAAATTGATGTACTTGCCATATATACTTAGCTTTACATAACTTAATTTTGATTACTCGTGCTTGTATTACTTGTCAAAATAGTGTACCAGTTGGGCATTTCATCATCATATACTTAGGTGTTAAACTTTTTTATATATTTAAATCTTATCCAAATTTTTTTGTGAAGTTGTAATAACTGAAAAACTAGTAAATACGTTGCAATCTATTCCAAAAAATATGCCAGTTTGTACATATATTATGCAAACATCATAGGTGAATTATTAAATTCTAATAAACGATTCTTTCTTACGGGCAATAGTTATTTTTTTAATCACAAGTTCGCGCATCTAAGTTTTCCAATTCCCAAAACTAATAAAATGCTTTATCGTAGTGCTTTATTTATTTTCTAGCGAAAAATTTCAAATCGAAAAAAAAAACTGTTAACTGTACGAGAATTTTTTCTTCATCAAAAATGTACATGAATATCTACATCACAGAACATTATAGAAGTCGTCTACATACAAAAATCTGTTGTTCGTAAGTTGCGATGAGTTGTAATTTATACTGTTTCTGATTTAGTCTGTTACTGTTCGTCACATCGTTCACGTTGACATCATTCTTATGTCATTGTTTTTTTTAATAAACTCATGAAATTTAAACAGAAATAAATATGAAGTGTGTCGTATTTAAGTGTAAAAATTCTATTGAATAGAAAAATTCTCAAAATAAAGGGATATCTTTCTTAAAATAAATAAATTTATTTTTAATTGTTGGTTGTTAGTTACAAAGGTTGGCTATCATAGTATAATTAGTATATACTACTATATAGGTATACATATACGCAAGTTGCGTAGTCATTCATCACGATATTACACTAATACATTCGCATGTTTGTATAGATATAAGATATGTTTTTTGTGGGGGTAGCGGTGTCCACGTCATTTGCCGACGACAGCGGGCACAGTAGTTATGAAATAGGAAATTTAGATCTATCTATCCTTATAAATATCTAAGTACCCTGTGGGCTGCTAAAATATTGATAAATGTAGCCACTGTACAACGTCATATTAAATCTGATTAATTATGACAGAACACTGTAGAGAGTGGCAACAATTTGCGGCAGTATGTCGCACGACTTTGGTATATAAAATAGTCATAATATACCCCGAAATGTTTCAGATAAATGGTACAAAACTACAAAAGCTCTTTTAAAAAACCTACTTCAAAAAGTAAAAAATAATTAATAGCACCAATTTTGAAGCCAGGCGGGGCGTCGGATCTAAAATTGCGATTGGATGTGCTTGGAAAATTCATGAATTCTTCAAGATCTACATGTTTTTTATACTACTCCGCACCTGACTTCAAAATTCGTGCTATTAATTATTTTTTACTTTTTGAAATCGGTTTTTTAAAAGAGCTTTTATTTCATACCCTTTACTGACAATGCTTATGAGTCCACCCCATTACAATTTTTAATTTGGTTTTTAATTTTTTTTTATTAAATTCCAAATTTTATGTGTTTAGGTGAAATACTTCTCAAAATAACAATGTCCAAAAATCATAATTTTGGATATTCATTTACTTTGCTTTGAAATTTGGAACATTTATATTGTTTAAATTAATAATTACTAGGAAAATAAAAAATCAATGAACATCCACCAATTTTTCAAGTCATCAAAGAATTTTTTTAAACTAGGTACTGACAGAAAATTATTTTTAGGATAATTGGATCAACATAAATTAACAAAATATGTTACTATAGATATTAAAGTACATAATTTTACATATACAAATTTTAAATTTGCCATAATTATTCATATTGTTCATATTCTGGACGATGGTTAAAAAATTACTCAACCAACATCAAAAAAATTTTCATAGGTCCTCCTGGAGAACTTTATCTACTAACTAAAAAAAGAATGGCGCAAATTGGGCCAGAAATGTGGGAGAAATCGGTGTACATACATAAAAAAAAAACACGGGTTGAATTGAGAACCTCCTCGTTTTTGAAGTCGGTTAAAAATAGTTATTTCATGCATAGTTATTCTTGCAAATTCCTTCCTGACACATTTATTTTTTCTCTAAATAAATCCACAAAACTATCCTTGACGAACGATTGTAACACTTAAGACTAATAAGGATTATATAATATTAATAGATTTGAGCGTCACTTTATGGTATTCCATATTTGTAAAATATTTGTTTATTATTTACAAGGATTATATATTTTAAGTTTTTCAATTAAACGGATTTTCATGCTGTTCGTGAATTACTGAGAGAAACTGAAGGTCCTATCAAGCATTTTGTTAGCTTTACATTTTATGTTTCGCACTCAGAAAATAAGAATGTTGCTAGTGTGGCACAGAATTATATTACTTGAGAACATTTTCCCGCTAATTTTTCTACTGTCTTTTCTGTTAATTAAAGGTCGTCCTATTTTTTTTTTTTTTTTAAATACAGTATACTATTATTTCAAGTTTTTAAGAAATTTTATCAATAAGTAATTAGTTATAATCACAATGAACTTGGAATGAACATATAATCGCCACAGTTATTCAATTTTCGAAAATTGATTCGTATCTTCCGTGTAGTCACTCTGCTGAAAGAGAACTGTAAACACAATGCAGTAAAAATCACAGCATCACTACTTAAATTTTCTTCTATTTTTCACATTTTATCAAATCACCGCACAAGAGAAATTTTTTCTCAGTATTTGCTCGGCCGACGAGAGGGTACAGCAATTTCTCGGAGGCCCGCGTCTGAAACGGGAGTCAGCAGCCCCGATTAGGGGCCCGAAGAAAGTGAGAGTAGGTACGTTTTTTTTTTTTTTGCTCGTCAATTGTATTTTTGGGGGAAAATGTTTGAATGTTGTGTTCGGGATTTCTCTCGCCGGCGCTGGGTATTTGTTTAAATATAACAATATAACATAACTTTTCCTCGTACACAATAGTCAACCATGTTTTTTTAATCTCACCCCCATATCAGTCTCCAATAGACAATTAAGTTATGTTTTATCACTGAATGTAAGTTTTATCACTGATGCTTGGGTCAAATTTTTATTATAATTTTTATATGGTTATTATTCTATACCTAATTTAAGATCCATTTACTTATTAATTTCTTAATAAATTATGATGGTGTTATATGTATTTACAGCAAGTTCGATTTTATTTCTTTCACAGTCATCTGTCTGTATTATTTGAAAATGTATTTTTTGGTGATATATTTCATATTGATTATTTATATTATTATTATTTCTGTATCCATCTTCGTCTACGTTTTTTTTTCTATTTGTTCGATAAAATAAATTATTTGGGATATCAATTTTATTTATGTTATGACAGACAGATAGGCAGACAGTCGAACACGCCATACAGACAGATAGACATACATACACATATATACCTATTGTTGGTAATCAAAATTTTATATTTATATAAATGATGAATGATCATCATATGCAGCGCGCTTATCTTACAAATGGTAATGCTCCATTTGTTATGTTTATCTATTCAATTATTGAATGTATCCTTCGATTGAAAAAATTTTGTGAAAATTTAATTTTTTGACGAAAATTGCTAGCCGAAAGTTTCAAAAATAGTTTAGGGTTGACCGGGGTAATTGTGAATTGGGGCAATTGTGAACAGTGCCTATAATTTCTAAATAACATTAATATTGCTAAAAATCAACCTTTAGTATATTTTTCTGTCCTTTGTTAATACGCTATTAAAATTTGATAACAATTCTCTAAGTATTAGTATCTTTTTTTTTTATTTTAAAAAAACCCTTGCAAAATTTTGTGAACCCTTACTTCGACCAATCCTTAAAAAATTTTTTTTAATACATCTTCTTTTTTTAAAAGGTAAAAAATGGTTAAAAGTACTTCTAAAGAAGTGGTCTAAACCCTGAGAGGGTTCCTTATTAACTGCTAAAGAAATTGGACAATTTATTACCAATTACAATTACCCCATGATTTTAAAAAAGGAGGGTAATTGTGAACATCATTCACAAATGCTCCCATTCAGTCAAAAATTTCAGTAGTGTTCTTTTCAGAGTTGAAAATGTTGACGAAGATGGTGGTGACATTATTTTACAAGTTTCCGTTGTACAAAATACAGAAAAAAAAATCTGTAAAGAGCGATATGTTTTGTGTACCAATCTACGAAATCATTGCTGTGCTCCCTTACTCAATAATAACTTACAAAAATAGAAAAAAAACCTGTTTTCAATGTCTCTGTGAGTGTTCAGGGCAGTAGGATTAACACAAAACCTTTTTTTTCATTTACGGTATTAGACCCAATAGATTGTTGTTTTTTTTAATGATAACTAAATGTATTCCCTTGCAAAATTCTCAATTTCCTTGTTTTGTGTGAAAATCATGTAATTTTTTGATTTCTTATATGATAAAATGACAAAATATCATCAAAATATCGTTTTTAGCTTGTAATAAATTTGTTCCTACAATTTTTGTTATTTTTGTTTAACCTAGATTTTTGGTACAAATTTGAGGTATGGGTAACTTGCATTAAAAAAAGAGCAATTGTGACCGCTAAAGTATGATGAAAAATTTGAAAGTGGGGTAAATGTGAAGAATTTGAGTTGGGCTTTACTCTGATGTACCTCACTTCTCTTGTAATCATTCCATTCTAAATAATTTTTCTGATATATGGCATTCACTTTTACCCCAAAATTCATAAGAATTGTAAAACCAAAGAATGGCTTATAAAATTTTTGTTTTTCATACGAATTAGCTCGAAATTTGTGTGGTGCATCCTGAATAATATAGAATTAAAAATAAGTCAACCATATTGTGATATATAAAATAAAAAATACTTAAAATAACGCTTTTATCTCAATTCATGAAAATACATTCACAATTACCCCGGTCAACCCTAAATGAATTATTTGAGTGGTAATTCGGAGTAAAGGAAAAGTGTCTAGTTCTTAGTGCGCACACTACTAAGATATAATCAGTAAAATTTTTTTCAACATAATCCCAAAATTTTTTTTTTTGGCTTTTGTTGTAATACACTAAAATTGTCAAAATATAATTTATATCTACTAATACTTATTACTCTATAAAATGAGTTTAAGAAGACATTTAGATTTCACAATTAATTTTAGACAATATGCTTTTCCACTCAAGTAATAATAGTGTAATGACCTAATATCAGTTGTTTATCGCTTTCTATAGAATATAAACAATTTTAATTTTGAATTTCTTTAAAAAATTTAGACTGATAAAATCAAAATTCAAAATCTCGAGTCTGTTAGCCTACTCCTGGGATCATTCTCTGTTAACAGACACACCATACTCGTCGAAATCCGCTTAGCAACCAAAGAAGAAGAAGAAAAAGAGACGAAATTGTCGGAATTCGTAAAAATTATTTACCTAGAATTTTTTTCAAAATATCCTCTAAACCTGAATATATTATATTTGAACATTTTTCCGTGAGTAAATATTAAATTTTATTGAAGATATATCTTTTATATATGCGAGTTAGCTTCCGTTATAAACTATTCGGTGATCTACTATTACATAAATCAGGTTTTAGGTTAGAAAAAAACAACTTCATTCAGGAAATAGGATTAAATTTCAACATATGACTTTGCGGTTGCCTCTACAATTCTGATTTTGTCAAAACTGAAGAAATGAGTATCGAAAACTTAGGAGCGACTTCAAAATTTATGTTCCTAACATCAAAATTACTGTTTTTTGGAGCTTTTAAAAATTTTATATACGTGATGACGTCAACAAGTTTAGTTTTTCTTTTTAAATTAATAGTTACAAAAATGATATTAGTCAGATCTGTTGGTGAAATTCGGATAATTTGAGTGCTAAATTTTTATTTTCCTTTAAAAATGGCAAAATTTGTTCAGAAAATGTAACCTAATTCGATGTGATTTTTCTGTTAGGCTGTACCTCCATTTTCAATTTGTAAATTAAAATAGGAGGTGGATCAAAGTAAGTCTACATATTTTTCCTTTGTGGCCTTCCTTATTTTTTGTTTTTCTTAGTTGACCAAGTATTTTGGTATTTAAAATTTACATCGCAGCGCCGATGCAAAACGTTCGGAACTCTTTTTTTAAACGATAGATGTTGATGATTTTATCGATTCTTTCACGCAAAAGTCTTAGATCATCTTCGGATTTAAATCCCTTTTACAAATATAAACATGTAAATAAGTAAATAA
The DNA here is from genome assembly GCA_035578155.1 of Brachynemurus nebulosus. Taxonomy (NCBI): domain Eukaryota; kingdom Metazoa; phylum Arthropoda; class Insecta; order Neuroptera; family Myrmeleontidae; genus Brachynemurus; species Brachynemurus nebulosus. Next base: position 34,420,890 of record JAPWDM010000006.1, read on the forward strand.
GAAATGTACTTATTTAAAATATTGGATTTTAAAAAATAAAATGTTTAAAAGAGCAAAATGTTAAATTTATTTAAAAAATTATATTGAAGATTTTATACCTATAATGTTATAGTAAAAATGACAACTTTACTGAAACTGAATATTAAAGGTTTATTATTTTTATTAGCTGAATTAGAGTTATTTCCTTACAAAGGAAGTTTTTAATCAGAAGAAGATAGAAAAACGTAATTAAATCAGTTCCCAAAGCCCAATTTTTATAAATTCCTGTCCTTGCGGCATTTAAATATATAGAATCTCTAAAGTAAATTAAATCGTAATATTCCTCCTATTGGTTCCTTAAGGGCAGGGTAAGGTATTAAAATAATTTTTTTTGCAGTTTTTTTTTATTTTTTTAACTGAATGCATAATATCTCAAGAATATTGTCTCTAAATTTCAAGTTGATTGGAGCAAAATTGACGAAGTTATAAGCATTTTTGCTGTTATCTGGCAGATGTTTCGCTCTCTATATACCTTTTCTCTCAGTTATATTATAGAAATTTCAAGGGAAGTACTAACGTGTTTATACCTGTACTGTATATTTTGTCAGTGTAGGGTACAAAATTTAGTTTAGCAGTAAGTATTCTATATCAGTTTTATACAAGAATTTTTAAGTGTTCAAAACTTTAAAGCCTTTTCCCCACAGCTCACGTTTTCAAAGTCGGTGCCCCTCATAACTTCAAAACTACAGCACCGATCCATTTGAAATTTTGAACACTATTTCTGTACATAATTTACGAAGTAACGCTGGAGAGTTTTTTTCAAACTTGTTAATAATTTTTATTTTACAATAACAAATTAGCCAATTTTTTTCGCAAAAATCGTGTTTTTCCGTTATAAGTGTTCCAAAAAAGTGAAAAATTGAAATTTCGAAAAATTCTCCCAGCGTTACCTGAGGAAAACTATTATCTAACGAATGAACTTTAATTTTTTTATTTCGGATGATCAAGCACCAAGTTATCAGGGGCACTGCAATTCTACTTTTTTCTGAGACACGTTCGAATAATTGCTGCCATTACTGTATTTTTTAATACTTCTTCGTGAAAATTTTATACAATATTCTTCGAATGTTATACTTTAATGTGCCACTGGTTTTAATAAAGAGATTTTAACTGTGTCGTCACAAAAAAATAACAAATACATTCACAAAAATAACAAATACACATTCATTTTTTTGTACGAATTAACCTTACCCTCTCCTTAAAAGGCATTCTCCAGTAAACCAACCATTTACGTTACTTCTTCAACATATAAAAAGGACAATTTATGCAGTCTTTCTGTTGTAATATATTCGGTACACTTTGCTTCGGATGTTTTACTTATTTCCGTATACAACCGGTCACTCTTGACAGAACAACGTTACAATATTATCGAAAATTCACGTACTAGTAGTGTAGTGAACATCTTTTTTACACGTTTCATGATACTATCATTGCACTCATCTTACAGTAACGTGACAAATCTTCAGTTCGGAACTAACGGTTTTATACATTTGCACGTATTACATACATTATACATAAACAATGAAATAATCTGCCTCTACGCGAAAAACGTTGTCAGTAAACGAGAAGCAATACAAATATTCATACATTTATAGACGTAACTATATCGCAAGAATAACTTTACCGTCGTTACCATTGAAAACTGAATGCGCAGAAACATAAACCAAACTGAAGGGGAAGATGTTTGGAGATCTGAATCATCCCTTCCACAAAACAAACAAAAAACTTTCGAACATTATTAGATACATGCACATTTCAGAACAGAAAGAAACATTTTTAGTTAATTCTGGCGATTATCGAGAAGGATAAATTTCCAGATTAGTATAGGCTGGGTGCGTGATGGAAACGACATCTATAATATATATTTTTCCGGGCTCATTAACGAATATAAATAATGGTAACCGTGGAAATAAATAAATTTAAAATATTTTTAAACAAACCGTAAAATCTGAATACAAATGTTTGCTATTTACAATTAATTTTTTTTATAAATAAATTTGAACAATTTGATTTGTTCAGTTTGAACAATAAAATACTTGATGAAGTATAATAGTTATATTAAAAAAGTAATTAAACAATTTTCGACGTTAATATGGATATAATTATCAAGACAGTATTTCCTTCCAACCTCGGACTATGCAGAGGAAAAAGTTGCTGGTGCCGGTGAAGTACGTCAGGGAAATTCGAGAATTAAGAAATGCTGGCATAAGTCATTTAGTTGAATGTAGAGTCATAAAACAAACATCAATAACTTTAATTCCTTATGAAACATTATTTCATGTGACTATGTGAGTTAAAAAACATCAAATATTTTTAATTCTGTATTTATGGATTGACGTGTAGACGTCAATACTGTTGACAGATAAATAAGGAATGACGTATTAGTTGCAACTGCGTTTATAATCAAAGTGAATCAATGTAAATATTTTTATTTAATATTTTTTATTATACTATAAACACATATGAGCCCGTATTAATGCTTGTTTTCTCCACTACTCACGCTGCAATCGATTTAATTGTCCCCAACATATACTTCGCATGCTGCCTATAGGTACAGATTTATTTAAATTTCACTGACGTTATTATTTTCATCTGTTTTTTGAGTCTCTTCCACAATAAGTAGAATTAAAAAAATGAGTCTATAATGTTTTAGAAGTTTTAGGTTGTTTAGCCAACCAGGTTCGATGCACAGAGCATGGTTTTTTGGGTATTTTTTGCCAAAAGACATTAATTTTTTTACCAAAGCTTCCAACAATTCAAAAATTTTTTGTTTTTATTTTCACAGCATCAATAAATGTGGAGAAAATTGAACCGCATTATTATTCTCAGTAAACCGGTTTTCGAGAAAAATAAAAAAGAAAAAAAAAAGAAAACAAGTTTTTTATATTTTGTATATACAGGTTATGCAGGAGGCTATTTTATATTAGGGTTTACGGTGCTTAACGCTAATGTCAACTCACTTCTGACGACCTAAATTCGTCTATATATAAACCTGAAAACATTTTTGTGATAACTTGTCAACATTTCGAAATAAGGCTGCGGTTACAGTGGATACGAATTCGTACGAAATTCATTCGTACGACATTGGATACGGAATCGTAATACGAATTCGTATTTAAATTTAAACTGAAAACCGTTAATACATATTGCATGATATCAAACAATGGATCCAGCTACCGAATCTTATTTATTAGAATCATTGTTTTCAAAATTTTTAATTATAGAAAACAAACAATTCTAGGTAAACGATTATTATTTATTATTCATGTAGAGCAAAAAAAGCTGAGTTCTGGAATTGCTTGAAAGAAATTTTTCAAGACGAACAGAAATTTTTAGAGTACTTGAACATGTCACAAGTCACATTCAATTAATATACTGAATTTCAGCTTCAATATTTAGTTAATTATTCATTACACATACTTAAAATGTTTTTATTAGGTTAGGTTAGTTTTGTTATATCGTAATATATTTAATTAAAAAATTATCTAAACATTTCCTCTGCCACCTCATTCCACAATTTTTTATTTAACTTTCTATTATGACAGTATTTATGTTTTTGATCCCTTAAAGACCACCTTTGGTCAACAAAAATGATTATTTTATCTAAATCCATCATTTTTTTCGTACGAATTCGCATCAAAAAACAAAATATTTTGGTCGTATCAAAAAGTCGTACGAGCTCGTCCGAAAGAGTCGTAAGCAGTGTAGCCACGCATGTCTAAATGTATGCATTTGTTTAATTCGTATTAACTCGAATAAACTCGTACGAATTCGTACGAATAAATTTTCGGATGAATTCGTATCCAGTGTAACCGCTACCTAACGGTTTATTAACGAATTTGAAGTGAGTATTATAAGTCAATAAAATATTATTTTTTATTTACGCATCCTGGGGTCATAGTTATCCTTTCCAAAGTATCTATAAATATATTTATATGTGACTAGATATGCAATCATATATTGTTAATGCATAAACATAACCACAAAATAATAAAAAGATCATACCAGAGCACTACTCTACACCATACTTGGGTTTATTTAAACGTGAACCGACAAGCAACCAGCTGATATTTATTGTTATATTGGATAATATGAACTTTCGGGTGTTAGGGTGTCTGTTTGAGCGTTGAGTTATTATTGTTGTTATATTGAGGTGTTGATGTTATGTGCATATAAATTGAAATTTTTAATCTTAACCCCGAATTAAAACAAACATGAAAATACGTGAATTGTTTATGTTGGTTTAAGTTAAGAGGATTTTTATTTAAATTTTGTACAGTTCTGTAGTGTTTTGATAAACAATTTCAATTTTTTTTAACAATTTCGGAAATTTGTTATTATCTAAAATATAAATTTCTCAAACTTATTTATATATTACTGAAAGATCTACTGTTTCAAAATTTAAAAAATCATTCAGACAAACATATTTGATGCGACTCTTACGATCTTTGGTGTTATTGAAAAGTTTTAGTAATTAAAACTTAAAAAAATACCCTCATAAAGAGTAGGATACGGGCACAGCCTTATAGTTTTCTGCGAGTGATGGGAAACGACATACTGCATAAAACCATTACAGTTTCGAAGATGTTGCTTCCGAATTCTAAAAAAACTACAGTAGCTATACTATAAAATATTACCGTGTTGGAAGGGCTGGGAAGGGAACATTTGTGTGTATACTTGAACTTGTATTTGAAGATAGTAATTTTTTTTCAACGTAAGTAGCTATTGTAATTAAGAACTTTAATTTTATCAGTTTCAGACAAATAAATGATGTCACTGAGGGCTAAAACACGCAAGTAACAATTGTCCATATATCTGATTCAAGATTTTTAATTTTGGAATTCTAATGTTGTATCCAGTGCTTGATTACTGCCTAGGCATCAAAGGCACATGCCTAGCAGTGACAGGTTTCAGGGTGTCGCACTTAAATAAACAGATGTAAACCATAAAAAATTTAAAACTGCAATTTATATAAAATAAAAAAATAAAAATTTGAATTTATGATATTTTTGAAATTTTGTAAAATGATTTGACGTGAGTTTTCTCTATTTCCATTTGAATTTATATTCTTTTAATTTTTAGTGTCCCTAAATAAAGCGGCACAAATTTCCTGTTTAGGACCGCCGAATTCCCTAATACGACTATCATGTCCATATAAAAAAAGAAAATATTTACTATAAAGTCAATTATTATTGCACAATATTTCACTACAAATCAGTGCATGGGCTGACACGACTTGAATCGACCCTGATCATTGAACTTGAGATCACGATCAAGGTCATATCCGAATGCAGAAATTTCCGCTCTTTCCATTTCCAGGGTCAAAAGTGAGGGTTGCCATATAAAAAAAACAGATTTGACCTTGATATGACCTTGAACCTTGACTTTAAAGTCAAGGTGAAGGTCATCATTGGATGCGCCGTAACAAATGGTGAAATTTTTGTCCTCATTATTTATCCCAAAAATGCTTTCCCGCTGAGATTTTTGATTTTTTTATACTTTTGACTAGGCCTGTCTACTAAAAATACTTAAATTTTAACGTTGCCTTCTATTTTCATTTTTTTTTATACAAAAACCGTTAGGTACATCAAAAGTTTGTATATAACATAAATTCTAGATCATTTCATTGCAAACAAATTTAAAAAAAAAATCATCACTCTACGATCAATAATAAGCAAGATATAAGCGATCTCCCGGTCGGCTTTTTTGCAACTTTCCCACCCTCCCCCCAATTTGTCGACCACCCTAGAGATCGACGACATACTCACCTAGGACGCCCTAACAATAATCAAAACTAAAATTCTATATCTCTATCAGTGCACACTCAATGTCGTTTAGCACCTGGGCTATGTGTATTGTGTACAGTCTTATTATGTCTAGTTAAAAACAAATTTACATTTTAATCAGATAAGATATTTTATTATTTATACATATTTTTTCATTAAAATTAGAATAAAAAAACATTCATTTAATTTATTTTTCCAGTCATCTATCTATGATAGCTAGAAATAAAGCGTACACAACAAGAAATAACAAAAATATTATATTAAATTTGAAACAATATAAAAATATAAATTTCAAAATGACATACATATAGCTATGTATGCTTTACTTTATGCAATTATAGATATCACACAAACAGAACTGTTTGTACAATGTAACAGTCGTCCAGAAAAACCACCTAACGTTTACAATGCATCGTACGTATGGAAACATTACATTGTTACATACTCTTTGGTTCACTAGATATGTGTAGTATACGGTGTGTTGCGAATGACCATAGAGATATGCAGATTTTAACATCAGAGCCAGTGATTGGCCTAAAAAATTGGAAAATATGCATTCAAGTGGGATATATGTTTAAGGTACCATCACAGTGTGACCGGCCGAAAAATAGTCAATTTTCGAACTAAATGTTAAGTTTTCTAAGTACTCTTAGTTTCTAGGTCGTAAATCAAAGTTGTCTTTAAGAAACAAAGTGCTATAGTTTATAAAAGTATTATCAAACCAGTATGGACTTATGGTATTCAACTTTGGGGTACTGCTAGTGTTAGCAATATTGAGATATTGCAACGTTTTCAATCAAAAGTGCTACGAGCCATTAGTGCTTCCCCGTGGTACGTGCGTAACGATGACATACATCGCAGTCTTCAAGTGCCCACAGTGCGTGAGAAAATAGTACGATACAGTGATAAATACATTCATCGCCTAGAAAATCACTCTAATGTGTGTGTCCTTAACCTACTTGACAATAGTGACTCTTTGTATAGACTCAATCGATAGAATATTTTAGAATTAAGATATCGATTTATTTAGCTTTTAATGAATAGTATATATTATATTTAGTATATAATTTATTTTGAATGATTACCAGTGGGTAATCACCATTTCCGTTATGTTCTATAATCGCTCGATTTATAGTTCTATTTAGAACTGATAATCGATAAACGAGGATATTAAAAAAGAAAAAAAAAATTTCGAAATTTTTTTCGGATGGATAGGATGGGGGAATGGAGATGAATTTTTTTTTAGGTTTAATACCAGTATTTAACAATACAAAGAAATTTCTTTATCCATATTTTGAAAAAAGTGTCTTTAAAAAAAGGACAATATTTGGGGCCATGATTGCCGCTGCAGTTTTTTTCCGGAAAAAAAAAATCAAGTCGATTATCAATCTGTAGGTAAGCCGCTATGTTCCTATAGGAGCTTTTTCTTTTTTGAAATCTTCCTATTTTTTCACACGAAAAACTAAAAAATTTTGTACTATTTTTTTCAAACCGCCGCCATTTTGTCAAATTTATTCCATTATCAAGTGTATATTGTTTTTCATCGAACGTCTATCGTGTTTTATAATCCCATAATTGTATAGTTTTACTGCGCAGTCTCGTCAAGCAAGTGAGAAAGAACATATGTAAAATTAATGTGTATAAATAGAACAAATATGCCTACTTGATTGAAATATTTTCTGATTTAAATAAATATAATGAGATAATTTTGGTACAGTATGTATGTGAAATTTATAAGAAAAATAAATAAAACATCGCATTTCAAAGCATTTAAAATATTTTAAATGTGGCATTTTAGTTTGCAATGTATTTGAGTTACTTATTTCTGCCATTTCTATCGATCATATGTCATATTTATCTTTGAGGATAACCTCAAGAACTGAAAGAAATTTTGACAAAGAAATCTGACTTTACTGAACTTTTATTGTTTAAGACATGGTGAAAATAAACTTAGAACTTTATGATTCGATGTGATATTTTCAATATTAGCCTTTCAGTATTTCATGTAAATAAAACGTTTATCTATACTTTATATGATTCATGTGCGTGTATTTTTGAAACTTTCAAAAAACAAAAAACACTGAATAATGATACATGCGCAAATCTAAGATGAACTGTCTGTATCTAACAATAGTAGATGTGGCTACTAATTAGGGATGAGCATCGACAAGAAAACATCGATGTTTACCATCGATGTTAACATCGACCGTAAACCATCGATGTATCAAAAATATCGATCTCAAAACATCGATGTTTTGCGGTCTTAAACATCGATGTTTTGTATTGTTTAAACATCGGTCTGCAAAATATAAATACAAAAAATAACTGTTATAAACTATCGTCAACTGTAAATTGGGAATTAGAACAAAGGTGAATATTTTTATAGTTTTTATATCTTGTGATGTAATATTTTTGTTCCTACAAAGTTCGTATTACCCATAGTGTATACAAAAACATCGGTGTATAAAAACATCGACGACTTATTATCGATGTACAAAAAATATCGACGACTTACCATCGATGTCAAAAACATCCAACATCGACAACAAAACATCGACCATCGATGCTCATCCCTACTACTAATGTCTTTAGTAGTCAAAAACATCCTGTATGCTTATTGTCCATCGTAAAATTTACATTTTATCCTGGAATGTATATGTACAGCACAACGCCTATACAGTCTACCAGTGTACAGAACTTGGTTGGTTATTTACTTATTGTTCACACTGTGTGTCATGTGGCATGTGCTTCCGTTAATGGAAAATCCAGAACAATATTTTATAAAAATGTGTGTAGAAATGTGTTGTTTGGCTACGACTGTTACGGCTGCTACGGTAGTTTGGACGGTAAATGTAAATATGAGGAATGTAACAAACAATATTAAATGTATAATGCAAATTTAATACAGTATGTAGATATGTTGAATGTAAGTATATGTATATTATTGTCATTTTATTCTGATTTTTTTTTTAATGTACAGGCTCTGAGAGTCCACTGTCCACATACACATCATTCCAAAACGACGCTTTTGAATGACGATTGAAACTGTCGTCCCAAAAAAATAGTAATCAAAAAAAAAAAAAACATTTTTAAATGACATTCGACATTAAAAATAAAAATACCAAAATTATAAAAATGATTCTGAAATAATATAAATTAGATAGATATCCTTAAAGGCAATAAAATATTTGCTGGTACTAAATCCTGTGCATACAGACATTATTTCAAAAAAAACTGTCATCGATTTTTGGAAACGCCTACAAAAAAACGTTATCATTCAAAAACGTCGTTTTGGGAGGATGGATATGGACACATTTATACTGGAAAAAAGTGGATTCTGTGTTTTCTGGTTGGCTTAGAGAAGTCGAATATTTTTTCTCGCTATAGATTATCACTTTTTTAAGCACTTGGACCTGTAACTCAAAGTGTATTCATTCAACTAAAAAAAAAGAAAGATAAATATATAAATTTTAAAATTTCCTCTGGAATAGTAAGAACTAGTTCTCTTTTGAAGGTGTTAACGATAAATATATAATAAAGAGTTTTATAAAGGATTTAAAAAAAGGTCCCCTTCAGATTGTCTTAGTCATTCATATTAGTCTTCCTCTTGTAACTTTTACTAAAAAAAATTGTCCGATTCGAATAGTTCAAAAATTATTGAATTCTTATTAGAATATTTAATACATATATATGTCTATCTAACATAAGTAGGTATTTTTATATCTTTTAAGTATGTCTAATTATTTTTAGGAATAATAATATCTCTCTCGGAGAAGTCAAAAAAATGGAAGTCTTTTAAAATAGTCTAATATTTCTTGAAAGAATTTAAAAGGTGGAAATTATTTCCAGAAAGATAGAAAAAATTGAGCTTCAGTTGGGTAACTTTCGACGAAATTAGTTCGGATGTATATCACGTTCTTTGCAACCTCTTCTCAATTGATTTGTGGTATTAATTTTTCGTATTCAATTTTTCTCCATCCTTTACTACATGGTTAATTGGGTACTGGTTGTGAGTGTAATAAACTACATTAGCGGTAATCTGGTAATTAAACGAGAGCGCCAGTTTATCCATATTGGATGATAGTCTAAAAATGAGTGCTCGAGCTGGTACTTTATCCAGTAATTTTCTGCGTGCTTGTAGCGGCTACTGATGATTGGTACTAGGCCGCCGTAAACAAGGTCTTAAAATAAACCCATAAAAAAGATGTTGACTTCTCTAGTTTTCACGTTAGCAATCATTTCAACTTGGGCCGTTAATATCCTAAGAATACCTAAGAATTGCTGAGTTGCTCGTCAGTGCAAATTTCATTTTCATTTTACTTTTTCTGAAGAAATAGACTTTACAGAAGAAACAAATTATCATTACAATGCATTTAATTTTTCTGTATACACTTTCCTTGTGATGATAATTTTCACTCACACTGTGCCGTCCTCAACCATACATGTGTACATGTCCTAGGTATGTGGAAGACAATGTTATGTGTGCAATGTGTGATATATATGTAACAGATGCTACCCACCCATCATCATGTACCTACCTACAACACTATTACAATTTTGCAATGAACAAATAGCAGAAACATATAGAAAGGTATGCTGCTTACCGCTGTGCCTCGTTTGTATCCCATTTTGTAAGGTGTCGTCTTGTGTCTGCCACAAAATAGTTTATATGACCGCATACTGCCACGTCATGTCTCTCGGCACTTGCGTCGGCATGAATGGGAAAATAGTTCATTTTAAAAAATATAATCCCCAGTGATTAAACGGAATAAATTGCAACATTCGAAATGAGTTTTGAGTTTTATTACATATAGAGATTTTGCAGAAATGAACGTACCGGGTTTGTGTTATGAAAATTGGAAATACATAAAAAAAGGATTTTTTGTGGAAAAATGTATTTATTTTTTAATAGAAAAGCTCTAGGATAGTAGTAAAATAAAGCAAGTAAAAAACGAAATTGTCTTTTTTTGGAAACATATTTTCAAAATTTATAATATTATACATTTTTTTATATTTTTTATAGGCTTCTTAAAAAAAACAACTTGAATTAAGTTTTAAAAAAAAAAAAATTTGGGGACAGGTCTACCCACACTGTCAACTTCCCATTGAGCGTCCTTAAAGACTAGAGACTACTGTACATAAATAATTATTTTTCCATTTCGGGCAACTTCTCCCCTGGGCCCCCGATATAGGCTTTGCCCCTTGCACCAAACCGGCGGCTTCGCCTTCTGTAGCTAAGGGTGGGGGCCCCACCCTTATCAAACAAATGATAACATCAGGAAGGTTCTTAGGCCATTATATAATAATGTTATGGTAAAAAATCCATATAATCTATGTTATCTTAATAAAATTAATTCTATTTTTTTACCACAAACCGTTAATCCGAATTTGCTGAAAACTTTATCCGGTTTTCATTTTTTGATTACGCATCTAATGAAATTAGTCCGGAGTTGATATCATCATTTGTTCTCGAGATATCCGAGACGAAAAAAAATTCACGAACGAACGAACGAACGAACTAACGAACGCACGCACAGACATCACGCTAAAAACGATGGATTCGGATTCTAGTGACCTTGAAACGTGGAGATATGTCGAAATTAGCGATTCGTAAAATCGGACCCATTACAATAACTTCCTATCGGAAGTTAACAAACAAAATTAAAAAATCACCGTGAAAATTTTAAATGTTTTACCTTTTATTCAAGTCCAACAATGATTCTGCACGATAATATTTTTTATTAAAGACTAAGAACATAATTTTTTTAAGTAAGTTGAAATTTGTTCACAATTTAAAGTTGTGTATGAAAGTTTTTGAAGATTTTTTTAAGTAGGTAAGTGTCATTCTTTTCAGAGCATATTTTTAGTTTTAATTTATTTTTATAAAAGTCTTTTTACGACCATTCTTCCGATCATTTTTGCGTTAACAAAATGGTATTTTAAATTTAGCGCTTAATATTTTCGACTGTAATAATGCTACAAACATATAAAGCAGAGTTTTAGAAAGCTAAAACTCTTCTTTTGATACCCATTTTCTAAAATTCAAAGTATCCTCGAAACAATATGCGTGATTTGTCAAATTATCTATATTTTTAAATAATCGCCCTTTTGGCCAATTTATATCACCTACAAGCGTAAGTGATATTAATGTTTTTCTATAAAAAAAACATTAATATTACCTCAAAGGGTACAATTTTTGGCAAACACTTTTAATTCAGCGGTTTGGAAATGTATTATAGAGCATAAGTGAATATTATAACCCCAAGAAGTATTAGGTCACCCGGAAAGTTCGTGCCGTTTTTGGTGTAAATGGTCATCCCGATTTTTTCAAATAGCCGAAAATTGTGGATTTTGAATGCTCTAAAATTGCCGCTAATTCTTGATAGTTTACCTCGGGTTTCGCTTTATTACTTGACAAATGATTTCATCGTCAATACACACAGGTCGACTGGTGGAAGCCTCATCTTCCAAAGAAAAATTACCCTTTTGAAATCTAGCAAACTACTTTCTAGAAATTCTGTCATAAAGCACATATCATCACCATAAACACTACAACTACATATTTCTCGTTGCGTCAGCTGCATTAGTATCCTTTTTAAACTCGTATCACATGACATGATGTTCATTGATGTCTAAGATTGTTCGCATCTTTATTTACAAAAAAAAATTATTTAAAGACTGTTTAAGGTAGTAGTCTGGCAACTCGCGCTGTTTTTCATGCCTATTAAGGTAAAAAAATTTTTTTTTTTTTTTGAATAAATTAAATGTTGTTATATTATTATTATTATCACTTGAAGTTGGCACCGAAAAAAAAGTACATGGATGGCCCGGGAGATTTTGACTCTTTGGGACATCTGAAATAAAAAATTTTAAATAATCTTAATCTATAGATATGTCATTTTGAAATTAGAATTATGAAATTTTATCGAAAAATAACAAAATGGCGGACTTCGAAACAAAAAGTCATTTTTTTCTGTTGCACAGAAAGGGTTGTAAAATGGAAAGTTAGGGGTGAAAAAATTAATTCTAACTCCGACGAGAACTACAAGTGTGTCGAATAACCAGTTTAAGCATAGAGTAATGGAGACAACATATCTATCCCTACACTACTGCAACCAGTGTAACATGTAAGAGATAGACAATATGTTGTATACGTGCACTGGGTTTACATTGTATTAGTGCGATTTTGTGTATTTGTGTGAGTAACGCAGATAGTAGGGGCGGTCACGTGGCTCAGTAATTGCATACATGGCTATGACACCACACGCATGTACTAGGGGATGTAACAATACCAACAACAATCAAGTCCATTATCGTGTGGTTGGTCTACAATCATCGACTGCTACTGACAAACTGACAACTAAGAAGCCTAATGAGCACAGAAGTACACACTCGTGATTACAGAAAAGAGATAGTTGCTGCAACTCTGTACTCTGGGAGTTTAAGTTTCGGACCAACCGGTTGAATAGAAAGAAAGTTATGACCTGGGCCGACCATAAAAACGCTGTTTTGAGAAAAACGCGTTTAAAGTTTCAGCAACAAATTTTCATAAATAAACTTACATTAATCGTCGATGCCCATCCGCTTGCAGCTGCCGGCCTACCTTCGGCGCGCACCTATGAGGCGCTCTCGAAAATTAGTTGTAACTCGGTTCCTATTTCGAATTTCGCTCTAAAATTTTCACAGTATATTCTCAATATATTATACTTTCGAATTAAGCAATAAAAGATTCGATTTTTTCAATCCAAGTTACCAGACTACTACCTTAAAGAGATATGTGATACAATAATACATATTACAAGCAACACTATATAGGCCTAACACTAGCATGTTGGTGCATATTGCGTCTGCGGTTGCTACTTGAAGAAATATGAATTGATACGAGTAGATTCGAAAATGGCACGAACTTTCCGGATGACCCAATATATTCTACTTCAACAACCATAAGTATTTACATAAGTTTGGTATCCGAATAGATTATTAATTACAAAATTTTCTCAATAAAGATTACTCTGACACCTTCTAAACTTAACTATTTGTTAGCTACAAAAGCTTTAGAAATTTCTCGAAAAGTCAACGCTATAGGTATCGGTTATTCAACTATGTGAACCCATATACATGCATTTACCTACACATAGTTTGAATTCGCTCCTACATATTGTCATCGCGTACAGTAATATTATCACAAATACCTTCATCCTTACTGGCATAGTGTAATGTGTTATAGTTTTACTTACTTGGTTATTTTAGCGGTTTCAGGTTTTGTCTCCTGTGGTTTTAATACACTGTTACTGAACATAACTTTGATGTTGACCTTATTAAATTCTCCTCTGCGGATCTATATGACGAAAACAGATGATAAGTAGAATACCTACAGGAAAAATGTGTTTCAAACGATTACCAAGAAAATTTAACACTTATGATTAATAGTTTAATTTGTTAAAAGATAAATACAAAAAAAAAAAATCTATCAAGAATGAGTAGGACTCGTACAATTAGGGTTTCGTACAGTGATCAGTCAATAAATCAAATTAAAATATTTTTGTTTATATATAATAATGACAATAATGTGGTTTTACGTCCGTTTTTAAGACTTTTCGTCTATAGCAGACGCCACCCATATCATTATTTGTACCTCTATTTATACATTTTAAACTATGTTACAATACTTTTTTTTGTTACTTTTAATACACTTATGATGTGAGTGGAGGTTTTTGTTTATAGAATGCGTGCGCAATCGACAACCAAAGTAAATAATATTTTACGATCATGTAAATATTATTAAATTGAAACATAAAAAGTATTAGTCATGGCTTCATAAAAATTGTTGTGCTAGCATGGTAAAATTTAATGTACTAACACAACTTCTATCACACTCTTATGCATATATGTTATACTTTAATTCTTGTTGTCGTACTCTTTCATTTGCGCATTTGACCGACAACCTTATGTTACTTGGGCTGTACGCACTGAGGAACAATCAATGCATACAAAATGATTGGCAACAATATATTCTAACACTGAAGATAGTGAAGTAACAAAATGATTAATTAAACGGTGACCGTCCTGTAAGACATTCTAATGAATACTGTTTAGTGTTTTCACATCACACCACACCAACCTAGCTATGTTACTTGCCACACCAGCCTGGCTATGTGACCTTCATGTATGATTGTGTTGATACCTTCTGCAGCCTGCCTCGCTATGTGACAGCGTTGATACCTTCTCTTTCTTTCTTTCTACTATTAGCAGATAGCATTTGAAATATTATAAGACAGCATGGTAATTTTTGTAAGAAAAACAATTAAAAAATATTTTTTTGTCGGGAATGGAACTTTTTACTGTGCTGTTTTACAAATTTTACGGAACTAATATTACGGAAAGAATATTCTATCCTTTAAATTTTCTATGATTAATTATAATTTTTATATTTTTACCGTACAAAATTGAATATGTTTGGCTTTTACACGTCGATTGTAGTGCTGAGCACAGTAATTTTTCTATGAATTTTCTCTTCGTGTATATATTTGAACCATATGCAAATTTTCAACCGCCTCCATCTCCGAGGATAGTTACATTACGGAACTCAATGTTCTCAGGAAGGTTGGGGTTAACAGAAGCAATTTTCCAAACCAAATTTTATATATTTAAGTGGAATAGTTTTCAAAATACTAGCGTATAAAAATCACAGTATTAGAAACTGATTGACTGGCTGATTAGTAGATTATAAAAGCAACTGAGGATTACTTAAGCTTCTATGGCCACAAAAATAAACTTACCAGCCGAGTATGAGTAAGTTATATTTCAACAGAAAAAAATGATTAATAGATTGGAAAAATGAAAATGAAAAAACAAAAAAAAAATTAATAGTAAAATACATCGAAAATGTTATTTTAATAAAAATTAATAGTAAGCGTCTATAAAAAAATATTTCCATACGAAAATCTACTTATTGACGCAAAGCGACTATTTACGTGTCTGGGAAGGTAAGTAAGCACCATCTTACGATTCAAGAGGTTTAAATTTTTTTTCACATACTATGTCACTGTTACAAAAAGTTCCAGTTGTTCTGTAATTTATGATTCAATATTTACTAGCCCTATAATAAGACAAATTTTAGCTTTAGAAACCTCAGAGATCTAGGGGGAACGGCCATTTTTCGCGAATTTCGAACTATATCATTAAAACCACTAGACCAAAATTTATAATAGAAATATTTTTAGAATCCTTAGAGGTAGCTCTTTTAAATGACATCTCACACGATATAAATTAAAACTTTTTATTGTTTGGACCAAGCTGACGACGCATTTTACCCAACATAATTGTTTCTTAGATTAGGTATGACGTTTACTGCAAGCAGAAAATTATCAAGACTATTAACGCCTTTAGGACTAATGACGATCTCAGCTCGTCATACTAATTTTTAGAAAAAATTCAACTAACGAGTGTGCAATGTCTTATATCGATAATTGGAGGCTGTATAAGAAAGAGCGGTCATACTGTAAATAAATTAAACAAAATGTACCAAACTTGCAATTATATTTATATAGATTGCATTTATAGATAATTTTTTATCTAAAAAATTGGAATATATGGCGTTACTAAAGGGGTTAAAGAAGCCAGTTGCTCTACAAAAGGCATACCGCTAAAAAATACTGAAAAACCTAACGGCCATTGCCTTAAGTAGGCGGATAACGAGGGAAATATTTTGAAAAAATTACAAACGTGCATATTCATCAAAATCTCACTTTGTGTTTTTTTGCATGTAACGGATGTCGGGCCTTATCAGATTACATTAAAATATTAGTTTAAATAAATAAAAGTTTAAATAATATACATTATTTAAATAAATAAAAAAAAATTATGTTAAATAATTCTATAGAGGTTTACCTACATATACACTCTATGAAATTTCCTATTCGGCGACATCGAAAACAAGCAAGAATTGAAACAAATCAGCAAACATAAATCACGATAAACTTTATTTTAATTAATTATATAAAATTAGATCAAGTACGACGGCGAAAAATATTATTAATGAGTCATGATAGTGAAAATGGAAAATATATACATAAGTATATTTCAAAAAGGACCATTTAGTTATTTTTTTAAATAAGGTAACGACTCACATTTCACATATATGTACCTATAAAAATGTATATTAACTGGGTAAATGAAACCCTTATTTGCATAATTGAAAACATGCAACCATCATAATTTAAAAAACTTAACAAATATATTTTTATCCTTGAAGAGAGTTTTATTTTTAAAATTAAATACGGTAAACGATGGAACTTTCGGGTGGGTTTCCAAAAAAGGAAAATATTATTTGAAATACGTAGTTTAGGTAAACCCTTATCTACACATATAAATGCTATTAAAAAAAATCGTCAGGTGTAAGTTATATTTGTGTAAATAGCGTTCCGTACTTGGAGTTCTAATTATGGATTTAAAGTAATATTTTATGGGGGCAGACAAAATATTTTTCTTTACGAATAAGTTTTATTTCTGAAATAAGCTATAATTTTCGATTACAAAACGATCGTATCGTTATTTAAGCCTATTTACATTTACTAACACAAAACAAAACGCCCCGCCCGTTTTTTCAATCATTATTAGCAATATCTACTATTTGTTACAAAACGTGTATTAATGCATAATATTTTTAGTCAGATAATTTGGGGGACAGTATACCCACACTGTCAACTTCCCATTGAGTGTCCTTAAAGACTATAGAGACTACTGTACATAACTAATTCTTTTTTCATTTCAGGCGACTCCTCTCCTGGGCCTCCGATAGAGGTTTTGTCTCTTGCACCATACCGGGGGCTTCGCCTTCTGTATCAAACAAATGATAACATCATTTGTTCTCAAGATATGCGAGACAAAATATATTTTGGCAAAAAACTACTTCTTTTTTTGTAATTTTGTAATAAAATACTGGCGTTTTTAACATCAAGGAAGGTTCTTAGCTAGGCCATTATATAATAATATTATGGTAAAAAATCCATAA
The DNA here is from genome assembly GCA_035578155.1 of Brachynemurus nebulosus. Lineage (NCBI taxonomy): Eukaryota > Metazoa > Arthropoda > Insecta > Neuroptera > Myrmeleontidae > Brachynemurus > Brachynemurus nebulosus. Next base: position 34,438,728 of record JAPWDM010000006.1, read on the forward strand.
AATCTATGTTATCTTAATAAAGTTAATTCCGTTTTCTTACCACAAAAAACAAGCCGCTAGTCCGAAGTTGCTGTGAAAACTTTACCCGGTCTTCATTTTTTGATTACGTATCTAATGAAATTAGTCCGGAATTGATATCATCATTTGTTCTCGAGATATGCGAGACGAAAAAAAATTCACGAATGAACGAACGAACGAACTAACGAACGCACACACAGACATCACGCTAAAAACGATGGATTCGGATTCTAGTGACCTTGAAACGTGGAGATATGTCAAAATTAGCGATTCGTAAAATCGGATCCATTACAATAACTTCTCAAATCGATTGAATGGTTACCGAAATTTACCGAAATTCACAAACTCTACTTTTTGTTACATATATTTATTATAATTCACATAATCACAACTAAACCATTCTTTTAAGCAAAATTGTAATATCGAAGTCGTTTAACTTCATGTTAACTTCTTGAACCTATTTTACAATAGATAAGTATAGGGAGTTTTGAAAGTTTAATGAGCGTATAACTTTTTTATGGGCTTTATTCGCTCATCCATAATTACAATTCAAATAAAATTTTTTCCAAACAAAAAAAAAAGAGAAAAAGAAGTTAAAACAAAACAGTTAACTGGCCGAATATACTGACTATTACTGTATAATATCCCTTTTACGTATCTTACGTGTATATTGTGTATGACGTAATTTATAATATAATATAATAATAGAAGTATAATATTTATTTTTATATGGTAAGAATTTATGCTTTAAAAATTTTACGGATAATTATGTTAAGAAAATATGACATGAAATTTTCAACTGTACTGTGAAAAACCATGCACTGTTGAGTTGAATAGACCGTATGTTATGGACATTTCAAAGGAAAAAAATAAATTTAAATAAAAGCCATTATGAAAATATGTAGTTTATGTTCTAAATGGAAAATATAAATGTAATATTTCAAATAATAATAAAAGATTTTTAAATAATTTTTATTTTTCAAATACATTGTTCTATAGGCATCAAATCAAAATACATGCCAATGAGGGTCCAAAACGATTTTTAAATTTTTTTTTAAAGTTTTTGTGTGTGTGTGTGTCTGTTGCCATTTATCTCCAAAACGTCTTAACCAATTTTAACGCGATTTTTTTTATTTAGGAGCTGGTAATCCGAGGATGGTTTTTAGCCTTGTTTAATGAAAATTGGTTGAGCCGTTTCCAGGATATTCCAGGAAATCCAGGATAAAAAAAATAAAAAATTTTTGAAAGCAATTGTAAATGCTGGTGATTTTACGGGATTTTTCTTAACCAGTTTTAATGAACATTGCTATAGTCATTTCTAGGATGTTTCTGAAGTTCCAGGATAAAAGCAAATTGAAAAATTTTAACAAGGCACTTTGAAGGCTGATAATTTTACGAGATGGTTCTTAGCTTTTATAAAAAACGGTCAAGTGCAAGTGGGACTTTCGTAAATAGTGTTCTGTCCAATAAAATACTTTTTCTTTAAACATAGATTTAACATAAAATTTTTTTAAAAACTCACAATAGAGTCTAAAAAGTTTCAAATAAATCAGTTTTAAAAACCCACGACAAAGAGTCTAAAAAGTTACAAATAAAAATTTCTGCAATTCCATATTTTAAATTTCATTATAATGTAGAGTACCTAAGCTAATTTTCATTCGTCGTGTGAGATTAAACTACAAAATACACGGCGAGACATGTCACACACGACGAATGAAAATTAACTTAGGTACTCTACATTATAATGAAATTTAAAATATGGAATTGCAGGAATTTTTATTTGTAGCTTTTTAGATTCTTCGTCGTGGGTTTTTAAAACTTTTATCAGCTTAAGTTTCATATCTCATCAACTCATCATGTTATTAAAACCATGTTTGAAACAGTAATAACTTTAAAAGACAAGAACATTGAGTTTTCGTATTTGAATTCCATGCCAGAATTCGCTGTTAAAATCGAAAATGAACTTTGCGAAACTTTTATTTGTTAACACAAATACGATAATTTTGAACAGTTTTCGGAAGTTTTTTGTTGGTAACTTTTTTTAACATTTAAAATTTATTTATTTATTTTTGCTCCAATAGTTCTTTGGTTATCAAATCAAAGAAGAAGTTTGATATTTCTATAGGGATAAAATCTGTCATTTATGAATTAAAAAATCCGACATAGATATTTTAATTTACGCAGTGCTTGACGTCTAAACCGTATTTTGGTGCTCTGTTAAAATAGCGCCAAAAGCTGTGAAAAGTACCCTTAATGTAAAACAGTATTTTATAACATAAGACTTATCCAATCGATTTTCCTGCCGTTACATAAATTTAAGCGCGTTTGAACCCCCTTCAACTGACTAACATATCTCCAGGGTTACGCGTAACCCACTTTGCAAAACCCTGCTCTATGTAACAATTGAGTACTACTCACACGTACATATTTAACGTACATATTAAGAGATACAATTAAATAACGTTATCGCTGCAACCGTTTAAATACATTATTGTTAGCTGAAACGGTCATTTATCATTTCGCGCCAAATTAGATGTGATTTGTCAAGCGTTTATATAATGTTAGAAATAGTGGCCATCATAATATGTAGCTACACATAACAAAATGTAGTGCAGCATCGGACAGCGCAGCGAGTGATAACACCCCCTCCCCCCGTCAAACCCCATCCCGCCTCTCACGATAGTCAGCTATGTATAATGTTATATTCAACATTGTTATCAATCATTCGACAATTAAATCATAAAATGAACATTTCCAACAAAGTATCCAGAGTACTAATACTGTAAGAGCTAGTTGTAACACTGGAGCTCTAACTCTAACCCGATATTCCATTGTGTGCTAGTAAAATAATGATAACATGGAGACCAACCACTAACAACAGAATATCTGCGTGAAGCAACCAGCATTCTACATATCTATGTACGTATTGCATTGGACATCATCATATTTAGTTGAATGATTTTAATAAAATCAAGTACAATGGTGACCGAGATATAACGGATATAGGAAATTAACCATAATCTCAATTTTCATTCAAAAGGTTTATAAATTGATAAGACAACAAAATGCATGTACCTATATATGCACTAATAACGAGAGTTTAATAAAAGCTCTTTTAAAAAACCGACTTCAAAAAGTAAAAGATAATTAACAGCACGAATTTTGAAGTCAGGCGGGGCGTCGTATGTAAAATTGCGATTGGATGTGCTTGAAAAATTCATGAATTCTTCAAGCTACATTTTTTTATACTACTTCCCGGCTGACTTCAAAATTCGTGCTATTAATTATTTTTTACTTTTTGAAGTCGGTTTTTTAAAAGAGCTTTTATTTCATACTTTTTAGTGACAATGCTTATGAGTCCACTCCATTACAATTTTTTATTTGGATTTTAAAATTTTTTTTTATTAAATTCCAAATTTTATACATTCAGGTGGAATAGTTTCCAAAATACCAGTGTCGAAAAATTATAATTTTGGGCACTCACTGACTTTACTTTGAAATTTGGAATACTAATAATGTTTAAAGTAATAAAATTACTAGGAAAATAAGAAATCAATGAAATTCCACCAATTTTTCAAGTCATCAAAGAAATTTTTAAACTAGGTACCTACTGACAGAAAATTATTTTTAGGATAATTGAATCAACATAAATTAAAAAAATATGTTATGATAGAGATATTAAAGTAAATAATTTTGCATGTAATTTTTAAATTTGCCATAATTATTCATATTGTTCATATTATTGAAGATGGTTAAAAAATTACTCAACCAATGTCAACAAAAGTTTTATGGGACCACTTGGGGAACTTTATCTACTAGCTAAAAATAGAGTGGCGCAAATTGGGCCAGAAATGTGGGAGAAATCGGTGTACATACATAAAAAAAAACATACGGGTTGAATTGAGAACCTCCTCGTTTTGGAAGTCGGTTAAAAAGGGGTCAAAAATAAGAAAGAGAGATATTGTTCATAATTTATCTAGCCGTTACTTTACGTATCAAAATCACATAGACAAAAGAGATTCTAACCATAGATATACAAGATACCAATTTCCATTTTCATAATTACCGTGACTACTGTCGCCAGCAAATGACGTCGTAACGCTACCCCTACTAAATGATTATGATACATGCAACACGTTACTATATTTGGACACATCATTTGTATATACCTATACACAAACAGGTGAATGTGTTTGTGCAATGTGGTGTATATATGACTGTGCACCTTGCATATATATAATACAGTATAGCACCGATAATGGAAATATCAGTTTTGGAAATTTTTTGAGAGCATTAAATTAGTTAACATCACTTTTGGAAAGTTGCATCAAAAATGTCAAGTACATAAATATTAACTTCATGTGCAATAGACTATGACGCATGATTTTATCAAAAGAAACAAATAAATATACCGCTAATAGTAGTGACAAACAAGAACAGACCTCAAAGCGTTGGAATGTAGATTTTAATTATTGTACATAGAGTGTTTATCTATATGTATTCTGTTCTGTGGCGGTTTTTATCCTACGTAAAATATAAACAAAATGATTTCAAAGCAAATTAATAAAACGACAAATGAAAAAATATTTTCTGAGAAAAATAATTTTTAATTCTTCACTTCTTTTTTCTTTTATTAATATTTAAAAAAACATAATTTTAATTCAAAACATAATCTTACGATATTTGTGATTTTGACCCCTGGTCAAAAAGCATTACTTTTGTTAAGCACCACTTTTGGAGACTACTTTTTCTTGACAAAACTGGTGCTCTACTGTATATACTGTCATGGCCGATCTGTGTGACTAACAACCAACAATTAAAAGTACATTTATTTATTTTAAGAAAAATATCCCTTTATTTTGAGAATTTTTTTGGTTTAATGGAATTTTACAACTTAAGTACGGACACATTTCATATTTTTTTCTGTTTAAATTTCACGAGTTGATTAAAAAAACAATGAAATTAAATGACAAACAGTAACTGACTAAATCAGATGCGGTATAAATTGCACAAGATTACACCTTACGAACGACAGATGTTTATATGTACACTTAAGCTAGTATATCTATGATTCTAATTAAGGTGGCTTGGGATCGAATGCCTTCAGTTCACGGACAATCAAATGAATATATTAGTAAACCATAGTATATACTAGAGATGAGCTAAACGATTATTTTCTAATAACTGTTATTGCAGTAACAGTTACTGAAAAATAACTGTTATTTATAACTGGTATGGCATTTGGATATTTTAACATATTGTAAGATATTCGATATGCGTATAAACGGTTCTGTTAGTGAAATATGCACAGATCTATAATACTAACGGATACTAAACAACATTTTTTGCTTTGTTGTACTGCAATATCTGTTCAAATACTTGTCTATACAAGGATTTAGGCTTTATATACACAATTTTAACAATTTTATGGATACGAAATTACAAATACAAATAGATAGCTGTACAATAGACAATAGTTCATTTTTAAGGGTTTTTTAAATGTGCTACAATAGCAAATGTGTAACTTGCCTGGGGCGTTATTATTTTGAAATTCTCCGTAGGTGGTTAAAATAAATTACTGTGATCCTTGCTTTCGAATATATTAATACTGACCTATGTTATCGATATCTCCAAAGGAGTTATTTAAGTAACCAGTTACTGGGTATTCCAGTTATTGACGATAACTGTTTTCCTTCTATACTAGTTATAAAATAACAGTTATCGATATATCTATCATCTCTAGCATATACAACATATATTTTTACTTGTTCATTAGTACCTATGTCTGTGAAGTCAAATTTCATTTCCGTCGTCATCATAATTTTTTAGATAACTGTCTATATGTATTTATTTTAACACAAGCTTGAATATTATGTACAACACATCGTGTTACGTTATACAAATGCCAGTAAAGTTACAAGAAACTTTGACAATAATAATTATGCCAGTAGGATTTTAATGACGCAACATATATAATATGTATTTGTATTTCTATATACATACTTATTTTCTAACAACATCGTATAGTCAAGTCTCCTATAACGCGATTCATTCATACCGTGTTATATGGAAACCCTGTTAAAAGAAGCCTAGAATTAATCAATATCAGTAACACGTTATGAGAAACATATAGAAATAGGAAAAATCAAATTAATTTATACCGCGTTATATGGAAACTGCGTTATAACAAATCTAATTTATAGCTATTAACACAAACTAAGTGAATCGTACCGCGTTATACGAAATCTCAGAAATAAATAGGTATATAAAAATTAATATTAATAAAATTTTATAACAAATATACCGTAAAACCGTCTAAACCCGGACACTTTTTTACATTTTTTGGTTAATTTAATATTTATACATGTTTCTTTCATAGATATCACCAATAAAAGTATTACCATTACAAAGAGTGTATATTATTTGTTATATCCCTAACCCATTTGTTTCATTATAAGTAAAAATAAAAAAAATAAAAAATAATTAGTAAGTGTCCGGGTCTACACCCTAAATCGGTCTTGACCCGGACACTTACTTAATTAATGTAATAACATGGAATTTAACATCCCTCGTCGGGTTTAGGACAGTGTTTTATATCGTCTGATGTCTTTGAACCTGTCAAAGACTTCAAAATATTTTGTGGGAAGGGCGAGGGGGCAATGCATAGTATGCCTCTCTATGAAGTGAACATACGATATGACACCAGAAGGAGGCATAAACCGCGTAATTTTGGGGCGAATATTAACGTATGGATAGTGGGAGTTACAGCCAGTGAGAATCGCGGCCATAGTGTAATAAACTGATGTGTCCGCGCCTAAACGGATATACATATATAGCATGTATTTTTTTATATATACATTGAATATAACTTCAAACATCATTAAATGACGCGAGATAAAATTCTAAACACAACATATCAAAACTAAAACAATATGACAATTATGACGAAAATTACATGTTTAACAAGTAAACGTCCCGAGGCCGGACCTATCGATTTTGATGAAACTTAGATATGTTGTAGAACACTAAAAAATAAGCGACACGTATTTTTCTTTATCGGCGGAAAAACGGTTTGAAGGGGTGAAATCGCCCTCCAAAAATTGGGGTAAAAATTTAATTTTTTAAATATCTCGAAAACGGTAAGAGACAGAGCAAAAGTTTAAATTGGCGATATTGCTCTTTTTTAAAGAGCTATCTATTGGTATGCAATTTATTCAAATTGTGTCAACAGGGGTGGCTGGAGGTTAAAATTTAAGGGTTAATTTTGCAAAAAGGGGGTGAAAATTAAACAATATAAAAATTTTGTTTACAGATTTGAAATCTACGTCAAAAAATCTAATTGACCTGTTTTTGCTCAATGTCCTAATATTAAGTTTAGGGGTAGTTAACTAGGGGGTGACTGTGTCGAATAGTCGTACTACTTGGGTAGTTTAAGAAGTTTTTCTTCATGGAAAATAGTTTAAGACATTTAGAATAACGTAGAAATGAAATTTTCGATTTCAAAATTCAGTTTGAGCAACATTGGAGAGGGGGTGAGTCACCCTCTTAAATTACATATTAGTTAACATACACTCATTTTTAATATTAACACACTGACAGTGGGTAATAATGTCACAATAAGGGGTTCTGAAGTTGGACTATCCTATGTAAGGTTTTTATTCGGTTTCCATTCATTTTCAAAATATCGTTATTTTCGGTATCGATAACTTTCAATAACGAAAACTATAACATCCATTAAAAAATAAACCTTATGAAAACCTTACATACGACAGTCCAACTTCAGAACCACTTATTGTGACATTATTACCCACTGTCAGTGTGTTAATATTAAAAATGAGTGTAGGTTAACTAATATGTAATTTAAGAGGGTGACCACCCCCTCTTCAGTGTTGCTCAAACTGAATTTTGAAATCGAAAATATCATTTCTACGTTATTCGAAATGTCTTAAACTATTTTCCATGAAGAAAAACTTCTTAAACTACCCAAGTAGTACGACTATTCGACACAGTCACCCCCTAGTTAACTACCCTTAGACTTAATATTAGGACATTGAGCAAAAACAGGTCAATTAGATTTTTTGACGTAGATTTCAAATCTGTAAACAAAATTTTTATATTGTTTAATTTTCACCCCCTTTTTGCAAAATTAACCATTAAATTTTAACCCCCAGCCACCCCTGTTGACACAATTTGTACAAATTGCATACCAATAGATAGCTCTTTAAAAAAGAGCAATATCGCCAATTTAAACTTTTGCTCTATCTCTTACCGTTTTCCAGATATTCAAAAAATTAAATTTTTCCCCAATTTTTGCAGGGCGATTTCACCCCTTCAAACCGTTTTTCCGCCGATAAAGTAAAAATACGTGTCGCTTATTTTTTAGTGTTCTACAACATATCTAAGTTTCATCAAAATCGATAGGTCCGGCCTCGGGACGTTTACTTGTAAGTTAGACACACATTTTACTTCTTTGAAAAACTGTAGCATAGTAATCCTGTAAAATTAGATAGTAAATGTTGAAATCCGTAGTTTTTATTGGTACAGCTGTTTAGGGGATGTTTTTCTTTCTCTAATGACGGCAAGAACAAATGTTTATTGTTGCAGGTTAATGTAGAAATTATCTACTTTGAAGATTGGTTCAAAGTGTCCGGGTCTAGACGGTTTTACGATATAATAAAACTAGAAACTAAGAACAACAGAAAGGCTTACTCTGATACCTAAACAGCAAAATCCCCTCATAAGTTATATCCTCATAAGTTATAAAACCTTTGTAAGTTATATTTTCAACCTCTCATAAGTTATATCTTCTTCTTTTTATCGCTCCTACTACAGTTACAAGTAGATATTTTAAGTAGTAGAATCAAAAAATTATAACTTATAGGAGGTTTGATGATTCCAACGGTATAACTTATGAGAGATTCTATTGTAGGTAGATTGTTTTATTATTCATCATCAGTCATCATTGTCAAATACTTGGAATCTTACATTAATTTTTTTTTTTTTTTGTTTGTCATTGGTAGTTTGCCATAAGTAATCTTTTCAATTGTTAGAATTTTTTTGTACGAACGGCGCGTTCTAAGGAAACTACTTATTGAAATTTCGCTTCACATTATATGGGAACCGTATTATAAAAACACCGTGTTCTAGAAGACTTGAATGTATCCATATACAATATTGCACGATTGCACGTTTCACTTTATCATGTTGTGTTGTATGTATGTCATATTTTATACAATTTGTGAAATTAAAATAACGTTAATACTGAACTATGTAGTTATAGTGAACAGAATATTGTTATGAATCCTCGTATTAACAATAAGTCTCAACAAACTAGAGCCGCTAGCATATTAAAACTGACAACGTATAGCCGTACGCCACAGGTTCCATCACCCCTGTCGCGTTCTGGTCGCTCCTGTCACTATTGTGTCAATATGAATTAACCATATCATGCGACTCTTTCCACCTCATAGAAATAACAGATGGTCTGTTCATATATACACGTATACGCATCAACACACTGTCGAATGAATTTTCACTGTCAGTTACAGTGGGTACAGTTTTAGTTAAATTTATTATTTTAGGATTTAGACGGGTCTCATTCATTTTTGGAAAATTGAAAGAAAAGGTCTTTTACCTTTACCTAAGAAAGGTAATGATGGAATACTATAGGTATCCTTTCTTCTTCGTACTTAGGGTCACTCCACACCACAAAAAATTCAAAAAGTTTTAACCCTTCGTTACGAAACCGGGAACCTCTCTTCTCCTAATGAATGAGTTTTTTTTTATTTTTTAAAAACATATAAAAATCATTTCACTTGTTCATAGAATTTTAGTGTAATACAAAATTATTGTGATTCTTTGGCGATCTACGGTGCTATACCGTGTTACACGGATCTCAAGTATCTTAGGATACAGCAATGACGCGTAATAACGGTTAAACGATTCTACTCAATTCCTGGTATTCCTGGTATATCTGTATATAAAATAGTTCGTGCATCTGTTACATGGTGGCCACAGATTTTTAAAGATTAAATTGCCTGACTTATCTAGGTTTTCCATATATTTTATTAAAAAAATTTCCTATTTTGTGGGAACCTAAATGTCGCACCTACTTTATTCCAAAAAGCTAAAAAAATTTCTTAATAACTTTTTAACACTTTTTCTTAAAAAAAGTAAATGAAGAACAAAAATCCGTGCCAATTTTTAAATCTAATTACCAAACAAGTAAAAAATATTAATTGAAGTTTTATCCCTAAATAAACAAAATTCTAAAGATCAATTTTTTTCACTCTTCCAGAAAGCTTAGAATTCCCTGGCATTTCCATGTTTTCTAGGTTTTCCAGTAATGTGGTCGCCATGTGTTAGTGATCGTGTAAGTTCTGAACGGCTTGACCGATCGAGATTATATTGGTACGTCCAAAACTATGGTTCAAAGCTAAAAAAAGGAAACAAAATAGAAACTCATATTCGTAACATATGATTGTTAGTTTAGTGCTAATCTCACGTCACCTACACGGAGAGAAAAATCATATAATTTTTGTAGAGAAAATTTAAGAAAAATTACTATGCTCTCTTATAATCCGTGCGCGATCGACGACCAAAGTAAAAAATATATGATAACATGGTAAAATTTAATGTGCTAACACACAACTTCTATCACACTCTTATGCATATATATGGTATAGTTTAATTCTTGTTGTCGTACTCTTTCATTTGTGCATCTGACCCGCAACCTTATGTTGCTTGCGCTGTACCTGTAAAAACTTCGAAGATGCCCGATCTTTCCCGACCTTCCATTCTTTATGATGCATACAAAATGATAGGCAACAATATATTGTAATACTGATGACCATCCGTCGTGTGAGAGATTCTATTGAACACTGATTCAACACCACACCAGCTAGCTAGCTGGTGTGGTGGTACCACCACCAGCGTGGCTATGTGGCCTTCATATGTGATTGTGTTGTTACCGTTTGCAGGTTGCCTCGCTATGTCACAGCGTAGATACCTTCTCTTTCTTTCTTACTACTATAGCTTCTTTTCTTCTTTTCTACTTTTCTTCTATTTTTATTCAGCATGTTAATTTTTGTAAGAAAAACAATTAAACTGTCGACAATGGAATTTTTTATTGCGCTCTTTTACAAATTTACGGAGCTAATATTACGGAAAGAACATTCTACCTTTAAATTTTCTATGATTAATTATAATTTTTATATTTTTACCGTACAAAATTGAATATTTTCGCCTTTTACACGTCGATTGTAGTGCTGAGCACAGCAATTTTTTAAAGAATTTTCTCTCCGTGTACCGAAAAGGGCAGGATAACGTCTGCAGAGCCAGCCAGTTGATAACAAAATTGAAAAAATTTGTTAACAATAATTATATTTATGCGTTATTGATTCAGGGCTGCAACGTCGAATCAATAACGCCTAATAAAAATTAATCAACTCAGACATTTAATTATGTCTGAAATAAAAATTAAAGAATTTTCTATTTTATTTAAATCAAATTTCCTCTAAACTATAATTCTTTAGACACACGAGATAGGCAGATATTTCAAATGTCACATCACGTCACGTTTGTTCGAAACTCCCTTTTCCCTTGTCGCCCTTTATACACACCTATTTTGCGGGTGACCTCTTACATAAACATCGGTTTTAACTGTGACTTTAGCTTCAGAACACGTTTTCGAATAACATAAACCACGCAATTATAAAATAACTTAACTGGTGGTTAAAAATTTTTCGAGACAAAACTCTTTAACTAACCTCTGTGAATATCGTTCAAAAAACTAAGTGATAAGTAAAACTAAATATTGTAATTTTATTAAAACAACCCCTTAACTTCTAAAAAAGCCATCGTATAAATGAAACCACCCATTCCAAATATTACTCCACCGAGGACTGGGTTAATTGTGCTGGAGCGCATTGCAGTCGCTGACAACGGACCTTGTCATCTATAGTTACGAGTATACCTAGTGAAAATTAATTAGTACGTAATATTTGCGGTTACCTGTACTAAATTATGATTACATTAGCTTAATTAAGGTATAATCAAACAACATAAAGCCAATTATACAGAGCAAGCTCCAAAGATACTTATGTACCAACAAGAGAGAAGGCATTGTATGATTGTAACGTAATAAACGAATTTGGCTGTTGTACGATTTTAACATATTTTGTCACAATCAAGTAAATTCATCCAATTTGTTGAAATTAGATATTTAGAATTTCGGATGCATTTCACTGATCTGGACGGTTACTAAGTATTTGAATAATTTTTTCAAGTGTTTTTCTTCAATGATTTCAAATCTTTTTCTCTAAGTCAGCCTTGTAGAGTAGCAACTTAACCCTAGTTTTTAACAAAAAGTGACCACGAGCGTTCTAGTGGCTGATTTTCCGTTTAATCGATCCAAAATTTAAAAATAAATAAAAAATTCCAATACTATTGTTTTACAAAATGCCGGCGTCACTGTGAAAAGTTGAAATTAATGAAAGTAACAGGTAAGATACATGTATAAATTCTGTATTTGCAGTATTCTGTAAGCACAATTGATATATAAAAAAAACAAAATAATAACATTTTTTTAAAGAGAGAACTATTGGACAAATATGGACAAATATGATATTTCAGAATGAATACGTAGACTAAAATTAAACATTTATAAGAATACTTGTCAAATTATTTATTTTTATCAATTTTTAGCATTGAAGCCGTGGTTTAATCAAAAAATAGTCTCTGAATTTTATATTCTATTTTTCTGCATCGATTAAAAAAAATACCCCTGTCGCAGCATCCTGCATAACATAGCGAATTTCCATTTACAAAAGTACGTTTTATTTACAATTACTCTATATCAACTAGTTTCCGAAAAAAACGTACTTTTGTAAATGGAAATTCGCTATGTTATGCAGGATGCTGCGACAGGGGTATTTATGTAATCTTTTCTCGTCTTTTAAATAGTGTAAAAAAATTTCACAAAAATTCTTGAATAAGTGGAAATTTTGGCAAAAAAAAATTTTTTTCAAGAACAAAAACCATGTTCCTGGCATCGGACATGTTCTGGCTAACGAACTTGTCCAACGGTTTGGGACTTCCAATATTTTCACTAAATTTCGTAAAGCTAGGACATTTCGTTCGAGAGTTATCGTGCGGACATATATATATATATATATATATATATATATATATATATATATATATATATATATATATATATATATATATATATATATATATATATATATATATATATATATATATTTATATATATATATATATATATATATATATATGTATATATATGTATATATATATATATATATATATATATATATATATATATATATATATATATATATATATATATATATATATATATTAGTGAATATTATTTTCGGTTTCTAGGGACCTCAAAACATATTTCTGCCATAGTCCCGGACTAAAGTCGCGTCATGACAGTGCCTGTAATAACGGAATTCCATTCTGGAAATTCGCTAATAATAAATTCAGTTTATATAAATTATAGAACAATAAGGTTCAGTTAGGGTAGAAAAAATTTTGTTGGGTTCGGTTACGTTACAAAAAATTTCCTTAGGTTCGGTTAGGTTTGAGACCAAATTTTCTTTCGTTCGGTTAGGTTAGATCAAGTTCCGTTAGTTCAGTTAGATTAGAAAAAATTTTCGTTCACATTACTCCACCCACCGCCGGAGGTTTCTAGAACCGCCCCGGTAGCGGATTTTCTTATTTTCTTATTTTCTCAAAAGCTAGCTAACCTAGAATAATAGTTCAAAAACCTTTTTTATGTGATATTTTTCCGTCTTTGCAATGGTGTATAAAAATATGGCAAAAACTTTTAAATTATAGCAAATTTTGGCAAAAAACTAATTTTTTGCAAGAACAAAAACCATGTTCCTGGCATCCGACGTGTCTGGCTGAAGAACTCATCCAAGATTTTTGGATTTCCAACGTTCTCAGCAAATTTGGTAAACCTAGGATATTTCGTTCGAGAGTTATCGTGCTGATACATAAATACATACACATATATATATATATATATATATATATATATATATATATATATATATATATATATATATATATATATATATATATATATATATATATATATATATATATTTTGTGAATATTATTTTTGGTTTCTAGGGACCTCAAAACGAATTTCTGCCATATTCTCGGGCTCAAGTCGTGTCATGAGACCTACTGGAATAGCTGAATTTCTGGAAATTCGCTAAAAGAGCCACTAGAACGCTCGTGATTACTTTTTCAATTTCTAAGCATATTTTTAACCGTAAGTTGCTAGCCTATTGCTTAAACTGTCAACTGTCTTCACTGGAACGTTAGTATTTCGCAAACAAACACTAAAATCCAGCTCCATAAAAACTTTTGAAATTATTAAGTTAGAGAACAACTATAGCTTTCGGGGGACATATGTTCGACTAAATGGTCAAGAAAGGACATTTCATATTACACGACCTAATATAATTCCACCTAATGGCAAAAATTTTTCCAGGCTGCAAGAATTCTATTTTGAATTAAAGAATTATTTTCAAACATTTTCCTGATGCATAAAAAAGGGTCAATATTTATTCCAAATACATGGTAGATCAAGTGGTCGAAAATCGACATTTCATATTACACAACCTAATGTTATTCTACTTAATAGCAGCAATGATTCTACAAGCTACAAAAATTCGTTTTTAAGTTGAAGAATTACTTTTAAATATTTTCTTGATGTTTAAAAAATTGTCGATATTTATCTGAATTACCCGGAAGACTAAGTGGTCAGAAAACGACATTTCATATTACACGACATAATGTTATTCCGTCTAATGGCGGAAATGTCTGCAAACTGCAAGAATTTTATTGAAAATTAAAGATTTACTTTTAGACATTTCTCGGTTGTTTAAGAAGGAGTCGATATTTATCTAGAATACATGATGGATCAAATGGTCGGCAAGCGGCATTTCGTATCACACGACATAATGTTATTTCGATTAATGGTGGAAATGATACCAGACTATGTTAATTCATGTTAAAAAATTACTTCTAAACATCGTTAAAAATAGGCGCTACCAATCAGTTTTTTTTTTTTTTTTGCATTATTTGGAAACTAAGATGTCCTGACTCAAATATGGTTTCGGATCAAAATAGATACTATGGGATATGGTAGTCTGATCCTCCGATCAGTGGAAAAAAAAAATTGTTTTATTATTATTATTATGAAAATTTCACTAATTTTATTAGTCCAGTAGATGGTTACTAGAAGGAATGTCTAATTTTTTGAAAACTGAATTTTTTCGATGGTTGCAATAAGTACTTGCCTATTATTGTTTCCTAATAAGCTTATCTTCGAGTTCACACATAGCCGAATATTACTTTCTAAGTTAAGTTTTAATTTTTAGAACGTACAGCTTAATAATTTCTCAAATTTTTATTAATTTAGAGACTATTTAAATAATTATAAGAAGCTTTGCATACCAAAGTCTCACAGACTTTACTCATTTAAATTACACCATATTTTCCTTCATTAAGACGTGAATTTTATCTCAGTGGATATTAGTTGACTGAAAAATTCTAGAACTCAACGCAACAACCATATTCTTTTGAACATCCGGTAAAATTAAAATAAAAAAATTTAACCAGGAAATAAAATAAGAAAAAAGAAACACGTGGAAAATGAAAAGAATATTCTGTTCGCTTGCCTATTACGTAATATCGAAAATTACCATGATATTTCTTGTACAACGATAACAAATGAGCCGTGTTTCGGTAAATGTTAGAGAAAATCCGATTATATAAACTGTATTATATGATAATATGTATCGTAGATAGGTGGAATGAACATACTCCTTACCCTCTTACTCCTTTACTCACTGTTTCGCCGTGTATAGAGGTATAAGGTGTCTGTTGTTGTCGACTAGAATTTTAAATAAGTAGGTAGCTCACAACAAAACGTTACTGGCAACACAAACACGTTCTGTATCATATATACTAATGTTACAGTACCAGGCAGGCAGCAGCAGCGAGCTACACCTCTATCGACACAGTGGAGTATGTGTTGCAAGTCAACGTAGAATACTGTATACCTACTTACTTTAATGTTTTTTAATGTGATAACAAATGACTGAACATGTGTTCAGGTTTCATGATTAAAATAACTTTGCATTATGATCATATTATATAAATAATTCTTTGAATTTTCATTGGAAAAGAAAACTACAAAAATTTCATTTATAAATTGAAACTTTAATTACAAAACTTGCTGCTACGTGCTTGGAGTTGATTACAGTTTTTTTTTTTTCGAAATGAGTTTTTTTCGTTGCTGATTCAATTACTGTTTCGATATTAAATTAAGATATTAAGTATACTTCATCGAGAATTATCAAGTCATTATTAATTCTGATCTTTTCTGTTGTGGATTTTTTCAGTGGATCTGTTAAATATTGGTGAATAATCTATCAGTAATAATACCGTCAGTTGGGACTAATCCGGACGATTTTTTCAGTTTTTTGGCAATAAATTGTTTAGAGTTAATCGAATAAATTCTAAAAAAATAATTTAAATGCTTTAGTGTCACGAGCATACAGGATGGTAATAAAAATATCAAAATTAATACTGCAACATTTTTTTTTTGGGTTGTAGTGTCCGGATTCGTTTCTATGTATGGGGTGAATCCGGATAGTGCTCTTTTTGCAATACAAATCATATTCAGTCATGCATATGAGTGAAATCGGACATAAAAAAATTTAAATAACCAAATTTTTCGATAACGCCATTCTCCGATAACAATGGAAAATATTGTAATAAAATGTCGTCTCCGAAAATTTGATTTTCAAATAAAAAATATTAGTAAATCATAAAAAAAATTTACTTTTTAATATAAATAAAATAAATTGAAGGAAAATCTACGTAATTTTATGAGGAGTCCACATCCTCCACCCCCCCACCCCCGAAAAGTGCGATTCTATATTACCTAGACTATGTTAATGTAGTTTAAACCCACTTTTTTTTTAAATTGACGTACCACGGTGTATAGATTCCCCTAATCTATAGACAATTTTTTGTTAATTAATTAAAAAAAAAAAAAATAAAGCACAATACAGCTTTTATTTATTGTACAGATATTGTACAGATATATATATATATATATATATATATATATATATATATATATATATATATATATGTTTTTTTTGTATAGCAGTTTCTTTATTCAGCGCGTTACATTTAAAAATTATAAAAGACGTGCCTGTAAAATAACAAATTATAAAGAGATTACTTTCTCCGCTTTTCTTCAAAGACTAACTCATAACTGACAAAATTGAGTAGGTAATACAGATTGATCTATGACCTTGTGCGGTCATAACACTGACCAAGAAATATCGAGAGGTAGCACTGTTTGGATTCGTCACAACTGATGGTATTGAAATTACCAGGTGGACAAAACTCAGGCGATAATTTCCTATTTTGATGGAATTTGATAAAAGAGATTTGATTAAAGATTTTTCATATACATATTTAAAAAGTTTCCCTAATATAAGACAGCTGCAGATGCATCCTAACTTCCAAATCTTAACTTTCTATATTACTTTGCTTAACCTCCAGTCACATCATAGGTATAATACAATTGTAACATTTATTTTGAAATATTGATGTGGAAAGCGCCTATTATGAAGCGCAAATCGGATAATAAAAACGGACGTTAAGGTACATTATAAGTAAGAGGACTTAATTTTTAAAGAGGATTTGAGGTGAATTAACCTAACCAATCCAGAAAAATTCAAAAAATCTTGGTCTCCCCATAATTCATTTAAATAATAAATTATATTTGATACATTTTATATATATTAATTTGCATATTTGACACTAACCACATGCATTATTATGAACGATAACATCACACAATAAATAGCAAAAATATGCCAATAGAATGGGTATAAAACATTTATAACAATCATACTAAAATTATTATTTTCTAACTAAATAATTATTGTATAATTTTCAATTTACAGTCTATAATAACTTATTACATTATTCAGTATCAGTCAATAATATATAGCATACATATATACAGGATGTTTTGTTGGTAAGCGGACACACGCTATCTGTGAACCGGAGTCACTAAGATAGTTCTAAAAAAACCTATCGTAATTTGGAGTAAGTTTGGCCCATTTTTTACGTTTTTTTACGTAAACTACTTTATATTTCTCATATATATTTAACTAACTTCCTTTTACTATTTGCTATTGAACTCTGCATATTTCAAAGTATATATTGACTAGTTATTTTAAACTCAGGACTTATTTATCTGTATTTTAAGATTATTTGAAAATTTGGGACAATCTTGTCTTTATTTGGGGTAACATTGTCCCAAATATAAAATGCCATAGTAATTAAGGCCAAATATGATTTGGAACAATGTTAGACCCTTTAGTTGTGTTTGTACGTAAGTAGATAGTGTCCAATAAGTTGGGAATCAAATAAAGTGAAATTTAAGATTTTACAAAAAGTAATAAGCATGTATTTATTATATATATTTCTTTTATGTAAATATACATGTTATATGATACTCTTTGTTTAAATACTCAAAATGTGAACAAAAATACTATGTCAAAAACACATCCAGTTCTCGTACGATGAACTGATTTCGTTTTGAAGCCATTTTTGGTGGGGGTATTTTATAGTAGTTATAAGGAAACGTGTCTTTCTTTTCGGGTCACCCCCAGCATTTGAGCTTTTCCTCCATGCATTCAACCGTAGGGCCATTGCTAGTAAGAGTTACATTCATTCCAGGGTGCTTTTGTCCATTACAATTCACAACCACAAAATTGTCAACGGCAAACTCTGACGGGTCGATAAAAACTGAAGAATTGAGAGGCGGGAGGGGAGCTTCATGATCTTGAATGCAATCTTCAAGATCTGAGAAGGTTTCATTAATTCCACCAGACTCTATGTTGCGCTAATTATGTCCCAATACTTGGGCCAATCTTGCCCCAATACTTGGGCCAAAGTTACCCCAGCTTACAAAATCATATTTTACAAATAAACAAAGTAAGTATCAAAAAAAGCAAACTTAAAATACTTTGAATATATATCAAATGAAAGCTGTTATACACTTACCAATCAAAAATCTTAAGTAGTTCTGGATGCGTAAACAAAAGTTGATTTGTAACAAAACATTCACAAGAAGTAATGGTGAAGTTGGAGCAGCACTGAGCAGTGGCAAAAGATGGAATTAAATCAATCTTAGCATTCGAGTACAGTCAGTGCTGCTAGGGGAAGGTCACCCAAAGCGGGTACCCCTCTTAAAGCGGGTAAGCGCTTGTATATCGTTGTATTGAATGTTTTTGTTTGGTCGTGTGTATACCGAGATTAACCGAATATCAACCAATGTCAATCAGTTGCCCTTGAACGCTTGTGTCGTTTAATGTCCTAGTTAAGCTTCATCAAATTTTTTTGTTGGTTTTGTTAAAAATTTTGACAATAAATATTCTGTGACTAGTCACAAACCTTTGTATTTGTAATCATTTTGGTATTACCATATTATGTTATCATCATTTGACTTTTAATGTAGAAAAAGGTAGACATGTATCGGCTTTCATTTTGAAATTATTCTAAGTTAACAAAATTAAGGCTTTTTGGGAAAAACGGGTATGGGCAAAGCGGGTAGAAAAAATAGAAGAATCTTAATGGAAAAAAATGTTGGAAAGGGAAAAACAATAAACAATCTTCTTTTTAAGACGGAATGGGGGAAAAAGCTTAAAAAAAATATTTCTGCCTTGTTTGTGGTGATTTTGATGTGTAATCACCTGAAGTAATATATTCCAATATGGAGGTTGTAAAGAAAGTTACAGTTAATTGTTATAAATTTATTATTTTTTCTTGTTTCAATTTTTTTTACTTAATTATTATTATTGTTAAGCTCTATATGATTAAGAAAGTTTATATTAAAAAATAATAACAGTATTTAAATACATAATGTATTTACCCGCTTTGCCCAAAGGGGTTTACCCGCTTTAGGATACCTATACGGGCAAAGCGGGTTTTTGCAGAGGTTTTGTATTTTCTTTATTAAAAATAAATATCGTATAAACATTTCTTAAGCGAAGTTTAATTTTAAAGTTCGATAACTATTCTATCTGATAATATAAAAAAGATCTGCTTATTGAGGTCAAAAGTCACTTTTTTGGGCGTTTAATCTTAGCTTACCCGCTTTGGGCGACCTTCCCCTACCTGTCATTTTTCAAGATTTGGGCCAATGTTACCCTTAAGGGCCAATCTTACCCCAAGTTACGGTACGGTTAATAACGTAGCAAAGCCCACGTCTTACTTACAAAAGTTATTAAATTTTTATAAGCAAGACGTAGGGCCCGACGTATAAGCAAGACTGACTTCTTTCTAAGATAATAACTAAAAAATATTCTCTAAACCTCTCCAAACTTTTTATTCCTTCTGCTACTCAAACAATTGACATAAAAACGAGGAGAGTCCATGTCCGAGTTATCAAAAATTAATGAACTGTTATGTTTTCAAAACAACCCCCTGTATAATATGTACCTGCGTAAGTGTGGCTGTACTATATTATACATCGTAGATAAAGTGTAAGGTACAGAAGAGTACAGAAAAACTTGTACACAATTATACAAATATACACAATTGAATTACAGGCTAGCCATATCAAGAATATTCGTTGTGATGATGAAAGCGCTGTGCAATTATTTTTACAAATTTTATTTAACTAACAACGTCCGTACGTTTAGAAGTAAATAATATGTCTATTCAGCTTAAAATGTATACAGCTGAACTCTTCTTTATGCGGTCTTTTTTTGTGCGATTTTTTTTTGTGTGCGGTCTTTTAATGCGATTTCTTTATGCGTTTTTTAAAAAAATGACCATTAAAATGCATAATATAAATAAAAATCAAGAGACAGTAAGATACTTAAGCATTTACTATAATAGCTTTCTTTGATAAAAATTCTTTTTAACGGCCTTTAAGCATTTAATCAATACATTGCATTAGAACATAAGTTATTGCATCATTCAATTTTGTTACAGATGTATTTTTCAAAATTTTCATATTATAAAATTGAAATGAAATGTTTCTATGTGTAAATTAATGCTTTATCTTGTTTATAGAAGCAACTTCTAAGGAAATTATGGAAGCAACTTCTAAGTTTTGAGCGTTTTGAGTTATATTTTTTCGATGAAACTTTTTTATGCGGTCCCGACCAACCGCATAAAAAAAGGTTTCTGAACAATCTGGATCGAACTATACTTTTTATAGCTATTTATGATATTTTTGAATATTTTTTTTGTGCGATTTTTTTTATGCGCCCCTATCCACCTCACAAAAAGGATCAACTGTACTACCTATTAGTTGAAATTTGGCATGTGTAGATAATCAAGTTCGAGGCTCAGATATGTACTTATAACAACATATTACAAAGTCGTCCTTTAATAGTATATTACTCTACAAGCTGGTAATGATACCTATTACTCACGAAGATGAAATTGCGACACCAGCCGAGCTTGCGAAGCGAGTGCGTAATGCATCTGACTGAGTAATAGCCATTGCAAGCGAGTAGAATACAATATTTTTTCAACGACTTTTTTTGATTTAAATTAAAATGGAATATTTTTAAATCAAAAGAATACAATTTTTAATCTATCTCTAATTTCATTAAATGTTTATATATGTACAAACGATGAAAACAAAATACAAGCTACTTTGTTTACTTAGATGTTACTACGCAACATATTTGAAATTAAAAATTGATACGTATATTATACACAAAACAAATGCGAGCCCATTGAATAATGGTTAATACGGTGATTTCAATGGTCAAAAAGGTAGTGAGTAATGAAAATTCCTCCACACCTTTGAATAATGCCTAACTTTCTCAACTTCCTCAACAATTAACGGATATGTAATGAGTGTGTTCTTCAACAGGAGTAGAAAAAACATATTAAAAAGACAGAGTTACTTAGAAATCTAAATCAATCGCAATTTTTTCTTTTAAATGTGCAAATTGTATGGCAGAAATTAATTAATCATCGGATTTGTAAAACATTTTATTTGAAAAGAATATTTATAATTCCTCCTTATGACGTCTCGAAGAACATTGGATGATTTTCATCTTATATAGCTTCTAATAATAACGGTGAAAAGTCAAGTGGTTTTTTTCTTGGATTAGGATTTGTAAAACCAAAATTTGCCTTATTTTTTTTTATAAAAAACATTATGTAGTGAGTAATATAATCTGTTCCAAAAATTTTGATTAATATGTTCACATTTTATTGTACACTGGTGTATTGTGGATGTTTATAAATTTTGTATAGAATTTATGATATGAATGTTTTGTTTAAATTTTGTTCGGTGGTTTCACATATCAATTATTTGTGTTATTTATCTACTGGAAAGTAATTAAATTATCTAACGTATGACGAAGGTACGTATTTTAATTGTTATTGGTTTCATGTTGTTTTGTTGCGAAATTCATTGATTTGTAAATATGTAAATAGTGCGTTTTTAGAGAAAACTATTTAAAAAAAAAGAGGAATCAAAATACAACTAACTATAATCGATTAGGAATTCGCTCCAAATCTTTCCATGTATTTTTAAATGATTTTTGATTGTATAAACATCAGTGAAGTATTCACGGATGAATCGATTCAGTCTAAGTACAAAAAAAAAGCGTGAATCGATTGACGCCTTTTGGCGGGATGTCATACCACTTTACATTCAGTCGTTCCACAATCAGTGTGCGAATAACAAGCACTAGATTGAATTGTTGACCATTGCTATTTTACACGACTGTGATTGTTAATCACAGTACATACGTATCATATACGTATGTAAAGAGGTATGTGATATGTACGCGAAACAGAAGCAATGACACTTATACATACACAAATGACACATACACACGCAGAAGCTGAATATATATACACAACACATTGGTTGGAATTTACGTCATCTTTCAGCAATGAAAATTAGGCCGTATGAGATAGCTAGTTATGTATCTGGAATCTGTGCAAGTATTAATGAACAGTATGGGGTTTAGATTTAAAAGTGAGAATTTAAGAAATGGAACTGTTATAGTACCAGATTCTTTGAAAACTATTATGTTTATTATTAACAATTTGTCTAAAATTAAATAAAATTACTATTAACTATGAAATTACTAGCTATTTTGAGTAGTAAGACGGTTTTTTTTGCATTCTTTGTTGTAAATATTGTTTTTA
The DNA here is from genome assembly GCA_035578155.1 of Brachynemurus nebulosus. Taxonomy (NCBI): domain Eukaryota; kingdom Metazoa; phylum Arthropoda; class Insecta; order Neuroptera; family Myrmeleontidae; genus Brachynemurus; species Brachynemurus nebulosus. The sequence continues at coordinate 34,462,014 of JAPWDM010000006.1, forward strand.
CATTCTCTATTCTAGCCCATTTTTCTCAAATATATTTTCTAAAAACATTTTTGTCGTTTAGTTTATCCTTTGCATTCCCTTTGCTAGTGACATTATCATCATTTTTTCTTAGCAACAATTTTTTTCGCGTACCGTTTACTAATGACATTTTTCCTGCTTAAAGTGCGCCAAGCACATCTAGTGCTCTTGAAAATAAATTTTCCAAGTTTAATTTTTATCTATTATAGTTTATTTTTTTTTTTTAATGTTTAAGGGGGACCACTAGTGTGACCGCCTGAAAATGGTGATTTTTGGAAATTTTTTCAAAGAAAACTACTCTATGGAATGTTTTAATATTTTTAGGATATATTCGTTGATATATAATAAATGCGAGATAAAATTTTTGGACAAAAAAATAGCAAATTTAATGAGTTATACGAGATCTCCCAAGGCTCCAAAAAAAAAGTTCCCCCACTGCTGCAGTGATAGCGACTTTCACAGTGCCTGAAATCAAAAAACCAAAAAGCCTATTAAACTAGAAGGTATTGCTCGTGCCGTGAACCACAATCGAAAAAAAAAGTTGAAATTTAACAAAATGGCGGAGTTTTTAAAAAAAAGTTTCAAATTTTGCTCGAGAAATTGATGATTTTTGACTTGCGAAAATTACATTTTTTATTCGATCGGAAAACTGGAGGTTCATGGCACGAAGAAACATATATAAAAGAAGCTGCAATAAGAATCAAATCGATCGGATGATTTGTTTTCGAGTTATAGCTGCAGCAAAGAAAAATTTTTTTTTTCTTTATTTTACCTTTTGGTTTTAATCATTGAGAATTTTTACTAAAATTATTTATAATGTATTCACTATAACGGTCATAGTAAAACTAGATGAGTCCTTTAAATGTGCCAGGGTCTAGCTACTCCACAACATGTGACTGGAAGCCACGTACAAAAACTCCCGAACTATTAACTTTTATGCATTTCTCAATACCTCAAAGTTAACAATGAAAATCAGAATTCGCTCTTCAGATGGCTGTAACTCAAAAATTATTTGAGATACGCACTTGAAATTTTAGTAGCTTATTTTTAAAGGTATAGACTATCAAAACATGCAAAAAAAATTTTCCAATTTTTTCAAAGTGTCACACTAGTAATCAGTCCCCCTTAACAATCATACAGTTTAAAGACTGGAATATATTTTAAATTTACGGAACAATTTTCTAAATCACTGAACGAAAAAAAATATTTTGTGGCATCATTTAGAAAAACTAGGAAAATTTAGTAGACAAAATCTAGACTGTTAAATAAAGCATACTTGAAAAAATTGTAAATGCTATTACCATTCTATTTTCCTGTATATAAAATCTAAAAAAAAAAATACTCAAGAACAAGTTGAACGTAAATTCTGCAAAAAAAAAATTAAATTAAAAAAAGAATCAGTTAAAAAACAGACAGCTACTCTACGAGGAACAGGCGCATCGGATGAACATTGAATTCACTTATATATATGATGGTTTGGCTCATCATAAAAAACTAACAGTCAACAAACTACTCCTACCTTTCAACAAAATCATTTTATAAAATGATTTACATGTACGGAATATACTTCTGTGATGCCCGTTCACTGTAATATGTGAGAACGTTATTGATGATGAGCGCAGTATGTATCATGTACATATCCACCAGTGGTGGGAGATGGTACAGAGTGGGGGAAGCACTATAGTGGGGATATTACCATGCACGTACATTAATGATAATGTGTTGATGATTTACGGTGCCGATGGTAGCATGCAGGTTTGTTTTACGTAAACATATTTGACGTGTAATAATATTAACTCATTATCTGCACATATACGGTAGCAGAATATGGAAACACGTTTGACTCAATATAAATGATTTAATTTTTTTTTATTAACTGGAGTAAAATAAATTTTCTAGATCAAAAGAGTTTTATTTGATAAGTATATAGTTGAAACTGTTATTATTTGTTACATTTCAATATATGGACAGTGAAGAATGCATGTTTCATCGATAGTTTTTATAAATTTATGAGGTATGGAAAACTGCTTCTATATTTTTTTTAAGTGGAAACTTCCATAGGTCGGGTAAAATCTTATGGATTCACGTAATCGATATTCTAACATTAACTGTAGTTATGAGTATGATATGTTCACCAATACAATGTATATACCCAAATGTATGATGTACAGATCGGACGCTTTTCGGATGGGTAAAATCTTGTGAGTTTACATCACCAACATGCTGTAATAACAGTATATTTGTACCGATAAGGGTGATGTGTTGGGCAACCTTAGTGCTGTGTATATCTATTATTCCAAAGTTTTAAGTTTTCCCATCTGTCGGTCGTTTCCATGACTATATATTTATTTATTTTTTTTTTTAAAGACAATTTTTTTTTAAATATTAAAAATATTAGGTATGTTATTTTAGAGTATTTTCTCTACTGTTTATATTTAAACTGCCATTTTTAATGTAGAAATGTTACTCGAAATAAAAAGAGAATATTAATACACAGTGTATCATAAAAAAAATTCAATACCTGTACCTACTATAAAATTAAATTTCTTAGTGTCCTAAAAGGCTGATCAATTTCGCGGTGGTGAGCTGAAAATATACCTGTAATCTCGATAGGATAATATTAAAGAAACGCAAAATTAAATACTTATGTGGACATTAATATAATTTTTTAACTTCTAGATTGTTATCTGATCGTTTTTACAATTTTTACAACTTTACTAAAATCTATACTAAAAAAAAACCGAGAATTTTGTACCTGACAATTGTATTAAGGATACTAAACTTCGTAGTAACTGGTAATACAGTAGTCAAAGATTTTAGTTTATTGGTTAAAATGGAATTTGTTTAAGCTTTGATCTATTTGGATACACAATGCCTGAAATATTATCGCTCTTTTGGGCCTAATACCTTAGAATGACTCCGCATTATAGTACAGCTCAGTGTTCGTTCTCAATCCAATGTATCATAATAAATTTACAATTGTAACGAAAAAATATTTGAATTTTGTTCCGTTTTCGTAAATCTTTTGGCATAGAACCGTTGTAACCTTACTACTTTTGGTATAATTGAACTGCTGTTACTTTACTACTTTTGGTCTAAAACTGCTGTCATTTTTGGTACAGAATTGCTCTGATCTTACTACTTTGGATGTAGAACTACTGTTACCTTACTACTTTTGGTATAAATTATAATATTACCTTTTTTCTATAGATTATTATTGGACTCTACTAGCCGTATACCCGATGGGATTTTCCATCGGCAACATCTTTTTATTAGGTACTCACTTCTCACTTTCAATGTTTTTCAAAAGCCTAAATACCAATTTTCACCTTTCTAATTTAAAAGATGACGAACTTTCCATACGAAATTTAATTTCCTGTTTTAACCCTTTAGGGAATGAATTTCCAGAAACGTTTACACAACTGACTTTTATTTATACGTAGTAACGCCTAAAGATCAATCTTCATATCTTCTGTGCTAAATTTCGTTCTTCTAAAGCCAACAGTTTAGGCTGTGCGTTATCTGCCAATTAGTGTATAAAATATTATTTATTTGAATAGTCATAGTAACAGATATTTAGGTATATATCTAACTTCAAAAATGACGAATTTCCATAAAAATTTGCATTCTCTATTTAACCCACTTAGGGGGCGAATTTTCAAAAATCCTTTCTAAGTGGTCACCTACGTTACATAGGGACCTCCTGTGAAAAATCTCATTCTTTAATCTCACGTTTTAACCCCTAAGGGAATGAATTTCCAGAAACGTTTACACAACTGACTTTTATTTATACGTAGTAATGCCTATAGATCAATTTTCATATCTTCTGTACTAAATTTCGTCCTTCTAAACCCAACGGTTTAGGCTGTGCGTTGTCTGTCAATCAGTCAGTCAGTGTTAGAAATTTATTAAGTAGATTATTTATTGTTAATTGTGTGGGGGTCCCGAGGCACGTGCCTATAGTGCCCTTATGGGAATCTGGCTCTGACAAGCTGATAGGAATAGTATATGAATATACTAATATTTTACCGAACCGAGAATAAACTACGATCGGCACTGTAGTATGAAGCGATCCTTAATCTTACGATTCTCAGATTGAAAATTTTTTGTAATTTTATTCTTTTGGAGAATTTGACAGGCAGATTTGGGGCATCCTGTAATTATCACATAAATATTACCATCACGAAATACAACACAATGGGGAGATTAGTTTCAATTTTTTTTTTATTTTTTTGTAATTTTATATGAATACATCTACCTAGCTATAAAAAAATTACATAAAAACGAAGCCATTAAAAATTCATTCTGTATAATACCATTGTACGTGCAAGCTCATGTGTACCAACCTATATGTTTTATATAAAATATAATATATACACTATTATGTGGTATCAAACTACACTTTCAGTATTGCCAACTTTATGAATATTCAATAGTACATTGTTTATTAATTACATAATAATATATAACTTGCCTACCTATATTTGAATATACAAATATTTGTATCAGTATCTACATACATATATATTGTACAAAACATTGTGCAATGTGCTACAACATTTGTATGAGTCGGGTGGCGATAGTTCTGTACGCTTAATTGGTTATGTGACATAAAACTTAGTTGATACACTTTTATAATTTAATTTTGATGCATGCGTTATTTAATTAATTTTTTAAAATAGAAAATGTAGATGCAAGGTAGGATTAATTAATAATATTGTGATAATAATTAACTGGTATTAAATAGGTATTACTGTATATTGATGGTATTGTAGATAAAGTGGGTTAAGAGCTCTTAAAAGTACAATATGATTTTTGAAGTGAACAGTTCTGTAGACGTATTACGGCGTACATTTTTTCCGAAGTAAAAATATATAGGTACTCAATTTAAAGCCAAAAAAGGGGAAAACGTTTTTTGTTAAATCCGAAATAATAATATGTAATAATAATATATGAAATATAAACCTAAAAATGTCAAAAAAGTTTTTAACACTATGAAGCCTGAGCACTTTCACAATCAACTTCCCCGGAAGCCGGCAATATTTTTAAAGAAATTTTATGTAAATAAATTCATAAAATGATTCCACAGAACACTAAATGATTCAACATGTATCTATGAGTTATGCAGGTAGGTATATCCAAAAGATGAATATATAGTTATTATTATTTTGATAAAACAAACATATATATATATATATATATATATATATATATATATATATATATATATATATATATATATATATATATAATCATACAACACACACATACATACATTTGTGTTTAAAATTTTATTGTAACTAAAAGATGAAGCTAGATATTTTGATGATAAAACATACATATTATATTTATATGTACAAAAAATAAAAATTTTTTCGATACGTAATAATAATATATTTTTATTAGAATAATATAAAATCTTTTTTATAAATATTTTTATAAAAAATATGTTCGCTTCGTTTATTCTAAATATGATCGCGGTCGGCCTCTGCGGATGTTTTGTTTATTTTCGGATGCCGGAGCCGTGAGTCTGAAAGTGTTAGGAAATCTAATTTTTATGCCGGGTGCCAAGTATTTTTAAACGGAAAAAAATTCCTATCTGATTTTTAATTTAGATATTATTAATAAACTATGAAGCTGACGAGTGAGCAGGGGTGAAATATTGCGTTCTGACCTATGCTTTGACTTTTTTCCGACTGTACGCGAAAATAGTTCATTATCAAATTTTCGTATGTTCTAGAGGCCCCAAAGTAGATTCTATCACATTTGCAAGTTTAAGTTTCACCTATACTTTAATAGCTTATTCTTTCTTAAAAGAAGAAATCCCGAGTAAAAACAAGTAAAAGTCCCGAGGCTGGATTTATCGATTCCGATGAAATTTGAATATGTTATAGAACAATTAAAAAATATAACTAATCTAATTGAAAAAAGTCTAACTAACCTGCTTTTGGTAAACTTCCTAACATTAAATCTAGACGTAGTTAACTAGGGGTGACTGTGTCGACATGATCGTACTGTTTAAATAATTCAAGAACTTCATGGAAAATAATTTAAGACAATAAGAATGGCGTAGAAATGCAATTTCCGAATTTAAAATTCAGTTTCAGCAACACCGTAGAGGGGGTAAATTACATACTTAGTTTTCATACACTCATTGTGACTATTTAAACGCATTGGCAGTCGGTAATAGCGTCAAAATAAGTGCTTCTGCAGTCGGAATGTCGTATGTAAAGTTTATATTATGTTTGTTTTTAAATGATATACTTTACGATATCGTAAACTTTTGATCGTAAATATCTCGTAAACGGTGTGTCGTACCGAAAAAAGACAACGAAATTTTTGACTAGAATTTATCTTTTTAAAATTTGTATAATGGCACACATATATATTTGACCAAACGTTGTAATCGGAAACATGAAAAAAACATGTTTTGAACTAATTATTACGCAATTTTTTCATGTTACACTTGAAACTTGACGTTGTCTGTATCTGATTTGAACATGTAAAAAAAGTTCTGTTAGTAAAATACATTACAGTTAATAAATGTCGACATCTCATTAAATCTCTATTCTGTTGATGACTTATACACATACACTTATCTACTTCTAGCTCCATTCAAATGACTATGAATGTGACATGTTTCAGCAGTCACGTGACACACCGGAAAAAAGAAACAACAAAGCAGGTACAACACTACAACACAACCTGCAATGAGTGTATTGTATGCATGTTGTCACGGTAGGCTATAAGTATTATAAATTTGTAAAATTATGTTGCTTGCTTGTATTTAGCACCGCGGGGGAGGGGGGTGGCAGTGAAGTGTCTATCCATGTAGTGCCATGTCGGCCCATCCGGCAGTGGGGTGCACTCTATTCTTATTCGGTAAAACATGATGTAGACAACATAACCTCCTGTTTTAATTAAGCTTTAGTTTATAACTGGCAAATGATTTGTACGTGATTTGACTACAAAGAACATTTGTGTTGTAGCATTTTGTACGAGTTGGTACTATAACATTTACGTGTGGACAGGATGTCACAGAATACATTGTATTAAATCAGAAAATAATCAACTTTAATAAAATTTTTCAGTTGATATACTTAAGTATATCAGTCAAAATATTTATATAAGTATCTAGTACCGCAGTGATTTCTTAGGGGAGTATTCTTAAGGCACAAATTTTGGGCATTTTTTCGAACTCTGCAAAAAATATTTTTAGTGACCACTTTTTATCATTCGTTTATTTATATTTTAAGAATACATAAAAAATAAAACAAAAAAATTTTAAACTTGAAAAGTTATCGGCTGGTAAGGTGTGGGGTACAAAGAAAAAGGGATGTCTTGGCGTTCGTGATCTTCTAATCTTCTAGTCATCTGATGAGAACGTTTACTTTATTTTATTTTACCAAAAAAACCAATACAGCCCAACCAACATAAAGTTGCCGGTCAGATGCGCAAATGAAAGAGTGCGACAACAAGAATTAAACATATAACATATATGCATAAAAGTGTGATAGAAGTTTTGTTTGTCTACTGCGCGTACAAGCTTGACCGGCAACCTTATGTTGTTTGAGCTAATATGGTTGCGTGAGCTGACTTTTGGTTTTTACATCATCTCCAGAACAAATACAATTAAAATTTTTTTTGGGAAGAGGATGAGTACAGTGGAACTGGAACCAGTTTGCTTTCAGAATGACTAATCAGCGGACCATATCTATTAAATACCAATCTAATAAAAAACAATTAAGGGGAGGTTTACTTGAGTCTTTAAAAATTTTATATTTTTCTGGAAATTTTTTTGTCAAGAACAAAAGTAAATATCAATTTCAAATTTTGTACACATATTTATTAAGTATTAAACTATATAAAAAAGTTTTTTCAAGGAAAAATATAAAAAATTGTCCATTCTATAGATAGTAGAGTGTGACGATCCAAAAATCCAATGCCTCGAAATCATAGCGCCGGTAATAAACCACTGAAATCCAAAAATAAAAAATATTTATAAAATATATGAACAGTACCGGTACCTATACCTATAATATCAATAAATTACTGAAAGAAAAAAAATGGCGGATGTGTGAACTTTTGATTACGATTTTTGTCTTATTTTTCGCTCTTTAAAGTAAAATTGAAAAAAATATTGAAAGTGTATCGGACTTAGATATAGGTGCCAGAGAATTGAATTATCTTTAAAATAAAAAATTTTAAAAGAGGATCCATCGAATAGTTTTTGAGTTATCGTGTCAACCAGTTCCAAAAATGTGGTTCCGAGATATTATAAAATATATATATAAAGAAACGTATTTTCAAAATTTTATATTTAATACTCATTATTGCGTGAACTATGTTTTTTAAGTTTTTTTTTTTTTTATAGAAAGCTGGATTCAGTTAATGTGCAAAAATCTTTTTTTTTTTTTTAAATTATTTTTAGCAAAATCACTTTGGGAACATATTCTACACATAATTTGCTATCAATTTCGGCAAAAAAATCGATTTTTTTGATCAAATCGCAAGTAAACCTTCCCATAAATTACTTTCAGCAAAATCACTTTGGGAACATATTCTACAAATAATTAGCTACCAATTTCTGCAAAAAAAAAAAAAATCCATTTTTTTTAACGACGCTCAAGTAAACCTCCCCTTAAAGTGGAACAGTCCAAGCTGCTAAACACAAAAGTAACCAAGTTTTATTCAATCTTCATCATAAATATAATAACCTTGAGAATATTTGGAAACAATTGCTATTTGGCCTCAAAGTGTGACATCGCTAGAATATTACAGATGCCAATAAAATTAACTTATCAAGTGAAAAATGATGAAAGTTAATATCTTTTAATGTTCTAGCTATACAAAAGAATCTGTCGAAAAAATTAAAATTTAGAAAATAAAGTCAAAATGTAAAACAATCGGGTAAAAGCCCCTATACCCGAACGCGCTCAATACTCGAACAGTTTAGGTATTTTATATATTAATGAAGTTATTTCTGAAGAAAAAAACGATAAATATTAAAATTATTCGAGTATTGAACGCTTTCGGGTATAGGGGCTTTTACATTAGTAGTTTTTAGAAAATTGTCATCAGAACTTCCTTTAATAGTTGCTTTATGAAATCATCTTTGAAGACAAACTAATAGAAGAAATAACTAAAATACCTGCGCTTTGTGATAATTCTACACACTCCCTGTAAATGTTTCTACATCATACCCATTTTAAATTCAGTTTCAGTGAGTGAGTTGTATGTGTTTCACTACTCTATATGCATGTATGCCCCTATGTAAAGTGTGTACACAATTAGTATGTAGAGTGGCAAGTCCTAATTAAAATGTGATTTGGTATTTTATTGATAAACAACAACCCGTTTTTTATAATGTTACAGGATAATTGTCAGTACTTGATACCCTAAACTAGAGTAGATACTGATAAAGTATCAGTAGATATTACAAACAAGTTTTTGTTTGCGAGTCATGTGATTATTTATGGGCAAACGTATCATACAATTGTGGAAATATATCATGTATGTACTATAATTGGATTTTGAAATAATTAGCACTCTGTTGATTGTAACATTTTTTGAATAATAACAATATAAATGAAATTTGGGTGACAGGTCTACCCACACTGTCAACTTCCCATTGGGTGTCCTTAAAGACTAAAGATCACTGTACATAAATAATTCTTTTTTCATTTCAGGCGACTCCTCCCCTGGGCCCCCGATAGAGGCTTTGCCCCTTGCACCATACCGGGGGCTTCGCCTTCTGTATCTAAGGGTGGGGCTCCACCCTTATCAAACAAATTATAATATCATTTGTTCTCAAGATATGCGAGACAAAATATATTTTGGCAAAAACTAATTTTTCAAGTTTCTTATTTATTTATTTTTTTTTTTAAATTTTGTAATAAAATACTGGCGTTTTTAACATCAAGGAAGGTTCTTAGGCCATTATATAATAATATTATGGTAAGAAATCCATATAATCTATGTTATCTTAATAAAGTTAATTCCGTTTTTTTACCACAAAAAACAAACCGCTAATCCGAATTTGCTGAAAACTTTATCCGGTCTTCATTTTTTGATTACGCATCTAATGATATCATCATTTGTTCTCGAGATATATCCGGAGTTGATATCATCATTTGTTCTCGAGATATGCGAGACGACAAAAAATTCACGAACGAACGAACTAACGAACGCACGCTAAAAACGATGGATTCGGATTCTAGTGACTTTGAGACGTGGAGATATGTCAAAATTAGCGATTCGTAAAATCGGACCCATTACAATAACTTCCTATGGAAAGTTAATAAATGTGTTAGACAAGAAAACTGTAGACTTAATAATAAAATTCACTGAAAAAAATAATGATATACTCATACAATCAAAGCTCCGCTTAAGAGATTTGGATACAGTAAAATTTTCAAAAAAAAAATCAATACCTTTAAAATCTGTGTCTAAAAATTTCATATCTTCAGCAGGTAGAGTGGACTAGTAGCTTTTTCCTAACCTTTCATCACTAACGGTACGGTAAAAGTTCATCGTTAATTGACAAATTATTTGGTCGTGTAACATGAAATGTCGTTTTCCGACCATTTAGTCCACCACGTAATACAGAAAAATATAGACACTTTCTTAAGGATTACATAAATGTTTAAAAGCAATTCTTTAATTTTAAATAGAATTCTTGTAGCCTGGAATCATTTTAATTGTTAGTTGAAATAACATTAAGTTGTGTAATATGAAATTTCGTTTTCCGACCACTTAGTCTATCACGTAATTCAGATAATTATTGATCGTTTCTTAATCATTACATGAATGTAGGGCCGAACCTACAGTTATTACGAGGAGGGGAGGGGCAAACTTTGCTGTTGGCGCCCTCGCCCCGAACAAAACGCCAAATTGAACATTTTGGGGGACCGATATTTTTTTAATTTTTCGCTGCAAAAAGTAATTGATGAGCAAAAAAAAAAACATCAAATACATCGTTTTGGCGCCCCTAAAATCTTGCAGGGGGGCACGTGCCCCTCTTGCCCCCCTAGATACGGCTATGCATAAATTTTTAAAAACAATCCTTTAATTTCAAATAGAATTTTTGTAGTCTCTAATCATTTCAATCGTTAGTTGAAATTACATTAGGTTGTGTTATATGAAATGTCGTTTCCGGACCGCTTACTCTATCACGTAGTTCAAATAAATATTGACACTTTCTTAAGCATTACGGAAAAGGTTAGAAGCAATTCTTTAATTTTAAATAGAATTTAGCCTGGATTAAGGAGTAAAAAAATTCTCTAAATTACCTATATATTAATTTTTGTAATTCATTGTTTTTTACACATCTCTCTGCGGACCGGTGAGAGAGTTTCACGACCCAGCACCGCGCTTTAGTGATCCTTTGGATATATAATTTAAGAGTTAACGACTACCAAAATTATTCTCCTGAAACTCTTCTGAAACCCCACCATTTTGGGTTTTGTTTTAAAGAAAAAAAATTTTTATTTTCTTATTTAAGTATATACATATAACGCGACTCATTATTCCATGGCGTGAATTGTTATAAAATTATACAAATTATTAGAAATTATAATATTGAATCAATCGCAGATAATTTAAAACAACATATAAATGTTGCATTTCAGTCAATAATTGTTTGTCGACAAAGAAATTCAATGTATGTAATATTATATGGCCGCTTAATTGTACAAATAAGTTATTTTATAATAATTTTGTAGTAATATATATAGGTACACATTACTCATGTATACAACGTATATGCTAAACAATATATTTAATATGTGAACAAAATATCACATAATTTTCATTAGTAATTAATTAACAATATTGCATTATATTATGTTATTTAAAATTAATAAACACAATGGTAATTTAAATTACAAAATACATTTTGAAAATTTTATTAATTATGTATGAATAATTACGCTTGTTAGTACAGTTTAAAAGAATTACTGTTAATGAAAATTTTAAATTTATTTTACAGTTGGTTAAGAATATTAATTAGTTTTGATTTTTAGCCAAATCACTTCTAAAAACATTTTTCTTATGGGAAGAAAACGCAAGAGTTGAAATCTTTTAGACTCGGTTTTCGTTGCCAACTAAGATTTCTTCAGCTGTCAGCTATGTTCTTAAAGATTTTTTTTGCACGACTACTCTCACAATTTCAAACGGATGTTGGCATAATTCTTTAAAAAAACGGCTGAGGTTTTTAGCCTTTATTGGTTTATCTTATTCTTCGCTCATAGTATAATAATAAATATAATGTAAAAATTGTATTAGTAATGATTTGGGTGGCGTCTTTAGTTAACTAGGTTATTTTATTTATTTTTTTTTTTTTTTAAATCGGAAAAATTTGGTCTTTTTCAATCCTTTTTAACCTTGCTTTTGACAATCGGTGAAATTTATGGATGAAAGGTGGTACAAAAATTTTTCTTCGATAAGTCACGTGACGTGATTTTTTCGAGTTAATATTTCCCTTATCAAAATTGAAAACTGAAATTTTCTAGCAAGATTAGAGTCGTAGGATACCAAGAGAAAAGTCTCGAGAAATTTTATAAAATATAATTTTTGAAAATTTTAGGTTGCAACAATTATGTGCTTGACAACTTATGACATGATGGTAAGTAAATTTTGAACGAAATGCCTTTTTTCATTGAGGTTTTTTAAATACACACACCGGCAGAATTAGCGGAACATACAAAATATCTGTAAAAATCAAACAAACCATTTAATTTCAAGAAAATATTAATCTTAATTAAAATTCACTTAAAATTACATGCTCACAAGTCGATATACCTTTATTTTCGGTAGCAAAACAACTAACCATATAAAATGGCAAAATTTTGGAATCTTATGTCGTCTAAGAATAATTTAAGTTAAAGATTATTTAACAAATAGAAAATGAAACACAGCGTTTTAATCCCTCCTGGTTCCTCCCGTGCTCTTATCAAAGCTTCCATTCGTTTTTCTATACTCAGCATGATGTTGTCTATAGTTTCCTGGGACAGTCTTTGCCATTCTTCAATTACGGCAGTTTGAAGCTCGACCACATTCAGAAGAAACGGCATTTGAATTCGAAAGTGACAGACCTCTTAAAAAGAATTGCATCAATAATAAATAAAAACAATTCTATAGAAAGTCAATTGATTCGTTACTTCAATATTATTTTAAGTAAAAATGAAAAAAAAAACCGCCAACTTTGCTTAATAAATACAGTATAGTACCGATAATGGAAACATCAGTTGTGGAAATTTTTTGAGAGCATCAAACTAGTCAACATCACTTTTGGAATGTTACATCAAAAATGTCAAGTGTTTAATATTTATGTACTTGACATTTTTGATGCAACTTTCCAAAAGTGATGTTGACTAATTTGATGCTCTCAAAAAATTTCCAAAACTGATGTTTCCATTATCGGTGCTATACTGTAGGTTTTTATATTTTTTTTATGTTCCGCTAATTATGCCGGTGTGTGTATTTTTCATAAATACTTATATATTAACCTACTATCTGTTACCGACTCAACCATTCGCTCTCGGAAATAAAATAGAGTCAAGAAAGTCATATAACTGCATTGTCAGAGTTTTTTTATTATTTTTTTTTTCACTCTCTTACCAAATATAGTAAGAAAATGTAAGTGCCACTACTATTTCGTTTTCAACGTTCAACTTTTCAACGTTTTTGCTTGATTTCTTCTCTATACAACTTTAATGTCGATTTATTTTCAATTTCTGACAATATTTTAAACGCCTCCTTTCATCACGATAAAACTATTGTTGTGAAATTTTCGTTTTATTAAATCATAGATATTATTATGTATGTATACTTATTATAATTCGGACTAGTTCTTGATGTATGTTTGATATCAACACATCTCTAAGAATGTGATACACGTATCTAGCATGTCTATGGTCATAATGTAGAGTCGTCTCGTTTCGTACAAAAAGAGTGTGTACATGTAATAACTGAATAAATTGTTTTTGTTACAATTAGCAGTTTGTAATTATTTCTATTTGTTGTAATATTATTTTCGTATATATCTGCGACGATAAGTAAATATATATATTATTAAAATATATTTCGAGTTTACAACAAATATTCAGAAGTGGGGATGTTTACAACTAATATTCAAGTGTGAGGTTATCATTGTGAAACGAGCAGCTATTACCGCGTGTTCAGTTGAAACAAAAAAAGAGCAAATTTTTGGCGCGTGTATTTAACGTAGATGGTACATATTAATTATTTCTCAAGTGTATTGGATTATTGTGAGTTGAAGAGTGGTCAACTAGCGTACAAAACCATTACAAAATCGAGAAACGAATAAGTACAAACGTTGATACAAAACTGACGCGAAATAAAATTATTTGCTGGTACAAAAAGTTTATAGTTAAACCAACATGTCACAAGTCGATACAAATGTCAGTGCGGAAGAAGAAGCGGGACATTATCCGCGACATTTTAAAAATGTTGAAGCTATTCTGCCAGAATTTGATCCGGTGTTAAATAGTATTTCAATTCACGATTGGATCGAAACAGTGGAAGAATACGGTACATTATACGACTGGGATGAAATTGCAATACAACATTACGCATTATGTAAGTTAGTCGGGGTAGCCAAAAAATGGCGCGACAGTTTAAAAAAGAAACCAACAATATGGAACGAGTGGAAATTACTGCTTACTGAAACATTTTCGTGTGAAGAAAGTGCACTTACTGCTAGATTGGATGCACAGAACTACAAGTGGAAATCAGGACAGAACGTAGTTGAGTATTATTTCGAAAAAATTGCAAAATGTAACAAGTGCGATATGAGCAACAGTGAAACCATCGAATGGTTAGTTTATGGTTTAAACAATATTCGATTCCGAGAATTTTTAGGACCACTAAATAAGTACTCTAAACCAAATGAACTATTACCGCATTTGAGGGAAGGTGCAAAGTTTATCAGTAATGAAAATACGTCATATAAAAGTGTTAAACAAAGTAATATGAAAGACAATAAATTTAACAAAGAAAATAATAAATATGATAAAAATGTTAAACAAAACGGTAATTTTAAAAGTCATATTTCATGTTTTAAGTGTCATCAAAAGGGACATTATGCCAGTGCATGTCAAAATAAAGTTACAAGTGTAAATAACGCAAAAACGGACGAAAATAAAGTTCCAAGTTCAGTAAATCTAGTAAATGGAACAGACGTGGATGATACTCATGCAAAATATTATAAAATCGGTTATTTAAACAATAAACGTATTCGATGTTATGTTGATCTCGGAAGTAGTTGTGTAACTCTTCGTGAATCAGATGCTAGTGAACTCAATTTTTCGTATTTAGAATGTGAATCCGAACCACTAATCGGTTACGGACAGGGAATTGTGAAACCCTTAGGTATGTTCACCGCGATATTAAAAATTGACGACGTACCTGCAAAAGTTAAAGTGCATGTGGTACCTGATGAATCACAAGTAGTACCATTGTTAGTGGGTCATCCGTACACTGAACAAAGACACATAGTAATAACAAGTACAGCTGATAATTTAAGTATACAGTGTGTTGAAAGTGAATTGCCTAGAAACGAAACGACAGTTCCGGAAAAAGTCATTTTAAAAAGTGCTGAAGAAACAGTAATACCGAATAACTATATCGGGCATGTGTCGGTTGTCACAGAAACTCCGAATCGTGAACTGTGTGTTGAAGGTGGTATTAGAATGACGGGACAATTGATACCGCGATGTGTAATATCAACAAACATTGACGGAAAATCAGTGATACCTATTTTAAATGTTTCGGGACAAGAATTAAGAATTGAAAGTAATAAAAATATTACTCGCGGGGAACTTTGTAGTGAAGATGACGTTAGTGAAAATCGTCGACGCGAAGTGAATACTGACGAAATAACTATCGATGAAATAAATACAGATCTTACGGGTAGTGAATTAAATAAATTACATAATCTTTTGAACGATTTTAAGGACGTTGTGGCGCGTAACATAAAACAAATTGGTTTAACTAATCAGATCGAAATGAAGATCGAATTAAAATCTGATACACCAGTGCGTTATAAACCATACCGATTATCTTTTCAGGAACGAGCACACGTTCGAGAAATGATCAGCGAATTGAAGGACGCTGATGTGATTGAAGATGCCGATTCACCTTTTGCTAGTCCTTGTCTTTTGGTGAAAAAGAAAACCGGGGATATGCGTTTATGTGTAGATTATCGGGGTTTGAATAAAATAACGGTAAAAAATCATTATCCATTGCCACATATTGATGATCAATTGGACGCTCTTCAAGGTAACAAATATTTTACTACTCTTGACCTCTATAGTGGATATTATCAAGTACCTATGGAGAAGGAGTCAAGAAAGAAAACAGCGTTTGTAACTCCTGATGGTTGTTATTCTTTCAAAAGAATGCCATTTGGCCTTTGTAACGCTCCGTCTGTGTTTCAAAGACTTGTAAATTTAGTGCTTAAGAATCTTAAGTCTTGTGTAGCCTTAGCATATCTTGATGATATAATTTTACCCTCAAAAACTATCGAACAGGGAATGGAAAATTTATCAGATGTGTTAAATGTTCTCAGAAAATCAAATTTAACTTTGAAATTGTCAAAATGTCATTTTTTTAAAACTAATATAGAATATTTAGGTTTTGAAATAAGTGAAAAAGGTATTACACCTGGAAACAGGAAATTGTTAGCAGTTGATAATTTTCCTGTACCTAAAGATATAGGAAACGTACGAAGTTTTCTAGGACTAACTAGTTATTTTAGGAGATTTATTAGGAACTTTGCATTAATTGTAAAACCTTTAACAGACTTGTTATGTAAAAATAAAACATTTATGTGGGGAAATGACCAGCAACAAGCTTTTGATAATATTAAATCAAGGTTACGAAACAAACCTGTATTAGCCTTATATAATCCGCATGCTAAAACCGAAGTACATACAGACGCAAGTAGTGTAGGTTTGAGTGGGGTTTTATTACAATTACAGACAGATGGATATTTTCATCCAGTATGTTTCTTTAGTAGAAAAACAACAATTGACGAATCTAAATATCATTCATACGAATTGGAATGTTTAGCGATAGTTTGTACATTAGAACGTTTTCGTGTATATCTGATTGGAATTCATTTTACAATCCGCACAGACTGCAATAGTCTTAAACTTCTAAGTGATAAAAAGAATTTAAATCCTCGCATAGGTAGGTGGTTTGTTAGATTATCGGAATATAATTATAGCATTGAGTATCAACGCGGAAAATCTAATCTAGCTGCAGATTCGTTAAGTCGTAATCCAGTAGAGGACGCACAAGAAATGGAATTAGTAGGTTTACCCATTCTAGGTTTAAAAATTAATACTGATTGGATAGCAGTATTACAACGTAATTGTGATGAAATACTAAAGGTTCGGGATAAGTTAGAGGAAGGAGATAAAATGACACATGAAAAATTTACATTATATAAAGGTCGCGTTTATCGTATTAAAAAAGGAAAGTGGCGTTTATACGTACCAGAGAGTTTACGTTATGAAATCGTGAGCGAAGCACATAGAAATTTAGCTCATTTGGGTGAAGAGAAAACTCTCGCGAAAGTAAAAGAAAATTTTTATTTCCCTAATATGAAGGAATTTGTATCAGATTATATAAAACGATGTTTAAATTGTCTTTATTATAAAAGTCCAAGCGGAAAACAACCGGGATTATTACATCCTTTCGATAAAGGGGATCGTCCTTTACAGATAGTTCATTTTGATTTCCTAGGGCCGTTTGTAACTACGAAATATTCGAATAAGTACGTTGGTGCTGTAATTTGCGGTTTTAGTAAATATTCGGTTTTAAAAGCGACAAAGAATGTGTCGGCAGAAACATCAGTTATGTTTTTGCGGGAATTCATTTCTAATTATGGTAAACCCTTAAAGATAATTACCGACCGTGGAACTTCGTTTACCGCGGAAATTTTCGAAAAATTTTGTAGTGATTATAATATACAGCACGTAAAAATAGCTACTGCGTCGCCAAGATCAAACGGACAAGTAGAACGTTTAAATCGCGTTATAATCTCTTGTTTGGCTACTACTAGTAAAAGTATATTATGTGACGATTGGGACGAAAAACTTTTCGAAGTTCAATGGGCAATAAATAATTCGGTACATTCTGTAACTAAACGTACGCCTTTCGATATTCTATTTAAATATAAAGGTGTAGGATTAGAGGATAATCCTTTAGCAAAGGAAGTAGAGGAACTTAATTTAAAGTTAGGAAATGTAGAGGAAAAGGACAATGTCGTAGAATTACTAGATAAAAATAGGAGTAGAATGTGTGATGCTTATAATAAACACAGAACTGAGGGGTACGGTTATAAAGAGGGAGATTTGGTGTTAGTAAGGCAAGAACCTCCGTCAACGGGTACAAGTCGGAAACTTGAACCAAAGTATAGGGGTCCTTATGAAGTGGTGAAGTGCCTCGATAAGGATAGGTATTTAATACAGGACGTTGAAGGGGAACAACAATCGGCTAGGATTTATAAAGGAATCATAGCGGCTGATAGATTAAAACTAGTACCCAAGACTTAAAGTTTATTTGATAACTGATATTTTAGAGTTTTGAATAATATAATTTATTTTAAAGTCTTAGTAATGCATTGATTTTTGTCACATATTCTAAGTGAATAATTAAGCGTACTCTTTTGAAAGTATTTTTTTTGTTTTTTTTTTTTTTATATAAAAACTTGAATTAATTGTTAAAAAGAATATTATGTTTGTTGTTGATGCTATTAAAATGATTAAATAAAAATATTGATTCGTAAAAGCTATAAGATTTTCAAATGTATCATATCGATTACGCTAAAAATGTCAAGATTTGTAACTGTATAATTTAAGAATATGTAATTGTTTTATTTATTTTGTAATACCGAAACGAGGGCGTTTCTATGTCAGGACAGCCGAACTGTTGTGAAATTTTCGTTTTATTAAATCATAGATATTATTATGTATGTATACTTATTATAATTCGGACTAGTTCTTGATGTATGTTTGATATCAACACATCTCTAAGAATGTGATACACGTATCTAGCATGTCTATGGTCATAATGTAGAGTCGTCTCGTTTCGTACAAAAAGAGTGTGTACATGTAATAACTGAATAAATTGTTTTTGTTACAATTAGCAGTTTGTAATTATTTCTATTTGTTGTAATATTATTTTCGTATATATCTGCGACGATAAGTAAATATATATATTATTAAAATATATTTCGAGTTTACAACACTATAATATATCAATGTGCACTTATATTGACATCCACAATAAATATTCCATTAAAACTAGATTACTCTACATCATCTGCACACAAATAGAAAAAATTATAGGTCAATTTCATATAATCCCGTATGTATGTAGTATGTAATCGTTAAATATTATTTCAATAAAAATCCTCATCAAATATGTGTGCCAACCGGGCACAGCAGATCGAGCAAAGAACAAAAACGGACACAATGAAGAGAAATAAGTGTCGAACAAAAAGTACGAACATAACACCGCATGATCCTTGGCAAAATAAATTCAAATAATTTATAAAAATTAATATTAAATGCCAAGATAAATGATCGTGTAACTGGAGAGGTCATGTAACTTCGCTTGCACATTGCTCACCCGGCACGGCACGGCGAGGCGCTTACCATTCTATGCCAACCGCACAGACAGATAGACAGAGACGGCAATAGACACGCTATTCCACGCTAATTTTACCATTCATATTAATTTAATACAAAATTGTTGAGGTTAGAGTGGGATAGAGCGAACATGTTACAAAATAAGTAGGTAATATTGAACTGTCTCGAATTGTATGTATTGTACGTATGGAATCTTCTGTCTCATTTCTGAATGTGATTCGTAACCATTATACATGTTTTAACAAGAAGCTTCCATGCCAGAAGTACAGTACATGACAATTTATTTTGTTTTAAAACTGTACGTGTTTTAAAGCAATCTGAATTTTAAATTGTTGTAACTTACTCATATGGTGATGCCCTTTTCAGTGTTAAAAGTAGTTTTGTAGTGCATCCAGGGAGTGGTTAAACATTTATGTTATGACTTTTGAGAAGATGTTCGTATGAATTTTTAAGGCAAAGATGGGATATGAAAATTCTATCGTGCTGAAAAAAATAGTTTATTAAAAACAACTTCTAAATAATACTCTCTATTACCAGTTTTTTTTCTAGTGACTAAATGCCGTCCCTTAAAATGGTTCTAACAAAAGATTATGTGTAAGTATTGTATTACTTATCAAGGATCGTAAGTATTATTTTTGTGGCCTCGAATGCAGCTTGAGAACTCAAAGCTGAAAGTCGAAAATTCTTAAACATCTATGGCCATAAAAGTAAACGTACGGGTCAACTATGTGCAACTTATTTTTCCAACTAAAAAAATGATAAATAAAATGAATGAAAGGAGTCAAAAATAATAGAATTCATCAAAAACGCATTTTTAATAAAAATAAATAGTTGGTGTCCATAGGGAAATCTATTTACTAATTAGCGGTAGTGGTTATTTATGCGCTTAGGAAGGTAAGTAAACTTTTTGACAGTCAGTTTAAAAAAAAAAAATAATTGAAAAGCTACAGGTAAAATTTTAGGTCATTTAGATTAAAATTACTGCAATATTTTGTCTACTGCTTTGAAAAATGTGGTTTCGCGAAAAATGCATTTAAAGTTGAAAAACGTTTTTATCGGTTTGTGTGTTTGTACGCCTTCTGTGAGTCATTTATTGAAATATAAGTGACCTGTACTGAAAAATAGTTATCGACATATCGACTAAACTGAAAGTTTCGAACCGCCCGAAATGGTTTGAGAAACCGGGTTCAAAACGATATTTATTTCTTTTTATGCTAACAAATTAATTTTTTCTTTTTTCAGTAACGCAGTCCATTTATTCCAGTTAAATTTTTTGCAATGCAGATGTAATTATATTCCGGAATTAGTAGCAGGGTGTGTAGGTATAGGTTCACCTATTAAAAGATATTTAAAAATATAAGATATTTTGGGTTCGCAAATATTTGGGCTCGCAAATATTTTGCCTTTGATGTAGTGTTGCAGATATTACGTCTCTACAGTTTAAAACCAACGCAACCCTTACCTATAAGTTTATAAAACAAACCAGCCGTATACCCGATAGAATTTCCTATCGGCAACATCTTTTTATTAGGTACTCATTGCTCACTTTCAATATTTTTCAAAAGCCTAAATACCAATTTCGACGTTTCTAATTTCAAAAATGACGAACTACCCATACGAACTCTCATTTCCTGTTTTAACCCCTTAGCGAATGAATTTCCAGAAACGTTTGCACAACTGACTTTTATTTATAAATAAAAGCCTAAAGACCAATCTTCATATCTTCTGTGCTAAATTTCGTCCTTTTAAACCCAACAGTTTAGGCTATGCGTTGTCTGTCAGTCAGTGTATAAAATATTATTTATTTCATTAGCCATACTAACATATTCTTATATACCACTAACTTCAAAAATAACGAATTTACATACAAATTTTCATCCCCTATTAAACCCACTTAGGAGACGAATTTTCAAAAATCCTTTCTTAGTGCTCACCTACGTTACATAGGGAACTCCTATGCAAAATTTCATTCTTCTAAACCCAACGGTTTAGGCTGTGCGTTGTCTGTCAGTCAGTCAGTGTTAGAAATTTATTAAGTAGATGTTTTCAAGTTCAAGACAATATTTCTTTAAATTTCCTCAGGTGATATTTTAATTCGGTGTTATTTGGAAAAATATTCATGTACAAACTAGTACCTACACCACAAATACACCCATCTCATTTCATCTAACAAATCTGTCATCATACATCTTCTGTTCAAGATGAAATATATTATGTACATAGCAATGTAATGAATATTGAACTAATATTTTCATTTCTACACAAATGCGAATTGGAATATCTGGTTGTTAAAATGGTCTTAACGTCGTATCTAATTTAAATATATTACATAATCTGTGTGTATACTTTTATAAAACACAGTAATTTGGTTGGATGATTTCCTTTAGATATAAATGTATGTGTACGTTATTCGCATCGTTTTCCTTACAGTACGTAGAGGTATATTTAATAACTTTGGTTTTATGCTTGATGTACAAATGAAAGTCTGCGCCACTGTACCTATGTCGGTTGTTAGCGGGTATGTAAATTACCTACCCAAAGAGTAACAAATTGATCATTTTGCACCTGTTCCAAAATAAATACGTTCTCCTGGAAATTTGTTGGAATGTTGTTTTTGTAAACGCAAAGTAGCAATTATAGTAATTATCAAACGTTTTCGATTGCAACCTCCGCGTCTTTCGCTTTTCAACTGAATTATTTTAAATATAAGTGGTTTGTATAATAAGAGGTTTTGATTAATATCATTGTTTATTTTTTACAAACTATAAGTGCTAATGGAAATTGAGTTTCAAGGCGTAGTCCAAATTTCTGTACAGAATATGGAAAATTCTGAAGCGAAAATGAAAAATATATCCTTTAAGTATTAATATTGAAGCCCGCTTTAGTTACTCGGGTGCTCTTCGTGAGACCTTCTATTCCTCAGGTGACCTCTGATACCCGAGGTGACAGGCCGGGCTGTCTTCCTCTAAAGTCGCATTGATTAAATGGGAAACAAGTCATTTAATTGCAACAGAATACAGTGAAATAAAAAGTTACTCTTGCCAAGTTACAATGTTATTATTAAAAATCTTTTTAATTATTATATTGTTGTTTGGGAGATAAAAATCGAAGATTTTCACCGCTAAATCTTTCTCTTGCGATTTTTCAAACCATGTACCAAATGTACCAAATATACAATTCCAGTGTGTAAATGATATATATAAACCTATATCGAAACTTAATAAGTCAATTTTATGGCAAACATAGAAAAAACGTTTATTCAAAAATTACTACAACAGACCCAAAGAAAGATTAAGCTTAACTAGAGTCTTAAAGGGAATATATCGGGAAAACGTTTAATAATTTTTGTACTTTAAGTGACATTACACTTTCTTGGGAAAATAGTATTTTTACAAAGGATCCTATTGAAAAGAATTCAATATTCTCTGAAAATTTTAAAGAAAAATCTCAAATTCGTTCGAAGTCATTCATAGACGATTACAGTGCTAAGTGTTAAGACACGCCAAATCGACCGAGTGGCGTACCGGCTTATATTTCCGTCATTTATAAAGGTTGTTCTCTACCTGCGTCGACCATCTGCACGCAGAATTGCATGGTGAGGTGAAAGATGTATCAGGCATCAGAATGAATTTGTTTGCAGCAGGCATACTGACTGAATATAAACAGATTTTATATGTGAAAATTTCTTGATCAAAACTTCAAAAGCATATTTCTCTACACTTGTTTTTGAAATCGGCTTGGACGATAACTTGTGTTCTTTTAAACAACAATAGCCATAGAATAGAACACAAGTAATCCATCAACGTTGGAGGTCCAACATTTTCCAAATTCTTTCTATACTTTTCCTAAAGATAGTTTCTTTTTTTCTTCAGTCGTTCCTGTGAGTCGCAACCGTGCATGCTAGCAGATAAAAATTTTCAAAATACCTTCAAGCAAACTACAAAAACGCTTATAAAAATCTTTTTAATATCATCAGCCCCAAAAAAATGATCAAAATTTTTGACCAAGAAAGTATAATATCTCCTTACACAGTGAAAAAATTTGTTTTAAAATTAACACATTTCACATGTCCAGAACGGTCCACTCAATTTTTTGTGTTATTTTAACACAAAGCATATGTGTCAAATCTATACACAAGATTTGTGTCAATGATTTAACACACAAGAGGACATACATTTTGTGTTAATGTTTCAGATTTTTATCAGAGTTAATTGTTAAACATTTTTATTCAATATTTTAATTCCACTGCAGCTTAAGATATTTGAAAATCGTCAAAAATTATAACGATTTTGTTCATATATTATCATAAATGAGACTCAAAGAACGCAAAGTAAGTCAATTTTTTGTTACAATTCTTACTTGTGTCCATATATATCTACCAACAATATATATAATAAAAAAGATGAGAGTAATTCTTATTATGAAACAAAACCGAAAAACTGTACCGAAGTTTTTTCAGTTATTGACGAATATAGTTTTATTAAACGTTTAAAAATGAAAGAATTTTCTGACATTTTGAGGTCATTTTGTTACAGATTCAATTAAAAAAAATCGTCTAAGCTTATTTGAGATTGTATTATATAATATAAAATCTTAAACGTTTAAAAATGAAAGAATTTTCTTACATTTTAAGGTCATTTTGTTACAGATTCAATTAAAAAAAATCGTCTAAGCTTATTTGAGATTGTATTATATAATATAAAATCTTACATGTAAGTAAGCTTACATGATTTTTTGTAACTGAATCAGTAACAAAATAACCTTAAAATGTAAGAAAACTGTTTCATTTTTAAACGTTTAATAAAACTATATTCGTCAATAACTTGCTTAATAACAAGAACTATACTCTCATCTTTTTTATTATATATATTTTGGTAGATATAAGTATATTCTAAGTTAGGTACTTATAGCATTCTTTTCTCTACACAAATATTGTGTTAGTTCCTTGTTGTTTAAAACAGGTTAACATTTTTATTCTGTTAAATCGAAATTTGT
Source organism: Brachynemurus nebulosus (assembly GCA_035578155.1). NCBI lineage: Eukaryota > Metazoa > Arthropoda > Insecta > Neuroptera > Myrmeleontidae > Brachynemurus > Brachynemurus nebulosus. The sequence goes on from JAPWDM010000006.1 coordinate 34,486,709, forward strand.
GTTAATATTTTCATTTAACACAAACACGAATTGTTACAATAACGCGGTTTGTGTTACTTATTTAACACAAAAATTTTAACCACTGGGTTTTTTTTACTCAGGATACAAATTTTTTTACTGTGTAAAATACGTATGGAGTTGATCCTTATGGAACCTTTGATCCCATCAAATCTATTCAACGGTTCATAGGTCCTAATACAATTACAAAACTTTATTAATATTATTGTAGTACCTTTTTGTTATTCGAAAATTACAAATTTAATTATTTTTAGTTGTACTTTTGTTTAAAATATAATTATAAACAGTGACAATATGTCGCACCTTTAATTATTCTATTATGTCAAATTTTCCTTACAACGAACGCTGTGAGTGTGTGTGTGTGTGTGTGTCCTCCTTAAATAACACGGAGATCTACACCCACCTTGAACGGAATAGCCCAGGCAGGTAACGGTGTTGTAGGTACCATAACCTTTTTCACACCGTGCTATAACTGTGTCGGTGTGGCCACGTACCCATGTCATCGATCTTAATAAATTATTATGTAGTCCTGTAAATAATTGAAGAAAGATTAAAGGATAGAATAGATAACACCTGTTTTCATTTGTACGCATCTTGTGTAGCTAGCTGCAGGCCTTGCCCCACCCCGCAGTTATAAAATATTCACATTCATTTTTGTTTTGATAATATTTAGCCGGTATATGTCCCTTTGATTTAAAGAATTGAAAATAATCATGATGAAAGGGAAGTTACCCTGTTAAATGTGGTCAGACTTTTTATTAGAGAATTCAGACCCGCAGAGACAGTCCACTGTAGCCACGTCTAAAACTTGGGGCCCGCGTTGCCGACGAGCAATGTTGTTAAATACATTAATTTAATTTCACATAGTGATTGAAAAGTCATCAAATTGGATCGGCTGGGACTCAAATCCGGATCTTTTGATTGCTGGTTAAGCGCCTTACCGATTAGGCCACCGAACCGCTAGTTCGAGCACCACTCCAGCTCGATAATCAATCAGTCGCATACTCTCTTTAATGCGAGACGCAGTTGTATTTTTTAAGTATGTATCTTGTTCCTAATTAAGTGTGTTTCTTAAGGTGTTAAATATATTCTCCTAAGATTTTATTTTAAAAAAAATGAAAAATCAAATATGGGTATTTTAGTACACGTACTTTACTATAATTCAATTTAAAGAAAAATCTAAATGCATCTTTCTCGGCGGTTTTTAGTCGAGAAAAGGCGGTGATTTTTGAAAATTTATTTTCAAAATGCAATTTCTCTCGGGTTTTTTATTTTTCTTTCTTAGGTCCTAGTTAGTGCCATAACGTATATCGCGCGTACTCTTTCTCAACCTCGTAGATCAAAAACTATATGTTTTAGGACACACAAAAAACATTAAATATTGTATTTATATATATATATATATATATATATATATATATATATATATATATATATATATATATATATATATATACTTATCTATATATATTTTATATATGTAGGTAGCCAACATCAAAGGGTGTAATTGGCATAAATCTTAAGTTCATAATGATTAAAACACAGATTTAAATACGTTTCTTTTTGTGTCTCCAAAAATTGGGACTTTTCAGATACGAGGTTGAGAAAGAGTACGCGCGATTTGTATGTTTTCAGAAAATTCTTGATTTTCTTATTTTGATTCACTGGCAATTTTAGAACGCGAGGAACCATTAAGGTGGAAAAATCTCGCAGTGTCGATTTCAAAGCCATTTATACTCAGCTCATTTTTAAATTTTAAGAATTTTTTTCTTTTCTTTGTAATCTCAAGACATGAAAAAACCATGTTGTATATCTAATTTTTTAAAAAAATATCTAATTGGATAAAAAAAAAGATAAAAAGTGGTAAATTTTTTTTTGACGAATCTCCCCATAATTTCAAATATTGTTAAATACAAGACATTATCAACAACGCATAAGTTTGGAAGTGTTGCACTTCCAAATGTATGTATATTTTGTATTTTTCTAGTGATTATTTCAGCGACTAAGACGCCCTTCAATTTGTCTTTAAGAATCAAAAATTTTCTATGCTTCGTAACGATTCAAATAAGTCTTGCAAGTTTACATTTTTTGGCTATAGAAAACAAATTTGCCAGAAATTTCGACATTAATGAGTTAATAATGAAGTTATTATCTTAAATTTTACTTATCATTCGATTTTGAAATACTTTGAATATAGGTATATCTTTTTAGCATATGTAGCTTAGTTATAGGTGAAAATAATGGAACAACAGTTTAGTAAATTTTTATATGTATTATAATAGGTAATATAAATAAAATTTTTTTGACTTCGGAGGCAGTTTGTGAATCCGAAGCTGAAGGCTGAGGATTCATAAGTTTCCATGGCCACAAAAAAAACTTGGTGGTTGAGTACGAATATTTGTTGATATTTAGAGCTTACTTTATACTCACCATGTATTAGACATTTGTTTTTGTGTTACCGTAAAGTTTAAATGCAGAGAATTAATTATTTATTAATTGCCTTTATTTTCAGTTGGTGCTTTGATATGGATTAAACTTTTAATCAGTTCAGATTAACGATTTCATTGTCTTTACAAAAAAAAATTAAGAAAGGATTAAAGTCTTATTCAATCAATTATAGTAGATATATCTAACTCATTTATTAAATTTCGGTTGACTTTGACGAATAAGCAAGTAGAAAATTTTTAAATTGCGTACACAATGCAAAATGTAAGAAAGTTTTACTGAGAATCGAAGCAATTGTAAATAAGTAAGACACGAAAGGATTATACTTAGCACAATCGCTAGGGGAGAATGGGTCAGTTGTTACGGGTATCAATTGTAACAATGACACCTGATCGGCTACATAGTAATTTTAAATAAAAATAGCAATCCTAATTTGTGTGAAAGAACAAACTTTTATATCGGATGAAATTTTAAACGGTTTTTCCATACAGATCAATTTTATTAAAATTAATCAGAAAACTAAGTCGTAAAGTAAATATCATGACAGTTTTTTATGTGAAAATTATTAAAATTTGAAATAGTCCAAGACAATTGCTTAATATATAATTATATTTTTTTGAGCATGGTTGAGATATGAAAATAATCCTAACTAATATTATTATGTGAAAGTGAGTTTGTTTGTATGTCTTTGTTTCACTTTAACTGCTTAACAAATCGACTTTAAACCAGTAGCGTATTGACATAACTGCAGGCCTGGGGCGCACTTGACGAGGGGGCCTATATATTCGAAAATGAATAACGTTAACAACTCGCATAGATATCGCTTGTTAGTTGACCCAGGTTCAGTTAACATTCTGTTAAAAGTAACAAAGTATGAACATTAAGTATAAAAGATACAAATTATTTGAACAATTTGTAACAACAAAAGTCCCATTAATTTTTTTATTACCATTGCAATAGTACAAATCGACTGTCTATTTTAACATTTAATTATATGTCTGTTTGTGTTAAGAATCACCTTTAATAAAGTATTTTAATATGAACAATTTTTCTTTTTATACTGCCTACTTTTCTCAGATATCGATGGCACGTCATGGCCTGAAAATTTTTTTTTAAGTTGAAATAGAATTATAGAGTAATGAGAAAAAACGGATACTATAGATTTACAAAAGAGTAAGAAAAAAAAGTAACATATTACAATGTTTTTTCCGAGCCTTGATTTCTGAAAATTAATCATAAAAAATCGAAATTCAATACTTGGCAATCTCATTTTAAATCGATATTGTGGCCAGGCTCCTCAAATGAAACTGGCTCCTTGTAGAGCGGAGATAGTTTTTGATTAATTTCAGTTTTGACAAAATCCTCTCACAAGAAGCCGTGAACATACAAATAGCTAAAATTAGTTTAAGGATAAGGGCAAGGCTGGATTTACGTTTGTGGAGGCCCCGAGCCACTTTTAATGTGGTGAGCCAGGAAAGCCCCCTCCAAAAAATTCTCCGGAAAAACAGCGCGGATGAGCAAAAAAAAAATGAAAACACGCTTAACCTTTCTATTCTAGAGGCCCGAAACACGTGCCTCTATTGCAAGGGGGGCCCGAAACACGTGCCTCAAGTGACCTTATGTAAATCCGGCTTTGGGCCTCAATTACTTTTGGCAACGATTCACGAAAGTGCATCTCAGTAATAAACTTAGGCATTTGCAGTGATGTCTATGAGGCTACTTCATCAATTGTTACGTCTGAAGCCTTGAAATATCTTCTTAATTTTTTTTTTTTACATATATAGTAAAATAAAAAAAAAATATCAAAATTTGGGGGCCTATACCAAAACGAGGCCTGGGGCGGACCGCGAGAACAGAGAATGTTTGAGCAATTTTTCGCCTCCAAAAACATTTTATTTTCGTGGAAAAATTCTCCGCCCCCCCCCTCCAAGAAAAAAATAGATATAGATGTTAAAGTCTTTTTATCAAAAAATGTTACAGTTGACACCGCTCTACCCTAAAACATTTTTAATACTAAACTTGCAGCTGTTGTCACATAATAGTTCTAGAAGAAAAGATGTAATTGTCTCAATGAAAAGAAGAAAACTACAACCTTCATTCTTGTAATTTCACGTCGATTGTTCTCGACAATATCGACGAAAAACATTTCTCCATACAAGTATTCTTAATTGATAGAATCAATTCCCACTCTACCAAGATTAATATCGAATTGATTTTCGTCGTACTTCGGTGTCGTTGGTAGTTGTAGCAATGTTCGAAAGATGGCAAGCCAATCAAATACTTGAAAGAAGTATGTGTATAATTTCAATGAATAGCGTGTGAGCTTGAACATGAGTGGCATAAGTAGCAAGCCATACTTCTTGTCTACGTGCTTATATTGTTTTCTTCAAGTGAACTTCACGCGTTCAGATTCCAATCACAAACTATGCCTGTTGACAAACATACACTAACATAACTTGTGTCTCAAGAAATGTATGTATGTTATATTAGGGTAAGCCAAAAAGACATTTATACTTTTTTTCTCGCTCTCCGCTCAACACATCCTAGGATATGTCTAAACAAACATCCCCATCAAAACAGAGCTCATAATTTAAATTCTTAAAAGTGCATAATCGAACATAAACTTTTCCCATTTAAATAACACAGGAAAGACGATTTTTTATATTATTTACTGCTGCAAACTATGAAGAAATTTTTTTCCGTAAAATAAATCAAAGCACCATATTAAGCATTAAATTTTGGACAAAAAATTTTATTGAGTCAAATTTCTATCACCAATATCTCACTTTCTACAGAGCCATACAAAATTTAAATTTTTTGAAATTCTGCTTTTTTTTACATTTTTAAGCTAAAATATTAAAGATAAGACAAAAAGTTAAATGACAATTTTGTAGTCCAACTGACGCTTTACAAAAATGTTGCTTACAAATTTTTCGTATTATAAATAGTTACAAAGTTGCAGATCCTCAAAATTTATTTTATTTTTTAGCTAGTTTCCAGAATGGAAATTCAGCTGTTACTAGAACCCGGGATTATGACAGAAATTTCAGTCATTCTCGGTTTGCCGAGGTCTCAAAACAAATTTCTATCATAGTCCCGGGTTCAGGTCTTTTCATAACATTCGCTGTAACAGCTGAATTTCCTCTTCGCTAAAAAAATAAGAAAAATAAACTCTGAGGGTCTATAACTTTGTAACTATTTGTAATACGACAAATTTGTCAGGAACATTTTGGTAAAGCGTCAGTTAGACTACAAAACTGTCATTTAACTTTTTGTCCTATCTTTAATAGTTTAGCTAAAAAATATAATTTCAAAAAAAAAAAAAAAAAAAAAATAATAATAATTAAATAATAAAAAAAAAATCAAAATTTCAAAAAGTTTAAATTTTAACGCTCTGTAGAAAGTGAAATATTGGTGATAGAAATTTGACTTAATGAAATTTTTTGTCCAAAATCTAATGCTTAATAAGGTGGTTTGATTCATTTCATTGAAAAAAATTTCTTAATAGTTTGCAGGAGTAAATAATATAAAAAAACTGTCTTTCCTGTATCATTTAAATGGGAAAACTTTGGGTTCGATGATGCACCTCTAAAAATTGGAATTTGAGCTCCGCTTTGGTGAGGATATTTGTTTAGCCATATCCAACGATATTTTAAACAGACAGCGAGAAAAAAATATTAATGTTTTTTTGGCACACCCTAAGGTTATATACACTTGACACTATGTGTAAACGAGTAAGTGTTAGAAGTTTCGGATATATTTTTAATATTGTTTCAACGAGTATCAACGAAGTCGTTCAATATTTTATAATTTCATGAGTTGGTGAAACGTTTTCTAGTTTTAATACTATGAATATTAAATAGTAGATCGTCTCTGATTTTGATCTGTACGAATCGAAACATAAAAGAGTTATAAAGTGCGCTTACAGTAAATTATTTCGTATTTCCATGCTTGAGTTCTATTCTTAGGGAACCTTTTAAATTAGCAAATAACAGAAATGATCATATTGTTTCAGTAGTAAAACAACAGTTTGGTTATTATTAATTCCCTACAGCAGTGAATGATGTTGCAAAAGAAAGACTATTTTTTCGTATATTTTCATTTTATGAGGCAAGTAACTCTTAACACCATATAATCCGCGCGTTTGTGCAGTAAGTTTCTCCAGGTGCCGGCTAAAATTTTAACACATCAATGCAACGCTGTACACCAATAAAATATACCAACATAGCTTGCCCGTTCACAGAAATGGTTACTACACTGGGAGTGTGTTACACATGTTATGCTACCTATCCACGGTAACATCACACATGTGTGATTACTTATCGCGATTGGCGTGTACGATTGTTCTGATTATGACACAATGCTACATGATCGAACTGTAAAGTGTTAATAAAAAGGTAATTTTAATTTCTTGTTCACAAAACAAACCCTATAGAAATTTTTAAGTTCAATTCTATTCACGTTTCCTAACACAAGACCGCGAAATCTTTTTCGTGAGACTGACAACAGATTATAGATTTAGTCTTAACCCTAAATTTGCTCTGAATTCGAAAATACAGTGAACATTCTGAATATTTTCGTTGTCAATAGTTCCGCTTCCCCAGTTTGACACTCGAGCGTTACCCCAAGAATCAAAAAGTTTGTTTTGTTTATATTAAGTGAAAAAAAATTACCTAAATGAAATAAATATAGTAAGACAACTTAAGTTTGTAACATCATTATTCGACTAGTCAGCACTACTTATATTGTTCCACTGCATCGCTGATTGTGTATCAATTAGTGTATTCAGTTGTAAATAGTTAGAGATAAAATCGATGTGAAAAATTGATTTGTTTATACAAAACAAAAATTATTATTTTATGAAAAAACATTTAGAGAAGCGAGCGTAGTCTGGCAATATTTTATGAGGGGCTAATCAGTAAAATAAAAATGTTAATAATAGTCAATGCTTTTTAATTTGATTTTAAATAATAAAATGCAATAAAATAAACTTGTTAACTGCGTACATAAATAGATGAATGTAATGAAAATGATAGGTATATCATTAAACGATTATATACCTAAGTCCAATACTGTTTACAGGTACATTATACGCACATAGAATAATTATATTAATTATGAATATCTATGTATATGCATATATTAAACGTAAACCACTAGAGTTTTGTTACAGTGTTATATAATTAGTAATTTAAATTTTTAAGTTACATTATTATTTTTAGACCCCCTTACTTGTTTTGACGCTCCTGGAAAATTTTTAATTTTGACAGAATCATAAATTATTGAACTCTACTAAAAATTCTGAATCTAGACGTAAAGAAATTTTATACGGCCTTTGGTGGCGAAACAGCATTTCCTGGAAAAGCTGTTCCCCTTGTTTCATTCTGCGGAACTATTGAGAAGGATCACTGTATCTGGAATCTATAATACGTATACCTACATTTATGAGGTAAGGAGTCATTCATAAAATACGCCACCCCTCCGCCACAAGTATATGACTATTTCTAGCAGTAGCATGTACCTAAAAAAAATGTCAAAAATTTCATTTATTTATATAGAATTTTACTGTAATATAAAATTATTGTCATTCTCTGGCGATTTACTGTAATAGTTGCTAAAGTAGAATTGATGTAGTTTCTTCAATTGTCGCATCACGTCGCGTTTCTTCGAACCCTCACACATCGTCATGCTACGGAATTCCGCCGCCTTCCCTTTTCTTTCTGTTTCCTGATTCCTTCAGAAATAGAGATTCGGTAAATTTAAATTATCTTAGAAGACAATTCGACAAAAACTACTTCAAAAAATCATTTGATCATTTAAATTCCTTAGAAATAATTTTATATAATTTTTCCTGTTTTTGTTCTCTTTTAAAATCTCACACCTTGAAAGAAATTTTGTGTTAGAAGATCAAAAAATGATAATTTTCATAGAAGTTCTAACGTTAAAAAAACTCAATTTAAAATATTAAAAAACCTTACAAAGACGAGCAATAAGTAAACTTTATATAGAATTGTTTCTAGGAAAAAAAATTAATATCCATTAAATGATAAGGATAACCTCTTCATTTGTACTTAAGTACTCTAGAATCCCTACCCATACAATCTTCCTTTTATCTTCTTTTTTTGCCTGTAGTATAGAAAAAGAATATAACAGTATTTATTATTAAACTTCCTACTTGAGTACCCCGTTGCGATATTAAAAACACGTTGAATATATACTCAGTTTGTATATGTTTGCTACTTTTTATTCAATGAAAACAAGTAGGATCTATCCAAGTACCTATACAAAACTCCCTATGTATATTATTTTGAATGTATACTTCTTAATGATATGTGTGAGATGTAGACATAAGTGTGTAATAAAAAGAAATACAAAATAATCATTAAATAAAAGTGCAAGTGAGATATTACTTAATAATTACAGCATGTGCTACTTGTTCTTGGTATGTACTGTTGAATAGTTGCTGAACTTATTCACTCCTAACAAAGGTAATTACTTTATGTTGGAAATGTATGGTACAAGCCTAGGCACACACATATATGCAATGCAGGCAGAATCATATATGATTATATTATAGTATACCTATATTGTGTAATTCTGAAACGCAAGTAAGGTAAATCGGTAAAATAGAATAGTTATCGCAGAAAAAGGTAGGAAAAGGGTGGCTAATTTAATTGATTGTACCTTTTATATGGGAAAATACAAAGAATAAAGTGCTTTTATCGTTAGACACCTTTCTTCGTTTAAATGGATCTCTTCATTTTATAGAATTGAAATATGGTATAAAAGATAAGCTGTCCCAAAACGTCCTAAAAAGTGTATTCATTAACACGAAACTATGTACATCAAAATCACCATTATTTGATTAAATATTTCAGAACATTTAGCAACTACTGAGAAAATGACTATATAATTTCTTTTTTCCTCAACCTTCGGTTCCACTTGTTTGGGCACATATTTTTCGTTATCAGTCAAAATTTTAAAAATAAAGAAGACCATCGTTTCAGTGAACAAACTGTATATTACAGTGATGCTCAACCCACGTTTACGATGTTGGGGTACAGTCTAACAGAAAACTCACTTCCTGAAAATAAGTCACATATTCTGAACGAACTTGACTATTTTTACAGGAAAAATGAAAATTTCATTTCAATTTATTTTTGTAGTTATTTTAAAAAAGAAAAAAATTGTCTTTGGTGACGTCATCACGTATACTAAATTTTTAAAAGGTCCAAAAACTATAATTTTGATGCCGTTTTCATTTTCGTTTCGACGAGAGTTTTTCCTCATTTAAAATATACACTAGCGGAAATAATTAAAGGATCAAAAAATAATTCTAAATTTTTAGCGATTTTTCGAATGGCTGTATCTTTGTGAAAAATGGTCGCATCGGAGTCGTAAGCAAAGCAAATTAAAGCTGGAAGTTTCTAGTTTCGAGATCTTGCGATAAAAAAATTTTCAAAGCAATACAAATACACTGAAAAAAAAATTTTCAAAATTTTTTCGATTTTTTTTTTTTTTTTTTGGTCTACGGACTTGGAAAAAATTTTTCCGACTTAACCACCATATGGACCGGATAAGTTGTTCATTCAGCTTTAATTTGCTTTTTTATAGACTTTTATACGACCACCTCTCGCTGAGATATCGGACTTTGAATGGAAAAGGATCATTTCGTCTTTGACCATCGATATCTCAGCAACCAATGATCACACAGAAAATGGAACGGATGTTTTAAAAACTCGAATAAATTCTCTACAAGCTATTGTTTTTTCAGAAAAAATTTTTTTGCATATTTTACATGAATTTGAAAAATCAAGAAAAAAAGAGCTTTCGGTGGCTCTTTGAAAAATCAAGCGCTGAATTAAAAACTTCGAGAAAACCACTAATGTTAAGTGTGCCTTCAATATACCCACAAAAACCCCACCGAGTTTCAGTTTAATCCATCCAGCCGTTTTTGTATTTTTGTTTATATTTTATGTAATGGATGGGACATACGTGATACTTCTGGAAGCAAATCAAGACAACAACATCCAGACCCTTCCAGGACCAATAAGAGGCAGCATGTCGCCAACTTCTGGGTATAGGGGACCACTACGAACGATAGAATAAATAATTAAATCAGAACCATTTGTCGGGAATCAATGTTGTAAGTTAATCAGTCAGAGTTAGACGGTACATATCAAGCAGAAAGTCTGAATCGAACAGTGGGAATGATACGTAATCGCAAGTAAATTGAAAAAAAGTGGTAGGAACTAATGGTTACAATAGTTGGACATAATTCCTCGTGGAGTATCAGTGGAAACAGGCAATATTGGGGGAATATTCCGACATCAAGGAAAAAAAACATTCTAATATTTGGACTTTAAGATAGAACTGTTTCTAGACTTTCTGTTTCTTCGGCGTTGTGTATGACGCAGTTGTTTGTTGTGTATTACAACTAGGGTTGCCAACTGTCCCGATTTAATCGGGATGTCCCGATCTTAGGCCTCTGTGTCCCGCGTCCCGACAACAGTAATGGCGGGACGCTAATTGTCCCGATTTTTAACATATTTAATTTTTTTACATTTTTAGTCTCGCTATTGTTGTTTCCAAATTATCGCGCTTGCATGTCATGACGGCCAAGGAAGTAAGTATATTTGCTGCACCTATTGATAAAGTGTACTCTATTAATTAATTTATAGCTTATAAAGCTTAAAATCCCTCCAACATTAAAATCCCTCCAAAAAATGGGAGAAATTATTTGACGTACATAAAATACCTAAGTGGCGTTTGAGTAGTCTATAAATAATCAATGCCAAAGACGGTCAACTTTATGAAAAATGTTTTTTTCTTTTTCAAAAATAATACACTTGATAAGCAAAAAAAAAAAAAAAAATTAAAAATCTAAAAATTAAAAAAGCAATTTTTAATTTAATAAAGTAAAATAAAGAGATATTATTGTAATATTATCTTCAAGAAATTGTTTTGTTTAAAGGTTTGTAAGATCATGGTTTAAATATGTAGCTGTTAGTAACAAACAATATGTAGCTGTTAGTAACAAATAATAAAAATTCCCGATTTTATTTGCCCGTCCCGATTTTTTCCCATTAAATCCCTAAATATTCATTGGTAGATTTGGCGATCCTAATTACAATAAAACTTACAAAAGCCAACAACCATAGTACTTAAACTGTAAAAAAAATTTCCTGATTTACCTTACATTTATAGCACTAAAATTTTAAAGGTATATAGTACTTTAACAAATACACATCTGCGTTCCTTACCATTTCTTCTTCATCAGACATATTCAGCTTCTCATACGTGTACATTCCTATATAAATATGTGTATAATTCATTTGTATAGCGTACAATATTATAGCATAGTTATATCATTTTATTACATGTATGTATGTCATGTCCCAAAAGTCTTTATTCTAAATATTTTATGTCATACTCAAACAGATGTCAAACATGTTATTAAATAATTAAAAACCTCTCTTATGTAACTGTTAAAATATACCGAAATTATTTTCTGTAAATTATAATAATTGTGCACTTAAATTGTTTATTAAGTAATATGTTTAAATATTAATAATTTTTATATATTGTGGTCTCTCGAATTATTGTGATTCAAAATTTTTTCGTTGTTCGTATAGCTAGAAGGTAGAAGTCAAGAATGCCTAAAGGTTTTGGCTTTAATTAAATTTTCGCCAACTTCCGATTTTATATTAAAGAAATATAGTCACTCTAATTACAAAGAACAACCGTAAAACACATGTGTGCGATGTTACTCCAAACAGGTACTCGTCAGTAACAAATACACACTCTATGTGTAATAAATTCAGTAAACCTTAAATTCGTATAGACGGATAACACATAAAACTATAATTTTATATTATCATTTTTTGTAATGTCGTTGAAATGTGTAAATGTAGAGGAAAAGGTGTAAATATGGGCTATGGTCAAATTATGGGCTAGTAGCAAATTTACCTTGATACCATGATTGCCATTTAGTGAGAAACTGATAAGATTCATTGTTATTAACCCAACAAGCAAATATTAGTAAATCAGTCATTTTTATAGACGCATGCTCATTTAGTTTTAAGAGGTATCTTATGACATAATTATTTAACAGGTAGGTGATTTATAATTTTTATCTACTAAGAAAATGTTTTCCAGAATTATATACTTTTACAAGATAACTAATGAATGTGTAACAAAACTGATTTTGTGATATATTGAAATATTGTGCGACATACTCGTAAACGTTTATTTTTTGTCCTCGGAAGTTCTGGTGACCGTTGGTCTAAATATGGGCTACCACATGTGGTCTAAAAATGAGCTAGTCCATATTTAAATCCATCTTCTTTTTTAAATTTTATTATTATTATTATTGTTATAGACTTCATGTGAACCTGATAATCACTACCTCAGTCGGACAGTACTGGGTAAGATTCACCTGTACCGGCCTTATGCAAGGTATTAGGCTCCGTAGAATGGTAATGTGCCAAACCATCCAGTAAAAGTACCGTAGTACATTCACGGACGGGTTTGTCACGCCACTCCTTATATTGTTATTGTTGCTTGAAACGAGGTGTTATGCATCTATTTTGGTGTACACTGGTTCGTACGACGATATTAAAAAGAAAAATTAAAAAACCTGAAAGTAAAATTTCTGAGCGACCTAAACAAACGAAGAGCATAAGCTCAGACACAGGTGACGAAAATGTTCCACCCTTAGATGATGAAAATGATTTCGAGTTGCCTCAGCTTGTATATTTTGCCATCGTTTATTTTCACAAAACACCAAAGGGGAACTATGGTTCAAGTGTTTTCAGTGTTCAATGTGGGAACACCAAGAATGTTCTGATTCTCAGAAAGATATTTGTATTTGTAATTTCTGTAAAACACGATAATCATACATAAATGATTGATATTTCTCTTCGTATTTTTAACCTTGTATTAAAATTTTTGCTTTTTAGAATCAACTAAATTTCACAAAAACAATAGTGTTTTATTTCATGAAAATCTCACATATATTAAAAAAATATTAATAAATCAACTATAAATGAAATTAGTCCTGAATTCTCTACTGTTCCCAAAAAAAAAACCTTAATATAAAAGTGGTAGCCCATATTTGCACCTTTTCCTCTATTTGTAATAAAAGTATTTAATTTCTTTATTCTACACATGTTGAATTATTTTTTGAATTTATTTATATAATTTTTTTTTACTTTAATTCTTTAAAAATATTGCCAGTTCTTGGGAAAGTTTAGGTACTTATACAAATTTAGTCATTTATACAAAATGTTTAAATTTTAAATTATCTGCTTATTAAATTTAATTTTATAATTGGTTACAACTAGGGATTGTAAATTTACCGACTTTTTCATTTACCGGTAATTCGGTAAATTTTTTTAGCAAAACCGGTTTACCGGTAATTTACAGGTATTTTTTAAAACACGGAAAATATAAGAATAAATATTAGAAAAAAATAAAAAGGTAAAATTATTTTATTAAGATAATTATATACACTATACAAAATAAGAAAAATTATGTAAAAAAAAAAATGTATCTGTTTGATTTTACGACTTCTTTCACAGAAATATACCGCCCATTGTTATTGTTTGTTCAAAAAAATAGTTTTAAATCTTGTTAAATAATCATAAAATATGAATCAATTATAACATATACCTACCTGTAATAAAAATTTACTTACCGCTTCTAACAATGTAATCATTTAACGTAATGTTTAATTATTTTGAAAAAAATATAGCTGAGTACAGCTGATTTAAATAATATGTAAGTAAATATAAAAAGGACGCTTTATTGCTATATATGAATTTTAAAACTGACCATTGTATTGTGCGATTTTATTGTATCATAGAATAGTTTATTATGGATACACAGTAAGGGGTAATTTGATTGTGTACATTTACGTTCAATAAACTTGATCATTCTTCTATGAAATAAAATGAACTTATAAAAATTTTCAAATATATTATTTTTAATTGATCGAATTACCGGTAAAAAATCAGCGATTTACCGGTAAAAATCTTAAGGCATTTTTAGTAATTTACCGGTAAACCGGTTTACCGGTTTACCGGTATTACAGTCCCTAGTTACAACATCATTAAGTGATATATCATGCCTAATTTTAAATGGAACAAGCAAATAATATATGTTGCTAATCACTAATAGAGCAAGCTACCTATTCCTAGCTACCACTAGGCACTAGACAGTTCGGTGTGAACGAAACACTACATAATATTGTATTCGTAATACGAATTTACAAAACGTAAGCTTACATTACATTAATTTTACAGTAAAAATAGAAAATATCTGTTCTTTTCTCGGTCCCGTATCATTTACTATGTGTGTTTAATAAAAACAAAAGTGTATGGTTTCATTTCAGCTCGGTAAGTAAATTGTATGTAACATGTAGCAGGGAGTAATACCTTACGTCTGTCAGTAATCATATTCTAGTACATACCTTATTCATTTTCGTATAATATATTATAATATATTATATTTTGCACCTATGCGAGTATTTACTATCAGTGGCGTGCAATGAAATTTTGTATAGGGGAAAAATCAGATGATTTATGAAGAAAATTGTTTAACGTTGTCGTATAACTAAAGACAAAATAAATTTAACACAAAAAGTGAAGGTCAAAATCGAAAAGATATTCGTTTTTTTTTTTCGTTCCAAAATTACTTCTACACTTAAGTAGACAAATGTGTTTCTTGACCCACCAAATATTTTGGTATCAACTCAATCAAAATTTTGGGAACCCTTGTATTAAGGAAAGTAATGCATCTAATATACAGCCTATTTTTATCCCGATCCAGACCGTATAGGAAAAGTTTCACAGAAAATACACAATTCAAAACGCTCAAAACCTCACGATTCGCTTAGAAGTTGCTTTTCTAAACAAGATAAAATATTAATTATCACATGAGGACATTTTATTACATTTTTATAATATTGTAAAATTTGCAATAAATTCATCTTTAAAAAAATTTAATTATGCAACAACTTATATATTCTTATGCAACGTACGGATTAAATGCTTAAAAGCAATCAATAAGTTATTTTATCAAAATAAATTTTCGCAACTAATGTTGAATTTGTTATTTTCTCATGCTTTTTAATCACTTTAATGCGTACTTTTTTAAAAACCGTATAAAAAAGTTGCATAAAAAAGACCGCGTAAAAAAAGGTTTAGTTGTACACACATATTATGTAAGCATTTAAAAACGGTGAAATACAACAAGTGTGTGTAAAGAATACTATTTAGTATGTAGATTACACTATAAAATTGCTTTGTTGGTGGTATATACGTCATATAATATTCAGTATGAAAATGAATTGGATGCAACTGAAATATGAATTTTATCCAATTAAGTACCACACTGAATAGTGGAAATACTAACGAGAAAAGGCACAAACCAAAACGTGTCAGCTTTCCTACATAAATTGAATATTTTCGCTCATTTTAAGCTTGTTTTTGTGGATAGAATTGAATAAAACAGTTACCTATCCTAAAAAAATACTCTTCTTGTACAATTCTTTTGTTTACTTTTTTACAAGCTTTTATTCAACTTTACTTGTTAGGATGTAGGTATGGTTGTGTAGTCGAAATTTCGCAATCAAAAATTAGACAAATTTTAAATCAGCTAGAGGTTTCAAATTTTGCATATGTGTATAATTTTAATGACAGTGTAATATTCTGCAATTACTATTGTCCTAAAATCACCTCAAAAATTGGAATTGTTGATCTTTGATTTTGTGTAGCTTCATTGACATTTCGAACTGCCAAATATTGTCCATTGACTTTACATTAAAGAAAAATTGCAAATTTTTAGTTTCCATAGTTATGTTTGATTAATTGATTAAATGAAATTTTATTAACATAAGCCATTATAAATAGTAGGTATAACGTATTTAAGAATAACCGATATTGATGGTTCTACGGTCCAGTCAGTAACGGCGTGGTATGAAATCACAGACGCTGCGAGTTCTAATCCTAACTGTTCCAATTTTAAGTATGTATTAAACGATCAGAAACAATATTTTTAGATCCGGTAACAAAAAAAAATTATTTAATGAAAAAATTTAGTAGTTTTTTGGTTGTGATAACTTGAATTTTTTTCAGTGTACAGAATTCTGAAGAAGTGCCTTTGATATTGATTTCGTTACAAGTTTCTATAATATACACAAGTCTATTGAAATAGCTTAGAAACCCGTCTGCTTCAATTTAATGATCTTATTCCAAATCTCCCTATAGTAACCTAACTAGTATTCAATCCGAGAAACTTTAACTGACAACACAAATATATTCTCCGCTTAACGTACACGAGCGTTCCACTCACATCAGTATCAAATAATGGTCGCACACAATTTTATTTGTTACTTCGCTTTGGTACGATAACATCGCCTTTCAATCCAAATGGCATCAGGCACAATTATACGACAGCGACATGTTGAAATGGATAACGACAAAATGAACCAATGAACGATGCCAATATACGTCTACTAACTACTGTGTCACTACTGTTCCACATATGAGAATATACCATATAAAGTTGTACAGAAGTGGACAAAAGTATTAACACACATTGCCAGGAAGTATTCAGTACTTGTAATGAGAGATGTCCATTTGTTTTAAAATTATTCAGCAAAAGAAAATCTTCCCAAAAAGTATTTATATTTTTTATGATATTATTCTATTGCAACATTGGGTAAGAAATTTAAATTAAAAGTTAGAGAAAAAACTGAAAATAAATTAGAAATTTAGAAAGCAAAATGAAATAACTGAATAAAATTTAACAATGTTTATTAAGCAAAATTTCTAAATTTACAAAATTTCAAACAGAGTACGCAAAAAATCATCAGTTGCACCAAAATGAAAACCTGCAATTGACCACTATGTCTACAAGTGAATAAAAAAAAATATTAATTTCAAAATATTACAAATTATAATTATAAAATTTACTAGTCACAAATTTCAACAATAATGAATTAATTATCCAATGAAGATTTACAAACAAAACAATGTTATTAACCGTCCAATCGATAAGAATATAAACTTTTAAAACATTTGAAGTTGCTTATTACACTTAAATGAAATGTTACCTGTGTACATTATTGTAATTGTTTTATCATTTTACTCTTCGTGAAAAATAGGCGTTACCGGTTTATGTACAATACAATATTAACTATTTACACGTATTAAACGTAAAGATTATTGCAGGAGAAAATAATCTTAATCCTAAATAACCCTAATACTAACAAAATAAACGAAAAGATTAAATTTGTTTAACGCAAATGCATGAAAAATCATCACAACACATATAGTTGCTAAAAAAAAAATTAAATTATTTTTCGTTTCAAAACTCACGTTTGAATAATTATTTATCATCAAATATTATTGGTATCATAAATATGGAAAAATATTATACCATTACACTAAATTCCACTAAAAATCTCCCGAATAATCAGAACGTATAGTTATAACATACTTAATTAAAGTTTAATAGGTTTAATCGAAACAATCATTATCACGAAGTCTTAAGGACCAGGTGACTGGTGGCAGTGAGACGTATTTACCGCCTACCTAGTCAACTAACTTATATATTGTAAGATAACAGAAGTTTATCTCCAAACTGACTGACTGAGTGAGTGAGTACCCGCGCGTATGATTAACTAACTTAATTAGGTTCATATCTCTTTGTTCGGAAATGGCTTGCGCACTACCTCATAGAATTTTCTAGAAATGTAAATGAAAATAATTTACTTTATGAAATTATATAATACATATGTACCATGAGTTAATTACTAAATATTTTAAGCTGTATATGTGTGATACAACAATCATAAAATAGAACAGGGTTGGAATGCGTATGCATTTTAAATATTATAAATTAATTTTAAGAAAATTATATTAAAAATATTTAAGTAATATACTGACTACATTTAAAAAACGTTGCACTGTGAGAACTGGTTCATTATCTTACGAGGGTGTTACGATCGTTTTGTACACAATTGTATCTCTGTATGAGTATAAAGTGTAGTAGGAATGGAAACCACGTATTTACATTCTGGAATTTAATTAAAACTTTTCTTTGTAATAGATTGTTAAAATTATCATCGCATACCTATAGTGAGAAAAAAATTACAATATGTGTGCGTCTGCTTTTGTGGATGTGTGTACAAACGTGTATAGGGACTAAAGAGAGTTGGATGGTGAATGTGTCTATTGGCAGCCACCATATTACGGTGTTTTTTGTGTGGTAGGAATATGTGTTTTTAGGGTTCCGAAGAGAAAATCTCGACACCTTTATAATTTCGTTAAATTTGCCTATCCGTTACAACCGCATTACGGCGTTACATCTAGTTGACTTTCCAAAAAGTCAGATTTCTCTTTGAGAATTTTTTCGTAAAAACGAAAAAGGCAAACAAAATAAGATTGCAAGGGTATACATATATTCAGGTAGGTATCTATATTAGGGATGTTATGGATATGAAATTTCGGATACGGATACGGATACGGATATTTAAAAACATTTTTTTCGGTTTCGGTTTCGGTTACGGATATGAAATAATATCGGATATTGTTTCGGATACGGTTACGGTTACGGATAATTACTTATAGTGAAAATTTTTTTTTAGTAAAATATTACTCCAAAAATTACTCCAAAAAGTGAACGTTAAACACGAATCAATGAAATTCTATTAAAAGAAATACACGCAGTAAAAACTTGCTTCGATTTAAACTCAGCTTTCCAACGGCAGTTGTCTTTTATTATCCGAAACAAATCCGAAACTTTTATTTTCGGATACGGTTTCGGTTTCGGATATTTAATTAATTCGGATATCCGGTAGTTTCGATTACGGTTACGGATATCCATAACATCCTTAGTCTAAATACAAAAAATTTATTGAATAAAAAAAATGGTAACCCGAACGTAGCTGTTTAGGGATTACACTTTTTAAATAAAGCGAAACCAAAACTCGGGCACATTTCATCTGATGGACTTGAACTTTGAACTTTTTAGATATAAAATCTAGTGAAGGATATACGATTTTTATGATGGTGTAGGTACTTTATTCCCAAATCTAATACAAATAACGAAAACAATTTTTCTTTTCTTTCAGACACTGATAAAATTGATGTTTCCATTTCGCTGTACTTAAAAATGTAATTTCGAATATAATCGCGTAATTGCAATATCCTGTTATGATAATATAGTTAATGTATGAAGAGAGTCGCCGCATGGTTCATATTAAAAATTTTGCATTTTACACACATCTCCATACATGATGCATGCCATATGTAAAATCATTTTTGGCACTTTATACATCTTAACCAGTCAACTTTTTTTTGTTTCTGAGTACTTTTCAAAACACTCAATACACAGGCAATCATAATTATTTTCATTATCTTCACTAATATGAGAGCTCTTCCTGATCCATTAATGGATCTTTTATATTTACAATCCAAATTTACATAATTTATAATCCAAAAAAAAATTGCTTAATTAAGGTATATAAGTCTATGTTTTTAACATGTAATATGATGCGGCATCTATACCAACTTTAAATGCGGCATCTCTCCTTTTTGTTGGGATAGATCCCGCATGTTGCTATAGCAAGCATAGTGCGGAATTCTAACCTAAAATTTTCTACAGTGCTTTCAAAATATACTTAAATTAATAACAAAACTCATTTTCATTAAAACAAGGTAATACACATTCTTAAATTCTAATGAATTAAATGCTTGATAAAATATTATGTTAAACAACTTACTTTTCAATAACAAAAAGTTTGATAATTACAAAACTGATGGACAAATCATAAATGTTACCATACACAGCTTAAAGAAGTAACTTATTTTAAACATATAATCCATTAATAGCGCTATCTCTCAATCAACGGACGAACTATGGCTACTGCGGCATCTCTCCCGCACTTACCCTAATATTATATTTCATTTTTATTCCCATGTTTGCAATATACTTAACATTAAATTTCAAAGTGGGTAATCTATCTCATCACTCTGTTAATTTTTGAGCAGTGGATCCTGGAAATTCGAAAAAAATAAATACCTACCAAATATTTTTTTTTAGGTTAAGTTGGCTTGAAAACTTTTGGAGATATATAGGCAATCAAACTTTTTGAAGAAGAAGAGAAAATGTTGCTCAGTAAACGAAAATTTTCGTATGTTTCAGTATTAAAAGAGATCCATCAAAAATTCAAGTCCAAACCATTAAGGGAAACAATGGAAAAAATAAATAATATTTTCCTTTTACATAAATGACTCCAGAAATATCTCCATGTACCTTATCGTGTAAGATTGAGGTTTCCTTGATTTTCTGTCAGTTTTAAGCTTCAGTTGCGAAATATAAGTTCAAAGTTTGTATTTCTATTCCAATAAGGGAACTAAAAATCCAGAAAATGATCCCCAATGAATGAATAATAACGGATGTGATATAAATTTTTAGGATATTCTGTACAAAATATACTTAATTCTCTAGCTACTCTGGAACCCTCACTAAATGTGTGTCCAACACGCACTTGATGATTTCTTTTTTACTTTCTTTGTTGTTCGGTTTAAATTAATTATGTGGCGTAAATTTCATTCATTTCTAACATTATTTGATGCCTATAATTCGTTCAAACGAAATTTTGTACACTTAATGTTTTCTGGGGAGAAAAAAAAGTTTTCTATCCACTTGATGATATAGTGGTTTAGTGGTCAGCAAATTAGAACTTCCAAAAAATTCTAGGAACTGAATCTCAAGTTTATTTTATCCATTGAACCAATATAGAGAAAGAAAATTTTGAAAAAAAAATTCACTGTTGGCATTATTTGAAAATTAAAAATTGATCACTCAGTAAGAAGTTTGTGACTTTTGAAAAATTTTCTTGCCCTGAAATGCGATTTTCAATCTCCTATCATGCCTTATTTAACGCGATGTTATCAGAATTTAGGTTAATATTTCATTTAATCCAAGAATTAACCCTTTGCACTCGATAGGCGCCGCCACGGCGACACAATAAATACCCTTTGCACTCGAAAGGCGCCTCTCAGGCGCCATCCTATTCTTTACTTCAAATATGACACTAAGGAAAATTATAAAATTTAATATTAAAATATAATGTTTGTATTACGCAAATAAAAATAAAATATGTAAGTAAACTACTTTTGTTTAAAATACTTATCGTTGATGTATTATAATTTTTTATTAAAACTACTGTCGAGTAGCTGCGTACCCATACTAAAAACTGGTTCGAGTGCAAAGGGTTAATATTTTTTCCAATAGCTCTTTTCTTAATCATTTTGAAATTTTGTGCTGCTTACTATGGACGATTTTAGATTTTTAGCATCATTTTTCATTGAAATATAGTAAAAATACTCTACTTCCCATTAGAGTAATTTTTCCCATAATGTATTTTGCCATAATGTATTACCTATATTTTTCTCTGTGATGGGTGATTCTCCATCCTAATCAACATGAAACTTTAACGGTTTAGAAACGAACATATTTAAGGGGGACCACTAGTGTGAACATCTGAAAAAAAGGTGATTTTTGGGACTTTTTTTAAAGAAAACCACTGCATGAAATATTTTAATATTTTAAGGATATATTCGTTGATATATAATAAATTCATGATAAAATTTTTGGACTAAAAAATTGAAAATTTAGTGAGTTATTTGCGATTTCCCAAGGCTCCAAAAAAAAGGTTCCTCCACTGCTGCAGTGATAGCGACCTTCACAGTGCCTGAAATCGAAAAAATCAAAAAGCCTATTAAACTAGAACTTATTTCTCAAGCCATGAACCTCAATCAAAAAAAAAGTTTAAATTTAACAAAATGGCAGAGTATTAAAAAAAAGTTTTAAATTTTGCGCGAAAATTTTATGATTTTTGGCCTGCAAAAATTACATTTTTATTCGATCGGAAAATTGGAGGTTCATGGCACGAAGAAACATATATAAAAGAAGCTGCAGTAAGAATCAATGTGATGCGATCGGATGCAGTAAGTAAGTTATAACTCAGTTATAACTGTAGCAAATTCAAAAATGTTGTTTTTCTTTACCTTACCTTTTAGTTTTAATCACTGAGAATTTTTATTAAAATTATCTACGATGTGTTCACTATAACGGTCATAGTAAAACTAGATGAATCGTTTACATGTTCCAGATTCTAGCTTCTCCACGACAGGTGACTGGCAGCCACGTCCAGAAACTCCCCAACTATCAACCTTCATACATTTCTGAGCCGAAAATAATTATAATTATTTTAACATCTATCCCACTTTGCTGATTTTAACTGGTTCTCATCATTTTGATCTTATAGGTACTCAAAATACTTAAACCGGAGAACAATGTGAGAGTCAAGCAAATTTTTGTACCCACAAAAAAGTCTACGCGGTAGGCCTTCAAAAATTTTCTATACATATCAATTGCAAAAACAAATCCCAAACAGAAAAACGGTACATATAGGTGGGTATATGTATAACTTACAATACATTGTTTTCAAAGTTACGTAATTAATAATGTCTGTAATATCTGTTTGTCTGTCTGTTTGTTTATTGTTTTGTTATGTTGTTGTATGTAGTGAAACCACCGGCACCGCCACCACTGCTAGTGACTGGCCAAACAGAGTAACACGAGAATTATTCAATGTGTGAACCCGCCTTTCTATATAGCTACTCCCGCATCCATACAACACTACCAGAATAACTCTGAGCGACTGTAAGAGGGCTACGTGATGCGGAGAGGGGTCGAGTGGGTGTTTTACAAATATATAATACAATGTGCAACAGACTCCTTCCTATATACGTTCGGATACATATACTTTGTGAATCTATACAATGATTATTATGTTGCTGAATGAGGATTTCAAACAAAACTTTAGTAGAATGTACAAGCCGTGGTACAAGCAAACAGGCAAGCATACCATTACAAAGTGCACGTAGAGAGAGAAACTCAAATGATTAATATTTATGTTACAAGGGAAGTGAGAAATTGGGTCGCAATCCGGAAGAATTTTAATAAGTAGAAATAACAAGAGTGCTGGTGAAAAAAAAAGAAAAGTATATATTACAAATTGTTTGTTCGTATATAGCCAAGCATTGTTGGATATTATACATATAGCTATGTTGTAGTAATTAGAAAATTTTAAAATATTGAGTGGAATACATCAAAAATTCTTCAAAACACTAGTAATAATAATTTATCAACCTCGAGCTAGCTGGCCGAATGATTATTAATTTTAACCCTTCTCTGGTAGATCGTTTTTAATACTACTAAAGAATATCTATTTTCAAGCAGGAAAAAAATTGTGAATGTGCTTAACATCATACAATCGAAGTGAAAACTTCTATGGCGATCCCGTAACCGATTTGAAGTAATAATGACAACAAACCTGTAGAAGACAAATAATGATAAATTATTTTCAAATTTAGTTCAAAATTAAATATTATCAGGTTAGAACCAGAATCTATAACCAGGATGTCTACTTATACAATAATAGCTATTTATGCAACAAGTACATAATGAAGATCTTTATGAACGAGCCGTGTTTATGGATGGGCGAGCTTGCGAGCGAGGCCAATAAAAAAAGGCGAGTTCATAAAGTCAAATTATGTACAAGTTGCATACATAGCTTTATGTACGACTGTTAAAATTCCTAGTTATCGATAAAAATCGAATTTATAAATCTCACGTCTATATTTTAAATAAAAAATGTATTTTATTATATATAGTTGGCATAGACAAATTTATTATGTTTAAAGTATGCTTTGGTCATTATTTGTCATCTAAAGCTAATAAAATATTGGAGCATTTTTAAAAAATTTTTTCAACAAAACTTATTAATATATATTTAAAAAAGAAAGGAGAAAAAGCTGCCTGGAATAAATATTAATAATAGTTCAGATTGTGTAATTAATATTAATTATGCCAACATTTGTAAAAATGGTATACAAATAAAGTTAGTGTGTTTTCTGTTTATTGTAAAATTGTAATTAAAATTTATCAAGTACACTATTCTTTATGGCACTAGTGCTTTTTGCTTTTCATTATGCAACTAGTCCCAAAAAGTAATACTTTTTATATCTCTTAACAATGTAATAAAATAGGCTTTTATGATTCAGTCGTACATAAAATTATTTATATCAGAAGGTTGGCTTTGAAAAAATACAAATATAAACATTTGATATCAATTAAATGTATGCTATTAGTAAATAAAAACACTTTACTTTGCAAAATACCACTTTTATTGAATATAAAGACTCTTATGACATGTTTCGGTCAATATGACCATTCTCAAACGTTTGAGACCGAAACATGTCATAAGAATTTTTATACTCAATAAAAGTGGTATTTTGAAAGTAACGTGTTTTTATTTACTAATATCAAATATGGAATACCATAAAGTAACGCTCAAATCTATTAAACTTTAAATTTAAATTTATTTTAATTTAGAAATTAATTGATAAGTAATAGTAATTAAAGTAAAGTGAAATTATATTTATCTAACTTTTAGTAAAGAGAAATATTATTTTAACCTATTTAACATATGCTGCTGCACCTTTAAACAGATGGGTGCCCAACTCTAATAAGTTTAAATAATACAAAATAAGATATCAAAAATGTTTAAAAATAAATTAAGTAGATAATTGGAGTAAAATATAAAATAGGAATCACGTAACAATAATTAGCTAATCACTAGCGTTTGTTTCACCGTACAACCATTACAAATTTCATCACAGCCAAGACATTATCATTTTGATTCTCCTCCACTACAGATTTCATTATACTCTCAAAATACAAATTACATTACACAGCTTTAATACTCTCGCTATTGTATTTTTCATTTCAAAATAAATTTTTTGATAATAATCAAAATTAAAATTCTTACCTTAAAAATTTTGATGCGATTCACTGCAAAAGCTGTGTCCCGCTATCATTTTTAGCCTGTAATGACAGAAATGAAAGAAATAAGTCAAATGATTTTTTTATTAGAAAGGGAATAAAAGTGTTCAATAATTAAAAATTTTATGTTTAACAAGAATTAATTAAGTTAAAATTGTGTAATAATTAAAGCCTTCAATTATTTTAAAGTAGCTATTAAGTTATGGTACCACAGACCAATGAACACTATTATATTATACTACCAGACAAAGCATTCAACAAGTTTCTAGGCATTTTTCTTGAAGCAGGTAACAAGGGTGAGACGGATGAAATTTAATGAAATAATAATAATGTCAATTTTTGAGCAAATGCGACTATAATTATTGCAGGACATAACTTGTATACGTACGTATTTTGAAAATAAAGCGAATACCACTTTTTTTCTTTCAAAATTTTGCAGTTTCTTCTCAAAAAAGTAAAATTTTATTATCAATATTATATTTTAACAATAATTATTTGAAAACGTAACTACGGGTACAAATCCATTACTATATAACAGAATACTATTAAGGTCGGAACTTGGTCGTATGTGGTAGCCTCAATTACATATTTATATTATCAGTCTATATAATATAATATATAATATATTCACTGGTCTGTGTATGGAACATTATTTTTTTTTACTACTGACACACCTGTCTCCTGAAACCCCTTAGGGGGAGGTTTACTCGAGAGTCCTTAAAAATTATGTATTTTTCTAAAATTTTTCTCTCAAGAACGGAAGTAAATATAAATTTCAAATTTTATGCACATATTTATTAAATATTAAACTACACAAAAAAATTTTCAAGGAAAAATATAAAAAACTGTCCATTTTATAGATAGTGCAGTGTGACGATCCGAAAATCCAATGCCTTGTTGGTGGACATCCTAGCGCCGGTAATAAACCACCGAAATTCAAAAACAAAAGAGATTTATAAAATATATGAAGAGTACCGGCACCTCTACCTATAATATCAATAAATTGCTTAAAGAAAAAAAATGGCGGATGTTTGAACTTTTGATTACGATTTTTGTCTTATTTTTCGCTCTTTAAAGTAAATTTAAAAATGAAAAAAATATTGAAAGTGTATCGAAATTAGGTAGAGGTGCCGAAGAATTGAATTATCTTTAAAATAAAAAATTTAAAAAAAGGATCGATCGAATAGTTTTTGAGTTATCGTGTCCACCACTTCCAAAAATGTAGTTCCGAGATATTATAAAATATATAAAAAAACGTATTTTCAAAATTTTATATTTAATACTCATTACTGCCTGAACTACGTTTTTTGAATTTTTTTTTATAGAAAGCTGGATTCGGTTAATGTGCAAGAATCTTGTTTTTAAATTATTTTCAGTAAAATCACTTTGGGAACATATTCTACACATAATTTGCTATCAATTTCGGCAAAAAAAATCGATTTTTTTATCAGATCTCAAGTAAACCTTCCCTTAAATTAGTTTCAGCAAAATCACTTTGGGAACATATTCTACACATAATTAGCTACCTACTTCTGCAAAAAAAATCGATTTTTTTAAACAACTCTCAAGTAAACCTCCCCTTAAAGATCTAATTAAGACCCTCAAAGTGTAATTTACTTAATGTGGGATAAAAGTATGTATTTGATATGGTTTGAAAAGAACAGACAATAACTCAATTGATATAGCTACTGATGTTAGTACCTACATATTTAGTATGGGTCCTAAACTCCTAATCAAAGACACAAATGGCTAAAATTTTAATGAAATACTCCATTAATAAACATCTCTTGGTTTTAGCAGCTGCGGTGTTTCGAGAATATCCTTTTTATTATTAATATATGGGGTTAACGATTCAAATAAAATTAATAAGTATATTATAATATAGGATTATATTTATAAATTATAATAAAGCACATCTCAGTGTAATATTTCAAAATTTGTTCTTTAAACGTAAATAAATTTTACTTATATATTCTTTATAAATATTTATGTTTTAATATTTCATGTTTATTATACGAAACGGGAACGTTGTTATTGTTTTAAAATTTATTGAAACTTATTGAACATAAATAACAACCGATCTATTATTATTAAAAAAAAAAACGAAAATTTGATAAATTAATTTTACCGAAAGGATAAAATTTTTAAGGACGAAAAGCATATTGGTAAGAAATATAATGTTATATGTATATGCTGTGTTCTTATGCTTGGTTATATTTGAGTTTGTAATGTGTGTAAAGCGAAAAGTTTTGATATTACTTTAAAAAAAATATCCCGAAAGGTTACATTGCATATTTTTCAATAAATATAATAATGGTGAGAACGCTGCAAAGAATTCATGAAGTAGTAACGTTGTTACGGAAGAATATTATTACGATTGCCAATCCATTTAATTTATGCGTCAATGTGTTTTTCTATTCTTATTTATTTATTGATGTATTTATTTCATTTTTTGTTATATGTTTATTTTAAATTAATTAAAAATAAATTGTTAATTAAAAAAATCGCAAATAAAATAAAATAATGCACTATGAGAATAATTGGCGTTGAGGACTGAATATGAAATTTTTAAAATATACTTGCCTAGAGAGAGTGTAGGTATTTATATATAAAGCTACTGACTCCATTTTACTAAACCACGGTGTTACCAAGAAGGTATAGCTATGGTATGTGCGATTGTAACTTGTAAATTTTAAATACTTAAAAAAAAGCTATTAAAACTATTTTTTGACAAAATGGTTAGTTTATGGTGTGAAAAATTGTAAAGATAATTCAAGAAATAAGTAAAATGTGACATTTAACAGGTGTGTACTTAATTTAAATTTAACTTTATTTAGTAACGTATGACAGTTACACCAAATAAAATAAGTTACTTTTATCTTTTTTTGTTTCATATTTAATCACTAAGGTAGTTGGAGCGCTAGAGCATTGGAAAAATAAAAGAATGATCTTTGGAAATGTTATACTTCAATATTTAATACACAAAACATTAAAATTTAAACCAATTCCGATGTACAGTTTATGAGATAAATAATTTTAAAAATTACTTTTTTTAACATACAAGTAATAGGGCTATCCTTAAAATGTAATGGAGCACTTACTTAATAAAATGAATTAATAACACTCTGCTAACGAAAATAATATAAAAAACTTATTTAAAAAAAATTTAATCCTATACGAACATTCTAAAAATACAATCAACAAATTCTGACCTCTAGTATTTTAGTAATTTAATTTTAAAAATCGAAAAATGTATGCATATTTTTATTTGCCACAATTAAATACTCTGACAATCTTGCATGTAAAATGCAAACCATACATGCATACATTTCATACATACTTACAATCAGTCATTATATTGTTGATAAAACAGACTTCTATCTACTGTTGACATAAATATGTTGTAGTGTGGTATCACATGCCATAGATGGCATAAATCAATACAACTTCATAGTAATACAAACTGACCGTATTGTTTTGCTAACGATTTTCACATTCTATTCTATTTCGTTAATTTATAATCGAAGTGATTAAAATATTAATATTCACAAAACTGTAACTTACAAATACTGTAACACTTTTATCGACTGTGTAGCTAAGAGAAATAGCAATTTCTATTATCAACATGGAACGGAAACTTTTGTAACTTTATTTGTTTAACTACGCAAAGTTGCCAGATTTTATTACTCTCAAAAATTCACTAGTCAAATTTATATTATATTTTATGATTTTTAGTCGAATTTTTCAACTGAAAAAATTACATAAATTAGATAAATATTTCCTTGATTTTTTTTGCTTTTTTTCTAACACACCTAGTGACTCTCTGAGTAACCTAGAGGCCTGAAATTTTGTACATGTATTGACTTAGTATTCAGTTAGTGACTTTTAGGGATTCGACGTTACTTTTTTCCCGACTTCCCCCATTTTTACATCGGAATTCAATGATATTGTTATACCTGGTTAATATGATTTATTTTAATACCAATATAAGTAGGTAAGGTAAATTTAGAAAAAAAGTGAACTAACTAACCGTAATAAATATTGTAATTTAAAAAAAAATATTATTAAAATCAATTTTTCCTTGTAAAATATAAATTTTGGATTTTTCGAAAAGAAAAAATATCTTCATAAATGCCTTCCAGTTCACTATTTAAGATCCTTTCTTAATATTTAAAAATAAAACCAAAGGCAATTGGCGGATAAGCATTGGTAGGAATGCCCTTGTACGAAATGTGTTGGCTTTTCTCGTGCTAACTGCTATCGGCATAAAATTGAAATTTGCTGAGATTCAGCCCTTAAAAACTTAAAACCGTTTTTAAAGCCCCGATCAGCCGGACACTCATCATCAGTTTTGAAACCACCAAAATGACAAATCGCTTGTAGACTTTCCATCACATTTCGCTTGTAGACATTCAATACCGAAGATGAAGGGAAAAATTCGACTTCCGTGATGGGGCCCCGCTGCTCACGGCGTTTTTTTGATATAAGTACAATTATATATGTTCTTTTTTGCTTATGTGACTGCATGTGTTTATACATGTGAAATTTAGGGTTGATAATGGTTATGTTAAATTATTTAAACAACTAAAAGCAACTTTTTCAAAATTAATCGAGTAAACGCGAAATTTATGACCGTACTTAACACGAGAATTTAAATTGTCACGAGTTATTAATACCAACCATTGTCAGAATCTAAAATATTAACTGAATTTTTATAAAATATTTATTATTATTTAACGTACTTATATTTATTTTTATATAAGCATTCAAACTATAACAATACTTACAAATCCGGATCAGACGACACTCAGGAAAAAAAATTTGATTTTTTTTTTAATTAAGTAAAAAAATTTAGCAGCACAAGAGTTACCACCAGACATTTGAAGCCAACATAATAATTAAATATCAGAAATATCTAAAAGATCACAAAACACACTAAAATTACAAGAAAATATCAAAAGTAACTGTAATCAGAATCTTTAAACAATAAAAATTTAATGACAGTTAATATTGAACTGACAACGTTGTTAAAAATAAAAAAAAAAATCAGTGAAAATAATTTACATAATTATCAATAGTAAATTTTCACAAAATAATTTGACCGCCAATTTGTTTTTCTAAATTAAATTTACTTTAGTGATGATATTTTCACTGCATTATTATGCATAATGTTATGCGTTATTTACCTAACATGGATAACCCTTGGAATTTTAAAACTCCAAACGTACATTCTGACGTCATCCCGTTTTGTAACTGTTTGTGGACCAAACTATTATTTAAACTGTGGTTACAGTATCTATGAATGTCACTTACAATTAGTATTATGGAACAGGTTTGTATTTTTATTTCCCTTATAAGACATAGTAATTTAATTTGCGTGATAATGATCATATTGATCGAAACATTTTATACGGGTTCCTAAAATAAAAATAGTGTTTTTTTGCAATGTCAAGTGCTATCATAACAAGCAAACATAACAAGACTTCGAATTTTAAGGATGTTAAAAACAAAGAATATCTTATTTTCAAAAAGAAAAAAAAGTAGGTAATAAGAAAATAAGTTAAATTAGAACACTTATACGATACTTTGTTGGATTAAACGACTAGTAATTTTAGTAAAATAACGATAACGATAATAATATTATAACAATGCGATCCAAGGGAATAATTAGAACACAGCCAAATATAGTAATTATTATTCACTTAATTCGTTTAATTTTAAGTTAGGTACTGGTTTAAACTAATAGAAAAACTACGTATTTGTGTATTATATTGTTCATATGAATATATATTTTATGATAAGTATTTATGTAAGCATTATAAAATAATATGAAATATAAAATTAATAATTCTACCTTATATTATTATAAGTTTGAATGAAAAATACACAGAAAATATACTTAGATAATATTCGGGTGGTTCTACTTTTTAGGTCTCAACCAGAAGAAAAAATTGACAGAGCCATTTCGTAGATTTCATGCGACTAGAATGTAGGAAAATTATCATAGATTCGGTATCTGTAGACCAGCAGCTCGGTTTCATATTAAAACCAATATTTTTTTGCGGATTACTGAATCTAGACAGAAAAAAATGTTTAAATTAAATTTAAATAATAAAATTAAAATTATTATTTAAATAATATTTATATTATGTTCTCCTAATACCAATTAAAAAAAATTTAAAAAAAGTTGGTCTGTCTGATTTGCGAAAAATTGAAGAAGATATGTGTTGTTTGTTGTTTTGTGTTTTAGATATAAAACAATTTGTTAGGGTTGACCAAATTAATCAACTTAATTAACTAAAAAATTTAGTTGATATACAAACAAACACTGATTTAATAAATATATACTTATTTTATTATCGTATCCTTCGCCACATTCATGTTTCCCATCGTCACATTCTACCGTGACGAAGGATACATCCGTGACGAAGGAGGCAATTTTCCAACAAAATCGTTATTAATCGTGAACAGCGATCATTTAGTTCGAAAACTTGAGTTTATCGTAAAGCTTACATTATTAGAAATAATATTTACGCAAAAACGTTTTGAAATTCGTTAAATACATGCCAGAAAAAGCCGTGACGAAGGATACACTCAATAAACACACGCAGCCGGTTTTCTTGCTTGATCTAAAAAAATAACAAGCTCTCTATGTCAATCAGTTGATTTGACTTTCGCTGTATGTTTTATGGTCTTTGACGTTCCATTTTACGAAAAAACATGACCCTTTGACCTATTTTTTTTAAACTTATAGCAATATTTGGCAGTCGTGACGAAGGATACTCAAATTGACCGCCAAAAAAAAAATAATTCTGCAGATAAATAAAATTTAACTTTCTAATTACCATGCGTAACAATTTAACTTTCTATTTTATTTATAAAATTGGATGGTTTCAGTAAACTTATTTTTAAAAAACGTTATAGTTCCTAGCAAGATGTAATAGGGACCACATGCGTTTTAGAACTGCAATAAAAGTTTGACACCATTTTTATAAAAAAAATTAAATCAAAAATTAAAGTAAATGTAGGTAGGTCATCTAAATAGGAGTTATTAATTTTATTTAACTCGGCAATTCCCATGCCGCGATCTATCGACAAAATATTCTTATTTTGTGCTAGTTTTTATCTTTAGGTACTCAACATATAAAAAATAAATAATTGAAAAAAAAATACCCTTTAGTTTTTTTTTTAAATGGCGTGTCAATTATAGGTCATACGAGCCGTTATTTGTAATATGAACTGATAAAACGGTATGAAATTACCGGCAAAAAATCACTTTCATTATAAGCTTCATTCTTAAATAATAATTTGTTATAACAATAATAACGGTACCTACTTTTTAGACATTTTTATAACAGCGAAAATACCACAATATACACTCACGTGCAATAAAACAGCAAATCGTTTGAAACAACAGAATTAATTTGACCGTTAACATAACTTCAGTGTTGCCAAATTAAAACCATGAATACTACTAAGTATTAACATTTTAGTCGTAACACATTTATTTTTAAAATTTGTTATATTGTCTGTAAAAAAAAATCACAAATCACTGTCACCTAGAGGTGACACTGGGAATTCCCGAGTTAAATAAAATAAATGACAGTATCTTCATTCTGTATATAGTTTTAACCTTCCTTATTGTGGAGACAACTTTAATTTTTTGAAGGACTTAAAAAGTAGAATCACCCATTCACATTTCGAAGTAGTAAAAATTAAAATTTAACCCTGGCATCATACGTCATCGTAAAACTGGTGACATAAGTTTGTCACTTGTTGCAACACTTTAACTTATCATAAGTATTTGTTTGTTTTAAAAATATTTATCTTGTTATTCTCACCATAACGAGCCAATCTTGCCACCTGGGCTCGTAAATTTGACGATAATATATGATTAACGGAAGTTTCTTTAGAAGATTTTGCACTATACGTATAAAAGTTTCGCTAATTTCAAAAAAAAAAAAAAAATTTAAAGGTAAGAATGCTATAAATAATAATTATTATTCTTTCAATCCCAGTTCTAAAAATTACCTAAATTTTTAGAAAATTTACAAAAGTAGGGGAGACAGGGGCTAGTATTAACGGGGGTAAGTATTAACAGGCCATTTTCCGCCAAACTACGGACGAAAAAATTAAGTACGTCCGGTTGCTGTCATCAGTAGATGACCACGGACACGTTGTGACCAATAAGCCTTCGGCCGGTTGCCGCAAAACAAAGTTGTGAGTAAGGCGTAGATTTTATTAGGTAAAAGAACATTTTTAAGTCGACGGTTTTTTGATTTGAAGCATGATTGTATACCTAAAAGAGACTAAATTTATTCCAAACGGTAGCATATTCCATCTGGTATTCTATTTTGTTTAAATTTTACCGCATTATCAACGTACTCTTTTTAAAAATTTAAATTTGTAAAAAATTTACCTTCGGGGCAAGTATTAACAAAATGCATGGGGTAAGTATTAACATGTTAACATTAACCTCGTTTAAATTTTATGCAACAAAGACTATGTTTTTAACTTACCTATAAGGAGGTTATTGTATTCATCCCGATTTCAAAATCCAAATATCGTCATTTTCATGCTTCGAGGTTACCAAAATTTTTTTCGTGACATTGCCAAATAGGTTTGCATGTATGTGCGTGTACATATGTAAGTGTTAAATTTAAATGGTTTTAATTTTTATATCTTTTCTGCAGTGAAGCAGAGGAAGAGTTTAGCTTGATCTGAGTTATCATATATTTCAAGAATTATAATAATGTTAAATAAGACGAAGACTAATTTTTTAATAAGTAAATATTTTTTAATATAGAAGATATTAAACGATGTGGTTGTCTATCGAAGACTGAAAATTTACCAATTTTTGTTTCGTTATCAAGGTCAAACTGACGTAATTTGCTACTTAATAAGGACTGACTAACTATTGCTTCAGAAAAAAATTAAAATAATGATTAACTTTAACCAATTAAGTAAAGATAAATCTAAAATAAGAATTTTCTATGTCAAATTAATTCCTTTCTAATAATAGACACGTTAAATATGATACTTTGTGTTATTTCCTATAAGTATATATCTACAAAATATCATAATTATATTAAAACTCTAATGTTAATACTTACCCCAACGTTGTTAAAACTTGCCCCAAAAGTGGGGTAAGTATTAACAAACACATTTTTTAAGAAAATGGGTTTTTCCATAGAAAGTACAAAGGATATGTAATTTTTTTATCAAAAATTATAGACAGATAGTTGATGCTTCACAACCTTTACAAAAAAAATCGCTAACTAATTTCATTTTCGTTTAATATGTAAAAAAGTAAAATCTGTTAGTACATGCCCCTGTCTCCCCTACTTAATGAGGAAATAACATATCAGCATATAATTTCATATAATTACAATGAACATTTATTCTGCACATAATTTAGATTTCAAATTAGCTGAATTTCCAGAATGGAAATTCGCTAAGACGTCATAAAAGAAATTGATCGAGTTTCATGAGGACTGAACCTTAAAATTATTGACTTTTTCGCCTTTAATAGATATATCAAAAGTGTGGAAATGGCTGGAAGTTACAACTAATGCGTAAATTAAACAACTTTGTGTGATGTTATTTTACGGACAAAATAAACATGAATAAAATAAAATGATAATGTTGGAGATAATTATTTTCAAATTAATAATTATTTAAAATGTTAACCCATTACGATCCACAGTATTACACATAATACAGTACAAAAATCATGTTTGTAAATAGTGTATTTTTTGTGCTTTTCTCCTTCTTTTTGTGGGACAAATGTTATTCAAATATTTTAATCTGAATAGACATTTAATCTAGTATACAATTGTGTATAAAAAATGAAGAACCTCGAAACCCAGTTGTACTAAATGGATTTTCACTATTTGTTTTTGTTGGATCAAAATTTAATTTTTCGACATTACTGAGCTGTCTCATTAGTATATCAGACGAACTTTTAATGTTATTTCTGAAAACATTCCAGGATTTTCTTTTAAAATTTACATAAAAATTTTATCAGAATCTAACAAAAAGAAATAGGGGCAGACTTGAATGGGTTAATATATTGTTCATTTCGATTCAGTAAGTATATTTTTGTATAATTAAATTCTATATAAAACTAATAAAATAATTGTTAACTGACATTACAATTTTCAGTTAATTCAATTGGATTTGTTCAAAGAAATTATATGAATCGGCTAATCAAACCAACAAAACATTGAATTAATTGAATCAACTTTATTTAATTAACCATATTGTATAGACAGTTGATTTACGAATCAATTTAAATTCAATTTCGTTTGGGAGATTAGAGCTTTGCTATATCCAAATTAAATCTTTGATCATACCTGTTAAAATTTGTTTATATTGAAAATACAGTGTAAATTTTATAAATAAAATAATAAACAGCAGAAAATAATAATAACAAGTGTTTTTGAATAATTTTATGGTAAAACTAAAGAATGAAATTAGAGAAATTGTTAAAGGTGCCAAGTCACTTGGTTCTGGATTGGCAGTTCGACAACTTTTAGTATTAGGTCTGTTCTGGAACAAGTCGTAGGTAAAACCTAAACTACCACATATTTTATTATTCTTTACTTACTTATACAGCCTGGTCTCCACCTTGCACTGGCTCAAAAACTTTCCCTGTAATTAATGGGTATCAAAAATCTAGTTTAATTCTAAAAAAAAAATAAATAAATAAATAAATAAATGGTAACAACAGAATCTAAAACTTAATATAAAGCTTAATTTTATTTACCAAGCAAACAAAAAGTGTTTTGGTTGCATCGAATTTTCTATTTGAATTAAGCGCTAACCATAATTTGGGGCAAATTTTTCGCTATTTTTAAGCATAACTGATTGCTCTAAAATTAATTCTAATCCGGCTTAATTTTTATTTATCAAATAAATTTTCTTTAAAAAATTATGGCAAGTTAATCTTTATTGAAGTGACGAATTACAGAGCTATGTAGCAGCTTTGTATAAAACAACAAGAAACTGATCCTTAAGTCATGGAAATTTTGAATCGACAAAAACCTACAAGCTTTGTACTTTTGCAAATCGGAAATATTTATAAAAATTTAATAAAACTTGTATTAAAAATATCAGATTCTATTTTTATAAATTTTTGCTAATCAATATTGGTATTGCCTATTATAGATATGAAATCCAAATAAAAAGTCTGTATAGTGTCTCTGTCTACATTTACTCCTGAAAATAATGCAAATCATACAAACTCGAATGAATGGACTGTCATTTGTCTACATTTTAAAAATCAAATATTCTTCTAAAACATTTGGCAGCATATCTATTTATTTATGTCCTTTGTAGACACACCATCATTTCTTCCACTTTTCCAAGTTTTAAGCTGCATGTTCGTTTAAAATTCATTGAACAAATCAATGCTTTGACATCACAACTAACACGTTAAAGGTGAAAAGCTTACAAAATAGATATCTACGGATAGTAAATTCAGACGAACTGAATATTTGAAAACGTCCAACCAGTTTTTTTATCTTTATGTTCGATCGTGTACCTTATACGAGAATAAGGGGACTGATCAAAAGAAAAAAAATAGGTTGTCTGTTTACATCTTGTGATTCAGCTGGCTCTTGCAAGCAATAAATCAGATATGTGGATGGGATGATGGGCTCGTACAATTTGGTATGCGCATATTTTTTCTATGGTTATAAAAAAATATAAATAATCATAAATAATATGACAAGCGTATGAATGATAACATCAACCTTATCATAGATAACGACCGCTAGTGATGCGGAAATAGGTTTAAATTAAAAGGCTATGCTACTGCTACCGTATATCCACGTAGTATGTATAGGGGGAATAGTTTTGAATGGTATTGTAGATAAAGTGAGTTGAAGCGATCAGTAAATTGTTACACATTAAGGAGAGGGTAAGGTTAATTTGTATAAAAAAAGGCATGTTTTTGTTATTTTTTTGTGACGACACAGTTAAAATCTCTTTATTGAAACCAGTGGTACATTAAAGTATAGCATTCGAAGAATATTGTATAAAAATTTCACGAATAAATATTAAAAAATACAGTAATGGCAGCAATTACTCGAACGTGTCTCGGAAAAAAGTAGAATTGCGGTGTCCCTCATAACTTGGTGCTGGATCATCCGAAATAAGAAAATGAAAGTTCATTCGTTAGATAATAGTTTTCCTCAGGTAACGCTGGGAGCGTTTTTCGAAATTTCAATTTTCATTTTTTTGGAGCACTTAGAACAGAAAAACACGATTTTTGCGAAAAAAAAACTCTCCAGCGTTACCTCGTAAATTATATACAGAAATAGTGTTCAAAATTTCAAATGGATCGGTGCTGTAGTTTTGAAGTTATGAGGGGCACCGACTTTGAAAACGTGAGCTGTGGGGAAAACGCTTTAAAGTTTTGAACACTTAAAAATTCTTATAAAAACTGATATAGAATACTTACTGCTAAACTAAATTTTGTACCCTACACTGACAAAATATACAGTACAGGTATAAACACGTTAGTACTTCCATTGAAATTTCTATAATATAACTGAGAGAGAGAGATATATAGAGAGCGAAACATCTGCCAGGTAACAACAAAAATGCTTATAACTTCGTAAATTTTGCTCCAATCAGCTTGAAATTTTGAGACAATATTCTTGAGATATTATGCATTCAGTTAAAAAAATAAAAAAAAATGCAAAAAAAAATTATTTTAATACCTTACCCTGCCCTTAACTGCAAGTGAGATGTGCAGAATGATGTTGTCTGTGTTACTTACATCAGTATAATCAATATTTTATAAAATAACGTTTCTGAAGCATTTCAACAAACTTAACAAATATCTAAGGGTTGGGGTACCACTCAAGTCGTGCCACTTCTTATTCAGCAGATGGCAGTGGACGTGTTGAAAATAATTTATCCAATTTTTTTTTTTATTAAGAAGCTACAAAACTGTCATAATGGCAGCCAAATTTTAAATATATTATTTTTAGCAATTTTGTTGCAGGTAATAAAGACACTTTTACAAGGCGCATATTAACAAAGAGTTTCCAACACAATATATACTTTAAGAAATTTGTTTTTTATTCTGATGGAAGTATCGGATCAAATTATTTCAAGCGGTATTCAAGATTTAAACATGCCTTTTAAAAATACGTTACCCTTTAATATTCATTTTCAGAATTATTTGTAGTAAAATGAGGGTTTTATTTTAAATATCTTAGAAAAACTTTTGTAATTTTTTTTCTGTTTTTGAATTATATTTATTCTAATCTATAAAACTTTTTAACTGGCTGTCCCAGA
This sequence comes from Brachynemurus nebulosus, assembly GCA_035578155.1. Classification (NCBI taxonomy): domain Eukaryota; kingdom Metazoa; phylum Arthropoda; class Insecta; order Neuroptera; family Myrmeleontidae; genus Brachynemurus; species Brachynemurus nebulosus. The sequence goes on from JAPWDM010000006.1 coordinate 34,525,409, forward strand.
TAGAGGGTTATGTTTTTGGGTTGTATATATGTATGTAATTTTGTCTGTTTCATTGGTGCAGCTTGTAGCCTAAACGGAGCAATTTTGACTACAGCGTCCCTGCCTGAAAAGTCCATTTTCTTTAAAATGGTAACTTACGAGCAAGAAAAACGGAATTTCTTCATTTATTTACCACCCCCGTCCCCGTAAAAGTATCGGTTACCACCAAAAATTGTTCCATTGCAGTTTCGTCTTTATTCATAGATTCTTAATTTTTAATTTCTGAAGTTACTATGTTTATGGAGGTGTTGACGTCAATTTTGGTCAAAACTTCTTAACCCAGTTTACCTCCAATATTGTCAAAACTCGCCATATTGTACACATATGTAGTTATAAAGATATTATCAGGTGCAATGGATATTAGTTTAAGTGAAGTAGAAACTGTGACCGGAATAGCTAATATGAAATGGAAATAGCATGTCTAGCGCCCATTATGTGTTTGTTTCATTCGCTAACATATCTGTGTGTCGTGTGTGTGTGTATACATCCACGTATGATGACGTATGTTATACTATGATGCATCTATATACAAACCATGTGTGTATTCTAGGGCTTTACATTAGCAGTTTTGTATGACGTTTCAACTTTCATACTTAATATACAGGGTGTCTCAGGATTGGAATATCGTAAACGGTGAGTGATAGAGTCACGATTAAATTAGGTAAATTATACAGAAACATCAGACGCCTCTAACGATACATTTGAACTTCCCAAATTCCATACAGTTAGGGAGCGTTAGCCAGAAAACCCATAATTCCAGATTTCTTTTTCTTCGACTAGCTTCTTACGTTATTTTTATCTATACATTCTTGTGACTACCCGTAGACTCCTGTGACTACCCATTTTCGAAACATGACCCTGGACTTTTATCTTTCTGACGGAATGTAGAATAAATTTTGGCGTAGTTAAATGGTTTTATTTCTCCGCTTTCTATCGACATACCGTATGTCACATCCAACTTCGAAAATTTTAGAAAATTGTACATTTTTCCAAGTTTCTAAACTGTGCCATTAAGAGAGAAGTACTGAAATCTTTTGATAAAAAACGCAAGTTATAAAAAGCTTTTGATTAACGTAATACCTTAAAAACCATGACAAAATTTGAATTATTGTCGTTTAGGGAATAAGGATCGTTACCCCCATAACCACCTTGTTGATACGCGCTTGATCTGAAACACTGTACAAGTATAAACACTAGTAAATAGTGCGTCTAAATATTTATGATAAATGGTGCCAACATATTCATGTCCCATGGGACAGGAAAAAAGGGCAAAAAGAGCAAATTGCTTGATTTGTAACATAACGAAACGGAAGAATTTGTCGTTTACTTATTGCTTGTCCGTCTTAAACCACATTAGACATATTCTCACTTTATCATTTAAATTGGTTCCCATTTCAACCGTTATTATTATGGAATTCTGATCAGGTCTTCAACTACCAGGCTTTCCGTTAACGATAAAATTACAACGAATAAGTTTTTTTTGTTTTCTTTACCTAGCGAAGACTAGAGTAAAGTGACCACTCTAAGACAAAAAGTTTTCGAGTTAATTTATTTAAAAGTACATCTAATTTAAGATACGCTGTTAATGGGATATGGTATATAGCTTCCTTGTGTTTTCAACATACCTTTATCCAACCTTTACAGTGATAAAGATAATTGCTTATTATCTTAGTTTTCCTGTTTTGGAAGAAGAATAATGCCATCAATCAGACAAGAGTACCTAACTTTAATAAGAGAACAAAGTGAGCTGCTTTATAAATTTTTCTAATTGACCGTATAATTATGTATGGAAATTTCGAGAAGATTGACTGCGTATTTTTACTTTTATTTTAATGTCAATTTAATCACTTATTATTACACGAAAAGTTTGTATTTTTTAGAATAAATTTCAGCTTGTCTAACGAAAATTTGTTGCCCAGGAATTTAACGAGAAGAACTGTCAACTAACAAAAGCGCGACAGCGAAGCTTAAGCGTTCTTGTTAGTTGACATTTCTTCGAGTTAAATTACTTTTAGACAAAAAATTTGAGTTGTAGAGAACACAAATTTATTTAGAAAAAATATAAATCTCAAGAGTGTAATACGGTAAGACAATTTAACGAATAAAATAAATTAATATAATTCAGGTTACTATTTAATACATTGTTACTATGGTTCTGAAATCAGTTAAATTTACCAGTACGAATTTTTGTTTCAATTTAACGTGTTTATATACGACGAAATTACCAATGAAATGTTTTGTACCATTTTTTTCGCTGTAAAAATCTGTCCTAACTTTTTTCCACGGTGAAAGTGAAAAAACTACAATATTCTTATGGGACTTGATACACATAAATTAAATTGTCTATAGAAAAAATTATGGATACCAACATAGGCGAGTAGCTTAACCCTAATTTTTAACAAAAAGTGACCACGAGCTTTCTAGTGGTTGATTTTCTTTTCAATCAAAATAGTAGGTAAGTTACATGTATCTATAAATTTTGTGTTAGTAGTATTCAGTAAGCACCATTCATATACATATAAAAAAAATATTTATAATATTCTTTTTAGAGAGAGAGTGAAAACTACCACTTTTTGGACAACAGTGTACATAGATAATTATATGCAGTAGCGTACTTATTATTTGTTCATCTATTTTATTACAAATGATATGGTTACAAAGTTTGTCGTGTACCCATTTCCATTTGTAAATATCGGTTTGTTTAAATACATACCAAGTACCTGCCGGGTACCAACTTACGTGCATGAATATCGTTAGCTACATGTTAGCTTGTTACGTTGGTCTAGTAAATATTACCATAACGAGCGAGAATATGTGGATCTGTAGAATCGTTATAGATGAAAAATTAGTTGAAATGTTAGATAGGTGTACTCAATTTTATCGTTTTCTTTTGCGTTTTTCCACAATTGAATCACGTAATTGGAATAAAAGATGTTTATGTGCTGTTGATTTTGCTTTTAATTGTTTAAGCTTTTCTCGAAAGTAATTTCTTTTCGCGACTTTCTACAACTGTAGTGAATAATGTGTAGGTACCTATCTTTACGTTCTATCACAAATGGTTACTAGTTAATATTCAATTAAAAGTGATTAGTTCAAGAATTCTTATCACTGAAATATCATACAAAGAAATGTTCTGTTAGTCAGAAGATATATTATACACTTGATTTGGAATTATTTTATGTTATTCAATATGGAAAATCAATAAAGAAAAGTTTCACATTGAAGATCTACGAATCATATAATTCCCGCATATCCTTTGGAAACTAATCCATGAAATTTGGAAACTTTGGATTATATAAACTTATACATAATTTTATATTATACTTTAATGAAGCAATGAAGATTTAAGGAGTTATTCATAGTTGTAGAAAAACAATTGTAACTTTTGTGGTCCATAATCACTACGACCTTACTACTCAGTGGTCCATAATAGGGTACTTGACTGAAGTTACCAAAAATATTCTAGAAGTATTGTTTTTCCACATCAGTTAAGTGATTTTTTTATCTTCGACAGATTCTGTAAAAAATCATCAAAAAAAAAATAACCTTACAATTTTAAATGAGGAAAAGGCGGGAAAAACACCTCACTATAGTGACGTCACAGTTTGAAGCAATGAAACGTCAATATCAATACTTATAACCTCAAAACTTTGATTATATTTATAAAATGTCAAAGTAAAAGCAAGTATTTATTAGAATTCTGGCCGATTATTATTACTACATATCTAAGCTAATAGAAATATTCAACAGAAAACACAATTTCACCTCACCGATGAAAATTATCAGAATCGACATATCTAGCTACAAAATGTTACGTCATATTCAAGAAATGGCGCGTTTTCACTTATTTGAACGTTTGTTGAAAAATGGCTATGTTCAAAATAAAATTTCTAAATAGTTATCAATTTTTTTTGTTTCATCATTAAAAATGGACATATGTAATGATAATGCATAGAATTATTTAACATTTGACAGAAATTTTAAACATAGGCAAGTACCGTATTACTATGATTTTGCCACCCAGTAGTAGGTACATAATTACTATGACCTTTACTACCCAGCGGTCCATAATCACTATGATCTTAATATCCGATAGACCATAATCACTATGATCTTAATACCCGATAAATCATAATCTATGATTATGATTTTTGAGTATGATCTTACTACTCAGTGGTCCATAATCACTGTAACCTTACTACCCAGTGGTCTAAAATAACTATTATCTTATTACCCAGTGGTCCATAATCTGGTGAAATGAAACATGTAAAATTGATTCACTCGTTCCAAGTCGGAAGATGTTGGAAATTTTGTAAAATTTTTAATAAAATTCAATTTTTTTATAACTCCAAAAGTTGTGCATTAAGGCTAGTGATTAAGTGCTCAAAAATACATCACTAACAATATTCATATTAAAAGCTTCCATATAATATTTCTTTAAATTCATTACTATATATATTTTATTGTCACCGTAGTATATTATGTTTGTAATTTTACCTGACAAAATCTAAAATAAGATAATACATAACAGCTGCAGGTACTCATATTATGCAAATAATTATCATGTGGCATGTTACCGTTGCATTTTTCATATTTAATTAACTCTTACGTTGTGCTGAATACTTTGATAGATGGCGTGCAGTTTCTACATTTCAAATAATATATTTGTTATCATATTTGTAATGTATCGTATTGTATATTAGCCAAAACCAGAACATACTGTGTGAGTTTTTCGAGAGTTGCCATTTTTATTACAGTCAAACCGTTGATTTAATCGAAAAATTGTTCAAATAAGAGTTGTAGACATCGACGGGGACAACCGATTGCTATCGTCAGGAGCTTTATAGCTCTTATGGTTGTCGAGCTATGATACAAACTTATAGATTTTTAAATGAGACTATATGTTATTTTTTCACCCATTAAATTTTATTAAATTTTTTTACCCAAGTTTATTTTTTGAATTTTTCTTTAATTTATCAATTAGGCGGTAAAAATACGCATATGTATTTGAGGCTAGTTAGCTAAGAAAAGAACCTTTCCCACTATTGTACCTATAGCACAGATGGTAGTAATTCAGATTTTGGAATATAGATGTCGGATGAATATAAATGTTTATATTTCAAGTTTTTAACAATTTTGCATAATAAAATCAAATTACTTTAAAAGATTAGTATTTAAAGTAAATTAATTTTAAAAAAATTTCAAGTTATTCATTAATTTACTAAAAAGTGTATTTATTTTTTATTTGTTTAGAGAACAATAGTTGGCAATAAAATACACGTATACAACAAAGTGACATTGGCGTTCCTTTATAATAGCAAAGTGAGGTTAACTAGAAACGAAAATATTATTAATAAATGTACTCAAATAGTGTAAAATTATTTGAAAGTCGACAGTATTTTCTCTTTATTAAAAACCAAATTAAAAAGGAGAAGAAACTTCACAAAAAACTTTTCATTTATTTTGAAAATATTTACTATAAAAATATGTTTAGACACCTATGTATTTGTCAAACAGTGACTTTTCGGAGTATTTATTTTTTTTATTTTTCAATGAATTAAAACTGAAATTCTATTTCCTTATTGTATTTAGTTATCATTTTTATATGATAATTTAATCTATTTAATAATTTTAATTTCCGATGGAAAGCGTACTAATCGTTTAATTTTTCGTTACTACATTGATTAAAATGGCGGCCATATTTAGCTAATATCTTTTTAAATTACGTAAAATGATAATCGTTTGCAAGCACTTGAGTACGAAATTTAAAAGCGTGATTTTTAAAACGTAATTACTCAAAAATATGAAATAAAACAAGGAACATTTAAGTGTTACTGGTAGTTTTGAATCATAAACAAATTTTTGAAAAACTTTTAAACATACGTTTCCATTTAAAAAACTATAAGTTTGCATCATAGCTCGAAAACCATAAGAGCTATAAAGCTCCTGATTACAGCAAGCGCTTGCCCGCATCGATATCTACAACCCTTATTTGAACAATTTTTCGATTAAATCAACGGTTTGGCTGTAATAAAAATGGCAACTCTCGAAAAACTCACACAGTATTATTACAATTGGAGTAATGTAAATGGTTCAATTACTAACGTAATAAGTGTCATAGTATATTGTTACAATAGTATTGTAAGTGACAGTCGGTTTTAGTATTCTGTGTAATGGTTATGTTAACGAATTCTATCAGTGGTATAGAAGATACTTATAGACAATGGTTAAGAGAAATTGGTTGTGCATACATGGTTTGTGGGTACTATCTTTGAATGAAAATTATCAGTAACGATACTAAAATGTTGTAAAGGAAATAGGAAGTAACTTATTTTTTCACTACGAAATGATACTGAATCGATGAGTTTATTAGTTAAGAAAACGTATGTAATATAGGAAAGTCATGAAACATTTTTCATGTTTCTTCTAGTCTTTATTAAGATTTAGCAACAATTACTTATCCTCCAGTATTTTCATATAAAGTAGAATAAGTACTGTTGCAAATTTATCTCCATCAAAAAACAATTTGGGACTAGAAAAAATTTTATAATAGGTTTAATTTTTGTGTCGATAGTGTTAACGAGGTTATAATACTATGAATACTTTTTCAACCTCTTGAATCGTAAGTTGGCCTTTATATTCCAGGTAACTTTGTCGCGTAAGCAACACTGTTACCTTCCTAGGAATGTAAGTAATTGCTTACAGTCAATTGTAAATATCATTTTATTCAATTTATTAATCATTTTTTTCGGATGAAAAAAGAACTTACTGATACTCGGCCTGTAAGTTTATTTTTGTGGAAATGGATGCTTAAGAATCCTCGGCTTTTAGCCTTGAATTATCAAATTGCATTCGAAGCCACAAAAATAACACCAACAATCCTTTAAAAGTAATATACCTACTATTATTGATTTATGGTAATTTTATCGTGGAAATAGTTTTATTAGATAAAATTTGAATTTTGTGGAATTATTATTCAGAATGTGCTGATTATAACTTGGGTGTGGGAACAAAGAAAATGGATATAAAAAAGTGCGTTGAAGTTCGTTACCCTACGTGAATTATATCATAAGATTCACTCAAAAAAAAATGAACATTTATTACGATAAAAATTTAAACTCTCTAATTGCTCTTTGGTAGTTGTTACCGTGCAAACTCATTATCTTTTCGGAAAAATTATTTTTTCGTTATCTATTGCCACGATACCATTTTGAACCTTAAAATACAAAACCTTTTTTATACCTCAAAAAACCCATAGTATACATTGAAGAAGTCTACTTTGATTGATTTAATAGTAGAGGAACAATTACTAAAAAAGAGCTTATTTTTTTGGATTCCTGAGTATTACAACCCCTTGAGGTTCATAATTTAATTTTTCTATCAAAAATTTAAAAAATCTAACACAACTATTAATTCTTTTAAATTTATTTAGTACAAAATTAATTAAACTATATTTCATAAATTGCCAGCACTACAATACAAGAGGGTAAAATATTACAATAACAAAAATATTCAATAAAATTTTTGTATCAATTCACTGGAAAATAATGTCAAAAGCCTTTTGTAATGTTAAAAAAAAAAAGTTACAAAAACAGAAAAGACGTTAACACTAAATATTTTTACCTATATAGGTATATGTATATATTTTTTCCAGTGGTAAACACATAATGCATTACCAACGCACTACGTGGTCTGAATAAAATGCTGAATCACTGTTCATTCAAATAATTTTATTTCCTTTTATAATTTCAATTTCTTTTTTCAATTTTCTTTACAGAAAAAAAACTTTTTTTGGCCAGTCTATTGAAACGAAAATTAATTTCCGGTTATGAGGGGAGAGAAATTTTCTTTTGATTCTAAATTAATTTTGCGTATACGAAAAAAACTTTTAATAGAATATTCAAAATAATTACTTAATTGCTTAAATGCTGTTAACTAAAATATATATTTGGTTCAATGCGTGACTTCACCAATTGTTTTTGAATTAATACAAATTTTTGTGTTAATTTGTGTTTTGTGTTGCGTCACAAATTGCTGAATTACAATTTGTTCACGTTTGCTTGAGCTTTAGCAGCAAAGCGAATAGAAGAGGGAAATAGACTAATAACAACAATTATTACAGAACTACAGTAGTACACAGTATGTGTTAAAAAGAGACAAATTGAAATATAGGTAGCTATAGCAACGGTGTTTTTTTTTTTCCATGTGATATGGTGTCTTCAAAAAGTTATGACAAAAATTACCATTGAGGAGAGAATCGACTAGAAAGAATGTTGTGTATTACAAATAGGTACAATAAGAAATTGAAGCAAAAAAATTAACTGATGTGATTACCTTAATGGCGGTCAAACCATTAATTTAATGATTTATCTAATATTTATTATTACAAATTGGGTTTAATATAAATTAAAGTAAAAAAAAATGTTTTTTAAGAAAAAGCTTTTATTTAAAAATGGGCTAAAAAAAATAAAATAACTTTTGAATGAAGTTTGAAGCAATATGCAACATAATTTATAAAAGCTGGAGGCGTTATCATTAATTAGGTATTTCTGTTTTGGATATATATGTAGCTATTTTACTTTTCAGTAGTTACCAAACTTAACTAAACGTCTTAAGCTTTTATAAATTATGTTGCATATTGCTTCAAACTTCACTCAAAAGTTATTTTATTTTTTTAGCCCATTTTTAGATAAAAGCTTTTTCTTAAAAAACATTTTTTTTTACTTTAATTTATTTTCTACTTTTTAGTCTGATTACAATTAATTTTAAAAAAGAAATTAAAGAAGTAATTTTTTTACCTATATTTTAATCGGTTAATTTACTAATCTGACATAACTATGGAAACAAAAAATTGCAATGTAAAATCAATGGACAATATCTGACAATTCGAAATGTCAAAAAGTTGCACAGGACTAAAAATCAACAATTTTGGTTTGGGGCGATTTCAGACAAAACTAATTATACAATATTGAATTGTCATCAAGGTGAGACACGTATGCAAAATTTGAAACCTCTAGCTCAATTAGAACCTGTCTAAATTTTGATTCCAAGATTTGATCTAAACCAACATACTAACATAGCAAGTTAAATAAAAGCTTTTAAGAATGGAGTCATACTTCACAATTTAATGCCTGTGATATCTCTAGGAAACATATGTTAATATGTTTGATTCAGTACTCAGTGAAAATTACAAATTTATTTTATAGTATCCGGCTTACATTTTTCTATTTTCAATTATTATTTCAAATACGATCAAGATTAATCTTTGGACAAGCCTTGTTTTTCCTTTTCTCTTTTTAGCATGCTACAGAAATACACAGTCAAGGTAAACCTTTAATCGAAAGTTCTAACATATGATTATCGAAAGACCAAGAATAATAATTACTCAAGTTAAAAAAGTATTATTGATGTTAGATGCTGAATTATGGACAGTGTGAGGGGTTTAACTGTAGTCAAATATTTGAAGTAGTTTCGTTTAATTAACATAGAAGTTAAAATGTATATATGACCAATATTTTTGAGACGCTCTAAAATAATGCAATGAATATCTAATATCACCTTACTTTTTATTAAACGTAAAAGTTCTGATTGGCTAATATGGTGAGACGTAATTTCTAATATCAAAAATTAAGTTTTTAAATACAGTTAAGGGTATTGAAGATATACTGTCAGTCCCAACTTTGATGTCAAACTAGTGATAAATTTTGAAAGGTAATCGGTAAGTTATTTTTATTGTTTAAAAATAACAAATAAAATAAACCGTCTAAATTGGATTCCACTTGTTGCTAGTCGGAATTTGTTGGCTTTTGTAGTTTTTATAAATTTTACTTGTTAGAACTCAAGAAGCTATTATACAAGGGCTAGCGATTAAGTACCCCAAAAACCCGCCAGCTATACAACAGCACTTTCCCTTACACTATTTTAAACATAAAAGAGCATTAACAAGTATATCTATTTCAATTCTCTACTGCCCCAATCTTTGTGGCTTTTTTTTAAACTGATATGCACGTCGACAGATCTACTTTGACAATCTATCGACGTCATTTACGACACTGACCATCTAATTGTAATTGTAATTGAAATTTAAATTTTTATATATTTGGTAGACTATTCCATTTATTCCATTCCATATTATATATTTTGGTATTCCATTTTAAAAATAAAAAGACAATTTTTACTTTATTTAAAGTTTTAAATGTCTGTGTCATCTTTCTGTTCGCCAATGCCTCTAAGGACCGAAACATGTCACAGACATTTAAAACTTTAAATAAAGTGGTATTAGTAATTTCAAATGTTATCGAGTGCCTGTGAAACATTATTAGTGTATGGCGGATTTTTATCCGTATTTAAACATACACCAATATTCATATGTTCACTCAATGTCCAGCTTTGGCTGATACTTGAACACTCGATGTACTTTGGCAAATGGCCAATTCATTATGTTAATTAAAATTGACATAGTGTTTGAAAAATTACCAAACTGGATCGGCTGGGACTCGAACCCGGATCTCTTGGTTACCAGCCAAGCGCCTTACCAACTAGGCCACCGATCACTTGTTCGAGTGCCACTCCAATTCAGTAATCAATCAAACACAACCTCTCTCTAATGCGAGACGCAGTTTTACACTTTTTACAGTCTTTTTATTTTTGAAACTTTATATTTAGAATATAACGTTTTCTCATCCGGCTCTTTTACCATTTCACCGGTAATTTTCCATACTTTACAGGTACAAAACCTACAGTTTCTCTTACCTACACTTTGTCTTGAAACGACGACACTCTCTTTAAGGGGGCCACTAATGTGAAATTTTAAAAAAATTGGAAAATTTTTTTGCATGTTTCGATAGTGTATACCTTTAAAAATAACATACTAAAATTTGAGTTACAGCCATCCGAAGAGCGAATTCTGATTTTTATTGTTAACTTTGAGGTATTGAGAAATGTATGAAGGTTGATAGTTTGGGAATTTATGGACGTGGCTCCCAGTTACATGTTGTGGAGCAGTTAGACCCTGGCAAATTTAAACGACTCATCTAGTTGTATTATGACCGTTAGAGTGATTACATCGTAAATAATTTTAGTAAAAATTCTCAGTGATTAAAACTAAAAGGTAAAGTAACGAAAAACTAGATTTTTCAAAATTGCTGCAGTTATTATTCGAAGACAAATCACCCGATCGATTTGATTTTTATTGCACTTTCTTTTATATATGTTTCTTCGTGCCATGAATCTCCAGTTTTCTGACCGAATCAAAAATGTAAGTTTTGCAGGCCAAAAATCGTAAAATTTTCGCGCAAAATTTGAAACGTTTTCTTTAAATACTCCGCCATTTTGTTAAATTTTAACTTTTTTTTTTCGTTTGAGGTTCATGGCACGGGTAATACCTTCTAGTTTAATAGGATTCTTGGTTTTTTGAATTTCAGGCACTGTGAAGGTCGCTATCACTGCAGCAGTGGGGGGACTTTTTTCTTTGGAGCCTTAGGAGATCGTGAATAATTCACTGAATTTTCAATTTCTTGGTCCAAAAATTTTATCGTGAATTTACTATATATCAACGAATATATCCTTAAAATATTAAAACATTTCATACAGTAGTTTTCTTTAAAAAAATTCCCAAAAATCACCTTTGTTTCAGGCGGTCATACTAGTGGTCCCCCTTAACCTTCACGTAAAATTTTCCATATCAAAAACTTTGTTTAGTGTGAATCATTCATACTTTTATGCCTTGGATACTAACATGGAAATACAATAACTTTGTAGTTGTAGCGATATTGACCTGAAGTTTATTTCGTTGTATATACTTATTATATACATAATTCATATTATGAAGATATTCAACAATTTAAATAAAGTAATGAAATAAATGTAAATTACATGGTATTAAAAGTTAAATACTTTTATAGAAAATAAAACATCACCTACGTGTACTGCATCTCTCTCCGTCGCCAGCTCTTTCACTCACTCATCCGCACGACCAAGTAAATAAATTTGAAGCAATTAAAATTAAAATATGTAAAATACAAGTTTGCGATATTGGTGGTGAACGAGAAGAAGATGATATGAGGAAATTATACCGAGCATTTGGAATGGGATTCATAAATGTTTGCATAAATTATGTACATATGTATGTATGTATGGATGGAAGGATGTACGTGAAAAGTTGTACTATAATACATATTTATATTGTATGCAAATATTGATACAAGTATTATAATCTACACTTTACAATTTTCGGTGGGTAAAAGTTGAAAAATTTTATTCAACCACTATTTTATATGTATACGAGATGTTAATTATGACGAAAGAAGTTGTCATAAGTATATTCAACAGTTTTTAAACTTTATATATGCTTGCAATATTAAATTTCAAGTGCTGAAAGTAACTTAATATTTAGAAATCTTTAAAGGTGCAAAGTTGGTTAAATTAAAGCTATAAGGTTGTTAGAGAGTCGAGTTTTACTCATTAACAAAAGTTGGAAATGAAAATTCTGTTATTCTGATTCACTTTTCTCAGTTTTTTCGGATAAAATTTGAATTTTCCCTTGACATTACTGAAAAAATATTTCCAATTCAAATTTCAATTTTTTTTTTCTTTAGAAAAAATTGTAACTGCAATCAAAACCGCAATTTCGAGGTTATTATCGGTGACCTTCAAAATACAGAAATCCAAAATTTTGGATTTTTATTTAATCATTTGGGCAGGATGTAGAGATTTTTATAGTAAAATTATCGAAAAAATAAATAAAATTTTGACGTAGATAAAAAGACAAAGAATTTTTTTCTATAGTAATTTTTTTTAATTACCTGTGCATAATTTTATATTATACTTTAATGAAACAATGAAGATTTACGGAGTTATTTATGGTTTTAGAAAAACATTTGTAACTTTTGTGGTCCATAATCACTATGACCTTACTTCCCAATAGTCGATAATCACTGTGACCTTACTACCCAGTTGCCCATAATCACTATGATCTTACTATGAGTGGTCCATAATCTGGTGAAACTAAACACTTAAATTGACTCCATTTGTTCCAAGTCGGAATTTGTTGGAAATTTTGTAAAATTTAATGTCATAGTTTTGTACAACCAAAATATATGGCATTCGAAATCTTAAATTGATCGAAATTTATGGAAACTTCAGTGTGCTAGCATGGGACATTCATCAGTCCCACAATTAAAAATCCTTTAAAATTAAAATTTGAAAGAAACATTGAAAAAAATTTACTATGTCGTGTTTAAAGCAGAATAATACAGAAATGCTTGAAAATACGTTTGGATAACTGCAACGGTTTGTATTTCTTATATCTATATAGTTTCATATTGTCTTTATAACGACTTAAAAATCAATACTTTTATATATTATTAAATTTCATAATGCTGAGAATTTAATAAACTTGAAAATTGTTTTATAATATCAAATAACAATATTTGTTGAAAAGTTTCAAATTAATATTTTGCCTCGATGTTGCAGTCAGAACGACTTAAGATATTTACATTTATGCATTTTCATAAACAGTGTATTCCAAGTTATCAAAGACACATATAATGTAGATAACAATATTTTTGCACGATCTTGTATTTTCATGAATTTACCGATGCTGTTGACAATGCTGGTAAGTTACATTTCCCAAACGTTTGTTTATATCCATGGAAACCAAAAAATAACAGTGCGGTGAGTGAAATAGATGCGTGGTAAGTGAATTGGAGTCTGGTAAGTGAAATTAGCTCAAAAATGATGGTAATTATTTATTTATATTGAAATTAAAAGTACAATTTGAACAATTAGGAAAATTAATCGATTAATATGAAAATTTTCACTAGTTTGCACATTATTATTATTATTGTTGCCATTAGTCTTCATATTTTATTGACATTTCAAAAGGTTGGTTCAATCATTAAAATTTTCTGTGTGTTTTCATAATCTTCCTTTCGTTTTTAAATTTCAGTATAAATGTGCAGCCAATATTAAAATGCTTCATCAATTTCATTATTCTCACTAATATTACAGTTAAACAAACTATTTTCCTCAATTTTTTTTAAGAAAATTCAAAAAAATATTCACGCCAATTAAATGTTGACATTATTTTTTATTAACAAATATAGTTGTCCATTGTCACTACAAAGGTTCGTATTATAAGTTGCTATAAATATTTATAATATTTATTCATAGCATTCTATGTGATAACATAGAAATATAAATTTCACCTATATTATCCGAATTTTATGTTTTATTTACTTTATTTTTATTCTTTAATATTTTATATCGATTGTGCAAAAAATATTATACAATACACGATGCGTTAAGTGCCTTTACTGATCTCGAAAATTGCAGATACCCGACCCTGCGGGTCTCGTTTTTGCAACATTTTCTCGATCAGTAAAAGCAACTTACCGAACTTATATTGTAAAATACTATTATGTATTACATTTAGGTATTCATGTATTTATATGCGATTAACTGTACAACCCTTTGGAAATTATAGCCCCGCGTGCTATTGAATCAACATTTTCTATGAGCAAAACCAAAATGACTTCATGACCAGATGATTCCATTCAAGAGTCTCGTTCAGAGTGCACATTATCTAAGACTGCAACACCGTAAGTAATTAGTAAATATCAAGGTAGGCTCTCTCATCACATTTAGTAATACACCAGCCTACTCTGGACACGCTACAGAATGCACCATCTGACAATTCCAGCTCTTGCAGTGGCAATGTTTTGTTGAATTCAAGAAACTTCCGGTATAAAATAGTAATCACAAACATCGAATACAGACGCGTATTTTCGAAGAGGTTCATGGTGGATAGGGCGAGGTCAAGGTGTCTAATTGCCCGGGTACTCAAGTCTAAAAGGGGGGCCCGGAGCTTCTTTTAAGGGCCTAAACAAATTGAGAAAAGGTTTTTTATTTTTTATTCATCAATTGTACCTATTTCTGACAAAAAATGTTTGAAAATTTTTTGTTGTGTTCGGAGGTTCGTCACTTATCAATTATTTAGCAATTTTCAAAAAGCAGCCAAAATATAATTTTTTTTTGATCATTTACTAGAACGATAACGAGATTATTAAAAAAAATTGGTTTATCACTAAATGGCACCAGTTTGAAAAAAATTAAATTAAAAATCAACGGCAAAATCAATTTTAATTTGTTTATAAAATATATATTTTTTAATCAATTTCAAAGATCTTGTGTATAACGCTCTAGATATCACCACCTAAGATAAACTATCTAAGAGGCTGCAAGTAAAATTTCAAGTCAGTCAAAGTAAAATGGCTAGGGTTATCTTGCCCACCATTTTGGAAAACGTAGTTTCGAGAAAAACTAATGTAAAGTTTCAAAAGAAGGTAATGAAATAAACTAATGAGAAAACGTTTCTGGCCAAGCTGAGAGATTTCAAAATGTGATGCGCAGTGGGGCGGCGGCTCGACGTCGAATTGCTAGAAATCTTTTCAAAAATTGGGTTCCAAATAATACTTAAAATTTTTCCGTAGTTATAATTCCTTTTGAAGGGAATGGAGGGAGTTCACGCCAGAAAAGGCTAATAAACTTATTTTTTTCGAATCAAGTTATTTGTCATTATTTTGTTCTGTGGTTCTTTACAAACACGGTGATATATAAAACATGGCCAGAAAATTTTTTTTCAAGTAGAAAAATATTTTTTTGTAAGCCGCTGCACAGCATGATCAGTAATATTTAGTTTTGGTGTGTACATGAATTATAGTATGCACTGAGATAATGTTCTTTTATTTGTATGCCTTTGTAGACGTATTTTCTCAAAGTTGATTTGTTTTTTCAACATCTGTTTTGTATGTCATTTTACCCTTTCCCGAAAGTTGTGTTTTTCCCAACAAAGAAAATCATATCTCAAGTTCTAGAAAATATAGAGACTAAATTTTTTAAAAATGTTCTTCATAAACATATTGCGCATAAAGTGGAGTATTCTTTTTCCATCTGAACAATTATAACTATTTTAAAACATTTTTTTTAAATAAAAAATTGGATTTTATAATTTTTAGAAGTTTGGGATTACAATTTTATAGTTAATTTTTAAAATTACCTGAAACCAATACTCAGCTTTATAGATAGATACTTTAGGAAAATATATTTAAAAAATATTCATTACTTTTTGGGATATGCCGTTCCTTGTGAAGGCTTAAAAACTTGTAAAAAAGGGCCCCCTCCCCCACAGGGAAGAGTAATGAATGTTTCAAAAACAAAATTTTCTATTTGAAACTCTCCCTAATTTGAAAAAAAATTTCAACAACCAAAATAATCATAAATAAAAAAGTTGCTTTTTTATTTGAACTCCCCCCTTAAGTAACCATAACATCTTGTACAACAAATGCATATGTATGAATCTATCAGACGGTGAGAACGTAAGTAGCGACAATGCACTATTGGCGAATATAGGTTACCTAACTTGTTATCAGCAGTAAATTATACAATATCTTAATGGACCAATGACAAAACACTTAGTTCCTTACAATATACAATAAATTTGGTCTTATTGTTTCCTTAATGTGCTTAGCTTAATCATGGCGAACAGGAAAATTGAATGATTTGAATTGGGTACATAGTGCCATATTATAGATGGCACTTTACTTAAGCAACTATAAACTACTGTTTTCTAACAACAGTCATTATTTGCATACTATTTGGGGATTTGTGTTAGTGCTGCAATGGACGTACTTATTTGCACAGCATGAATAAGCAGTTCGTTGATGCGCTGCCACCATTTTGAATATATTGTTAGTTTAAGTCGCTTAGATTAAATTTGATGCTGGAATATCGTTATAAACTTTATGAATAGAATTTACCACCTAGTTTTTGTGGATTTATTTTGATGGTATAGTTGATAACCATCTATTAATAATATTTGTCTTAGAAACAAATCAACTGAAAATACTTAACTACCTAAATATTTCAAAAACAGTGAGAATATTCATTCAAACTGTATACTAATGATGTCGGATGATTAAGGTACCATCACAGTGTGATTTGCCGAAAAATAGTTAATTTTCATAATTTTTTTTTGGATAGATAGGATGGGGCAATGGGGATGAATTTTTTTTTACGATTAATACCATTATTTAAAAATTTGGGGGACAGGTCTACCCACACTGTTAACTTTCAATTGGGTGTCCTTAAAGACTAGAGGCTACTGTACATAAATAATTCTTTTTTCGTTTCGGGCAACTTCTCCCCTGGTCCTCCGATAGAGGCTTTGCCCCTTGCACCATACCGGGGGCTTCGCCTTCTGTACCTAAGGGTGGGGGCTCCACCCTTATCAAACAAATAATAACATCATTTGTTTTCAAGATATGCGAGACAAAATATATTTCAAAAACGGTTTCTTATTCCATTTTTTTTTTATTTTATAATAATATACTGGCGTTTTTAACATCAAGGAAGGTTCTTAGGCCATTATATAATAATGTTATGGTAAAAAATCCATATAATCTATGTTATCTTAATAAAGTTAATTCTGTTTTTTTACCACAAAAAACAAACCGCTAATCCGAATTTGCTGAAAACTTTATCCAGTCTTCATTTTTTGATTACGCATCTAATGAAATTAGTCCGGAGTTGATATCATCATTTGTTCTCGAGAACGCACTAGCGAACGCACGCACAGACATCACGCTAAAAACGATGGATTTGGATTCTAGTGACCTTGAGACGTGGATATATGTCAAAATTAGCAATTCGTAAAATCGGACCCATTACAATAACTTCCTATCGGAAATTAACAATACAAAAATATTTTTTTTATCTATTTTTTATAATTGCATTGATCAGTTGAAAAAAGTACATATTTAATAAAAATGGCAAAATGAGTTGAGATAGCCATTTTGTATTTTAGACTAGCCACCATCTGGTGAGTATAAAAAAAGACCACATTCTATTCACCTAAAGGACCAGTAGTCCAAATTAGAATGTTTGGTAAACGATATAACCTAGTTAGACCTTACATAGCCTTAATATCCTTTTTTAAATAGCAAAAAGTAAAATAATTCTATTAAAATATATCAAATCTTGTAAAAACACTAAAAAGGATAACTAAACGCAGAATTCTTGAGGGATCAAAGTCCAACAAAAAGGAAAGATATATTTTTAATAAGAGATATACATATTTTGTTACATTAAGGAAATAAAATACTTTTGCAATAAAGATGGATATAGAGTAATTATATCTAAACTCCCGCTATTAGTTTTTATATCTCGCAATCAGGTAATATTTCACTGTATATACAATATATAAAAATACAGTACGTTGTAAAAAACGTAATAGATCTTGAAATAGTTTGCTTATTTATATAGTAATACAATGATATACCTACTTAAATAAGTAATTTTAAATTAAATAAGCAATGTTAAGAAATTCATAATAATAACAACTTTACAAAAGTAGATTTTATGATTGCATCAGGTAGTTCAGTTAAATCGAATACATTTCATTTAGGTATTTATAAATACGATTTTTTTTAATGGTGTAGACCCTTACTTTCATTTATTTAACGGAGTACTGTAAAGTGGACTTTGATGGCTCAGAAACTTTGCGTTTAGTTATAGTAATTATTCATCTTGTAAATATTGACTTGAAAAAGGAACATATTCCACGGAATTTTTATGTAAATAGTTTATATACTTTAAAATATTTATTTAATTTTTATGACAAAGGGGGCTACTAACCTAGATGAACACTTTTCCTATAGAAAAGTTTGCTGTGAAAAAATTACTTCTCATATAAAACAGTGTTTTTTAGTTTTCCAAAAATAAAGGTTTTTGGAATATGTACCTTTTTCATCTGACCCATTCAATTATTAAATTTTTTGAAAAAAGTCTCTAAAAAAAGGCTGAAATTCGGTGGCCACGATTGCGGCCGCAGTTTTTATCTGAAAAAAAATCAAATGGATTATTATCAATCAGTAGGTAAGCCGCTATGTTCCTATGGGAGCTCTTTTTTTAAATTTGAAAAAAATGGCGGCGGTTTGAATAAAAAGTACAAAATTTTTTACAGTTTTCCGTGCGAAAAAATTGGAAGATATCAAAAAAAGCTCCTATAGAAACATAGCGGCTTCCCTACAGACTGATATTCCATTTGATTTTTTTTTTAGATAAAAAATGCTGCCGCAATCGTAGGCCCCGAATTTCAGCATTTTCTAAAGGCTTTTTTTCAAAAAAATTATAATAATTATAAAAAATAAATCAACTAAATAAAAAAAATATTTTTGTTTTGTTAAATAGTGGTATTACTCGTAAAAAAAAATTCGTCTCCATTCCCCTATCCTATCCATCCGAAAAAAATTGTGAAAATTGGCTATTTTTCGGCAAATCACACTGTGATGGTATACCTTAATCAATTAATCGGTCTAGTCGATTAATTTTATTTAAATTTAATCATTTTTCAATCGATTTTTTTTTATTCCAAATGAATATGTTGATAATTTTTTCATTTCGAAAATCCAAATTTCCATAAGCTCCACTTATTATTTGTAACCATTAAAATTCCTCGATATTGTTGCATGAATTATAATAATATTTTGGAATGTAAACATTAAAGTTATGAAAATGACCATAAACTTTTGCAAAATAAATTATTTCCAAGTTTAACTTTATGAATGCGTTATGCATAACAAACTGCTATGCCATAAAGTTGTTATATCTCTGGAAAATGGTTAAATTCCTAACGTACTACCGAAATTATTATTATCTATTACGCTTACGTATAATATAACTGTGTTATCACAATCAGTGTCCGAAATGAGTTTTGTAGTTGATTCATGAATAACTAATTGACATATTTTTACCGTAAATCGCTACAGAATTAATTTAGCTATGATCTAACCGGTTTAACCGACTAACTTATTTTGTTTAAATCTAATCATTTTTTTTACTCAACTATTTTATCCGCGACTAAATGATTAAAATGAATAATTGTTTTTAATGACTAAAAACGATGAATTTAACAATTCTTTTGTATTATTTATAAAGTTCCAGAAAGTGAAAACTAAAAACTCTGGAAGTTTTAATTTTTAATTTTTATTTTATTTTTTTTTTTTTTTTAATTTTTTAATTGGGTTAAATGACTAAGACCTCTAGAGTAATATTTAAATGGAATTATGACAGGGAAAATATAAAAATGGTTTTGAACTTAATTGCGCCTAGCATTTTCAAGTCTCTTATTAGCTGGATCAATCATTTTTTCCAATACAGGCCAGTTGTATTTCCATAAGTGAGTTACAGATGGCGTTAATGATAAGAATATACACACAAAGCCATAAACACGTTTTGAAACATTAAACTTGTTTTTTTTTTCGAAACTATATTTTCCGAAACGGTGGGCAAAATAATTCCAGCAATTTTTATTCGATTGAGTTTAAATTTTGCCTACAGCTTCTTAGTTAAATTATCTATGACTATACACAGAATATTCAAAATTGATTAATAAATAATTTTTTTTTTAAACAAATTAACGTTAATTTTTTCATTGATTTTCAAAATCGACTCAATTAACCAAAAATCGATATTTTTAAGTAATTTGGTTTACCACCTTAGTAAAACTAATGTAAATGATGAAACTTTTTAATTTTTTATTTACTGTCATTTGAACATTGCTACGCTGCCGTGTCACACGAATCTCACGTATCTCAGAAATGATAGGTTTGAGAAAACTTGGTCTGAATAAAATATCAGCTGATCTTAATGATCTTAGACATAATATCTGAGATAATTGATTTTTATTATGCGTTATTGACTAAACGTTGCAGCATTGATTTAATAACGTATAAATATACTATATACTGGGTGAGTTTTTCGAGAGTTGCCATTTTTATTACAACCAAACTGTTCATTTAATCGAAAAATTGTTCAAATAAGAGTTGTAGATATCGATGGGGGCAACCAATTGCTATAGTCAGGAGCTTTATAGTTCTTATTGTTTTCGAGTTATGATACAAACTTATAGATTTTTAAATGGGATTATATATTAATTTTTCGATAAAACTGATCTAGTGCATTAATTAACGATATAAATGAGCAAAAAAAAATTTTTTACCCAAGTTTAATTTTCTAATTTTTCTTTAATTTATCAGTTAGGCGGTAAAAATATGCATATATACTTGAGGCTACTTCAACCGATAGTGTTTTTCTTGGTTACATTTCCATTACATCCAAGAAAAGAACCTTTTCCAGTACCATTTCTATCATAAAAATTTGGTTGTAATAGAAATGGCAACTCTCAAAAAACTCACATGGTATATTAGAAATTGAGTAGAATCTTTTAAACGTTGTTAGGCGTAATTGCTGTATCTCAAAGTACATGACATTCGTGTGACACCGCAGTACGCTACTCACTATGAACTGTTTCGAAAAAAAAGTGCGTTGGACCTGCGCGTGCGCCATCATTTTATTTTTCAAATTGGGGAAAAAATATTTGTGTATCTCAGATCACGTACAATGTGCTCTACAAAGTATTCTATTGACTGCATAATTCATTACGGAGGAATACATTCCCAAACAGAACCTTCTTTTTTGACATTCCAGATTATGTAATGCTTTAAAATTTGAACTAACTGATAAATTCAATTTAAAACATTCCTAGAATTACTCTCTACAATACCACAATCTGAGTTCTTTGAACAGTGAAAAGAATTTCAAATAACAGCAACAAAACAACGTAAGTATTCAACCAAATATCATCATTACTCATTTTGAACAAAACCACCAAATTTTCGACTTTCCCTGTATCAGAAATACCTACATACACATCTACCGAATGTACTGTGAAATTTAAATGGACATTTAGATGTACACGATTTCTCTCTTTTCATAGCGTGTATACAGTCATCCTTATCTAGTCGAAACTATATTGTAATATCGGATGCACCTACTCCATTTTACTTTGCTACTCAAATACACACTTATTACACATTTGCTACTTGTAAGGTTCCCTCCATCCATATACATTCTCGTACAATACGATGAGTAAAATTCGTTCCCGTTTCGATATTGCCGTACATTATTATCATCATCCCGTGAATGGATTTGTATGAATGTGTGTTAGTGTAGTTCTCCTAGATATAGGAACAATGCCGGGAACAATGGTCATATAATTTTATTCACTTGACCGACCAATGTTTGCATTGTAATTACCATCTTGAACACTACAAGCACAGTGCACTCGTTAGGCAGCCCCCCTGCGCTTCACGCCCCGCGTGCCAACAGTTTGCTACGAGCTATTTGTATTTGATTGTTAAAGTTCAAATCACTGTACGTATTATATCTTGTTACATACTTGCTTTCGGTGTCTGATTAATGGTTTATCAATTGTTATTCAATGCACTTCGAGATCTTCTTTAGAGTAGGAAAAATTTTACGAGTTTAATTTTTTTACGAGTTTAATCATCAATATAAAATTTTTTTAGAGCATTATTATACGAGTATGTAACCTTAGGTACACAAAAAAAATTTTTCCTAGTTTAAAAACCAAAATGGCGGCGTGGGAGCAGGTCGAACGCAGATGCTTTGTTTCGGAAAGGTTCATGGTCGACAGTGTAATAATTTTCAAACAGCAGCTAGACCATAAATTTTTTTTTCATCAATTGCGTTAGTTCTACTAACAAGGAAAGGTATCCAACTGTATCTCTCAAAAATTTTTGAAATTTTGGTGGATTATAGACCTTATTAAAACTAATCACGAGCCATATTTCGTTCGTGCCCATAAGCGGTTTAAGGGGGTGAAACTCACTCCTGAAAATGTGAGTTTTTTCAATTTTCTTAAATATCTTGGAAATGGTAAGAGCTTTGATAGAGATATTGGTAGATAAACTTGTGATATCACATGGAAAGTATATGTAAACAAAAACTTTCAAACGCTTCTACTATAAAATGATAAAAAATGTTATATAACACCTTCATTCACTCATGCCTTCATTTGTGTAATAATACAAAATATACCAATTAGTACTTAGTGCTTTTGGTATTTCTACGCTTCAATTATTTGTGAACAAATTTCAAAAATCGTGTGTACCGCCTTAGATAATTTATTTAAAAAACCACAGGTGAAATTTCAAGTCAATCAGATGGAAATTGCTATAGTTATTTTGCCCACTGTTTTAGAAAACGCAGTTTCGAGAAAAACACATAAAGTTTCAAAAATTTTGTGTGGTTATAGTATTTATACCTATTATTTTGGATTTATTTATGGAAATATGGCAAAATTAATGAAAAAGAGTTATAGAACAAGCTGAGACTCCAAAATTTTACGCGTACCGGAGCGTTATTTCTGAGATCGGTTTTAAAAGGATTTTTAAAATATTTCTGCAGGCATAATTCCTTTTGAATATCATTTAAGCCAATAAGAAAAGGCAAACAGATTTTTTTTCAAAGTGATATATAACGCCCAACGCCTTAAACTAAATGAATAAAAAATTTTTGTTAGACTAAATTATTTTATTTTCAGGTTCATATATAGACAATAACGAAGGAGGGGAAGTATGGTAATCAAACAAATTTGAGCCTAGACGATTTTCACTGATTATAACCATCAACGTGTTAATCTTTAGAATACTCCAGTGCGTCAACCACCTTAAAAAGAAAAAATGGTTCGTAATTAATATATTTATAAACAAGCAGGGTATAATTACCATTTTTTTCAATTTATGTCAATAATTAAATTAATTATCCTATCTCATAGAAATTTTTTCATATTGAAAAATTGTCATAATTTTTTGTTTCTTCTATATAATAGGTGTAATAATTAAAAACTGCCCAAAGAGGTCCGTGCGAATGAAAGCCGGAAGCGTGGCATGAATGAACACGTTTCTCTTTCCTTTTTTGCTCGTCGGCTTCGTGTCGTCCTTTCATTAGAAATACGTACCCACATACCTACCAACTTTATAAATATATAAAATTATTAATAAACGTAATTAATATTATTTTACTCTAACACAGTAGAAACAACCGGATGCGTCGTTTAAAGGTATACAATAAGATTAATTAACATTACTGGGTCATTAAAATTTCATTTACTATAAATAAAAGCGGTTACAGTTGCACAGTAATTTTTAGTGTTCCGCACCAAAATTGACCGCGGTGTTTATCTGTCCGTCACACATGATTTTTTCTGAAATCATTTGACGGGGAAATTTTAAATTTAGCATAGAAATAGAGTATGGTGGCTCAATTGTAGATGTGAAGTTAAATTTCAATTCTAGCGGTTAATTGCAAGAGATAATCTGAAAAGCGGTAAAAAAGTTTTCCTCAACGAGCATAGAGTAGGGTAAAATACATATATTATTTGATATAAAACTATTTCCAAATATATGTCATATATAATACGTCGTTTTTTTTTTTAATTTCACATTTGAAACGGAATTCCGTTTTTTGTAGTCTCGAGTAACACGGTTTCAAAGAACATGGAACTAATTAATTCTTCCAGGGATACCTATATAAGTACACACGAAAATATTATCGATAGGTATATATAGGCTGGGTGCGTGATGGCAAGGACATCTATAATATACATTTTTCCGGGCTCATTAACGAATATAAATAATGGTAACCGTGGAAATAAATAAATTTAAAATATTTTTAAACAAAGCCTAAGATCTGAATACAAATATTTGCTATTTAAAATTAATTTTTTTATAAATAAATTTGAACAATTTGATTTGTTCAATTTGAACAATAAAATACTGAATGAAGTATAACAGTTATATTAAAAAAGTAATTAAACAATTTTCGACGTTAATATAGATATAATTATCAAGACAGTATTTCCTTCCAACCTCGGACTATGCAAAGGAAAAAGTTGCTGGTGCCGGTGAAGCACGTCAGGGAAATTCGAGAATTAAGAAATGCTGGCATAAGTCATTTAGTTTAATGTAGAGTCCTAAGACAAATATCAATAACTTTAACTCCTTATGAAACATTATTGCATGTGACTATGTAAGTTAAAATACATGAAATAATTTAATTATGTATTTATGGATTAACGTGTAGACAGATAAATAAATAATGATATATTAGTTGCAACTGCGTTTATAATCAAAGGGAATCAATGTAGATATTTTATTTAATATTTTTTATTATACTATAAACACATATGAGCCCGTATTAGTGCTCATTGCCTGCACTCTGCCTATAAAAATCAAAACTGATTGACTGATTGACTAACCGATCGATGAACGCAGAGCCCAAACCGCTGGGCCTAAAAACCTGAAATTTTGAACAGGGGTTTCTTATACAACGTAGATGAGCACTAAGAACGGATTTTTGGAAATTCACCCTCTAAGGGGGTAAAATAGTGGATGAAACTTTTCAAAGAAATCTGCAATTTTTTGAGTTAGAAATGTGGAAGTTGGTATTAGGGTACTGGCTTGTACACAAAAGTTTCAGTGCTTTTAAAAATTCATCCCTTGGGGGGGGGGGTGAAACAGGGGAAGAAACTTTAAATGGAAGTCTGTCACCTAGAAACGTTAAATTTTGAACAGGGATTTCTTATATAACGTAGGTGAGCACTAAGAAGGGATTTTTGGAAAGTCACCCCCTAAGGGAGTAAAATAGGGGATGAAAATTTTCAAGGAAATCTGTAATTTTTTGAGTTAGAAATATGGAAATTGGTGCTAGGTTACTGGTTTGAACACAAAAGTTTCAGTGCTTTTACAAATTCATCCCTTAGGAGGTTGAAACAGGGAAAGTAATTTTAAATGGAAGTCTGCCGCTTTTACAATTAGAAATGTGGGAACTGATATGCTACGGTATGCTAGTGATTTTAAAATTGTTAAAAATTCATTGTTTAACGTGTAAATCCTAATCCTTATCCTAACTAACATTAAAATGCGAAATTGAGTGTTTGTTTGTTCATTTGACTTGCTTTTTAGCTTCAACGACTTAACCAGTCAACTTAAAACCCCGCTTAGTCCTTCTACTGTCACACGGGCGAAGCCGCGGGTAAATGCTAGTATTTAATATTTGTAAAAAAATTTTAGTATGTCAGTGGAAATAATATAGATTCTAAGAAACTAACGAAGGAATTATAAAATTGTTAAAAGTGAAATAGAAGAACATTGACATATTTAGTAAATATTAAATATTACATTAAATCCATAAAAGTCACTGATTGTACGGCACACTATTTTCGCGAGTACAACTTGCACTTCACAACCTGTTTTTTCTATAATTTACTTTAATTATGTAAAATATATTATACCTATGTAGCTTAGAGAAATTTATATAAATCTCTTTTAATGATAATTTTCTATTCATTTGTTTGACAATTGAAATTTGATGATACAAGCGACCCGACCACTGCGTCACTTTTGTTGTTTTATCTGATGATTAAAGATTA
The DNA here is from genome assembly GCA_035578155.1 of Brachynemurus nebulosus. Classification (NCBI taxonomy): domain Eukaryota; kingdom Metazoa; phylum Arthropoda; class Insecta; order Neuroptera; family Myrmeleontidae; genus Brachynemurus; species Brachynemurus nebulosus. The sequence goes on from JAPWDM010000006.1 coordinate 34,551,801, forward strand.
AAGGAACAACATAAGATACGTACGCACATACTGATGATACGAGAATCAAACGAAAACTTGAGAATAAGAATTTCTCTTGTAATTATATCTTTGTGTCTGGTATAATGTTATTCAACGCATTCTTATTAATTAAAGGTTATGCTGGAAGTAATAATATCTCTTTATACGCTTTTTGTAAGAAAATATTTCTTCTTTTTTACGTTATGTAAGACAGTTTTAAGAAAAAAATGGGATAGGCTCTGTGTACTGAAACATGGTCGCAAGTTTTACGATGAATACATCAGGGGATAGAGAAAGTTGAACAAAAGTTTTAGTTGGAGGTTTAATTCATCTGATTAAGAGTTGAATATATAGTCTTTTCGTCTAGATGGTTAAAATTTGACGTAGCAAAACATTTATAGGAATATTTACTCTAATTTTTTCCTCTTCAACATTCTTTGTCAAGCCGTTCGTAGTTAAATCTATAGAAATGGATAACTAATTTAAGGAGTAACATTTCTTCAACAAAAAATTATACTTTTTCAGATATTTTACAATAAAAATAAATTTTAGGTAAATTTTGTAATTTTAATTTTAAATATAATTTTAACAAGACTGTTTAAGTTTCAAAACAAGAACAAAAGGAAATCGAGTGTTCAAGTTTCAGTTTAGCTGAACTTTAGGTGAGCGTACGAATATTAACGTATGTTCAAATAGGAACAAAAGTGCGCTATGCTTAGTAATGTTTCCAAGCACTATATAATATTTGAAATTTAAAAAAAACAAAAAGAAAAAAAACAAATTTATTAATAAAATTAGTACAGCACACCAAGAAAGCCTCTATATATTTAATAAAATATTCTTTATACAATAATATTAATAGATTTGAGCGTTACTTTATGGTATTCCCCATTTGTAAATAATAAACAAATATTTTACTTCGGAAAATGCCACCTTTGGTATGTTGGTATGGTTCACTTAAGAATTTCAAAGGACTCCCAAATATGTAGAAATATTTAAAAAATATGTAGAGATATGTAGAAAATAGGGTGAATGGGATCTGTAATCAATTGTTTCCGTGACACCTTAAATATTTTTCCCGATCCTCGGGCCGCTAGGTCGAATCCCACTTTGAAAATCACTCTTTCAAACAATATCAAAATTGACCAAAATGTGAATTTTGTGAACCAAAGAATGCATAAGAGCGGTTTTTCTCTATAGCATGATGAATTTAAAAGTGAGTGTTACATTATTATCGTTTCTACTAATCTTTACCCATTTAACGGGAAAAGTACACCATACAATATTTTGTTACGTCATATGATTGACAAGACACTAAAGGTTACAAAAACAAAAAATTTGAGATAACCTAAATTTACATTTTTTTAGTTCATATTAGCAATAGTGTGGTCAATAGAACTTAACGATGGTAATATAATGCACGACAAAACAATCCTGTATATAAATTCTAACAGATTCATCTAAATTTATCATGTGTTAATGTATAAAATGAGCTTGCAAATGAGTCGATATAAATATATGTATGTATGTACATCTTATCTGTTTCACGCCAAATAAACAACAACGTATTTCTAATTAAAAACTCATCAAATTTTTTCAGAAATTATTCTTATCGTGAACGAAAGCTCACACCAGAAGAGAGTGAAGAGAAAAACGACGAATATTAAACATTATTTAACATTATTCTTTATATTAGAGACAGATGATTAATTAACATGGTAAAAACAACACAACATTATTCATATTTCAGTCATCTCTCTCACTCGTTCATGTTCGTTGTTGTTGTTGTAGGTATTGGTAATTAAAATTCAGTTGTTCATTTTCTGTTCGAAATGAATGAGTCAGTCAGTGGCGTTAACAAATTACGTGTACAGTAGAGCTTCAGTTAAGTTAACATCAGTTTTGTTAAGTGACGTCACTTTTTTCCTCACTAAAGTTAAGAGGAATTTATACAAAAAGAAAGAAACAATATTATTACATTATACATTTTTAAGACAAAGATATTATAAATTCTATAAAAGCTATAATTATGTGTAATAAAAAAAAACAAAAAACAATTACATATAGTACGATTTAAAGAAATTGGTTTGGATGTCATAAGAGTATTTAAATTTAAACTTTTCTCTGTTGAATTTTAGAACTTCGTTTGTAACTTAAAGTTCATAAATGTTACTAATTATGTTTATTCAAAGTGAAAAATCGAATAATATTACAAAAACAAAGGGAAATTACATTAGTTACATATTTTTCATGACATAGCTAAGATCGGTTATGAGTTGAACTATATAGCCATAAATTATACAGTGTTAAAACATAAAAACGTAGACCAGTCAGTGATGTTTTTTAATAAAAATATTTCTTTATGCAAAAAGAATTTTAGAATGTTGAATTCTAGAATTTTAAATTTTTTTTTCAGATATATACAAAGCGAGTGATCTTATTGAAGACTACTTACTCAATTCAGTTTTTCACGTTATATAATAAATAAATTTAAATAATAAATACCAAAATACTTGAATACCAGGTATTTAATAACTAATTCGGAGAATTTGGTGAATCCAAAGCAAATCGTAGCTGCTTATATAGATTGAAAAATAGATACGGTACTTGGCAATTGTCCGTTTAAAGGAAAAAAAATAATTTCTATGGCAGATATATCTATAAAGAAGAACTTTCTATAACAGAAATATTTTTAATGAAATTTATACATTAATATACAAAATTTATACATTAATATAAAATCCAGTTAATCCAGTTATTAAATATTTTGTTCTTGTACGTCACCTATGACTTCAATTATTATTTAGTCCCGATCATGTATTAAATGACCGCTACTGATCTCCATCTGCTTCACTAAAGTTTCACTAAAGTTTACCAGATTTTTCTTAACTTTAGTGAAGCTCCACTATATATAATTTAGTAGTCAGTTACTTTTGTATACTCGTGAAATGCTACATCAATTCCGGAAAATTATTTATGCGGAGATTAACGATAATGATTCGTAGAAAAGAAAACAACCAATACAGTTTGGACTTCTTGTTTAAGAAATTGTAATGAAGATATTCAAAATTATTTTTCTCATCAGGGACAACTTGGTTATTGAAACGAGGTGAAAACTACAAGAAATCTATGTATTTTACAAGTATTTCGAGAACACTTCGGGTGTCAGTCCCCAAGAATTCGTTTAGGTTGTTGGAACCCAACAAGGTCGTTAAACATATTTTAGCTCAGTTCAGTTTCTTCCTGCCAGGGAGTCATTAAGAATATTACGGGATAATCTGGCAACCACCTGTAAACGCGGATCACATTAGGCCACTTTAGTGGCCTATATTAGAAATGATTCCAGCATACAATAAGTCTATTTAAGATTAAAGACTGGCTTTTAATTTGAATTACATGGTAGACCAAGTTGCCGGAAAACAACATTTCACATTACACAACCACATGAAGGGTAGAGGAGAAAAACGATCAGAGTCACAAAATATAAAAAATGCCAAAATCCATGAAGTTATGTTGGCAGTATGCAGAATATTGACCCCGTGCTAACATTACACGTGAAAATCGAACATAGTCCGTCATATACAGGGGAAGAACAAAAATTTTTTTGCTGTAAAATGCGCATATAATACATAATTCGATGTCAAATTTTGCGAAAACGGCTAGCCGTCTATTTTATGCTGGCATGACGTTTTCTGGCATGGCATGGTGGTTATTAGCAATAACCACCGAAAGTTGGAACCAGATCCTATGCGAGGTTTTCAGGCAATAAATTTTTATGTTAAAAAATGCGTCCATCATACATGATTCACATGTTTAAAAACGCTCCTCTGAAAAATTTAGTTTTTGTGATCGTTTTTCTCCTGTACCCTTCAAATGTTATTCCAACTAATGGCGAAAATTATTCCAAGCTGCATGAATTCTATTTAAATTTAAAGAATTCCTTTTAAACATTGCGCGGAAGCTTAAAAAAGTGCTGATACTTTTTCTAAATTACATGGCAGACCAAGTGATTGGAAAACGACATTTCAAATTACAGGACCTAACGTTATTCCAACTAATGGCGGAAATGATAAATATAAATATAAATAAAATTTAAGAAACTGATAATCGTCATGTACCATTCTATATGTAACTTTATTTATTAAAAATTATCCGAGATTTTACCATGGGCCGTGATTAAGATAGGCTGGTCTAGTGTGATCCGGGCTGTAGAGAAATTTTTGACGATAATCCAAAACTTCATTGTAAAGTTCAAACCTCCTTACCTACTCATAGCTACGCTTTTTTCGAGTATCGTATAAAATAATCATTAAAATATCTTTTAACGAATTTCGGAAACTCGAAATTCAGCTATTACGCCCGGTGTCTCGGTGCAACCTGAGCCCAGGACTATGGCAGAAATTTGTTTTGAGGTCCCTAGAATACGAAAATGATATTCACTAAAATTTGTATATATATATATATATATATATATATATATATATATATATATATATATATATATATATATATATATATTACATAAAGTTCGCCTAGAATATACGGTCGAGCTGATTTTTTAATGAGGTCCACCGGGATCTTGGTGATACAAAAACGCCAGAAAAATAAGCAACCGAACCAATTCTAAAAATTTTCTCACTACTAGAGAACTAAATTATTTTAGATGGATACAACTATGCTGCACAAAATCCGTTCGGGTTCTTGGGTCCCAAAAATACCAAAACTAATAATTACTCAGCCAATTTTAAAAATTCTTTTAATCTTAGAAAGCTAAACTATTTTAAATGGGTACAAGTCTTAGATGAGATCCGCCAGTGTCCAATATTTGGAAATTCGCTATGTTATGCAGATGCTGCGACAGGGGTATTTTGTTTTATTTAACAATATAATATTTTGGATAAGTGGGCGTATGAATATAAAAGCCACGAGTAAAATTTAATAACTACATACTACATACCCGTTTTAATTATTTAATTACAATAATTTTATATTTCCTTAAAGTTCGCACAAGGAACATAAAAGCACTTTTGTTTGAAGAGTTAATATTTTTTTTATTTAGATATTACTATTAACTAACATAATGAAAATTACCTTAAATTCGAATTATATTTTTAATTATAACGATGAGTGTTACGACTTTCTGGTAACCTATTCTCGTAAAACTAACTGGCCCTTCTGTTCTAATGTGTTTTTCTGTAATCGAATTGGAGAATTGGAGAATAAAATTTTTGATACCCATAATATTGTAAAAATCTACTTATTTTTTTTTTTTCAAACTAATCTCTAGAGAGAGATTAAAACTGTTTTAAAATTTTTTGACCTATATAATATTATCTGTAAACTAAAATATGAAAATTTTTTTACCATTTTTCATAGCAAACGTGAATTTTTTATTACAATAAAGCAAAAAATAAAGTAAAAATGTAGCTTATCATTGCATTTGGTGGATGTGTCCTGGCTGGAAGCAGACACACAGTAAAAAAAGGAAAAAGAATATTGTACAAAGTCATCGAAAAATACTGCAAATATTCATTTAAATAATTCCAGCTTTTTCGGTTTTTATTATAAATTGTTATTACTAGGTACACAAAAAAATTCGCCAAGCACGTGTTGCATAATTCATAAGGTTTATTTACAGCTTGCAGAATAAAATTTAGGGCATATAAGTACACTTTTATCGTTTAACTAAAACAAGTAAATATATTTAACACGAGCCTCAGTTTAACTCATCTACTGGGAAACTTGAGTCGGAATTGATTTTCTTTATATAAATTTTCTCCACAGCGCTACCTCCGTTAATTGTATTATTGGGTTCGGGACTTATTGTTAGCCAAGGCATTCTTCTTCTTAAAATGTTCTATAGTATGTAACCACGTTTGCGATATAATTTGCAGGCATATATAAATTTTACTTTTCTATAATCAGTCACCCGGACCCATTTCTACGTCTGCGGGCATGGTTGCGCCAGTCGACCAGTGAATTATATTTTTTACAATAGTATATTATTCAACGAGCTGGTAATGATAGCTATTACTCACGAAGATGAAATTGCGACACGAGCCAAGTTTACGAGGCGAGTGTCGTAATGCATCTGAGTGAGTGATAGCCATTGCAAGCGAATAGAATACGATATTTTTTCCACCACTTTTTTCCTTTTTGATTTAAATAAATTTGAATATAAATTTTAAATCAAAAGAATAATAGTATATTATTCAACGAGTTGGTAATGATAGCTATTACTCGCGAATGTGAAATTACGACACCAGTCGAGTTTACGAGGCCAATGTCGTAATGCATCTGAGTGAGTAATAGCCATTGCAAGCGAGTTGAATACTATACTTTTTCTACGACATTTTTTCTGTTTGAATTCAATAAAATGGAATATAAACTTTAAAGTAAAAGAATAAAATTTTTAATCTAATTTTATTAAATAGGTAATTCCATGGTCACATCAAAATTTGATTTAAAATTGGGATTAAAATCTTTTGAATTTTTGTATTTAATGAGTAAATCCACTAAAATATAGTCAAATTAAATCGAATACGATTTAAACTTTTAAATAAAGGAAATCAAACAACAAAATACCCCTGTCGCAGCATCTGCAAAACATAGCGAATTTCGAAATATTGGGCACTGGCGGATCTCATCTAAGACCTGTATCCATGTAAAATAATTCAGCTTTCTAAGAGTGAAAAGATTTTCAAAATCAGTTGAGTAGTTAATTTTTGGCGCTGTTTCGCATAAGGTGCTTGGCGCATATACCCATCTAAACTAGTTTAGCTTTCTAAGAGTAAAGGAATTTTCAAAATCGGCTAGGTAATTTATTTTTGGTATATTTGGGACTCAAGACCCCGAACGGACTTTGTACAGCATAGTGCTATCCACCTAAAATAAGTTAATTCTCTAGCAATGAGAAAATATTGAGAATCGGTTCGGTAGCTTATTTCTATCCTATATAATATAGGATATTTTATCTTTCTAACAGTAAAACTATTTTTAAAACCCGTTGTGTAGTTTTCTATGCCGCATTTGCATCCGCAGGACAGTTGTGGATCTCAGATAACATACTGTACTTATCTAAAATAGTTTACCTCTGCAATAGTGAAAAAATTTTCAAAATCGGTCAGTTATTTTATTTTTGACACTTCTGGGTCCCATGGACTTTGACGGACCTTACATAACGTAATCTATAACTATCTAAAATAGTTTAGCTCTCTAACAGCGAAAAAATTTTCAAAATCGGTCGGTTAGTTTATTCTTAGCGCTTAAAAGATCCCAGGACTCTGACCGACCTCATACAACATATAAGCTAATTCCATCTAAAATAGTTTACCTCTGTAATAGTGAAAAAATTTTCAAAATCAGTCGGTTATTGTATTTTTGACACTTTTAGATCCAATGGACCCTAACGGACCCTACATAAGGTAATCTATATTTATCTAAAATAGTTTAGCTCTATAACAGTGAAAAAATTTTCAAAATCGGTCGGTTAGTTTATTGTTGACATTTTTGGGTCCCATGGACCTTGGCGGACCTTACATTACGTGTTCTATATCTATCTAAAATAGTTTAGCTCTTTGCCAGTGAAAAAATTTTCAAAATCGGTCGCTTACTTTATTTTTGACACTTCTAGATTCAATAGACCTTAGCGGACCTTGCATGAGGTAATCTATATCTTTCTAAAATAGTTTAGCTCTCTAACAGTGAAAAAATTTTCAAAATCGGTCGGTTAGTTTATTGTTGACATTTTTGGATCCCATGGACCTTGGCGGACCTTACATTACGTAATCTATATCTGTCTAAAATATCTAAAATAGCTTAGAACTTTGACAGTGAAAAAATTTTCAAAATCGATCTAGTTCTTTAAAATTTTTTTCCTGGCATATACATAAACATTATTATTATGTTATCTTTCTATAATATTTAATAATATTATATCATGAAATTACCTTCATTATCTTGTTCATTTAAAATTCAGTAAAAAAATTAAAAAAATTTTCATTACACATGCTTAAAAAATCTGGTTAATTTTAATTTAAAAAAATGAGACAGAGATATGGAATTTATAATACATAGATTTTGAATAACTACCGTTTGTTTTACGTAAAAAGAAATGAAATTTTTGTATATGTTATAAGCAACTGAGATAGAAATATAAATTACTTATTACAATGAAAAAGAGAGCAAAATAAGGCAATAGTGAAAATTACGATTTTCTCGAAAACTACTTAACATAGAAAGAAAATTATAAGAACATTTTCTTCATATTTTTTTTTCCTTTTCAACGATGTAAAAATCGAACTGTCTTATGATAGGATCTAATGATAAAAAATGGCCAGAAAACCTACTTCTGGGCATCCGACGTGTCTGGCTAACGAACTTAGCCAAGCCAATTCAGAATCCAGTCCGCACACAAAATTTCATAAGCGTTAGACGTTTCGTTCGAGAGTTATCGTGGGAACACATAAATATATATATATATATATATATATATATATATATATATATATATATATATATATATATATATATATATAAATTTTAGTGAATATCATTTTCGTATTCTAGGGACCTCAAAACAGATTTCTGCGATAGTCCCGGACTCAGATTGCGTCATGAGACCTACTGTAATAGCTGAATTTCAAGTTTTCGAAATTCGCTAAAATGCATATAAATTTTTTTTTTTTATACAAGATAAAGTAGGTGGTCACTTACATTACTCAAAGAGGAACATAGTTATTCATCTTTTATTCAATGAAAATTTTCTGCTCTGTTTTGATAACAAACAGTTGCATTTAAATAAATTTAAAAAAATAATGTTTCAATAAATTATTTTAATAAGAAGTTTCATAAAATATTACATATTTTTGATAAAACTGTAACTTTTAGTCGGTCACTTTATATTACACCCCCTTTGGTCACTTACATTAGTCACTTTAAAACCAGTTTTATTAAAAATTAAGTAATTTATTAGTTTGATTTTTTGGAAAATATGATAGATAACAAAATGTTTATTTTTAGTAATTAAAAAAACTTCTGTCTGTTTCGATAGCCTCCATTACTCGAATTCGTAGCTTGACAAAAAATCAAAATAATACTCAAAACGAGTATAGTAATTATTTCAGCATAAAGAAAAAGGTAAATTTAGCTGTATTTTAATGTTCATTTGAAAAAAATCACAAGTTACAATATTTTTTTTATTAAGTAATAAATTTTTAAGCTAATTTACAAAATAAAAACAATTAAAGGTAAAAAATAAAAAATAAAACTTTGTATATCAGTGATTTAGTCTTTTGAGTATCACGTAGGCATAATTTTGATTAATTATTTTCATTTCTTAATTTTTACTAAAATTCCATCATTTCATGGAATTGCCCAAATGTTCGTACATGTATCTATGGATACGATAAAAATAAAATTCAAATTGTTTTGTTTATTTACACGTTACTACGCAACATGTATGAAATTAAAACTTATAGATATATTATTCACAAAACAATCGCAAACCCATTGAATAATGGTTAATACAGTGATTTCACTGGTCGAAAGGTATTGAGTAATGGTCATTCCTCCATACCTTTGAATAATGCCTAACATTCTCTACAATTAACGGATATGTAATGACTGTGTTCTTCAACAGGAATAGAAAAAAAATTTTTTTACATATCTACTGTGCAAGACTTTTTGATGCACATTGTACTAACTCGTAAACAGCTTGTTCGGATTAATACAAAATTTTTATAATAACACACCGTTACTCCAATAACAACATTACTATGGTAATATAATATTTTTTTGTATAATTTTTAACTTTTGTTTCAATATTTCAAGTGACGTTTGTTTTAAAACAATTTTGAACTGCACAAGCATACGGAAAACGATTAAAAGGAAAACGATTATTTTATAATACCACGCGTTGATAAAATTGTTGACTCCTGAGGGTCATGATCAATCAGAATTTTTATCATAGTGAACAATATGCTGTACATACTTAGGGCCTGCGGGAGGGTGGTGCAAAAAATATAGTACACTAAGCCGCATTCCTGAAAGACGAACGTGACCTTCAAAAGACGGTATTGATTTATTTTATGGAATAAAATTTTAACCTTGGAATTTTGCTTTCAAAAATCACAATTTTACAAATATATGTATTACCTACAATATTTATTTACAAATACGTAACTTGTTTGAACAGTACACGGAGAGAAAAATCATATAATTTTTGTAGATAAAATTTCAGAAAAATTACCATGCTCTCTTATAATGCGTGCGCGATCGACGACCAAAATAAAAAATATATGCTAGGACGGTAAAATTTAATGTGCTAACACAACTTTTATCACACTCTTATGCATATATGTTATAGTTTAATTCTTGTTGTCGTACTCTTTCATTTGCGCATCTGACCCGCAACCTTATGTTGCTTGGGCTGTACCTGTAAAAACTTCGAAGATGCCCGATCTTTTCCGACTTTCGATTCTTTATGATGCATACAACAATGATTGCCAACAATATATTCTAATACTAAAGATAGTGAAGTAACAAAATGATGAATTAAATGGTAACATTCCCGTCCTCTAAGACAGTGTAATGAATGCTGCTTGCTGCTTGTAAGACAGTCTAATGAATCAAGGTGCTTGGTCCGACCCGTCCAACCAAGTTGGTCGTCCAAACTTATGGTTGGCTATGTGACTTGCTATGAGTGAGGTACATTTCAACGGCGTTCACAACACACACAACCTTCTTTCTCTTTTTTTCTTTCTACTATTAGCAGATAGCATTTCAAATATTATAATACAGCATGGTAATTTTTGTAAGAAAAACAATTAAAAAATATTTTTTTGTCGGCAATGGAACTTTTTACTGTGCTGTTTTACAAATTTTACGGAGCTAATATTGCGGAAACAATATTCTATCCTTTAAATTTTCTATGATTAATTATAATTTTTATATTTTTATTGTACAAAATTGAATATGTTCGCCTTTTACACGTCGATTGTAGTGCTGAGCACAGTAATTTTTATATGAATTTTCTCTCCGTGTATTTGTAATCTGTAAATTTTGTTACTAATCTGAAAACTATGTTAATTTTATCAATTCAACTAGTATCATTGTATCTATAGAAGGATCTTCTTCAAGACCGTTATTCAAGATCAATTTATCTCTTGAGTAATTTTATTCATCAACTGACGTTTGACGTCATCAAACCAATGCAACAGATGAAGACGAATCTACTTTCCTGTCTCTTTTTCGTTTTGTTATTTTTATATCTAACTAAAGTAAACATAAAATTACATGTTTAATTTTACTTCACTTGTTAATGACGTCAAACCATTTTTAGTTGATTTGACCTATACCAACATTGGAGCCATATTCACATTTAAATATATATACCTACATTTCTCTACTAAACTCTAAAATTTCTCCTAACTGACTCAATACGTAGTAACAAGATTTTATTATTTGTACGAGCAAATAACTGGAGTGAAGTGAGTGAATATGAACTGAAGCGTTTTATAATTATACAAATAAAACAGCACATGAACCGTAGAGAAACATTAAATATTCGGCTCAGGTACACACAGTGCCTAGTGTCTAACGTATACACGCAAACCCGTTAGAGTATAAACAGATAGACACGGACGAACGGCACACAACTACCACCCTTTTAGGTATCTCTAACATATTCTAAAATTTTACATAGGAAGAAATTTTTGTTAAAAATAAAATAATTTCTTTTGTCTTAATTTTACAAAAAATTTATGTAATTAGTATTTCTTGCCAAATGTGTATTTGAATACATTTTTTCTTGTTTTAATAATTATCTCCAGTTTGCATTTTTCTACTTATTACGAAAAAAAAAATAATAATATGTTCATTAAAGGAAAAAAAATTTTAAAAATAAATTCAGTCAGTTTTAATTAATCCAATTAGTTTCGTTATGAAAAAGCCAAATATTTTAATCTCTTAATTTAGCGCAAAAAATCTTTTTTGTGTTTTCCAAGTAGATGAATATGTAAACTGGTATTAGGATATAATTTTGCCAGAAACAAAATTGTGCGAAATAATAAATGAATGTACATAGATGAAAGTTAAAGGATATATTACATTTTGAACTCTTTATATCAAGTATGTTTTTTTTTCATAAACATGAAGAAGTTACCATGCTGGGAAGAAATATTTTTTTTATCCGTTACTGATATTTTGGGGATTGCGGATTTTTGAAAATGCGGTTTTCGAGGTCAAAGAGCACAGTCAGAAATTATTTATAACTTAAGGGCGTCACAGATCGAAAAGTTTGGGAACCCCTGCCTTATATTATAAAAAAAAAACGAGTCGTTAGATACAAGTTGTACTGACGCATATACAGCCCCGGATCTACGATTTTTTCGAACCGGGGTAGAAACTTGAAAATGGCGCCCACCCTCTCCAACGTTTAACATGAATTGTCAAAAGCATTCATAAGTATATAGTCCTTTACAAAACTCCTATTTTTCCCGTTGCGGAAATGGTAAAATTGAAAGTTTTGTAAAGGATCAATATACAAGTTGATTTTTTATTTTAATAAATCTACTCCGAAAGCACTACAAGCTGTGAAAATTTCAAATTTTTATCACCAGCCCCATCAGAGATTCAGGGGTGCAAAATTTCCAAATTTGGAAAAAAAGTCAGTTTTCGAAAGATTGTAAAAATTAATGAATACAAGTCTCACAATAAATTGAAATAGTGTGTATTTGTTTCATAATGGGTAGTTGTACCCGTATAGCTATTCTCATAAAAAATACTAAGCGAGGTTTAAAACATTCCTTCTATAAGAAAAAAAAAAATGTTCAAAAAGTGAATTTTGCTAAATTTTGATATCCAACTTTAGGTAAAGTTTTCTTATGGAAGGGACGAACATAGGTTAAATATGGACATCACTTAAAATAAAGAGACATTTATTACCTTTAAAATGGTTTTTATTTCAACATTTTAAGATGAACAGCTTACGAAATATGTGCATTGGCATAAATGCCTGCAAACACAAAAATCAGCGCAAATTGGAAAACAAAAATCGCTACCACGCTTAAACGGGTCAAAATAATTTTTTTTATTGTTCCCAATACTTAAAATATAATAGAAACAACTGGAAGAATATAAACTTTTTCTAAAATGGTGGAACAACCAACTTTTATTTTAGATCATTTGATATAGACCGACCTAGTATGATTTTAGCGCCCCTTGACACTGACGCCCCGGTTTCCCCCCCCCCCTCCTTTGGTCCGGGCCTTGGCGCTTATAGTGTTCCATACTATCAGTTGTTATTAAGGATTTGATGTAATAACCTACAATTCTTGAATTACGCTTACCAGAAAGAAATTGAGATATTTATTGAATGTATCAACCTGGGTCACCTGTTTGCCTTTCAATAACTATTAGTAACACTCTTTGTTTAAAAACATATCGTCGGGGATAGTGCAAATATGCGTAACTAGCATTGGATAATTCCGCGTATCTGACAAATGTAGCCAATTTAAAAATTCGCTGGCAGTGAACGCAGGAACCTGATTAGCAGCTACCTCTTAGATAGATACTTTGTTCGACTTACGGAGAGCAAGGAATCGCCTAATAGCAATACCGCAGATCCACTGCCGGCAAGTGGCGATCCCGCGTATGTGGTCAGGTCTAATGTAGATACGCTGTTCCAGAGCGTTTATAAAGTTCCGGAAATGCTCCGCAAAAATTCCGCAAAATCTCAGTTAATATTGACTTTATCGAAAAATAACCCGAACAAAAGTTTCATGTTAAGAAATGAGCAACTAGAAAATGACCTCGAATTTGACTTTGAACATGACCTTGACCAACCAGTATCATATTTTTTGCGTTTTTATGACCTTCACACGACTTTGGGATATGAAGTATGAATATGGTTCTCAACATAGAATTTCCCGCTCTTTCCGAATCCGAGGTCAAAAATAGGGGTTTCCATTTAAAAAAACAAAGTTAACCTCAAAATTTTGGTCAAGATCATTTTCAAGTTCAAATTCGAGGTCATTTTCTAGTTCCTCATTTCTTCCAATGAAACTTTTGTCCGAGTTATTTTTCGATAAAGTCAATATTAACGGAGATATTCAGCTGTTCCGCAACTTTATGAACGCTCTGTATGTATATTAGTAGATAAGATTTCTATGAATTTGATAACAAATATGAAATATAAAAGTGAGCTATGGTTATTAGTGTGAGAAAATTGTTATATTTTTAAAAAGTATATTTATCAATAGTTTTCCTTCTTTAATTTCTAGAACTCCTTTTCTAAAGAGTTCGTAAAATACCCATCTAACCGTCTAACATAATATTAATTAAGTTATTGACTAACAACATCAAAGCAATACCTGTCATCAAATTTTTCTTTTATGTACCAAAGAAATTACGTAAGAAAATTTTTTCATTTTTTTTCTTAGTTATCTTTTTGTTGATAATGGTCGAGGAGAGCAATTATTAAGAAGTTTGTATAAAAAAAAAAAAAAAAAAAAAAAAACAATATTGAATTTCTTGCTTTAATAAAATTTTCTTTGGTATATTACTTGATGTTTTTGAGAAAAAATTTTTCCAACTTAATAAGTTTTCCCCTGACATTTACCTTCAGAATCGAAATTTAACTTCACATCTATAATCGGGCTACCACATTATATCTCTGTACTAAATTTCAAATTTCCACGTCGAATAGATTCTAAGATAATCGCTCGTGACAGCCGACGGATACCAAAATGATTTCATGAATGTTCCGTTTTGCTAGTTTTGGTACGGAATACAAAAAATCAATAAATATTTCAATTGATCGAACTTTTTGTTTCATAATACCAAAGACTTACATTATTGTCAGCTGAATTAACCCATCTTGGATCAAATTTTTTTATCTGCGGTGCCGTAACTGTCGGTGGTGGGCCCAGAAAAAGTAAAAGAAGCTCCTCTTTTTTAAAAAATTGAAGGCGAACTGCTAGTGTGACATTTTGAAGAAATTGGAAAATTTTTTTTTTGCCTGTTTCGATAGTCTATACCTTTAAATACCCCTGTCGCAGCATCTGCATAACATAGCGAATTTCCAATCATAAAATTTACTTTTTTTCGAAAACCCGCTTACCTAGAATAATGGTTCAAAATGTATTTTTTGTGATTTTCTTGGTTCTTTACCACAATGTATAAAAAATTGGAAAAACTTTTAAATTTTGGCAAATTGTTTGCAAAAAACTCATTTTTTTGAGGTTTTTGGAATTGGACGTGTCTGACTGGAGAACTCATACAAAATTTTTGGACTTCCAACGTTTTATTGTTTTATTATATTTGCATCCCAAACTAGTATCTATCCTATAAATATAACAAGTTTCATCCAAAATGAATTTCTCGGAAATATAGGCACTTAAATTTTCGAAATTTCTAAATTAATTTAAAATAGAGTTAGTCTCCAGAAATTTTGTATTATGGTAAATTTAATTTAATAAATGACAAGTATATAAGTATAGTAATTATAAAGCATTCGCATAGAACAAGTTTTAAGTATACATGCACATAAGCAAAATAATTTTTGAATTTTCCTGAAGGAAGGAAATATTTTCCCGTAATAAAAAGTATCCTAAATGTTGACGCAGGTAATAAGTTATCACTACACCAGATTTCATAAAAATCCGTTCAATAGTTTTCGCGTAATATGTGCACATGCTCAAAAAGTTTTTTTATTTTCCTGTGGGAATGAGCCACTTTCCCGAAATAAAAAGTATCTGAGATGCTGACTCAGGTAATAAGTTATCACCACACGAAATTGCATCAAAATCCGTTCAATAGTTTTTGTGTACTGTATGCACATGCTCAACATGGTTTTTCCATTTTCCCGTGGGAATGAGACCTTTTCTCGAAGTAGAAAGTAGAAAGTATCTTAGATGTTGATCCGGGTAATAAGTTGTCAGCACACAAAATTTCATTAAAATCCATCCAGTAGTTTTTGTTTGATGCGTGAACAGACGAACAGACAGACAGACAGACAGACAGACAAAAATTTTAAAAATCGCTGTTTTGATATCTACATCGATAACTATTTACAGTATCTACACAATTTTTAAAAAATATTCCCTATACAGAAACGGTCTCGTTACATTTGTATTATATCTATAGATTACCTATTACCTTTATATAAAATATTAATTTTTTTTTCAAAATAAATCGCCCCCTGTTCTAGGAAATATATATTTTTTAAATTTTTATAAAATTTCTTATGAAAGTGAGCTTCTTAGACAATTTTATTTTCAAGAAAATGTATTAAAACATGAACATTTAAATGTTGGCAATTTCTGTATTGTGGCGCTATCAGTTGTTCGCGTTAGTTAACTACTTTATTTAAAAGTTCGAATAAAATTCCAGTCATTTTAATTTTTAATTGTTCAGGAACTTCAGTATCATAGAAGCAAGCAAAATAATATTACAATTTATTTATGTAGATACATATATGATGGAAAGTTAAGAAAAGAAAATGTTTTTTTGGAAGTTCGTGTTTAAGGTAAAATCGAAAAAACTTGGAAAATTTAATTAGTAATTAATTTTTTTAAAATATTTTTAGGTTTGGTTGTAAATGAATCTACTGTTGATCTTTTAATATGATACTGAACTATTCATTATTTAAAATGAAAAATTGTGTACTTATTCGATGATGAAAATAAAAAATTAGTAGTTTGAAAAACCGGAACAAATCGAAGTCAAAAGTCTGTCGGGACACCGGAGCTAGAACCGTGACAAATCCGGGAAAACCAAGACGTATGAACACTCTACACGGATTGTGAATGTTATAAACTTTAAGTTTTGATTTTTAAGCATATTATGAGTGAAACTGAAAATTAACAACGTGTGAAATTTGACATTTTAGTTAAAGTGCATATAAAATATAATACCTACATGTTTTTATAAAAATGCAAATATAAATAAATGTTTTCTGTTTTTTTTTTTTTTTTATTTTAATTGTTATTAATTATTTGGCTTTTTTAGCGAATTTCCAAAACTGGAAATTCAGCTTTTACGCCAGGTGTCATGGTGCGACCTAAGCCCGAGACCATATCAGAAATATGTTTTGAGGTCCCTAGAATACGAAAATGATATTCACTAAAATTTATATATATATATATATATATATATATATATATATATATATATATGTATCCGCGCGATAACTCTCGAACGAAACGTTTAATGCTTATGAAATTTTGTGTGCGAATTCGATTTTCCAAATCGTTGGATGAGTTCGTTAGCCAGACACGTCGGATGCCCAGAAGTAGGTTTTCCGGGCGTTTTTTGTCAACAAAATGAGTTTTTTGCCAGAATTAAGCAATTTTTCAAATTTTTTTTTACACTAAGCCATTGTAAAAGGTAAAACGCATAAAAAATGTTTTTATACCGTTGCTCTAAATTACTTACTTTTCGAGAAAAACTAGGAAATATGTCGTTCTCCATTTCACTCGCACTCGCATTCTTTTTTTTTCTGTCTCATTTTTTGCGAGCTAAATTCGAAAAAAGCCGCTTTATAAGTAGCGTGTCATGATTTTTTTAATCCAATTTAACGATTCGGCTATATTCTATTTCTCTGTCAGTTAAATGTTTTTATAATGTATCTCTGTTCCATTTTTTTTTACAAAAAAAATCCCGACGATATCTGTTATGTGATATGATCAGAATTTAGATTATATTTACACCTTCCTAAAATTAATAAGAGTTTGCTTCAATCGTATAAAAATTACGTTAAATCATATTCAAACAATAATATTTTTACGTAATTTTTTATCCAATTGACAATACAGTTATGATTAGAATTGTATAATCAGAGCATTCTAATATTAAATAATTTTGCACATTCAATTTTTTTTTTTTAACAAAGAAAAATTTTTTTAAATTTTGACACATTCTTTTATGAAATTTCGATTAAGAAATATTAAAAAATTTTAAAGTGAATCATTTAAAAAGAGTTAAAAATAAATTAAAAAGGAAACATTTCTCTATTTTAACATATTTGAAAAGAAAATTTTACAGTTTACTTACAGTTTTTTTGAAAAAATGTAATAACATTTTTACATACAATAAAGATTATATTTGAACGGTAGGAAATCCACAAATTTTTTTTTATTTCTTTAATTAATTATTAAATTTGGTTTTAGAAGAAAATCTTCGTCTAATTCGCTCCAACCGAAAGTATAGCCACTAATAAGGACATTCCACTGTTAAAATAAATGGAAAATATATTGAAATTTATTTAATGAAAGCCATTCATACACATTTTTAAAATATCCTTTTGAATTATATAACAAATAAAATCTGTGTAAAAAAATCTAATTGACGTGTTTTTTCTCAATTTGCTAATATTAAGTAAGGCTCGTTAATTAGGGAGTGATTGTGTTAAAATTTTAATATAAAATATGGTAATTTTAACCCTCTTTAAAAGAACATTTCGATTTTAACAATAAAAAAATTTTAAAAAGTGTTTTCGTTTTTCCCGGATTACCAAAAACTGTTCATAGGCATATCTGTGACTAAAGTTGCCTCCCTTTCTTAAGAAAATAAAGTATTTTTAAAATTTTGTGCAAAAGAATAAAACACAATTAACGAAAAAAAAGTACGCGTTTCCATATTTTTAAGATTTTGTAGTACAAGAAAATCCTTATAAATTCATCATATCTGTTATTGCATTTACTAGCTTTTACGCAATTTAATAAACAAAAGTCTGAAAATGGACGTAGAATCTCACTGTTATTAATTATTATGTCTTAGTCTTTTGAAAAATTATTTTTTGAACTAAAATAAGAATAGGAGGAATATAAACTTAGGGGTAAACGACAGGAGTATATAAACTTTATTTTAGATTCTACGTTTATTTTTACAGAAAATCATCAAGTACCTATTATTTCTTTTTTGAATGTATAAATACAAAAAGTTCGAAATTATTTTATATTAGAATTTCAATTTTGGTCGACCCTACGGGTTGTCCCCATTTACTCTTTTCTCGTCTCTTTTGACCCCAATTTTTCATAGAGAAGAAA